>JAMXBD010000280.1:2500-1245946 GCA_024138025.1 Combretum micranthum | reverse complement strand
TCCATAAAGACATTAGATGTATGCTTTTGACAATATTCTAAAAAATAAAAGACAGCTGTTTTTCTCGGACTCTGCGGAACGACTTTAGCATGGGAATGTTGGAAGTACGTCTAATTGCTTTGCATCAACAGGGTACAGTATGATATGACTCATTACAACTTATGTGCAGATGAAAGGAGAGAAAGAACTAATTGAGAAAATACTGCTGACCGAAATTAACATATACCGTTCAATCAGAGATGGAAGTGCCCTAATGCAGCATATGGAAGATTTCTATTACATCACACTCCTGGAGGTAAACTAAATAGTGTGCAAGCATATTTTATCTTTTTGTTCAAGCACCCATGCGTTATCTTTGATTAATAAGATCTGGAGTAATGGAGGGAATGATAAAAACTGATCCTGCCATTGATATGTTAACATTAAACGTCAAATGCACCGTAAGGAGTTATCCAGTCTTCTTATTTTAGCAATGCAAGTTTCATTCCAGCGTTGGATTGAATAGTTTTTTTTCCATTATGTTATAAAGCTGTATTATAAAATGAGAGTTGTAGTATTTCCCGACATCCATTGATGGGTTTTGATGATTTTGACTCTTTCATTTTCCAGCTTGTCAGGTCAAATTATCAAACTGCTCAAAGGATGATGCAACTAATGTAAAAGGATCTTATAAAGGACTGACTGCCTAGTGGCATGTTATCAATTGTATGTATGTGTGTACATATATATATATATATATTTTTTTTTTCCAACATGTTATAGGAGCGAAAAGTAGGTAGGTTCTTGGTCTACCTGTTTTTGCAAACACCCTCTAAAATTGTCAGTATAGAAACATTGTAGTACTGCTTTTCTATGTATAACATCCTCATTGCTAAAAATAGTTAGGCTGGAGATTTCCTGTCTTTTTGCCATGCAACAAAGCTAAGTAGAAATTCTATTCATACAAATAATCCGTTAGGAAATCGATCTCAATTCCCTCACTTGTTTTTTGTGTTTGTTCTTCTTACTGTATATAGATATCAACTTTGGTAATTAATTGCCTTCTGTTTCCATGAAACCTTGCCGAGAGGTGTTTAATTAGTTAAATCCTTGCTCTTTTCTCTTGTCTGAAGGAGTTTAAAGATGTCATTAAGTCACATCTGTTCTGTTACTACTATAGAATTCTAAAAAGTTGTTACGTGTAAACTGATGGCTTGCAATCGTATGTATTAACAGTTTTCTAGTAATACCGAAGGGAGCGCAGAGCAAGCCATCATAATTAACAGTTAATGAACTAACAGACGAAGGCAACGCATGGGCTAGTATAAATGCTACCGCTCATCATATCGTAAAACATATAAAGTTAGCTTTTCATGCTTCTTGTGGGGTTCAAATATCAACCGATAGCATCTTCCAGCAGGATTTAGAAAACGAGGAATACCTGGAAACGAGAACTCCATCCTATGGCTTCATCTGTTAAACTGTCTTTATCAATAAGTTGCTTAAAGAGTTAATTAACATATCATGTTAGCTTCTTAAGCAATTCTCTTTTCAAACAATTCTCCACTTTATTCGTGAGTTATTTAAGTAAAGTTTTTATTTTTTTTAATAATTTTAATACTTTTTATGGTTTTATGTTGTATTGTTATTTTTAGATCAAAAAACATTTTTCTCTCAACGTTAAATAAATATGGAAATAAATAAAAAAATAGTGATTTTTAATTTATTTATAAAAAATATAAGCATCAAAATATAAATTATTTTAATTTGATGATTCAATAATAGTTGATTTATTTTATGAATTATATTTAAGGTAAATTAGAAATGTGATAATTTAATTTAAAATCAATACAAGCAACTAATTATTTAAAATAGTACAAAACCAATTTTGGGAGAGAAAAAAAAAGAATGAAAAACCAATATGCAATTTAAAATAGTCAACTATGACAATTAAATATCAACTAGTAAGTCTAAATCACAATGTTTAATCTTATCACGAAGTTGAATATTGTTTTGGATACACGTCGCATATTTTACAATATGACTAAGAAATATGAGGTGTTGATTCATTATTATCTTCCAATTCATAATTTGGGACTTGAAAGTTAAAATTGTAGTCCTCTCTTTCATCTTCGACAATGGTATTATGTAAAATTATCCATGCTCTCATTATTTGCCCTAAACTCTCTTGATCCTAAAAACGTAAAAGTCCACAAACTATAGCAAAATGAGATTGTAGTACTCCAAAAGCCCAATTCAACATTTTTCCTACATCCTTCTTGATACTTAGCAAATAACTGCTCATTTGGACCACATGGATATGGAATAGATTTGACAAATGTTGATCACTCTAGATATATGCCATCGGTGAGATAATATTTCGTGTCATAGCTTTTACCATTCACTTTGTAGTGTGTTATTGGAGCATGCTCTTTTTAAGACATCATCAAATAGGATGATCGTTGTAGTACATTAATATCATTGTTTGAACCCGATATGCCAAAAAATGTATGCCATTTCCAAGTGTCATATGAAGTGACAGCTTCAAATATGATTGTCAGAGACCCATGATCTCTTCTAGTATACATGTCTTGCCATACAATCAAACAATTTTCTATTCCTAATGCATACAATCAATGCTTCCTAACATATCAGGAAATTAACGTTCTTTAGCCACATTAACTAATCGTTCAATACCAGCTTCATTTGGCTTGCATAAATACTCATCACAAAAATAAGCAATGACTCGTTGGAAGAATTTTTTTGACACACTACATGATTGTGCCTTCAACCATTCAAAAGTAGTCATCTAAAACATTACTCGCTACTCTATATGCTAACATTCAAATAGCTGCAGTACCCTTCTGTTGTGGTGAAGCACTAAGTTTACCAAAAGCATTCCTCATTTGTGTCAAATAGGATGAATAATCCTATAGTGTTTGTACAATATAGAGGAACACATTTTTTTTTTTTTGTATTTAGAATCTATGTCGGAAATGCTTATCAGTATATACTGGGTTGTCTAGAAAGTAGTCATTATAAAGACAATTGTGGCCTTCTATACGACCTTTATCTATATACTTTCGTTTTCGTCTTCTAATAAAGGTGGAACTATCACATATCTCCAGGATCACTTAATATAACAAACAATTAACTCAGATCACAAACTATTCATCTCTGATAAAATAAATTCACAATTGCTTTGTTGTAATCATTACTTTACTCATAATCAGAGTTGCTTAAGCTGCTTGAGCTACTAGTAGTCATGTTTTGATAGGATGAAGAATAGAATAGTATACATTTGGAAGTAAGAAAATTGAAAAGTGCATTTTATTAAAACATACTTATTAGCCATTTATAGAACTTCAACTTCAACAGCTAGTTTTACAACGACTAATTTAATAATTAAAATAAATAAATAATTCAAATGATAGTTTGAGGCCCAAATAGACTTTTTTTAGCCTTATATATGCAATTAAGGGATAAACTTGAATAACTATTATAGACCTTTGAATGAGCTTCGTTTGGACATATTATAATAAGGATTATGAGCTATATATTGAAAGTTATGATTAATCAAAGTTTCGACAAACACGACCTAAAATTGCAGACATAAACTCAGTCGAGGCCTCGACTGTGACCGTGGTCTGGCTGTTAGCTAAAATCGTGGCCACAATTCTAAGTCTATGGCCACGATATTAGGTTGCAGCTTGAACTTGGCTACAATTAAGGCTTCCACCCAAGCCTTGACCAAGTTTATGGCTACAACTTTTGTTTATGGCCTGAACGCAACCACACTACAGACCTTGATCGAGTCTGTGGCTGCAATTTTTAGGTAGCGGCGTAACCTCAACCCCCGTTGAAGCCTTGATCCTAGGGGTGGGCACGGATTGATTTGGTTCGGTTTTTCCTAAAACCAAATCAAACCATAATTTACGGTTTGGTTTTTTTTCCATCCCAAACCAAACCATTAAGTAACGGTTTGGTTCGGATTATAAATTTTTTTAAACCATTAAATAACGATTTGATTCGGTTTGGATTACGGTTTAAATCAAAATTCTAACTAAAAATCTTCCTTATGCTAGTTTTTTTATATTTGTGTAGATTCTTAAATATTTATATCATTTTACAAAGTTGATATTATAAACCACGATAAAATACTTTATAAATTCATCATACTTTTAATCTATAGTTCTCTATAAAATCAATTATCCACCAATAAAATAAATTCACTAACCAATACATAGTAAGTTATAATTTATGACCATCATGTCAATTATCTACCAATAATTTAGCTAAAATAAAAAAATCATCTATCAACAAAATTCATCAATGAATAAAATGACTAGTTGACAAAATATATTAAACAATTAATACATAATGAATATTTATAACTAAATAAATAAATTTCATACTTTACAAAGTTAAAAGCTATTAAAAAAAAACAATAGTTCATCATCAACAAAAAATTACATATCATGAGCTTAAAAAAAAAATTTAAAAAGAACAAGTTGATTTTAATTAATATTCACTAAATAATAAATATTAAATGAAATCATATAAATATATAGTAAAATATTATTATATTTTTCTAAAACGGTTTGGTTCGGTTTTACGGATTGGTTTGGTTTACCTTCTAAACCAAACCATAAATTTACGGATTGGTTCGGATTTGAAAAATTTCAAACCAAACCATGAAAAAAAACCATCTTTTCGGTTTGGATTGGTTTGATTCGGTCGGTTTTTTTGCCCACCACTACTTGACCGAAGCCTCGATTGAGTCTGTGCCACAAATTTAGGTCGCGTTTGTCAAAACTAACGATTTCTTCCTGTTTTTATGATCTTTCTATGTATCTCTTCCATCCATTCCTTCTATACATCATCCATTGATGATACATCGACCATCATTATTGATTTTTCCAATTTGATTTGCTTTTGACGTTCTTCTTATTTGCGATGTTCCTTGTCCTTTGTCGTTTCAATTTATTTATCTTTCAATTTATTCATTTTACGTAGCAACTTCACTTTATCACGATCTACTGTGCTTAAGTTTTGTATCTCGTGAATGAATTTATTCACTTTCTCACTACTTTCAGCCTTTTTTTTTTTTTGCCTTTTCTCTTTACTATTGCTCTACCAGGCGGACGGATGTTTCCCTTACTTGCCTTATTATTTGTTGATATATCATTGTTTGATGATGAGCAGGTATATGCTCTAGAGCTATTGACCTTGGAGTGTTTACTTGTATTTTTTTTTTACATTTCCAAATTCCGATCTCCATTTGAGTTTGTTACGCAATATAACCCAATAATGCTCGATCATGCATAATTTATTCTCATTTTGTCTAAATAAATCATGAACATATTATATATAATCATGCTCACTCTTCCACTTTGTCCATGCCATTTTATTTAATTATAATGAGCCCCGAATTTCGTGATATCTTTTGAAATTTTTCTATCACCAAGCTTTACATTGTTCATGTTTGTTCTAATGGATTTTTCTTCTTCTCATATAATTGTCCTTCCTCAAACTCTTCATGGACTCATTGCCAAAATATTTATAATGGTTGATTGTTCCCAACAATTAGATCTTTATTAACCCTTAACCATACTTAAATTAAAAGCTTATCATCATTTTACTCCTTTTTTTTTATGAGCTTGATCACCCACATTTCATTATCATCCTCATCTTATAAATTTTTTTTGCATAAAATATTATAGGTATTTGTAAATTTGTACTAACTAGTGTTTATGATGATTGAACTAAATTCGATTGTGATGGAGAATTTCCAATCAAATTGAAGGTTGAAAATTTTTAAGTGAAAACTAAAAAATATATTGAAAATATTTTGTTGTCATGCTTCTTGGATTATGACTAAAATTTTATAAGCTTTGGTTTATAATTGAAAATTTTGAGGATATTGCAAATTAGAAATACCTTGGAAAAATGCACCATATGGAATGTATGATCCATCTTGTAAAATATGTGATATTTGAAAATTTTGTGAATTTAATAAATCATCATGTAGCAAATTTTGAGAATTATTTGAATCCATATATAAGAAATTATGGATGAAGAGATTTTTTTAACATTATAACAATAATTTGTAAATTGAGAAAATTTTAAAATAATAAGAAATTATGGTGAATTTTAAGAGTAAAAATTTTGTAAATTTTTATATATTTATAGGTGAAGAAATTAAAATAAAAATTGCGGTTTCATTGGCCACAACAGTTAAAATTCCAATTTGGCCAGAACATCCATAATTTGTTATTCTTGCCACAACAGTCATTATTTAAATAAGCAGGTTTGAATGCATTTTATGGATCCTATAATCTAACAAAAATTAGAAAAAGTTTAATGAAAATAAGTTAATCCACAAAACAATAATGCTTTATCAAACCCCCCACTTTTATCAGCCAAGCAATGCTATTTTTCTTGGAGAATGAGAAAAAGTCAAATAAGAATCGCTTGCCCACTTATCTTTGTATAACCATCCCATACGACGTCACATCCGCTATCAAAAAGCCCGACAAGAGAACTAAATAAGTAACAATTACAACAGCAAGCTACAAATCAGAAGCCAAGGGAGCTCCCATTTTACTGCGCGCTGCAATTTGTAAACCTAGTCCTTGTTGGGTTTTGTTAACTATATATTACCAATAGATAATTTCCAAAGTAATAGTTATACCTGTTCGAAGAGTGCATGGGTTTACATGTTGAAAACTTTTTAACCTAAAAATTGGAAGTACCACAAAACCTATAGTAAAAAAAAATGACTCTGCTTATGAGAATATTGACATCCTTGAAGCAAGCAACGTTTGGGCACCTTGACCCTGCCCATTGCAAATGAAAAAATATAATAGGCATTGGGTTCGATAAGTGGTGAAGAATACATGGACTTCAAGTTTTTGTCTTTACTCTATCAAAGTAGATTATGCCAACCTGCAGATCGAAGCTATGATATCAAAAGGGAGATTGAAAGGGTGCTAACCAAGTTCGTAAAAGATGATTAATAGTATACCATCTCAGTTAATATCTGAGCTGAGCCAGAAAATCAACAGCATCATGCAACCAGGAAAACTGTCACAAGATATAAACCCATAGCGACAAGATACAGAATTCGAATTTGCAACCTCGATCAATCTGCAAATGGAAATTAGAGAAGAAAAATGTTCAGTTTTTTTTTTTTTTTTTTTTTCTCATTTAGGCAGTTAACAATTTTTAAAAGTTAAAACAGGAAAGAATCATATCCACTATGATAAGAAAGATAATTAATGTAAAACAGATAAAAAGCATTCAATCAAACTGAATAAAGGTACAGAGGAAGAGATCTCCCACCATGAGTGCCATCTCTTCCACCATGACAATGGCACTGGACAGAGGCTGGTGTATGTGGCAGCGAAGTCGAGACAACTCCCTCGCAATAAGAGAATCGTAGAAAAGAAGAAAAAAAGGGAATCAAATGGGGCAAAAAAATCTTGAAAACCCCAAAACTAAAAAGAACATGTTGAGCCAACAAAGGAAATACAGAAGTGTAATAAAAGCCTAACAATCCCCACAAAATATCAAATATCACACTATCTAACAGAAATAATTTGTAACCAAACATTTATCGTAATTAACTAACAAAGAACCGAAAAGTGAAAATCTCAGAATCAGCAAGAGCTAAACGCTTCTTAGCTCAAGGGTCAAAAGTCCTTACACTTAAATAACTGAATATCTGCCTGGTTGGGCTCCACCTGGAAGTGACAATGCTGCGTTAGTAACATCCTCCAAAACACGTTTGAGTTCAACTTTAGCTCTCTTAACAGACTGCTCAGTAGGGCCTTCAATAAACAAGTACAGCTTGCGTTCGCCAGGACCCGCAGTTCTGCCCGGTTGGAAAAACTGACCCCTGGTTGTAATTGCTGCCCCCGTCCATTCTGAAATAGGACCCAGAGTTTCCTTGTGAGTAACCTTCCACCGAGCATTTTGAGGAAAATCATTAATCTCCAATTCTGCTTCATAGTGCTCAGGCATGGCATCAGCTTGAATCTTCGCCAAATTATGCTGAAGATTCATGGCTGCTGCTATAGCAGCTGCTCTAGCAGCTCCATCTGTGGGCAAAATAGGCAGCCCAGTCCCTGGAAGAACAGCGGCGGCGGCAGCAGCAGTAGCTGGACTAATGATGCTTGGGACAGCAGTAGAGATTCCATTTTGGAGTTGCGGAATGATGCTTGCGTTTGCAGTAGCAGATGTACTAGCTCGCGCAGCAGCGAGGGCAGCAATCTGCAGAGCAGCCTGCTGTGAGATGTCACCACCTGCCTTCCGAACCCCATCATCCTCATCGTCCGAGTCTGACTTGTCTTCCTCAAACCCGTACTCCTTTGCCTGTGCTTTCTTTGCTGCTCTCCTAACTTCATCTTCTTCTTCATTAAATTTAAAACCACTTCCTCCATATCCAGTTCCATGGGCTCGCTCCAGCCCTTGATTGACTTTAGCCATGAAAGAATCAGCAAGAGCTTTTAGATCATCTGGAACAACTTGCTCCGAAAGCTCCAAAGCTTTCACGAGATCTGGAGCATATCGAGCCTCTTCCTCAGAGATAAACGTGACAGCATGACCTTTTCTACCTGCTCGACCCGTCCGGCCCACACGGTGAACATAATCTTCATAATGATTAGGCACATCAAAATTAACGACAAGTTCAAGCTCTTTCACATCCAATCCCCTTGCAGCAACACTAGTTGCAATTAATAAATTGCAGACATTGCTCTTAAAATCAGTAATGGTAGACTCTCGATCAGTCTGGTCTTTGGCCCCATGAAGTGAAAGACAAGGATAACCATGCCTAAGCAAATCTCTAAACAAGTCATCGCACTTCTCCTGTGAATGAACAAATATCAGAATTTTGCCCTTCTCATACCATTCACCTAGCAGTTCCAACAGCCTCAAAAACCTATCACTTTCTGGTCTCACTTCAACCAATTGGGTTATGTCCTTGTTCACAACACTCCTTCCACCAACCTGTATTTCCACCGGCTTCTCCAATACCTTACGAGCCAGAATCTCAACCTGACGAGGGAATGTGGCAGAAAATAGAACAGTTTGACGATCAGGACGAATATTCTGCACAATTCTAGTGATCTGCGGTTCAAAACCCATATCAAACATCCGATCTGCTTCATCCATGACAAAGTATGTGACCCTGCGTAGATTCGTTATCTTCCCCCCACTTGTACAAAGTATGTCAATCATTCTTCCTGGAGTACAGACAACAATCTCTGTTCCCCGTTTTAGCTCACTTATTTGCTGGGCAACACCAGAACCACCATAAACAGGTACACATCTGACACCTATGGCTTTGGCAAATTTCTTTATATCAGCATGGATCTGCTGGACAAGCTCTCTTGTTGGTGCCATTATAAGTCCAATAGGTCCCTCTCCAGCTTCTACTGGTGGTTGGTCCTTGATATGCCTCAACATAGGGAGCACAAATGCAAGAGTTTTACCTGACCCAGTTTTTGCAATGCCTATGCAGTCTCGACCACTCATAATAACAGGAAGGGCTTGGGCTTGGATGGGCATTGGCTTTTCATAATTGAGCTTCTTGATAATCTCCAAAATTTTATTTTGTCTGTCCAGTCTGATGCCAAGTCTTAATGGGTCTTGGTACATCTTTTCCATGGATCTTCAGTTCCAACTGTTTTCTATATGCAGCAACTTCTTCAGGAGACATGCGTGTAATCTCCTTCACTTCAATGTAGAAGTTCTTACGAAATTGCCTGTAGGCAATCTTTGTATGATCGACTATGGATAGCTTTTCCGCTTTTGTCTTCTTGACCCTTTTCATGAACTCAGCATCATCTTCTTCTTCTGTTGCATTACCTTCATCATCAAAATCCTCATAATCTGAACCAGAATCCTCACCCTGGATAATTCTTCCCATAGCTTTACTTGAACCATTTCTTTGATCATCCATCTTTGTTTTGTTATTCATCTCTGTGCCAGCATTATCATCAGTCGGAGCAGGTTGGGCTTTGTTGCAGTTTCTCAACTTCAGGCAGCACTAAATCATTCATAAAAGCATCAAGCGGATCAATTTCCTCCTCTTCAGAAGCACCACTCTCCTTGTTTTCTGAAACAAAAACCGGTGCACCATTTTCTGGATCCACCAACATATCATCTCTAGTTTCTTTACAATTGGGTTTTGGATCTTCATCCATGGACGCGTCCTGTTTCTCCACAGTAGGTGCCTCCTCATCATCTGATTCCCCTTCAAGAGTCCACGCCTTACCTGACTTCGGTGGTTCGTCCACACTCACTTCACCAAGCTTTTCTCTCTCCATTTCTTCCTTCTTTCTTCTCAATTCCTGCCACTCCTGAACTCTCCTTCTTCGTTTCTCCATCTCCTCATCTAGCTTCCTCTGCTCATCCTCAAACTCCTGTTCTCGGGAAGGCTTCTCTTTCTTCTCTACAGAATCCCCATCGCTCCTCCTAGGGCTACTTTCACTCTCATCCTTATGCTTACTCGCGCGATTCCTCCCCCTTTCTCGCTCTCTCTCCTCGTGACCATCATCATCCTCTCTCCTCCTCCGCTTCCTACCATGATCCCTTATATCATCATCACTTTCATCACTCTCGGCTTCACGACGCCTTTCCCTTTCGCGTGTCCTTCTATCCCTCTCCCTCTCCCTCTCTCCTCTCCCTCTCCCTTTTCTCCCTCTCTCTTTCTTTAGCTCTTTCCCTCTCCCTCTCTTCCCGATCACGATCGCGGTCACGCTCCCTTTTCTCCCTCTCCCTCTCCCTTTCTCTCTCCCTCTCCCTCTCCCTTTCCCTTTCTCTCTCCTTCTCCCTTTCTCTCTCTTCTCTCTCCCTCACCTTCTTTTCCCTATCTCTATCTTCTCTTTCCCTCTCCCTTCTCTTCTCCCTCGATTTCTCCTTCTCGTAGTCTTTACTCCTCGATTTATCCTTTTCCCTCTCTTTCCGCTTATCCTTCTCTCTATCGTGCTTCTCCTCGGAATCACTACTTCGTTCTCTTTCCACTCGACGACTTTCCCGCTCCCTCTTATCATATTCTTTATCCCTATCCCTATCCCTGTCCCTATGTCTGTCTCCCTTCTTATCTCTTTCCTTATCATATCATGGTTCACGCCGATTTTTCTTCGAATCTCCTCCTTACGAGACTTACTCTTCACATCGTCCATCTTCGTATAGCTTCAAATCGCAAGTTCAGATCAAATATCTGAAGGAGCAATGCCAAATCTAACCTAAGGAGTTTAAAGACCGAAGTGTAATCGAAGTACGGTGAAGAAATCGACTGTAAGTGGGTAAAATCAATAATAATTAAAGAAAAAACCCTAGGAGAGAGAAGCCAGATAACTGACCGATGGGTGACCGCCGAGCCGCTAGAAAGGTGCGGAGCCGAGAGCATAAAACAGTTCTGAGAAAGGAATCCTTTATGTGTACCTAATGGCTTGAGAACGGAGAACTTGAGGCTAAAGCGGCTCAACTGATTGGAGAGTGGTTCTGCATTGGGGAAAAAGAAATAATATATATATATATAAATATCTCATTCATTTATTTTATTATAAAAACATAAAGTAAAATTTTTTTCGATTAATTATAAAAATATGATATGTATTTTGATCAATTTATAAACACAATACATATCTTAATTTCTTTTTATAAAAGATAATTCGAGTTTCGTATAAAAGTGTTATATAATTAATTAGTATCAGACGGATATATGTTAGAGTTTTATTGGTCAAAAAAATAATTTAAATAAAAAATATTATTAAATAAAAATTAAATTATTTTAGATATGATGGTCTCTTTATATTTTATTATGAAATATTATGTAATATAGAGAACTATTATCTTTTATTAGTTTATTTACTTCTAGGCTATAAGAGCTGAAGTTATAATGATTTATGGAAACCTAGAATCATGCCGCTACAACTTAAGTCATGGAAAAGTTGTGACTCCTGCTAATTTATCATTTCAAAAGATAAGTGCCTCTTGAAATATCGTGGTATCATATTAACTCTGGTTGTTATCCTAAATTTTATAGCAAATATACTATATAATTTAAAAGAGTTAAAGCTCTTTATATACATCTAAAATCATATTATTATATAATAAATCATCTAGTAATTATAAATCTCAATATATTCAACTCAAAGAATATGTCCAATAAACAAAGTTTATGAAATCATCCATGAGTTTTTGGATATTAATTTAAAATATATATATTTATGAAAAAAATAGATTTATCTAAAATATTATCATAGTTAGTATATTAGTAGTCCGCGTTGAAGAATTATTTCAATCACAGGTACTTGAATTTGTAATAAAAATTCAAATTTAAACTTTGAAGTGATCAATTTAATAAAAAATTATATAGTCCTGTCATGTTTCTTTAAAAATCGGTCTCATTAGTTATTTAATGACTCGGATTGATACCAAAACATGATCATATGACTTAAAATTAATAATACCTAATTGAAGTTTTTGTAGTTACTATCTACCCTGTATGTTGTTTTGAAAGGCATTGCAATTTTTACAACTTATCCTAATAGTATCTAGTCGTTCATTTTAAGAAGCAGAGCAAATTGTATTAGTAATATAATGAGTAAATTACACATGAAAGGGTCACGAGTTTGAAGATAAGTTCATTTCAATATCACAAGATTTTGAGTGGTTCATTTAAGATCACAAAATTTAAGAAAGTGGGTCAACTAAGGTCATCATTAAACATACCATAACGTGGCGGATCTTCTGAGTTTAAATGAATTTTCCCCAGTTGACAAGTGTAAATGTAACCTGAATTGACCCATTCTTTAAGCATTGTGACCTAAAATGAACCATTTGAAACGTTGTGACCTTGTGATATAATTTACCCTAAACTAAAAATAACCATAAAAAATTTTGATTGAATGTTAAATTGATGGCTTCAAAGTTCAACACCAAACTTGAGATGTCCTTTTTATAAAAATAAGTAGATTATAGCCATTGCATCCTCATAAGAATTTGTGTTATTTTGAGTTACTTACCATTTTTCATATAAATGTGTAAAATTATTATTAATAGTTACATAAAAACAATATTTTAAATTAGGTTGTTGCAAACTACAACATATCTAAAATAAGGAAAAATGCAAATGATCCACTTAACTTTAATCTTGATGTGAAAAAACACTATTCAAATTAATTAAAGTGTATTTTGACACCCTAAACTTTGATATTAAAGTGTTTTTATTAAATTAAAAAAATCAAATACCTTTCATGTTGTTAAATCATCAAAATTTAGAGAATTATTTGCAATTTTCCCTCAAAACAATTTATGAACTTATAAAAATGATATTGGTGACTATTAATAACGGTTTACAGTTGCTCATAAAATGTTGTGTTGTGCAGAATAATCATGGCACTTTTCAAAAGTATCTAAACTCAAGTTATTTTGTATGAATTATTTCGTTCTTTTGAATACATAATAGGTGATTTGTCTAATTGATGGTTTTATTTTTTGAGAATATCTAAATTATTATGGTTGGAATATCAAAGCGATAATATAAACTAGAAGGATAAACTATGTTTTATAGCCAAATAGAGCGGATTTCTTTGTTTAATCATTTTTAGCAAACTAATAACACAAGAGTATATAACAAAAATAAATAAACTTCTTTTTTTTTTTTTGTAAAATCTTAGAGATAGAACTACAATTCAAGTCCAAAATTTGATATAAAGTTGGGATGATTCTCAAATCTCCATGGATACATAAGCATGTGTAATAAGGACTTTAATGCCCCCTTTATCTATCACATAAACAGTTTCTTAAAAGTCAATAATTACTTCAAAACTGCAAGTGGATTTCAAGTGCAAGATTTGATGTGAAGTTAATAGAAGAGATTGTGAAATAAAGCGTGATCAAAGACGTCGAGATTGTCTAGTGCAGCCATTTTGACACGCAAATCAATATTTTTCTAATAAGAAAGTATTACGAAACTAATAGTTGGATCTCTCTCTCTCTCTATCTCTCTCTGATTTTTTGATCACATCCTAGAATAGGGGGGCGGTTTAGTTGCCAGTTGCCCCTCGTTTTCAAACATTTTCCCTTCATTTACCATTAAAAAATTTACAAATCCACCACTATTGATATTCATATTTTGCATATCTACTTTTATCATCTCATATCTGAATTTTTTACATTGCCCTCATCATCATCAGTCCATCAATATTACGTCTCCATCTTCACAATCTTACATTTACAGATCTAGTTGGATTGAAGATGATTGTGCAGATTTTGGAGTATCATAATTGTTTAGAATAAGTGCTTTTTTATTGTTTTTCATCTCTTTATGGGATTTTGTCTAACCAGAGTACCGATTTTTTATTCTCTATGTAGAAATCATGTTATAAAAGTGATATTTCAATCCTTAGTTATAATAGAGATGTGTCCATTTTGGATTGGGTCTTTTGACCCCCTTCTCTTTGATTATTTTGTTAGGAATTTGTACCTTGTGTATTGGATCTTAATTTACTATAGTTAAATGAATGAATTTCCTACTCTAGCCCAAAAAACAAAGAAAAGAAAAGTCAATATTTGTCTAATATAAGGGATGAAGAGTTACCAATTCGATATGGTAATAGTTATTTAAGCACATTTCCTCCTTGACTACTCCTTCAAGGAGCTATTTATAGGAGAGAGATTCTTTACAATTACTAGTGCTGTATAAATTGTGTAGTAATAAGAAATTGAGGATGATTATTGCAATTGTGGGCATTAGGTCATGAAGCTACGTTGTAATCCTTTCAAGTGACTTAGGTTAGTTGCGCCAAGTAACCAACTCAATAGAATGACTTATCGACTTAAGGAGTTACTTTACTCCTAGCCTCGAAATTATGTGGAGAGTTGGATAGGATCGAGTTTTGGGTCTACTAGATCATCCCAAATTTTAAGTTTATATGCCAAAATTTAGAAATAATTTTCAGTTTAGAGTTTTTAGTAATAATAATTACTTAAATAAGGTTAAATTAAAAATAATTACCAATATACTACTCTAAAATTGCGACTTATACACAGGATATAAAAAATATGTATCCTTATATATATTGCGTTGATATTCGTGATAAGTATGAATAGTAAAAAAAAGATGTAAACAGGACAACAAAAACCAACCACAGAGGACAAGAGAAAAGCAAAAAGAGATAAGAGAAAGGGAGAGGGGTCAGTGATGTGACAGAGGGAGAAAAGTGTGCAAGAAAAACAAGTTTGAAATTTCTACTATGCAATATCGCGATAAATAATAGGGATGCACATACAAAAATATTATATTTTGTTTTATTTTCACGATATAGCAACGGTATCCAAACTTTACATCATGTTTTATTCCCACGATTTATATGTAAATTAACATATCTTGATTTTTAGACGTGATATTACAATAGTATATTGGTAATTATTTTCATCCGACTTATATATTGGTAATTTTTTTTAGAAATAGTAGACATGTGATCTACTCTAAAATTTACCATCAACAAATCCTACTCATACTTAAAAATAATTATTATGCATTGTTTTCTCTCAAAAGGTTTCAACAATATCTTGTAATTCAAGTATAAGAGAGAAGATCATTGATGAATGCGAGTATAAACTAAAGTTGCCATCAAGGCTTAATAAATCTTCTTAATTTTTTTGTTGATGGAGTGCACTTAAGCTCAAAGATAGGTCCAACCTCAATTAAATTTGCTAGTTCTTATTGCAATTCAAGTATGAGAGAGAAGATCATTGATGAATGGGAAGATAAACTAAAGCTGCCATCAAGGCTTAATAAATCTTCTTAATTCTTTTGTTGATGGAGTGCACTTAAGCTCAAAGCTACGTCCAACCTTAATTAAATTTGCTAGTTCTTATTGCTACCATTTGGATACCAAGGAGGCTATTATTGAGATGATATAAATGAAAACTTTATTTACAGTCAAATTTTTCATTAATAGGAGACACTATAACATTTGATACATTATTTATTCCATCCCTATTTTCTTTTATTTGTATTTTTTTAATCTCAATTTACTTATTTATAAACTTGAGATACATATTATATAAGGTAAATTTCAAATAAACAAGATGTTAAATAAAATTGATTTTAATAAATAGAATATAATACAATAGCTCATGATTTAAAATTTAGATTTGATGTTTAATTTCATAAAAATGTAAAAAAAAAAAGAAAAAAAACCTTTATATCTTATCAACTCAACTAAGCCATTGGGTTATAAGTTGGGGATTCGATTAAAAGTAAACAAGATTTGCTACTTGCTATGATTCCATCTCTTAAAATATTTTTATTATAGTAATGCACACACAATATATGTATATATGTATGGAATCAATTTCTTATTTAGGACACTAATTGAAATTAATTCCTTAAATAAGGTCAAAATGAAAATAATTACTAATTTACCATACTAAAATTGCGTTTTTATCACATGATATATGAATGAATAGTAAATGCGTGCGTATCGCGTCTTTAAAACATAATACATGCATGCATATAGCGACTATAAATCGCGATACGTGTTTGAACATATGGAGAAATATCGCGATTAATAATCGCGATATTATGACAGTACTTAAACATTAAGTTGCGATTCTTTCACGTGATTTTTATTTAAAATTGAACATCTGTTTCTTAAATACGATTTTGCAACTAAAAATTGGTAATTAGTTTCATCCAAGCAGTATATATTTTGTATACGAACCTTAGACATATATTGGACTCTATATGTATGTGTGTGCGCATGTGTGTCTAGATCGTGGATAATCATCTATTACATTTTAATGCATAATAATAACGGTGAATACTTTAGAAAAAAAATCTAGTACTTATATATTGTAAATATTGTACAAAAAAGTGTATTAACTACAATCTTGGGTTGCAAATGAGCCAAGTTATTAAAGGTTAGAGTTCAACTTGTTTAACAATTGCGAAGCTTGAATTTTAGACTTGAGCTTGAGTGTTTTTAACAAATGAGCTTTTATTTCAAGCTTTGAGCTTGGCTTGCTTATAAATTAAGCTCCAGTTGAGCCAAGCTCTTTATTGAGTTTAACCAAGCTTTTATTAAACCTAAAATTTAAGTTTGAGTTTGACACATTAAGATAGTTCATTTTCCATTTTTTCACATCTAATATTTTTTAAAACTTAAAAATAATATATAAGAGCCTCTAAAAATATATTCACATATTAAATAGAAATTTGTTTTTAATGTTTTAATTATATAATTATAATAATATTATAAATATGAAATTCAAAGTTTGCTAATGAGTTCATTCACAGCGAGCTATTAAGGTTTACTCATGAGCTTATTCATGTACCTAAACAAACCTATTCATAATTTAGCTCGCAGACTAAGTGGTATTTTAAAATCCGCTCATTTAAATAAATAAGTTTAAATAAAACTCAATTTATTTTTAAATTGAGCTTGAGTGAAACTTAAAGAACTCTCTAATATCCAACTGATTGCAGCCCTATACCTAACTCAAGCATCGTTTTGCCTCTTTTTAAATATAAGTCAAGCTTAGTCTAACGTTGTCTATTCTCAAATGCCACACGTGGTGTCAAAAACATATTTATTATTTTTAAAATTTTTTTTTGCTAATATATTAATCATATAAAAAAGTTACTATAATAATATTGCTATGTGCATTTATTATTTGCAATAAAGCATTTTAAATATATATTAGATGTAATAAATGTGACTCATTGCATTTAATAGGATTAAGGAAAAAAATAAACCCAAAAATACGTAAGTTGATGTCGTCTCGATGTCATAAGTGGTCAATTTGTTTTTTAAGAGACGAGGTCAGTGCATTATTTTTCTTAATGGCATTTTTAATTATTTAAAAAAATCATATTATTTTTCTTCCCTATTTAATATGTATCGCATGTATTAAATATAATATAATGATTATAAATATATTACTATATCATATTTAATACATGCTATATATATTAAAATTATAGTATCACATGTATTAAATATAATGCATTCACAATAATGTTTTTTTTTTTCAAATTAATATTAATTCGGTAAATGGGAAATTATCTCCACACACGTGGGTGTATTCCTGTATTCCCAAGACAGACAGCACTTGCTACGGCTTCACCTATTCATCTCGAAACTCCTGATCACTAACTCCTATATAGTTCTGCACCACTGCGACCGTCGTCGTCGTCATCACTCTCTCCCCTTTCCACTCTCCCTCCTCCATTCGAAGTCAATTCCTATTCCAATGTCGTCAACAGCTTCAGCTACTTCTTCTTCTACTTCTACAATTACAATAGATAGTGATAGTGATGCTCTTCGGAGGACTCGGATTCTGTCCAGTAAACTCTACTTCGATGTCCCTCTCTCCAAGGTATACTATACTTACACATCATTCAATTTGCTTAAGACTCTTTCTTACTTTTGTGTGTCGTAGGGTTTAAGTGTATGGAGAAGTTTTACGGTTCTTGTGGTTTTGATTGCATCAGGTTCCGCTGATTTACTCTCCTGCGTACGACATCGCTTTTTTAGGCATGGAGAAGCTGTAAGCATGTTTGTATATATGTGTCTTGTTTTGTTGAATCAAGATTCAAGATGCTCCTTTTGAGATTTTTGTTATGTCTGTTTCTCACCTGAGACCGATGATCGATCTATTATAGTTTGAGGGGAACTTATTTGTTTCTGTCAATAGGTTCGTCTAGTTGATCATCTATAAATCAAGTATTTCAGTTTTTCGAGTGTTGCGATCACGGATAACTGTGAATCTGACATGATTGTTGTAATTTTCCTTAGTTCAAGAACAGATATAATAGGCTTTTGAATTTGGTAATCTATACCGAGGAAGTTAATATGGAAAGTAACTTGAAGATATAAACTTTTTACTATTCGTATGATGAACCCAATCAAATTGTTTGGAGATTCATTAAAATTGACAAAATTATTCTATTTTTATGTCCTGGTTGGTGTAGTTCGGAAATGCTAGCAGAGTCAAGCAAGAAATTGCAAGCTGTTACTTAGTCCTTCTAGCATATTTTCATACTCTAAATTTGACCTAACCAATCAACCTAACCCATCGGCCATGCTATATATAGATCAGATCACCTAGACTATACAATCGCAACATAAACCCATATCCCCCGACCACCTGAACCTGAACCATGTTGAACAACTTGACCTGCTTTTCTTAATTACCTTATAGACCCACGTTGAACCACCTTGAGAAACCAGGTCCTCGCCTAGGTTACATGAACCCAGGTTGTGATGCAACTGACCCAGTCTGCACCTGGATCGAGCCAATGCACACAGATTGCCCTTGTGCCATTCAGATCTAGACACAAACTGGGTTGACATCAGGAGTCAACATGGGGAATGGATTTGCAATACGATATTGATTCAGCTTGGGTGGTTTGTTGGTGAGTCGAGACATGGTGGTTTGTCATATACACTGACTTAAATGGGATGTGATCCGTGTGAGCTGGTGGTTGGGGCTAGGGCTTGATAGGGATAGGGGATAGGGTTTCAAAAGATTGAGGGGTATTTTTTGACATCATTCCTTGTCTGGATTGACAAATAACTGCTACAACTATCTTGAAGGTGAGTAAGGTACCCACTAACCAGCTGAATCCCTTACATCACTAATGGTGTTCTAATTTTGCAGTGTAGAACCATATAATTGATTGTGATTCATCTTCTGCATAGTGGGAAAATTTGCTATGATAGCATGATATGTCTGATTAGCCATCTTGGTCCTTGGAAATTTTTTTAATTCTTTAATGTCTAAATGTGCACCTGAGGCCTGGTGTTGAAATTTGAGGAAATAAAGTAATTTTATGGACAATTTTTTTGAGTTACTATATTGCATTGCTGACAAAGTAATAAAGTATGCATGTGGCACATGTAGGCATCCATTTGATTCTTCTAAATGGGGTCGGATATGCCAATTCCTTGCATCAGATGGTATTTTGCTCAGAAAATGTATTGTTGAGCCTTTAGAAGCATCAAAGGATGATCTTCTTGTGGTAAGTCTTGTTTTTTTTTTTTTTTGGGTATAAATTTTCCTCTTGCTTTATTTTATCATCAATTTGTCATTCTTTTGATGTGCTTTAATTTTCTCTTGCTCCTATCAACTAATGTCCCAGTGCACCTGCTAATGGTTTTATTTATTTATTTATTTATTTTTAGGGGGATTGGGGGGCGGGGTTTGAATTTTCACATTTTGCAAAATCCAGTACTCATTTAACGAAAAAGCATGTGAATGGTTGAAAAGTTTCATCTTTGCCTTCTAACACGTGCCCTAGGCACCATTATCGTTCCTTCTGATCTGAAATAAGTAATGCCTTTCTCCCCCTTAGAGGTATTTAATTTCTGTCTGAGTCCTGATTTCCTGTGATGCTGCTCGAGCAATGGAAAGGAAAGGAGTGAGAGGGGTTGGGGGTATTTTGTTACATGTGCGACTCTGTCTTTCATATATAAGATTATCATTTTTATTCTGTTGAAGTAGATGGGAAATTGTATGGGTACACCTCAGTTATCTTTTTATTCCTTTAACCAATATGGCTTGACCCTGGTTCCAAAAATTCCCCCTAATAAAGACTTATCTAGAAACTCTAGCAAACTTTCTGTTGTTTAGCACGCCTAGGAAATGAATGGAGGATAAAGCCATTCTCCAACATTTGGGTCCCATGAATAAGTGAAGTCTGTCCTAGAGTGTCCTTAGCAGGAGAGTGTTTGTGCTTCTGTAATGCTTTGGGATATGATCATTTTTCACTCACCTATCCTTACCATTTTTTTTTTTTTTTTTTTTTTATCCTCATATTTTTCGTTGTAAAGAAAGAAAAGTAAAACGACTTTCTTAGAAATGGAAGATATGCTGGCTGGAGAAAATGTTGTCTCTGTATACTCCGCCACTAAAATAAAGAGGGATGACTGAAGACAAGACTTCTGTCAACATTTACTAAATGAAAATTAAGTATAATCATAAAATACAAAATAAACAATGAAAATTTGTTGAATTTAGCACAATAATATACTAAAAAGGGTTTAAGTTTGTAAATATGGTGTCGACTATTAGATTTATCATATTAACATTTGCATCTACTTGTGGTTTGAAAAAATGAAGCTCATCAACTGGACTAACTTAAATAGAGTTGCAGGGATTTGAATACAAGAGGCCCAACTTTGCTATCGATATAGTGTGAGCTCTTAGCTTTATCATTTTAATAGCTTAGCTTAGTCTTCCAAGCCTAAAGCTGTATCATCTTTCTTAGACCGAATTATAAATTTTAGGTTATGAAATCCCCATAAGCTTCCTCCGACCACACTAAAAGATGTCCTCTTCCATTTGCCAAGATGGGACTGCAAAAGATATTGCAATGATAATTGATAATTTAAATTTTTTGAATCCCATAAGCAGAAGAGTAGATAAATAAAAACCTCTTCTTTAGCTTTTGCAAACAATGCGTTGCCCATTCTTTCCATCAAAGAACATATTTTAGAACATTGCCAGGAGCATCCTATAACCACATTTCTCAGTTTTTATTTATTTATCTCTAACTATTTTTTATTATTTTTTAATTGTTTCCATAAACTTAACAATTTTGTTGACTGGTTTTCTTCTATTGGGTTACAGGTCCATTCAGAAACATACTTAAACAGTTTGAAGAACAGCATTAAAGTTGCCACAATAGTTGAGGTAACAGTCTATGGCATTAGTTAGATCATGATGATATGACTAAATCTTGTTATTCTATATAGGTCAGTTACATAAATTTACTTATTTGCCCTGTATATAAAGTCATATCTTCTCTGGCATCTTTATGATAGAATTGTTCAACTTAATCCCTTCAAGTCTTCTTGAGCTATCCTCTTCCCTGAGAATGTGGCAGCTGTCAGCTAAATCTTTACAACTTAAGCAGAAAATGTAGGGGACCAATGGCTCTAATTTGAACTTCGTTTTGTCCCTTTTTTATCATTTAGTTGAGAAAATTGATTTTGACCTTTTTCTTTTTTTTTTCCTCTTGTTTTTCTTGACTTAGTTGATTGATCAGATGCAATGACCCTCGAAAATGCAATTGCTCCTATTTATAGGTACCTCCTGTTGCAATGATGCCTAATTGCCTTGTGCAGAAGAAACTTCTTTACCCATTTCGCAAGCAGGTTGCTTTTCATCCCCTTGGAGCTCAGTTTTATTCATTCTTTTTCCTAGAGAAACAGTTGACTTTATTCTATAGGTAGGAGGGACTATCTTGGCAGCAAAGCTTGCAAAAGAGCGTGGATGGGCCATCAATGTAGGAGGAGGATTCCATCATTGTTCTGCTGAAAGTGGAGGAGGATTTTGTGCATATGCAGATATATCTCTCTGTATACACTTTGCTTTCGTTCGGTTAAATATATCAAGGTACGAATATGTGCACTTGGAGCATTGAATACTGTTGCTTCTTATAATGCTTATAAGGTTCTTGTTGCTTACATTCTGCAGGGTGATGATAATTGATCTTGATGCACATCAAGGGAATGGACATGAAACAGACTTCTCGCATGACAGTATGGTCATTTGAGTTTTCTTATTAAGGATATATTCTTCTTATTGGCACTAATATTGCCCTTCTGCGACAGAGCGAGTCTACATTCTGGATATGTTCAACCCTCAGATATCCATTTGTAAGTTCTTTGAATATATCTAGGTCAATATTTTGCATGCCTTACGTTCTTTCATTGATTGCTCTTCTTTGGATGACAACCCTAGTTAGAAGGAAATAAGGAGTTAAAGAGCAAATTTGTCTGATGATTTTAATTCCTTTTTACAATGGCTTACAGGATTACAACGCTAGAAGATACATTGATCAGAGAATTGAAGTAGTGGTAGTTTAAAAGATCTGAACTCATTGTTTTGATTCCTTGCTTTCATGTTTCTTTCAATTGTGACTTTTTTGTCTTATGGGGCAAAACTGAACAGAGTGGGACCAGTACAACTGAGTACTTGAAGAAATTAGATGAAGCACTCGAGGTATTTGTTATCTCCCTGTTATAATGGCAGTACTTTACGTTTATCTACAGGTCTCCAAATCAATTTAGATTTTAATCAGGCTTTGGATTGGAGAGAAAAAATTAAAAAAATATAATTTAACATGGTATATATCCGAGTTTAATTGACCTGTTGTTTTTGCCTGCCTTTACACCTCAAGATTAATGGGAGTTTAAGGTTTTCTACCTTTGACATATGGTGCTTAATATTGTGCCAGTATAATCCTGTATTATTCTCTTGCTTCTAAATGCTCGATGTTTTGTACCTGGACTGTTGCCCGGTGATGTAATGACCTTGCAAATCTTTATCCAAGCTTACAACAATTTGATGTAAATTTTCTCAAGAGTACCTACTTCTATCATGTTAGGTTGCTGCAAATGCATTTGAACCTGAATTGGTGGTTTACAATGCCGGAACTGATATCCTAGATGGTGACCCGTTGGGTCGATTAAAGGTAAATCTTCCTGCTATCACTTGATTGCATTATCTGCTCTTGCTTTTAAATAGTTTATCTCAACGGTTTGAAGCCTCACATCTAATTAATCTGATCTGCTTTCTCTTTACTGTTCTCACCTTTCTCCAGATCAGTCCTGCTGGGATAGCTAGTAGAGATGAGAAAGTTTTTAGATTTGCTCGTGGCCAGAATATACCTATAATCATGCTCACCTCAGGTGCATTCTCTGAAACCTTTAAATATATTGCATTCTCTAGAGCATCCATTTGCCCGAGTTCCTCATTGATATAGTTTATTGCATGGAGAAATACTAGGTTATGTGCCTTTACTAGTACCATTAGTGAACTTGCTTATAGACACAGCTAGATCCCAGTACTTTGACTTATAATTCATACATGAAGTATTATGTTGTCTTGTGATACAAAGAAAACCTTCTTGTCTCTGCATGCTTTATTTTTCATTTTTTCCCTGTGAGAAGAACATTTAAGTCAGAAGCTCAGCCTCAAGTAGCAATTTGTGACTTTGAAATATAGAATTATCCAAATTGTCCTATGATCTTATCTAACATCGGTATGAAGATGCAACAATGTTCCTAAGTGTAATGATTGCATGATATATGTTAATAGGTAGACTTCGTTGCTCGTGGTCTGGTTGAAATTATGGAGATTGCTTGGATGTTCTTAATAAATGTGTGTGTTTGTTTTCTTCATTTTCATTAACACGCTGCATGATGTAGGCGGGTACATGAAATCCAGCGCTAGAGTTATTGCGGATTCTATAGCAAATCTCTCCAAGTTTGGGATGATAGAAATGGCTCCTCCATCAGCAAGAGGGTGAACTCCCACAAGATACCTCGAGCTGTCAGCCAAAGCTGTAGCGAAGGGATGCTAGACGTACAGTGCTGGAGTCCAATGTTCACATGGCTTTCCATGTGTCATATGAGCTTATGGATCAACTGCCTTTCCATCGCGTCATGTCTCCATTAAACTGTAGAAGACTGGTAATCGGATGCTCCAGCTACTTTGGAAGTGTCTGGATTAGTAGAGCTTTGTGCTTTAAAACATGTTAAGTGCACCTTTGAGCCAGACCATTACAGCTTTTTCTTGTTAAAATCTTGCGCTCTGTGAATATGTAGAATGCACCTAGCCTAAGCGGGGGCAATGTAGTGCGTGTGTTTTAGGAAATGCCAGTTTTTGATAGTCTAATTATGGGTAAATTTCTCTTAACGATCCCTGTACTTTTTTTCTTACAATAGGAATGTATATAAAGAAAGTTTCGTACGAAGAAAACTGAAACTACCGATTTGGGGTGGGGGAGGACTGTATTATTCTGTTAACATGTTCGCGTGTACACCAAGTTTGATTAAAATATTATTTTTTATATTGAATTTTTTTTCACTTTTTCTTGTCTCTCCTCCCTCTCTTGTCTCTCCTCCTTGTTTTTCAAAATGAAGACGTCATTAATAGAGTTTGAAAGCTTTAATTTGTATATTGAAATTTTCAGATCTAAAAATCACAAATATATATATAATGTGTCACGATGAGGTACAAAAAAATACCTTGATCGTAAAAGAAATCATCATTAACAAGCTTAAAATCTTTATGGAATGCGAAATAAAATTGAGAGAGAGAGAGAGTTAAGTTAAAAAAAAAAAAAGAATTTTTTTTAAATATGTTTTGTTTTTTTTTTTAATTTGAAGAAGAAAGAGAGAGAGAGACTAAAAAGAAAGAGCTATTTCTAAAATATGTTATGTGATTTTCTTTTTTTCTTTGGAGAAGAAAAAGAAGAGAGAAGTGAAAGTGTAAAAAAAAAAGAAAATCTTTTTTAATATGTTTTGTGATTTATTTTTTTTTTATTTGAAGAAGATAAATAAGAAGAAGAGAGAGAGGAGAAAGAGAGAAGGGGAAGTACAAAGAAAAACGACTTTTTTTAAAAGAATATGTTTTGCAAATTTTTTGTTTTTTAGATGGAGGAGGAGGAGGAGAAAGAAGAAGAAGGAAGATAAGAGTGAGAGAGGGCAGGAGAAATGAAAAATAATAAAAAAGCCAATATGGATTAAAAAAAATAATATTTTAGTTGAGGTCTGCTTACCACGTTAGTGAGAAAACGGAAAAATAAATGATTTTTGTCCATATGTACTTTAATGGCATGTTTGGTATGCAGGAATGGACCGGAATGAAGTCGCGATTCTGACTTTCATTTCCTTTCTTGATATTTTGAAGCGTTTTTAAAAATCGAATCATGCTTCTTGAATTAGCGATTACTTGGAATTAATGATTCCAGCTTCTAGGAATTTCATCTATATATATGGTTTTTTTAATTATATTTTTTGTTTTACATATATATATTATCTACATTTAATATGAAAGGTATTTTACAATCTTATTAAAATAAACATTCCATTATATTTCATTCCATGAATGTATCCATACGTAGGAATGGACTTGTCATTCCTTTGTTCAATTCATTTCATTCAATTCTTACGATCCAAATCAATTTCCTTTCAGACGATTCCAACGTACCAAATGTATATAAGTGAAACTTTCAAAAAGTTTAGGTACTGTTAGTAAAAATTTTAAAAAATTTAGGTATTTTTTGGATAATTGTTTTGTTTATTACAGTCGAAAAATACATATACTGTCAGTGAAACAAACCTATCCTATTACAATTGATGAAAGTTTCATAGGTAGTTTTCGAGTTACAAGATGTGTAATGCGTATAAAATTTGGGTCACAAAAACACCATCGAATTCCTATTATTCAAAGCTAACAACCGATGAGGTATTAAGATGATTCTACAGAAAACTGGTTAAATTGGGCAGCAAAAAGTTTGTATAGCTTGTGATTCTTCCAATTTCACCCCAAATGCCAATTTTGATGCATATAAATTTAGGTAATTGCGGTATTAGATACTTGTATTTTACCTTTTTTTAATTAATTATCTAAATTTTAGTGTCCATATTTTTTTTTTAATTTTTGTAATTAACTTATTGAATTTTACCTATTTTTTATAATTAATTATAATTACTAGATTAATATCGCATATAGTACCTAAATTTTTCTAAACGTACAATCAACTATTTGAATTTAAAAAGGATCATTTTAATATCTAATGAAAATTTTTTGTTCATCCATACAACCTTAACTAAGAAAGTAAACTAAGTTAGTTGACCAGCTGCTGGTAAGTAAGGAAGTGACATTGTCATGTAGCAATTAAAAAAAATAAAAATATAAGTATATTGGTACACGTTAAAGCTGTCAGAGTTAATCTATCTACATATTTATCCAATTAAACAATGTGTGTGTTAATATGCTTATTTTATTTCTTAATTTTTCATTTTGTTATTGGATACTTGACACACACATGTGATATGCATATTTGCTAGGAGTGCCAAATAAGCTAATAGAGTTAACTTTGTTAGTTGAAATAATATTAATGAATATAAAAATTTTGATTGGGTATTATATTGATTATTTTAAAGTTGAGATAATTAATTATATTTTCAGTGGAAGTTTAGATACTAGATGTCACATTAACCTTAAAAATAAATACATAATCTTTATATTGAAAATTTTTTTAAATTCTAAATAATACTTTTAAATTTAAAATAATTAATTATAAATAAAATTAAGATACCAATATAACCTTTACTCTATAATTTCCCATATTAAACATGTTTTAAATTTTAATAAACGCACAACTTGATGGAATGTAAGTGGTGGCATCCAACACCACCGTAATAAACAAATTTAGAAAGAAAAAAGAAAAAAAAAAAACACAGAGATTTTACATCAATTTTGGGTATATTTGTTTGTTGGCATATTATAGATACAAATACTTTTTAAAATTTTTCTAATAAATTATTTATAAAAAATTAGATATAAATAAAAAAATTATATTTCTCATTAAAAGATCAAATATAGATAAAATATAAATATAAATCGAATATATATATATATATATATATATATTTTAGAAAAAATACAAATATAAATCAAAAACAAACTATTCAAAGTTCCAAACAGACTAATTAGGTGATACGACTTATGATAGTAGTATGCTATTTTCTCTTTGTCGGTGTGAGTTGATCACATACTTTAGGAAGGTTGTTTTATTCTTTTAGGCTGAGGCTGGTCCACTAGCCTTGAGTTGCTTGCCACCAAATGCAACATACGATGATGCTTGTCGTACTTGGGATTTTTTAATTTTTTTTTTTTTTTTTATTTACTTTGCTTTCTGATTCTCCTTGTATTTTTTTTAATGAATTATTGAAAACTTTATTTTTTTTTATTTAAAAAAAATTAAAGAATATAACCATTGTTAAGTGACTACAGAACGTTTTCAAAGCAACTAGGATTATGAATTCTTATTTTTAAGTACACTGCAATAGCTGATGATAAGACAAAACTTTATAGTTATAGTTTTAACATAAACAAAAAGTAAAAGGTGTTTTTTTTTTTTTTAAATTGCTTTAAGAGGTATCCCCATTAATTGTTAATTTACTATCAAGAGTTATAATTGCACATCATTCGAACAAACAAATTTTAAATTTTATGAAAATGAAAGTTCCCTTGGTCAGGTCCATATTTAAATAGATATTGTTACAAGTTATTGGATAAATTTTATAATAAATAGAAAGTCTTCAGTTCTAATACTTTTTAATATATTTACTGGTGCTTCTTCTCTCTTTTTAAGGGTATAACATTATCTATATATAAATTACATAATTTTAATTACATAAATACCATCGCAAATCGGACATGCGATTTTAAAACTTCACCATATTGCTGATAGAAAATTACATGTATTTCATTTTGGATATATAACATAGAATTCACATGTTAAATATATGATATAGACATACGATGAAATATAAAATTGTATGTTAAATATGTGAATTTGCAATGATATTTATATAATTAGTAATTGCGTAAATAAGTTTCTCACATATTGGTACACAAGATAAATTTCTTTGTATTCTCAATTTATTTTGCTAACCTTAAATATTGTTATTATCCATTTAATATAACATCTAAACAATTTTGGCAACTAAATCCCATAAACTTTTAATTCAGATAAGATTATGATAAAGATACATGTATATATAGATATATACAAATAAGTCCCATAGCAATATCTTCGAAGAATTTGACATACTCCCCATTAATTTACCCTAAATCTTGGTTGTATTGTATCTGGTCATTACTTGAATATGGAAAAGCAGACTCTCGGCTTGTTGTTCCTGTAACTTAAGCAATTGTTCCGACGACACGGCTCTATACCAGAAAAGCTTCTTCGGGTATGATAATGCCGTACCTATGTCATAAATATAAAAACCCTAATACCTTATGAAATAACCGAGAACAAGTAGGATATAAACTAAAAAACCTATTTTTGAATTTTAATTAAATATCATTGAAACAAATAATTAAATTTTAAAATTTTATGAAAATAAAAATTTTTCAATAACTTTATGACCATAAAATTTCGCTTTTGTACATTTAATTTTCAATATACGCATTGATTATCTATTGGCTAAAATTTATAATAAACAAAAAGTCTACGGTCTAGTCTTGAATTTATATTTATATATCTGATTATGATAAGAGTGTCTATTTTTGTTTACCACAAAACTTATCCCGATTCTCAATTTATTTTGCGAATATATATATATATATATATATAACATCTAGATAACTTTGACAAATAAATCCCACGAAATTTAGGTTTAGATAGGATTACGAGAAGATACATAAACTAGACGCCTATAAATATCTGCCAAGAATTTTGACATACCCCATTAATTAATTCATAATATTCTAGACTGCATTATATTTGATTATTAATCAAAAGCATACTTCTGGCTCTCTTATTCTTGCAACTCAAAGTGTGCATGATTATTTCGGGAAAAGCGCTCGACACAGCATAGTTCTTGTTCAGGTATGATAAAGTCTTACTTTTGTGTTATTTAGTAAAACCCTAATACCTCAATATATAACCAAGAACAAGTTGGGATATTAAAAAAAAAATAAAACAGTTTAATTTTTTTGTATACATATAATGAGTCTTCAAATTATGAATAAGTATAGGTATTTATAAGAAAACCTTAAACCTATTTTACCCTACATAGTTGAATAGGTTTTGAAAAAGTATTAAAGTAACGAGTTAGGTTTTTAGTTTTAATTTGTCAAAACTTGTTCCTAGACCATAAAGATACCAGTTTCAATTTTATCAGATGTAAAAATATTATAAATAATTTGGTGTTTCTTCTTTTATATATATATATAATTTTTTTTAATAAATAGTAGATTGTATTTTAATTAAGATTACTTTTTGTGATAAATTATTATTCAAAGTTTTATTGTTAGGTTTATGATTTGTGCGTTTATGAAAATATGTAATTAAACATTATGTGATTGGATAGTTAAACATTACAAGTTGATGAATATATTAATTATAAATAAATGAATATATAAATAAAGTTGCGGGATAATTTATCTCAAAAATTTTATATTACACAAAAATACTACAAGATACACGAAGCATATTTAATCCTGTGTATTTCATACAGTACAATTTTATTCATATATTTTATAACTTATAAGTTACTTCTGGTAATAAAATTAAAAAATCTCATTATGTGTGTGGTTTTTTTTTTCTTTTTTATTATTATTTAAAGATATCCGAAAGGCACGAAAGCAAAACCATAATTGTCTGTCACGTAATGTCCCATCAGTCAAGAACTATAAAAAGTTGCATGTAATGGGTTATATATGCTATGTCCACTAGCCGCATGTCGCCGAAGACATACGTTTAAATATTTCCCTCTGAGTGCATGCTTACTAAGCGGTCACCAATTTTTAATTTCATCATCCCATCTATATATATGCCCTTCATTCATATATATATATTATATATATATTAAATACCCCTCCCACAATGTGGTTATATTATACATGTGCAGCTTTCAAGGAACACATAGTCGGTGGATTTTGACGGTGGTCAACATGGCCGGAGTGGTGGCGGTTTTCGACTTTGACAAGACAATTTTGGACTGCGATAGTGACAATTGGGTGGTGGATCAGTTGGGTCTTAATGACTTATTTAAGCAGCTTCTTCCCACTTTACCTTGGAATACTCTCATGGTTAGATTTTATTTTTTGTACCCCATCATCACCATCATCATCATCATCACCATCATCACCATCCAAAAATATAGTTTTACTTCTTTTAAATTATTTATTTTTTATTTATATTTATAATTTTTAATTAATCACCTGCATCTGATTTGTATAATTTATATATGAATAATTAGTCAACATCCTTTCTTTTTTCCCTATCAGTTCTTTAACGCATTCAATTAGATACGAAACAAATCCCAAAAATAATGAAAAGTTTACGAACCAAACCAAACCTTAATCTTATAGGGTTTTTTTTTTTTTTTTTCCTTTCCTTTTCCTGTAAACACCCTTAATCTTATGTTACCAGGTAGAAGTAGAGCATTATTAATAATTAAAAAGAAAATATATATGTATATATGACCGTCTAATGAAAAACATTGCTCCGCAGCTTTAGCCTCCAGATTCTTTTTTTAGAATTTTAATATGCTTTGATGGAGATAAAAATCAAATGTTCAGGATTCTATGAATGTATAAATTAATGGAATATGTTTTCAAATGATAAATTATGAAGCCTAAAATGCAACTTATTGATAATTTATGACGCGGTAGGGATATTCAAATATGTGCAAACACATACATCTATATAATTGTGCTTGAAAATATATTTTTGTATAATTTTTAGGATCGGATGATGTTGGAGCTTCATTCTCAAGGAAGGACAATTGAAGAGATTGCTGTGTGTTTAAGAGAAGCTCCATTGCATCCCAATATTGTATCTGCCATAAAAACTGCCCACGCTTCTGGGTAATTTTCATTATAATTGTACATTTGATGCTGGGTTTAGTTTCATCGTTACATTGACTTTGTAGATTCAACGTGTAAATTTAAAAGTTATACATTTTTGCACATTTTATCGATATAAATTAGCAAAGGACTGATGCACCGTTCTGCATGAAAAATCTTCGTTCATGTAAAAGACCATAAGGGTCGGGCCACAAATAGTCCCACTTATTAATGGTATTTTGTCACATCTTAATAAGAGATCATATTTAAGATAATTTGTGATTACATTCACAATTTAACTTAGAAGTATTTATTTATATCGGTGAACCCAAACATTTGACAATAACTATCAGTTCCACTCATTCCAGTATCGTCTTACTAACAGTAATGAATGATCATGCCAGCTGAGAGTTCATAATTTCTACATTAATCAAGCTTTTTTTAATGCAGGTGCGATTTGAGGATAGTAAGCGACGCAACGTCTTTTTCATAGCGACAATTTTGAAACATCATGGACTCATCAACTGTTTCTCCGAAATTTACACAAATCCAAGTGTTATTGACGAAAAGGGCAGGTTGAAAATTATGCCTTACCATGATTTTCATCGATCCTCTCATGGCTGCAAGATTTGTCCCCCCAACATGTGCAAGGCAAGTGCTTCTTTACATTCCTTGATACCCACAAAACTTTTCTGTTGTTGGAGGAACAGAGTGACAACATTGTGGTTGTTTTGTTTGTGAAGAGGTTATATCATGTTCTGTTACTAAACTAATCTAAGCATGCATATAAGCAAGGCCTCCGTTGAAGCTATGTCAGAAAAAAGGATCTAGCTGAACTACTAATTGATTCAGAAGTTCAAAATTTTTCTCTCAAACAATTATACATGTGTTGAGAGTAGACATATATGGGTTCATGTCCAAGAAAAGAGGAACTTGTGTTTACACTTTGCTTAAACCCAACGGGAATTGCAACAATTCTTCTCATAGTACTTTCTTGTTTCTTTGTCAGGGTCTAGTGATGGAGAAGTTAAGAACTTCTGCTACTGCTGAAGGGAAGAAACACATCATTTATCTCGGGGACGGAAATGCTGATTTCTGTGCAGGCCTGAAGCTTGAAGAGAATGATGTTCTAATGCCAAGGAAAAACTTTCCAATCTGGGATCTTATCTGCCGGGACTCAATGCTTCTGAAGCCAATCATCCGTGAATGGAACGATGGTACGGATTTCGGGACAGTTCTGCTAAATGCATCGACAGGATCATTCGAAAAGAGGATGGTTTTGTTTCTCCGATGCAGTTTCTCCCTGCTGCTTGTAAGTTTCAGACAGGAGCTGGTTCCGTGTCTGAAATTCCAATCCAAAAGTGTGAACCTTGTTGAAGTGTGAATTCATGTTCATTCACAATTTGATTAAGAAATCATCAGGGCTACAAGATTTAGTATCCTAACCCTTGTTAGATTATAGATATTATATTACAGTAAACTTAATGATGAAAATGCATTTACTGGCTTATTATATATGCCCAGATTGCTATCTAGTGTCTTTGTATATCATGATCCTCTCTGATCAGAAACATTCCCTGAGGAATTTGATGCAATTCCTGATCTATTGGGTCCCAATTCTAATAAAAGTCTTAAGGACTAATGGAAGCCACGTGGATAAAATCAAAAGAGATCCAAGCTTGTAGGTTCATAGACCAATCACCACTAGTCAAACGGACACATCCTCCTCCTAAACATAGAAGCTACCCAATTAGCAATACTATTTGCATTTCTTCTAACAAACACAAAGGAAATAAATACATTTTGCAAAGTATTTAAAATAGTCGTGCCCTCTTCACCAATGGAGCCCGTCTTGCTGGCCTTTGAAAGCTTGGATCACCTGCTTACAATCAGATTTATCTCAAGATTTTGATTGTCCAATTACAATCGATGAAAGGAAGTTTCGTAGGTAGTTATTCGGGTTACAAGATGTGTGTAATGCAATTCACGAGATGATTTTAGAGGCATCTCCTCAGATGTTTATAGAGGAACAGCCGATGAGATGTTCTCAAATAATTTTAGAGTGAAACCAGCCTATCCCGGACAAAAAATATAAAGGTGGTGAATTTCTTTTTTTTTTTTTTTTTTTTTCAATTTCCACATGCTTAAAATCATGCATCTTTGGCTTCAAGGTTCATTTTATCAAGTTTCTAAATTTTGAATGGGGACAGTTTGGGGGGTGGGTTTAGAAGATAATTTTGTGAAAAAAAAAAAAATCGTGAGTGGTAACTTTATAAAACCTATTTCTACAATTGCTAATTTTGGTAGATTATATTGATTATGAACTTCAGAGTTTCTATCAGATTTTATTCGTTTCAAAAGGTTGCTAACCAGTGTTCTTAGATGATTTCCAAGTAAAATTGGCCAATTCAAGTCCTAGAATATTTATAAGTAACGGTTTTTTCAACTTTCATGATGAGTAGTAGATTATTATAGTTATAGATTATGGATTCAAGGATCATTATGTTAATTGATAATTTTTATGAGAAACAAAAGGTGATTAGGTGATTTTGGATGAGAGTATGTTAATCTAGATTCCTGAAAATTCAGGAGTGTTAATTTCTTTTTCTTTTAATTTTCTCCCACAATCCCCATTCTTATGGGTCACTACATGTAGTGAAATTTTGGGTTTTAGGATCAACTGGTTAAAATTCTGGTTTTTTGAAGCAGGACATTCCAATGAGGTGTCCTTTTTTCTTTTTTTTTTTTTTTTTGGCCGAACTGTGGTGTCGTTAAATAATTGTAAAACAAAATTAATCTAAATTATAAAACAAATTCCTAAGAAGTAATCCTTTCAATTTTCGCTCAAAATCGCCAACTTTGCGACGTTATACTTCGGGTTTCTAAGTTCGTCCTGGCAAATTTTTATATTTAGAAGGGGAAGAACTGGTGAAGTATCATTAGCTAATGTTGAGGTAAAATCAACATATCCATCACACGAAAAATTCACAAGTAGTATTTCAATTTCGTCTAAAATTGCCAATTTTAAATAGTTATGGATAATGGATTTTACGTTTTTGATGCTACTCCTTCAAATTCCTACTTTTCATAGGAAAACAACCATTTTGATGCTCTAAAATGATTTTAGAGACATATTGATTGATTTAAATAGGACTACAAATGAAACGGATTGATTCACAAACTATTCAAGCTCAACTCAATGTTTACTCAAATTTGATGTGATAGTATTTTTATATTTTAACTTTTTTAATAAATTGAGTCTAAACGAGTTTAATCGAGTTGAGTTCGATGTTCTATAATATTACTTTGGTCTAGACTTGAGTTTAAAATTATAAGCTCGATTGAGCTCGAAGCCAATCTAAATCATGTGTTAATTTGCTTGCTTTTTTGTTTAGCTTTCTTCTTCTTTTTTTTTTTTTTTTAAATTTGGCTACTTGAAACATTCTACTTTCTCATTAGTTGAGAGTAGCTTTGGTAGCTGTGATAGTATCAATGTATATCAAAAGTTTAATTGAGTATTAAATTAATTACATTCAAATCTAGATTGTACATTTGCAAAGTTTAAGTAGCAAATGCAACGCTAACCTACAATCAAATACATAATCTTTATACTCTAACCACTTTGAAAAGTTCTTAAGTTGTAAATTAATACTTCTAAATTTCAAATAATTAATTATAAATAAGTAAATTTAAGATATCATTTAAAATTCATCCTATAAATAGGGTTGTGTAAAAAAGTTGGTTAATCGTGAACCGAATTGCATTGAAATTTCAAGTTTTTTTAGAAATAGTTCGATTCATGATTTGATTCAGGATTCCAAACCAAATTGTATAGTTCGAACCGAACCATTTTCATTTGACAAAAAAAGGAAAAAAAAAACTCAAATATATTTTTCCCTTTTAATTGTTTTATTAAAAATTTAATTAGTTTAATTTTTTTATTTAGATATGTATCTTTTATTAGAATGAAATTTGAGTGATTATCTAATATTTCGAATATTATGGTGTGTTTATGAATAAGACAACTTTTAGATTTTAACATCTGCTATTCTAAACAAAATTTTTTCTTTGTCTTATTGATTAGTCCACTTTTTTTACCTAATTATTTATTGGTTTATATAATTTATTATTACTTATTAGCTTATGTAATTGTCATTGTATTGATTAAATGCAACACGATATGAAATTCTTATCTCATATTATTGGGATAGCATATTCTAATTTTATTGAGTATATTATTATAGTTTGGGATAATTTAAGAGAATATGATGAGTATACCGTTATAGTTTTATGAGAATTAATTAATTTTAAATATTTTTATTTATAATTTCATCAGTGATAAAATTTATGCAATTGAAGTCTCTTGATAAAATGATTTTTATTTTATGGATAGAAAAAACAGTTTGATTTGCAAACCAAACTCCACTAAATGGTTATTTATTATTTTTTTTCGATTTGAAAAAATTAAGAATTAAATGAATGGTTTGGTTTAAGTGTAAAAGAAAAAACTAAATCATAATATACAAGCCAATTTGGTTTGAAGCCAAACGGACAGACGCACTGCGCCCACGACAACCTCGAAATTTCCGCATCAACACATATGTTTTAATAAACAACCAACTTGATTGAATGCAAGTGGTGGCATCCAACACCAACACCAACACCACCGTAAAAAAGAAATTTAGAAAGAAAAAAGCACAAAGTTTTTACATCCATTTATAGGTGGGTCATACGACTTAACAAATAGTATATTTTCTAGACATAACATCTACTTTAGGAAAGTTGTTTTATTCTTCTAGGCTGTCGCTGGTCCACCGGCCTTGAGTTGCTTGCCACGAATGCAACATGATATGCTTGTCGTACTCAGAATTTGAATTTTTTTTTTTTTCCTTTGCTTTCTTATTCTACTTGTAATTTTTCAGTGAATTATTTTGAAAAATCAGTGTTTCTCTATTTTTTTTTTTAAAAATAAAGGATAAAACCATTATTCAGGGACTGCAGAACATTTTCAAAGCAACTAGGAGTCTGATTCTTATTTTCAAGTACAGCATGATAGGCGACAATAAGGCAAAACATTATAATTATAGTTTTAACATAAACAAAAAGTAAAAAATCTTTTATTGCCATCAAGAGGTATCCCCATTAATTATTAATTTACAATCAAGAGTTACAATTACAGATCATTCGAAAAAAATCTTTCTTTTAAATTTTATGCAAATAAAATTTCCCTTGTGTGTACCCTTATTTAAATATAAACATTGCGATAGGTTATTCGTTAAATTTATTATAAATAGAAACTCTACTGTTTTAATATCCTTTGATATATTTACCTTTAACTATGGAGAGCTTCTACGGTCTCGGTGGATCGTTCAATCAGCCATCTAACTATTAAAATAAATATAATAATTAGAATATTAACTGTTCTAATTGTTCGATACGGTTGTATATACTGTGAATCATTTGATAGTGATAAAACTAGTTCTATCAAAATTAATGACGAAATTATGTAGAATTTCCAGTAGATATGATACAAATTACAAAAATACCATTGCAAATCACACCTAAGACATACGATTTTAAAACTTTATTAGCTCACTAAATTGCATCTAGTACATACGATTTTATATTGTACATGGAAACCGCATGCATTTCATTTTGGATGCGTACTATAGAAATTGCATGTTAAATATATTGTTGAACTTATATGTTCAATATGGATTTTGATGAGATAATATAATGCACAATTAAGTATTTAATTATGGAAAACTGCACTTAATTAGTCAAACAATATGATGAATAATATGCTAGAATATATATGTATATGTTACGTGTTTTTGTAGAGATTGTACAGGTTTTAACAGGAACAAATTAGTGATGAATAATCTCAGTCGAGGGGTAACTCGAGAGCTAGACTGCTTCATTCACTAAGGTACAACAAACTTAAAACCAAAGTTTGATAAGTCCAAAAATATAGAATCATTGGTTGAGGATCACGTCGAGGGCTTGACGAGTCCACTCCTCAAGGCGCAATAACTCATCCAACAATGGTTAAAATTTCCCATGTAAGGGGTACGATCAAAACTGATGCAAAACCAGATAATTGCAGGTCGAACTTACCACGTGTAACTAAATATTAATATTATCTATAAAATAAAATCACTTCGTATTGTAATTATAGTGTAGCTTTATACATGCAAAAAGAATTTTGTCAACAAGTGTATTGTGCATTTTCAATATTTAATAAGAGGACCTTAAACTTTTCTACAAAACAATTATAGGTTTTCAATATACTTCGTAAAAGGTTAAAATGCATGAACTTTTTTTTTCCTTTTCGATCATATAAATATAATTGAAATTTAACCATTAATTTATATAAACTGAAATCAAATCATAAAAGCTTATATAAGTTTTGTTATCAACATAATACGTCTATTTATAACATTCTATGGGCGCTTAAGCTTTTTTTCATTAAAATTGAGCACTTAAACCTCTAAATATTTGAAAATTATGTATTTAACTATTTTACCTTTGTAATGATAGTTACAAATATAAAAGGAACCTTTTTAATTATTTTCTTAAAGGTAAAATCATGTAAAGAGTTAATTTTTTTTTTAAATTTAGGGTATCAATGTCTTATTTCAAATATGTGGGGTTATATGCACATAAAGGAAACATAAGAGTATCTATCAGCAATTTATAATAACTTTGTAAAGACATTTTATTAGTAATGCTCTAAATAATATTATTTTCAATACAAGTTGTTGAGTTTTTCTTAATAAGTTTTGATAATAACAAAAATGTTAAAAGATAACCCCTGAATATATTTTAAGTGTGCAGATCAAAAGTATCTATTTTTATAGACACTTAATCAGATAATTAACAAGACAATTTGATAGACGTTTTAGTAAACATTTAAACAAATGGACAAATCCTATTTCGGTTTACAGAATAATCGATCATAGAGTTCTTTATCAAATGTCAAAATATAAGATAGATTTATTTGAAGCCCCAGCTCCACTAATTAAGTGTATATGGGTAATGCACTTAATTCGTTCTACATAAGGAGGATAATAATCTATGAGGACTTTCTGTAGAAATACTTCACGAGTTTTTCAAAGACGTCATTACAAGAAGATTTTTCAAAATTTAATGAAGATTCTTTATCAAGTAGTAGCAAAGATGTCGGAACAAGTTCAAACTTGGTTTTTTTCAATACCACAATATCTACGGATGAAGATAAGATCTTATCTTCTAGCTTGTTAGCAGATGAAGCTTATCCAGAATAAGAAGGATATTTAAATTCAAATTAAAGTTATGTAATCAAAGTTTTTGAAGAATCAAGTGAAGATAAACATCAAATACATCTAAAGTAAAAAGGCGGAATAAGATATGTTCAATTCAGTTCGAAGTTTGAAAAGTTAAACAAGATATTCAAATCTCACAAATCTAGGGATATCAATCTTATCTAAGCAACAAACAAGTTGTTAGAAAATTTTATGAACATTTGAAGTTTTCTTCTAAGAAGCACATATCAAAGAGCAAATATATAATCAACTCTTTTCAAGTTTTAAGTGCAAATATGAGTACAATATTCCGAAATCTCTTTGGTGCTAAAAAAACTTATTGAGCAAACATACAGACACTTGGACAGACACTATGAGCATCATCTTTTATATATTTCTTTGTAGCTTTCAAACTTAAATTTGGAGAACTCATATTTTCTCTTTACTACCAATTTATCTCTTTACTTTTGAGTGTGGTGTAGCATAGAAGTAAGGTTACAAATGTCTTGTAGCTTGTAATTAGCTGAGTGATAGGCTAGAAAGACAAAATAAGAGCTATTGGTGTTTATAACTTTCTTAGCTATTGGATTAGTGGAATGACTGATATGGAAGACCTGATCCCCAGCAGTAGAGCTGGAAGAGATGACTGAATCATAAGGAAGAACCTCTATAAATCGTTATCTCCTTTATTTATGCGCACTTTAATTTTTGTTATTTATTTTCTATATATCACGTGCATCAACTATAAAAAAAATTAATTTATCTTTATGAAATATTTTTTAATTGGTTATTAAAGGAAAAAGTTTTAACAAACAATTCACCCCCCTTTTTTTGCGATTTCGGGACCTACACAAGTGATTGAATAATCGGTTTTTTAATATACCTATTATATTTATAATAAAAACTTTTGAAATATATATTAAAAATAGTAAAATAACCATTATTATCTACTAACACTTTGTGCAATAATATTAAGATACTTCTTGTTTCAAGTAGATTTATGTGAGTAGCGATTAATAATCTAATGGAGTGATGACAGCAAGCCTTGAGTGCATTGCGTATAGGCCTACAAGATAAGACACAGTTAATGGGTACTGGGGAAGTCTTTCAATGCGGGTACTATGATGCTTAAGCCAATAATTGATTCATCTACAAGAAGCCAAAAAATAGTAAAAGTAAATATACTAAGAATAAATGTTAATTAGATGTGGCACAGAGTATTTAGAATAATGGTTCCACCATTAATTAGGAAAGTAAATAAACTTCAATAAGGAAATTACATCTTAATAGCTTAGGAAAGTGAAGCTAAGAAGATTTGGTAGTATATTTCCTGGATTAAGATACCTTTAGAAACTATAATACTTATTGAAAACAATTAACATATTTGGCTTACTTTCTTAAATAATTCTAGCGATCTTAGCATGCACAAATGACACTGAAAAGAGGCTACCAAGCTACTATCAAACAAGGTAGCTCGACATTTCCTTACGAACCTTATCTAGGTTCGCTCTAAAATTATTTTAAGCTTCTAACAAATGAGCCCTCAACCTAAATAGATCGGTTTTAGGCCAACAAGATGATCCATTGCTAAAGGAGATTATAGGGCCTAGGGGTCTATGATTGAAATTGTCTATCAACACATTTTTTAGAATTTGAATATGCTTTGATGAAGATGATAATAAAATGTTAAGGATTTAAGCTAATATTGAGTTATATTTCTCTTAAGGTCTATCCCTAGTCTTATTGAAAGAATGAGCAATTTGCAAATCTTCTCTTTAAATTATTGATTATATGCGGATAGCTTATAAACATAGATGATTAAGGTGCAACTTTAGTTTACAAAACTTTTCAAAATGTTATAAACCAAAGTGTAATTATTAGCCCTAAAATGTCAACTATTTATAGCTATATCTTCAGGATTCTATGAATAGTATGGGCGTCATTAGCATGGAGTCATACTATGAATGTGTAAATTAATAGAATATTTTATATGATAAATTAAGCCCGAAATGCAACTTATTGATAATTTATGATATGGTTAGGATATTCAAATATGTGCAAACACATGCATCTTTATAAGTGTGCTTGAAAATATATTTTTGTGTAATTCTTAGGATTAGATGATGTTGGAGCTTCATTCTCAAGGAAGGACAAGTGAGGATATTGTTGAGCGTTTAAGAGAAGCTCCATTGCATCCCAATAGTAAATCTACCATAAAAAAATGCCCACTCTTCTGGGTAATTCTGATTATAAATGTATTTTAAGATGCTGGGTTTAATTTCATCACTGCATTGACTTTGCAGATTCAATGTGTAATACTGAAAAATCTAGTCTTACCCATTTTAACAATGTAAATTAGCAAAGGACAAATGCACCCTCCCTGCATGGAAAATCTTTATTCATTTATAAGTCGTCACACTGATTAAGGTATTTTCTCATCTGTTAATATGTCATCACATATCAGACGCTTTGTGATTGCTCGTACAATTTAATCTATAAGTATTCATCTCGGGAAGCCTAAACCTTTGACAATAACTATCAAACCCACTTATTCCAGGATTATCGCCGAGATGCACTTATTAGCAGCAATGAATGGTCGTGCCTGTTAAGAGTTCATAATCTGTACACTAATCAAGCTTTTAATGCAGGTGAGATTAGAGGATAGTTAGCGGTGCGAACGTCTTTTCTATAGAGACAATTTTGAAACATCATGGACTCCTCAACTGTTTCTCCGAAATTCAGACAAATTCAAGAGTTATTGACGAAAAGGACAAGTTAAAAATCATGCCTTGTCATGATTTTCATCGGTCATCTCAAGTCCTTCTTTACTTTCCTTGATACTGACATAACTTTTCAGTTGTGGAGAGAGCAAAGTAACAACATGTGATTGTTCAGACTGTAACATGTCCTATTACTAAACTGATATAATCCCACATATAAGTAAGGTCCAGGATGAAATGATAATGCTATTTCTAGATATCATACGATGCTTTCTATATCGGCGTGCTCCTTATAATTTAATTCGGCTGTACAAAATAAACCTACTTGCAATCCGAATAGTCCCATAATTCGATCCATTTGACCTTGATGATGAGCTTTTGATTGATGACTAATTGATTCAAAAGGAAAACTTTGTGTGTACGCTTTGCTTAAACTGAACAGAAACTGCAACAATCCTTCTTAAAGTACTTTCTTGTTTCTTTTCGCGGGTCTGGTGATGGAGAAGTTGAAAATTTTGCTTCTGCTGAAGGAAGAAACACATCATTTATCTCGCGGATGGAAATACTGATTTCTGTGCTGGCCTAAAGCTTAAAGAGAATGATGTTCTAATGCCAAGGAAAAACTTTCCAATCTGGGATCTTATCTACCGGGACTCAATACTTTTGAAATCGAACATCCATGAATGGAACGATGGTACACAGATTTTGGGACAATTCCGTTGAAATGCATCGACGCGATCATTAGAAAAGAGGATTGTTTTGTTCTCTGATGCGGTTCTCCCTGCTGCTTGTAAATTTTAGATAGGAGCCGGTTCTGCGTCCGAAATTCCAATCCGAAAGTGTAAAACTTGTTGAAGTGTGAATTCTTGTTCAGTCACAATTTGATAAGAAACCAGTAGGGCAACAAGATAACGTATACTAGCCCTTGTACGATTATAGATATTACAGTATTCGGCCCATTTTATACATTCAATACTATTTTATCGATTCTACATACTTGAGTAAACAGTAAAAACTTCATTTTGACGACCATGATATGGTGCTATTACATTTGCCATTTAGGAACGTTTCAATTCCCATGAGTAATTTAAATCTTAAATTGAAATTCCACTTTGCCATAATGTTTCATTCTTCCTATCTTGGTTAAAGTACTTTCTCTCTCCCCAAAAACAATGCTTATCGCAAGGCAATTCAAAGAAATCAATGTTTCTTTGTCTTTTCTTTTTGCAAACGTCTGACTTTACATATATCACATGTTCAATTGTGGGTTTGCTCCATCTGGTTCGATGGCGATGTTGAAATGGAGGTGTAACAAGATAGAACGATTATTTGACTCTACTTTTTTCTATTTTTAACTTACGATTTTTTAAATTCACTTTTTTTTCTCTTGTTCTTATGAGAGATAACATTCTGTGTTTAAGTATTGTCTATTAAATGTTTTTAACTTTTAAGTAAAAATAAATGTAGACTAAAATTAAAAGAATTTTTTTTCAACATAGTGTTTTTGCAAACATATGAGGATTCTAAAAGAATGACCTTCTCTCAACGAATGTTTGCAATAACATACATAAAAAAAAAAAAAAAGATAATTGTAAATGGGTAACAACTTTAGTATATTGGTTACAATGATTGCATCGATTTAATGTTAAATAATTTAACAGATCACTTCTATAATTACTTATTTGTTTTGCATTAACTAGAGAAAGGATGGATTTTAGGAAGAAGTGTTGGCATTTAGATTCGCTTAATAGATTTTCTCTATTATGATAAGAATAAGGATAAGATATGGAAACAGCCTTAACTTAACCAATTCTAATTTTCTTTCCATGGATAGTAGAATTACGAATAAAACAAAAAATTAAAAACTTATAACACAAGAATATAGTACGTTACAATCAAGAACTAGGATTTCACAAAAGCTATTACAATTGATAAATTTTTATCACATGACGTAGGTCAATAATTTATGAAACATCAAGGTGAAAATCAATAATACAAACCCTAGAACAATTGGAAATGCAGATTATAAAAATCAACATAAATTAAATTGATTAGTAAAAGAAATTTTTGTAGATTCTAAAATCAGGGCTTAATAAATAAGATGCATTAATGGCCCAAAAAAAAAAAAAGATGCATTACAATAATTGTGAGAAACCCCAGACTTAATCACAATGAGATCTTTGAGATTGATTTTTTTTTTTTTCCTTTTTTACCTGAGAAGATGAATTTGACTCAATATAGAATATTACGTCAATTACATGGCTTGGTAGAATAGGAATAGCTATCATAGATTAAGGGTACCAAGACTAATTTGATTAAGTAGACATATATCTACAATGTCTAAATGCTTCCTCATATAAAAATAGTTTCTCCTAAAAGAATAAAACTCACCTTACTAATGCGTAAAATAAACCCCAAAAAATGATAACATGGTCCCATGAGGATGACGATAAAAAAAAAAAAAAAAAAACAACAATACAAAAATAAACATTTTATTCTAAAATTCATACTAGTAAGATAATATCAATTAATCTTCACAATCTTTAATTTATAATTAATATTATATGAAATTATATCAACATTTAAGAAATTCATTTAATGTATTAATATTTGATAGATTTTAATTAATTTTTTTTCAATTTTACCTTAATGATTCTCTACCAAAATCTTATTTGATTTACTTTGAGAAACATATTCTCTTTTTTAATTTTTTAAAATATTGATAACTTTAATGAATTTACATTTAAATAACTACCTGAAATGTTGATAACTTAAATAAAAAAAAATAAACATCAATACCTTCTACTATGATTTACCCTCAAATTATAATGACAATGTAAAATTAAAGGTGCATGTACAAGGAAATGTTAAAATGCCAATAGGAAAAAATTAAAGTGAAAGTAATAATTATCATTAGCTCAAAATTGTAGGAGACTTTTGTATAGTTGAACTTAATGGTGAGCTTGTATAATAGAATTTGTAAAACAAGACACTATGAGAAGGCACTTAGGGATTGTTCAGTGTAGTCATTCCAACATTTAAGTCGTTGTTTACATAAGGTGGGAAGTAGAGGGAAATAGAGTGAAAGAGTTATCAATTTAACACAGTAATTAGGAATGTTCATGGCTTGGTTAATCGATCCATAGCCCTATTTTTTGAATTTAATCGTAATAATTGAATTTTTTTCATAATCCAATCTTTAACTGGTTTATTATAAATGGTTAATTGCCTTAATGATTAACCGTTTTCTTTTGTTAATTTTTTTATTTTTAACCATTTAACGTGATGACTTCAACAAATCAAATTGATAGTTTCAACAAACTTTTTTTTAGTCATTATCATAGAGTTTTTTTAAATTATTATATATATTATAAGAGATAAAAAAAGGAAAATCAAATTAAGGAAATGGGAAAAATAAGCCGTTGGATGTATCATCATCAATAAAATCAAACTAAATTAATTACTATATTAAGTCTCATCATACATAGGACATAACATAATATTTTAATCAAAATCCAAGGAACATTAATATATGTAAATTATACGTATCTACATATTTTTAAAAAAATAACTATATGTATTTGTAAATTATATATATAATACATTTATAACTATTGAAACGGCTAATCGTTAACTATCGATTTTCTATGGTTATAAACTGAAATTGAAACCGAAAATTGAAAAAAATAAATCCATAATCCTAAACTGAAACCAACGGATCGGTTAATCATATTTTTTGAATTGGATTTTTGTTTGGTTTGATTTTATGGTTTCACCGATTTTTTTGCATACCCTAATAGTAATAGGTTGTAGGTTTATGTAACTTAAGTTGATTTTTCCAGGTACCTAATTTAAAAAGTTAGCTTATTGAGACAAGTGATTACTTCTAGCCTTCAAAAATCAAAACTTTGCCATGATCAATAAGTTTGGGTTTGAGCCTAATGCTTCAAATAGGTTGGTAGGGCTGAGCAACCTGCATTCCAAAACTAACCATCAATAATAATAATAAATAAAGTGGTCGTTTCTGGCCATTTTGGTTTGGTAGGCATGGAGGCCATCTGTAACGTTGCAAATGCTAGTTGGGCAATTACTTGACTTGAGATGGACAGGTGGACAGCGGCCCGCTATGGCTGATGGCAGGCTACCTTATCATTAGACCCACTGGATATCGGACGTGCGTTCACAAGCCCCTAACTGGCTCACTAGGGTCGGGGCTGGAGCCACGTTCAATGATGGAGGTATTGAGCCCGTTAGGGTCCGTTAAACCCTACCACTAAGCATGTCTGGTTAATTAAAAATATATTTAGATATACGTATATAAAGAAAAAGAAGAAGAAGATGATGATGATATGATTCGAATTTTTTTAATATTATTTTGCCTTTTTTTTTTTTGAAAATTTCAACTTGAAGTATTTCTTTTCATTTTGATCTGGGACTTTTACAGAGCCAAAATTAAAAGCAAAAGAATTAGTTCCGTACATTAGCATATGTATACATGAAGCATTTATATAAACAATTATGTACATATAAGGTGACATAATTATACACACATACAATTACGTATAAGGTGACATAATTAAAACCATATGTCACGTAATATATTACATAATGAAATTTATGAGTTCAGTTATGCAAACAGTGTTATGGTATAAGTCCGAAGGAAGTGTTCTGTGGTTGTGGAAACGTTCAATTAAATTATCTGTCTTAAGTGAGTAATGTAAATTATCTATTTTAGTATAAATTTTATTGCTAAATTGCAAATACAACCATTTATATTTGTTTCATATGTACTTAACTTTTTTATCTTTTTATTAAGTCTTTGGATACTCAGATCTTATAATAAAAAATAGTGTATTTAAGTTTTTATAAGACCATTTTACTCCTCATTTTATGCATTCTTTATTAATTTTAATGTTCCTTTTCTTATTTTACCCAATTTATGATAAAGTTGTAAAATCAAGTTTTTCTAAAGATTTAATGTTTGAAATATTCAATCTAAATGGAAGGACAGCTAAATGCACAAAAAGTGAATATGAGATGCATATTTGCAATTTATCCAAAATTTAATTAACTTTCAAGTTGATCATGTAAATCGTCTATTTTTATTTTGTCATGCTATATAACTCGTCTATACATGGTAAGAAATATAAATACAAAGAACTAAGTTAGCTACTTCAAATTTAAAAAAAAAAAAAAGACTTAGTTTCAACATAGATCTAGTAAATTGAAATATCTTGAATCCGGTTGGTTTTTTGTACAAATACATGACATTTCTAGCATAGTTTTCTCTGTAATAAATGTGTAGCTAATGGTATCATAATATAGATATGATATCATTATGCATGCAATATATGTCTATCAATCTTAGAAAAAAAAATGATCAAAATATAAATAATTAACACCTTTTTTACCTATCCAAAAACGCATTTTCAAAATAAAATTTTTTAAAATTGCAAAAATAACATTTTTAATTGCGATTTCTGGAAGAAAAAAAAAGTACAACAATTGCATATATAATATATCATTTCCAAAAGAAAATTTTAAAAGTATAAAAATCGCATTTGTGGCCTACTATTTCTAAAAGTATATATTTGTCGTAAATTGCATTTATAAAATAAGATTTCCTAAATAAAGTAAATCACATTTTAAGTATGTAATTTTGTGCAATATTTATCTAATTGTTTTTATATATTTGATATTTGTATAAATAAATTTATATCGACCAGTAAACAAACAAATATTTGGTATCATTATAATTTATATTAGTTAACTAATTTGTGTAATCATTTGCCATTTGATCCAAATTAAAAGCAAACCCAAAATGTGGATTTGCTTTTTTCTATTAAAAGCATTGATTTCATTTGAAACTTCTTGAGAATGAAAAATCGACTGGATTGAAATAGAATCTTAAAGTTAAATAAAACCGAACAATACCCCCACCTTCAACTTCTTTTGTATGTCTCTTGCGAAGGATGTTCGAGAAAAATTTGTTGACTTAGACTTGTTGTCTGTTTTGTATTTTTATAAATAAATATATGATACGTGTTATAAAATATATATATTTTTAATTTATTTTGATATATGTTAAATATTTATTCGTAGGAATACAAATAAGACGGTTACTCATGTCGGACGTCCATACACACAAATTAGTGAAAGTGTTACTCTCAAGTCCTGTCCAAATGGAATTGAAAAAGGACGCAATCCACATGCACTTCCACTTTGTCTCCTGTTAACTGCCCCAATAGGCCTAGACAAACATCCTTGATATCTACGCCCACCTAGTCATTTTATCGCCATTCATAAAGCATAAAGTTTTCAGACATAGCCACGGTCCGGGATATATTCTTACAAGGTATTAATATATAGATTATATATGAAAATACTATTATTTATGGAAAACATAATGGTCCTACATATTTCAACACATAATTGATCATCAAAGTTTTTAACGAATCAAATTAGATTTATAGATATCATAATCGAATTTGAAATACTTGTTATTTTATTTTGGACAATCATTTTAAATGTAAGATAATTGTTTGGATGTTCAAGTTGACTATATTGTTGTAAAACTTTCCATTATTCACTTTGGGAGGAAATATTATTAAGTATTACAGATCACATGTTATATATTATATATAAATTAATATAGTTTTAATATATATAGTAAGCAAATAACATTGATAATTGCTTTAAAGAATTCCATTCTATTATCACATATATTATTTGAATTATCGAATTTTATCTGTATCGTATTTATATTCGTACTTTTTATCAATGTCGAATCCATGTTAATTCAATATCGATTCAATTTGATTAATTTATGAGTAAAATTATTATTTTTTATTGATATTATATTTGTATTGATTTAATTTGACTTAAAAATAATATTAAAAAGATATCAAATAAGTAGACGACATGGCTTATTATTGAGTATTATTTTATTTTATTCCGTTTAGACTTCGGTGTCCTGTGCTTACCAAATTTGCGAACTTATATCAACCATAAAGCATAAAGGTTGAAAAATGTATTTGATGTCATTATCATGAAGGTCACATCTCATCTCTCAACTTTCACTCAAAGATAATAATAAAAAAAGAAGAAAAAAGAACAACCCATCCCCATTGTTCCCATTATTCCCTCTGATGACAGGACATCTTTAGTGTTCCTTTGCATTTTATGGAACCATATGTTATTATTTACCTACTTTAGTAGGGTATCTTTGTAGATTTTGCTTTTAAGATATACTTGATATGTAATGCACTTTGCTTGAACAAAATCTCTTATTTATTAATTAAATTGGGTTGATCCAGATTTATAAATATATGCTTTCATTTAGTAAGGTACATCGCATAGAATTATACTAATTATTAGTAGTACTTAATTTTAGAGAAAAAAATTATATAATAAGGTAAAGATACAAAAAAAAAAAGCATAACCCTATAATATTTAGTTCCTTATAATTCTAATACTAGAATCATAACAATGTATTCTTGTTTATTGTTTTTTTTTCAAAAACCTCACTAGAAGCAAGAAATTATCGTATGGAGCAAACTTTTTCTATCAAGTTAATTTCACGAGACCATATATTATTATGGTATACTAAACATGTATTTGAAATAGAATACATCAAATAAAGCATCACAAGTGTAAACAACCATACAATAATAAGCCATACTTTGTTACAAAACCTCACATGTGATAATGCATTAGTAACAGTTTATTTTCCAACCTCTGTTCGTTGATTGCAGGAATCATCTTGCATATGATTTGTTAAGGAGAGTTCGTGCTGTGACAACTGCTTGTGTGAAAACTACTTTAGATATCATCCCTAATTGAATTTTTTGAGAAAGTCTAAATATCATTTTTTACATTAACCTTTACTACATATGAAAGTTCCATCTTCCGAGCAATGAAAGGTTTTCAATTTAAATACTTTGAGCAAGTCACAACACTTACCAAATATTGAATGAGCACCATTGATAGTTAATACCATATTCCACTCAAGTAAAGTTAAATGAGATGTTCTAAAAAAATATACATATGAAACATTCAAACAATGAAAAGATACATCTTATAAAAAAAAAAAAGTACTTTGTGATGTTTGAGTTGCTTAGTCTTTTAGATTAGCTAAGAATATATGTGGTTTGTTATTTCATTTGCTCACCCTATTTAGGTTTCATCTCATGTAAGGAATAAGGATTTTGATAACTATGATTAGTTTCATACAGCTTATAATATGAAGGAGGAATTATTGTGAGGAATATTAAGAGGATTACATATTATAAAGATAGTTAAGACTTATTTAGATATGCTTTATTTGCCCATCTATAGTTGGTATATTTAGTTTTTTTTTTCAACAAAGTGGAAAAAAAAGTAAAATCTTCTTCAGTCTTATTTCAAGTAAATTTGAGGTGATTTTTCTTTATAATTTTCATCAATTCTATCACTTTGAATGGATTTTATGCGATAATCACTATAGCTTTGGTATAAGTGGTTGTGTATCGATTCTCTCCCTCTCTCTTTTTTGGGTCAAAGGGCTCTCTCATTTTATAGTGGAAAAGCAATATAAATTATTAAATCCTCATTGACTATTGAAGAGTAAATGGTGACCCTAGGCAAGAGAAGAACCACTGTACATCATGATCAGTCATTTTCTTTTGGGATAATATCAATTCAGGTACATGAATTTTAAAATTATTTAATTTAATATCTAAAAAAATTTTAAAAATTAATTTAGTATTTAAAAGAACTTAATAAAGATATTGTTGGCGTGTATGAAATTTTTTTTGATACTAAATTGATTAATTTTAAAACTTAAATAAATATCTAATTATATATTTTTTCAAAATTCAAATACCATTCATTACATTAACCTTTTCCTTTTAAACCTTATATTTTCATCCATACGAGATTGTGTCTAGTTTATTTGTTTCACATTGATTTGGTATGGGTTGAATGACAATTTAATTTGAGTGTTTAAAAATAAAAAAAAAAATCAAATAGGAAAATGAAAAGTACTTAATTATCCATATACAAGTTATACAAATAAAATGCAAATACAAATATTTCTACATTATTAAAGCTAAATATTTTTAGTATAGATAATTTTTCATTTTTGATTTTACAAAGTTTACCTGATGGTTTAGAAGTTATACACTTTCCACTGCATGTTCTATAATTGCTATTGACACTGCACATTCTACAATTATTTACATGTGGTGGTTTTACTGCTATTTAACAACTCTGCTTTTACTTCATTTAATAATCTTTTATTTTATATAGTTGCATCATTTTAGCACTTATGATGTTTTTTTTTCCCTTTTGTGCTATGATAAAAGATTTTGGATTTTCTACCATTATTGTTAAATTTGGACATGCAACATAGGTGCAACATTTATTAATATTAAATATAAATAAGATATAAAGCGATCTAAGACCAATTTTCCATTATTTATTTGTTTCAAATTTAATAAAAATTGTAAGAAGAAAGGGAATTTATTCAACCCCTCTTATATATTAATAAACAAAATAATGCCTTGAGAAGTGCATATATTAAAAGTTGTGTGCTGTGTTAGCTGTCCAAATGTTGCAATTAAGGCTATATTATTCAAGGACGGTTCATTAATACACATGTTTGAAAATGATGAGTTTACCAACAATCACTTGCCAAATGATATTACTTATAAAAGTGATAAAAAAAAATCCAAAATTACATGTACATGAATATAGTTGTTTGAAGAATTATTGTCAAAATTATATTTTTATTATATTATTCAATCTTATTACCCTATTTAATATAATTATTGAAATAGGTTTTGAATAAAAATAATTACTAAAATCCTTTCTTAAAATTGTATTTTAAAGATATAATTTATGCCAAGTGGAACTCATATATTTATATGATATATGTTGAACATCCGACTTTTTTAAAATTTTTTGATTAATCATCTTCGATTTATTTATAAACCTAAATTAAATCTTCAATATGAAATTTTATAAACTTATTATAGTAATTAAATTAATCTCAATCATTAAAATGATTATTTTTTATAAAATGCAAACCTACACCTTCGCTCTTTTAACATAAAGCCACATTGCCTAAGGCCAAATGGATCCTTGAGATAACTTGTAATAAGTTATCGTGAAAAAATTGGCATAAATTATGTTACTCTGATTAAAAATTATAATCCATGGAGCATTATTGATATCAGAGAGAGAGAGAAAGTAAAGAGTAAAGACAAGAAGCACATCGGTGTCATAAAATTTGACCCAAAATAAAAGTAATTTACGTTCTCCACTAATTGACGAGCCTCTGCTCTGGAAAATTAAAAAACAATCTAATTATAAAAATTAAAAACCAATTTTAATTAATTAATTAATTAAATTTTATTAAACAAAGCAAATGAAAACACCAGAGACAGAGAGAGAGAGAGAGAGAAGAAAGAAGATCAGGAGAGAGTGAGTATTGATTTCTTTTCCCATTCCATTCCATTCTTCTATACACAACAAAAACAAAGGATACATCACATACAGGGAGAAAGAGATAGAAAGAGTTAAGAGAGAGAGAGAGAGCAAGTGAGAAGACGGAGGTGAGATCTAATGGATGCTGATTCTTCTAGAGAGAAAGTGTAGAAGATAAGAGTGAGAAAATCACATAGCGATTGGGAAGAAGAAGAAGAAGAAGAAGAAGAAGAATCATAAAAAAAGACGTCGCATTCTTCACTCTCTTACTGATTTGAGGAAAGGAAAAATCTTCTCTGATTTATGTAGAAGAAGCCGATACTCAGATCGAATCCGATACTTGTTACATTGAGATTGCAATTTCTTTTCAGTGTTTGTGTGCGTGGATTTCTTTTTTTTTTGGTTAAATGAACGGTGGTGTCGAGGAGGAGGTTTCGCCGGTGGAATCCACGGTGGTTGGAGCGCCGGAGCCACTGGAGTGGAAATTCACTCAGGTGTTCGGCGAGCGTGCGGCCGGTGAAGAAGTTCAGGAAGGTACAATCGTCGTCTTTCGTCCTTTTCTATTGTGATTTCGCGCGATTTGCCTGTTTTTATCAGTGAACTTTGATGATATGAATTAAGTTACAGGAGTGATTTGAGATTTTGAGGTTGTTTGATTTGTGGATACAGTTTGGACAGCTATTTCTGTTATAGCGGAGTAAAGGTTTTTGTTTTATACTGTATTGGTTGATGCATGTTATGGAGCCACTTAGGTTTTCTATGCTGCTTTTAGCTGAGTCGTGTGATGAATGTTAATTTGTCCTATGGATAATTGGTCATTTCTAGCTTGCAAAGAGAAAAAACCGCAATGAGCAATTAAATAACCTGTTTTATACCACATCTCTATCGCATCTCTTGTATCCGTAGCATGGCTGTATACTAACGAGTTGGGCGGCAGGATTTACTGTTATTTAAGCATTCTAATGTGTTGCTGCAATATGAGTTGTGGTATAATTATCTTGATAGTGAGTTGTTGGAGCATGCTAATTTGGTCTATAAGCATGAAAGGAACGGTTGAGACACACACGATGAGATGGTTTTGCGAGTCCAACTTGTTCAGACTCACCTATTGGCTGTTTAACTTGGAGATCTGATTTAGCTAGTTAGGTTGCATGTTGAACTTGGTATTGGAACAAGAGGTTTATTGATGGGCTTAGGTACATAAGTGGGCAGCCTAAAGTTTACTAATATAGTCGCTTGAGGTACTCTTACTGTTGAAGTTGTTTGTGAAATGGTGCATAGAGTCGTTGATTTATGTTTCCTTGGTATTTTAAATTTTCGTGATGAGAAGGAGATTTAAGTCAAATGGATCTAATATTGAAGGCTGCATGTGTACCTATTGGATGTGAATTTCAACATGTACATGCAGATTAGCTTTTTACAACTGAACTACTTATTGCAATTTACATCAACTGTTGGGTTTGCAAATGGATCTTTTTGAAATGATCTTATGAATTGGTTTGTCTATTTCTCTTTTTTTGCAGTTGATATCATTTCTGCCATCGAGTTTGATAGAACTGGGGACTACCTTGCCACTGGAGATCGTGGGGGTCGAGTAGTCTTATTTGAAAGGACTGACAATAAGGATGTGAGTATTGACTTACGTGGCTTTTTATGTTCCTAACTTTTCCCATTTGATTTGCTTTCCTATGGCATCACTTATGCATATTATGATGTTATCTCACCAAGACTTGTAAATGTAGCATGTTGGACATCGGAGAGATTTAGAAAGGATGGATTATTCAATGAGCAAGCATCCTGAGTTTCGGTACAAGACAGAATTCCAAAGTCACGAACCCGAGGTATCTTCATGTTCTAAAATCAGCGTCCTATCTGTGTCATGAATAATGTGCATTTACCAACTATAATGGGGAATATTTTATTTTCGAAATACAGTTTGACTATCTGAAGAGCTTGGAAATTGAGGAGAAAATCAACAAAATCAGATGGTGCCAGGCAGCAAATAGTGCACTTTTTCTTCTCTCAACAAACGACAAGACAATCAAATACTGGAAGGTATTTTAGATCAACTTATCAGACCAAGTTTATGTTACTGAAAGATGATATTCTATTTCACTTGGTAGAGGGGTATATTGATGAATCCAAAATTTATTTTGCATATGAAAATATGTGATTGCCTTTCCCTCTTACTGTCTGTAGCTGAAAAGGGGTAAGCAGAGGTAAAATCGTGGATGTGCTTAAGGCCCAACAAGTAGTAACACATAATATCTCAACTTCCAGTCTCCTGATATGCATTACTAACAAATTTTCACTTGCGCTGGTGTTTTCTAGCTATTTTCTCATTTCTGATAATCATGTCTATGTATATGTGTAGACTGTGCCATACCTGTACGTAGTGTTGCTGTGTCTTCCTATGTTCTTCAGCTAGTATACATATCATTTTGAGTTCGCCATTCTATTTCTCCTTCTTGTTCTCTAGCTTACTATATCACATTTCCTTCATGATTTACATGATACCGTTTGAAAATTCTTGTGTTTGGTTTCTTCTTATTTGAGCCGATCATGTCTTTGTTCTGCTTTTGTTGAAAATCTTAAAACGATTGCAGACTTGTAGGTGCAACTTGTGAGGTATATTTGAGACACATGGTGTTTAAAAGATAGCAGGAATTGGTACTGAAAATCCTACAGAATTTTTTTTGGTTAAATAAATAATTCATTAATAACCAAAAGTGAGGAAAACACAACCGCTCAAGGTGCACTGGGTAAACCCAACAAATCTAGACTAGATAAAACCACTCAAATAGAAAGCAAAAGATAGCTGTCCACAGGGGGATAGCATACAAGTATACACAACCACATGAATACAAACTGCTAGGACCTAAAGAGTCTCATGTAGGAAAAGATTTGGCAAGTCAAAGTGGAAGGATCCAGCCATGACTTCCCTAAATAGATAGTTTCTTAACCTCTAAAGGCAGTACACAAGGACTGCAAGAGCAGAAGAAACAAGCCCTGATGATCTAGAATTTGAAGTAGATAGTCCATTCACCACACCTTGCCAAGTGTTGAAAGAATGAGGACAGCCAAGCTCTAATACCATGGTAGACCAAACTTGTGAAGAACATGGACATAGGAAAAACAGGTGTTCGTGGTCTTCAGTTGCCTCATTACAAAGGTAACAAAGACAGCGAGTAGCGATGCCTCATGATTGTAATTTGTCCAAAGTATAGAGCTTATGGTTAATAGCTAACCAAAGGATGAAGCAATGCCTTGGGATGGACTTTTTTCCTCATACAAAGTTGGACCAAGGAATAGGACTTTGTTGTGGGCTAAGAGTTTGGAAAGCACTCTTGATAGAAAAAACACTTGAAGCTGCCAGGTGCCATACCAGTCTATCCTGTCTTGAAGAGTTTGGTAGCAACAAAGCATGAATATGGAAATTTGACCAAAAAAGGAGTATTTGGAAAACTCCATCCATCATCTTCGATTAAGCAACAAAGTCTAGTTTTTGAAGGCAGCCCAGAGTTAGCAATTTCCCTTGCACTAGATTAAGAAAATCCTACAGAAATTGCTTTATCTTGTTCTTTCTTCTTCTTCTTCTTCTTCTTCTTTAATTTTATGTTTCATCGGATGATAGTAAAATCTTTTCCAATGTTGCTGTCACACACAGAGATAAAGCTCACACTACCGTACTTTATGAGTGGTGCATTTTTCCATTTTGTTTCAGTGGTAGGCTTCTTGAAACTTCTAACTTGATTCTGGTCACCAATTACGTGCTTTATGCTGAATTTTGGCTTTTAAGATAATGGTGTGTAAGTTTGATGTGTCAGACTAATGCTGCTCATTATTCAGCATATATCTTAATAAAAAGAAAACCTTTTTATTTGGGTAAAAAGAATTTCAAGAGAGGATGGATACTATAATTTTGAGGTATAGTCTACTGAAGATACAAGGTTGCCAGCTGTGAATCAATTGTCCAAGGAAACACTTGAAGTTGTAAATTAAGGGCATTAGGCTTACTTTCCCAGGCTTTTGGATGGGGAACAATGGTACAGGCTGCCAACAATACATGCTATCGAAGTTAATTTCATGATAAGAGTGTTGCTTGAAGCTGATAATTGAATCGATCTTTATTCTTTATGTGAAGTTGGAAACATGGACGATGTAAACAAAAACTACAATAAAGATTAAGTGATTGGTGGGACATTTTCTGATATATGAACCCTTTAGCTATTTTTGCTTCCATTGGAGATTAAAAGTATGCATGATCTTACCAGCTGAAGTTTCAAAACTTCTTAAGTACCATTCTTTTCTAAAGGCAGGAACGTCACATAATAATAATCTCTAACTATTTGAATGCTGTGCAGGTTCAAGAGAAAAAGGTGAAGAAAGTATGTAGCTTTAATGTAGATCCTTCAAAAGCTGTGGGAAATGGCCCAGTTGCAAGCATATCAACCTCCCATAAACCTTCTATGGAAAATGGAGGTTGTAGTCTGGACACTGATTTTTCCTTCCCATCTGAGGGCCTGGCTTCCCTGCATTTGCCAGTGGTATTTGTACTATATCCAGCTTATATATATCTTATCAGAACATTACAAGATATGCATTGAGACTTCATTCATGGAATGGTGCTGATGGCAATTAATGTTTGCTTAGGGTGATATATATAGACACACATACATGCACATATATATGCACTAAGACTTGTTATATTGATGATATGCAGGTTACAAGTCATGAGACAAGTCTTGTACCTAGATGTCGAAGAATCTATGCCCATGCCCATGATTATCATATCAATTCAATATCCACAAATAGGTGCTTGGCTTTACTTGAAGTTCTTGCATTTTTTCCATCTCTTTCAGTAGCTTGTGGTGAAATCCTTTTTAAAAGTTTATTTTATAGGTTGAGTTTTTCTATCTAGGTATGGTTTTAATCGGGAATTTCCCATGCTTTAGCAAAAAAGGGTGCTGGCTGCTATCATGCTATCCCCCTTTGTAGGCATTTTAGTTCATTTTCTTGAATTTAAGACCCTCATTATGAGGAGGCAGTGCCTAGATATAGTAGCTATCATGGCATAGCTAAATTTCATTTTCTTCCTGTTTTGCAGTGACGGAGAAACTTTCATATCAGCCGATGATCTTCGCATTAATCTTTGGAATTTGGAAATTAGCAGTCAGAGTTTTAATATTGTTGATGTAAAGCCAGCAAACATGGAAGATCTGACTGGTAAAAGTTCACAGTAGTTTCCTGACTTTTTAAAACTATCACTCTAATTTTTTTAATCTAAAACTGGTGCTCTGTTGGATATATCTTCGCACATGGAGCAACTTTCTTTTGCCCCCTTGCTTTCTTTTGCATAATTTTTTATCCAATTGCAAATTTGGTTTGTTTTCAACGTCTGGTACTGTTATTTGCATCATTTTGAAAAGGATAAGGCATGCTTTTTCTTGTAATGTGTTTGCTGTTGTCCTCCCAAGCTACTTGTGTCTGTATATATTAATTATTACTACAGGAAATGCTGGAAGGGAAAAATTAGTGTCTTTGACATGGCTTCTTTACACCATATTTGCAGAGGTGATTACATCAGCAGAGTTCCATCCAACACATTGCAATATGTTGGCATATAGCAGCTCAAGAGGTTCAATCCGTCTTATGATATGAGGCAGTCAGCTTTATGTGATAACCATAGCAAACTGTAAGATGATGTCTATTTTTTGATTCCATCAAAGGGTGCTCAAATATTAGACAAGAAGTATTTCATCGTATAGGGTCTATATAGATTTCAGACGATGGCTTTCAAAAGTGAATTTCGTTTTTGCTTTATACTTTTGGCTTCCTTTTTCTTTTTCACAAACTTATTTGTGGTTATCATTTTTACAGATTTGAGGTACAAGAAGCACCAGGATCAAGGTCTTTTTTCACTGAGATCATTGCCTCTGTTTCTGATATCAAATTTTCAAGAGATGGAAGGCACATACTAAGTCGTGATTACATGACTCTTAAGGTTTGTGATTTTGTCTCAAGTTTTATCTTCCTTTACCATGTCAGTTGCCATTCCTTACTTTGGTTGCTGAAACGTTGGGATATCAAAACAGAGGCAGAATTTCAGTTACGGTCTGTTTACTTCGTTGAATGAATAAGGTTGTAATGAAATTTCTATTACCGAGGAATGTAATAAAGCCATAATACGATTTTTCTTTGTTAATTTTTTTATTCAAAAGTGGGTATTTTAGAAAAAAAGACACTTCTAGTTTTGAATTTCCATTGATATGTTTGGGTAAAGAGTAATTATTTAGTAATTTTTGTAATGGGAATTCCTTATGCAATCACCATTACAACTTAATAGCTATTCATAAGGAATAAGGCTAATTAAATTATAATTACAATGAAGTGAATAGGCAATAAATTAATTTTGGTGGCAAATATGCATTTTATGAATAATATCCAAAGTAAATGGAATCTGCGGCAATTTCAACATCAATTACAAGTCTGCCTCTCCAAGAAAAAGTGTAATAAGAGAGAAACCTACTCGATATGAGGCCTTATTATTTGATTGTGAGAGCATTGGTTATGATTATGCTTCAGAAAGCGGGCATTGAGTGGCAAAATAACAAAGCTGGTGGTCTTGTTAGCTTGTTGAGGAATACAGTTGAAGAACTTGCCTTTTCCTCGGTCAAGATTTGCTAATGTGTTGTCTTCTTTGCTAACAATGGTATTGTTGGAGGAACCATCAGAATAATCAAAGGACATTATCGATGCTTTTCTCATTTAATTACTTCCCTTTGAGGACCATTAATCAATGCCCATCTATATTTAGATGAGTATTAAAATAAACTAATCACATATTAATTTACAGTAAGATATTAAAGAGTCTGTATCTTCCTTTTTAGAGCATTACTGGCCAATTTTTCAAACGTTGAGGATTGGAGAATCACAGGTCAATGATGCTTGAAAGACCTGTAATTATCCTGTTAAATAATAAAGAACCTATAATTGTTAGTATATGAAAAATAGCCTTGACATAATTGTTGCATAAATGAATCATTAATGTTTTCTTAATGCCAGTATTTCTGCTAAAGAGTATATATCTTATGACTCTTTATGAAAAGATTCCTTGTACATAGATTCTAGGAGGACCACCTAGAAAATGAGAGCAGCACAAAATCTCACTGACTTTTCTATGCTTTTATTTCTCCTTTTTATTGGTTGAAGTAAACCTTAGGTTACAAATTTAGTCAAACCAAGAAATCTCCTTTATGGAGATCTTAGGTTTCAAATTTAGTCAGACCAAGAAATCTCCTTTATGGAGATAGTTGTCTACTAATCTTTGGTATCCAAATTATCCACGGATAAGAGAAAAGAAAATTCCAGATCCAGGAAGTCATCAATAATTTCTCCGATCATCTATATCCAGTTCGTCATGGAGTTAGCAATAGCATACAAAGTTGTTCCTTTAATTTTTGGCCAGTGATGAAGAAAGTGGACGAAGAAGAACATCACTAGTTTTGAAGAAGCAACAGCCAGTCTGAAAAGCACTAAGGCTTTCGTCAGTTCATGGATTAATTTGATTAGTAAAATTTTAACATCTGGAATATTGGTTATTTTATCATGGCATGTGGTTGCTGAAAGTTTGTTTTTATGTTTGATTGTTAGAACTACAATTCTAGCAATTTTCTAATCTGGGTTGTAATCCTTTCCACTCCTTTAGCCTGATAATCTGATGGTGTTTGATGCGACTGGGTCTTTTGTGATTTGGATTGCAATTATATCAACAATGTAATGCTTTCTCCATTCCATCATCAAGGAGCGAGAGAGTAGATCTTGAAAAATATAAGACAGAGAAGAAGCTTTGGGAAAATTGATGATGGGTATTGTTTAGTCGTTTACTGGTGTGAATGTGGTTGCTGACAGAGTCAAGGATGTGTATAATTCAGTTGTTAGAGCTCACTGGTGTGGTGGTGTGTGCAGGTAATCTGTATTTGTTGCTATCTGTGTTGGAGCTCTATATCTATATTAAATGAGAGAGAGAGAAAGAGAGGCTAGAATACAGTCCCTTGCTGCAAGAGTGTTATGGTCTTGAAAATGTTGAAGCCATATAAGCTGACCTGTTTTAGGGGAGAGGCTTAAACATACGTCATGGGTCTCCCATGGCACATTAATAGGCAAAGTAGGGAATGGCAAGGGACTGCATTCTCTGGCCCATATTGTGTATTATTTAAAACAAGCAGATTTAGAGCTCCCCCATATATCAACAAATAGAGATCACCTGTACTCCTCGCCACATCACTGAGCTCTGTCACTTTTATTATATAATAGGCCATGTCTGTTGTTGCAAGATAGCTACAGGCTTGAAAATGTTGAAGCAGGTGAGATTTTCATACCTGTTCAATATATTTTAGAAGAGAAAAAATAAACATATGTTTAATTAATCTGGTTCTTCTGTGCCATGTCAAATATGCAAAAGTGGAGTGTTTTATCTATTTATGAACATGTTTTTTTCACTGTAAATAGTTGCATGGAGGTAGATTTACTTCTCTGAATTGTGTCCTTTCCTAGATTCCCTGCTGGTCTTTGAATGCCAAGTACTGTCATTTTTTGGTTTACTTCTTTGAATTGTGTCCTTTCCTGGATTCCCCTGCTGGTCTTTGACTGCCCAAAGTACTGTGATTTTTTGGTTAAGGTTGTCATGACTTGATTTGTAACTCTCTTGTTATGAAGAATTGTAATTGGTTTCTAAGGAACCTTTTATTTTTCATCCTTGCGAATCTTTTTACACTAGGAATTGACGTACCCAGTAAATACATACGCTGTTAAAAATGAGCTCACATGCATTCGAGATGGTGTTTTTGGATTGAACTACTTTTTCCATATGATGCGATGCACTGTGAAAATGGAGTAGCAATTTGTGGAAGAAGCATTAAAGACTGGTAAACTTATCACTACAAATAACATTGAAAACCGCCTTTATTCATTTTTTATAGGGGTACTGGTGTGCGGATATGTATATATGTAGTGTCTAAACGAGGCAGGGTTTTTGGAGGAGGTGATTTGAAAGACTTAGGTGTTGAAATTGTGATTCAATTTGTAAAAAAGCACTCATGTTTCCTTAAGTGTCTTAGTTATTTAAAGTCACCTCCTTAATTTTACACATTTATTGTTTCTGGTTGTCAGCTCTGGGACATAAACATGGATTCGGGTCCGGTGGCAACTTTCCAGGTGCATGAATACTTGAGGCCAAAGGTAAGTTTTCTTCAGAATATCCAACCTGAATTTCTATAATTGTCATGTCTGATTCGGCTGATCTTGCTTTTTTCCTATGGTCAGCTATGTGATTTGTATGAAAATGATTCTATCTTCGACAAATTTGAATGCTGTCTCAGTGGAGATGGACTTCGAGTAGCAACTGGCTCCTACAGGTCTTTTCATGAATGCACAGCATATTAGATATTCCTGCTCTCTGTAAGAACTGGTATAACCTTATACTTTAATGTCATTTCAGCAACTTGTTTCGTGTATTTGGTTGTGCTCAGATAGCACAGAAGCAACCACTTTGGAAGCAAGCAAGAACCCAATGAGGTATGCTATCAAGGCATCTTTGTTTGGGTAAATCGCTATCTGGTGTCTATGCTATGTGATGATAAGTACAGAAATACACAAGGTTTTCTTTAGCATTACAGTCATTAATTTATTTTGATGTCACATGCTTGCAGGAGGCAAGTCCCAACTCCATCTAGGCCCTCTAGATCTCTGGGTCTTACTCGTGTTGTAAGGAGAGGTATGTGCTTGATCGTTTGAAAACACCATCCTATACTTTCACAATCTTAAAATAATAATTACACTGATTAGACTATATGCATACTGTCAGTTGCTTACATCTACTTTTTCAATTTCTCAAAACTAACTGGACGCAATGAATTTTGCATCAGACTTGGTGGAGTGGTGTGATTAACGGATGTGCTTAATTAAAGTCGTGGAGTTCAAAGTCAAGTTAATTATCTATTGACATTATCTATTTGTCACTATGATAGCTATTATTGACTGCATCAACTTTTCATATTGATTTTTCAAAGGACCGAAAACTCTGGAGTTGATGCCAATGGAATCCCTTTGATTTCACGATGAAGCTGCTACATCTTGCTTGGCATCCAACTGAAAATTCACTAGCCATTGCTGCTTCAATAGCCTTTATATGTACTATGCATAATGGTGAAATGGGAAGATTAAATTTTTCACCCTGGCAGAAGTATACATCACCATCATTTATATCCTTTGGAAGTTGTACTCAACCAGCGACCCTTAGCCAATGGCTGTCCGCACCAGAAAAGAACTTCACATCCAGCATGCATTGATTTCTAATTATATTCTTTTTAAGGGAAAGGTGAAATTCTCTCTTGTAGTTTATTCATAAAGTCAGAGGTTTCTGGTGGACTCTTTAACTGAAGCAAGGAGCTACTAAACTTCACAAACACCGTCATAACCTACATGAAGAAGGCTCCGTTTTTTTGATGCATCAATGCTAATTAGTGTTGGGGGCCTTGACCAATTGAACTTAAAATGCCGGACTCAGAAATCCAATTTTAATTGTATTCTCTCCCTCTAACCATTGCCCTCTAGTTTGCTTCTTATGGTCTTTCATCAGGTCTTGGCACTTATGGCGAAGAAGTGGAAGATCCTTTGCGCTATGTTCTTCCAACAGCCTTGTTCGGATGGATGGTTTGGAATCTGGGTCCTAACTTATTGAGTATAGTATCTGACTTCGCCTGCCTGCGATTGTAAATTGAAAGAGAATTTGTAGGTTTATGGAAATGGAATAGATATTATTTTGCCTTATGGCAATGCTAATACATCAATGTATTTGGTATTTGCCTGTTTCTGCCCCTTTGATAAGCCTGAAGAATATAGTTGTATAGACTATCAATTATGAGCTTGGAACCATTTTATAGTGTTAAAATGAATTCTGGACTTTATTTGGAACACATTGTTTGATCAGGAGGTGGTACCAGGATCAAGCAATGAGGTGAAATTCGATGTCTCAATTTCGAGTCCTTATGGGGTTCGATTGAAGTGTGAAGCGAAAAATGACAACCCACCATTTCATTCAATCTTGTGCACAATATTTGAATGAAGTGGAATACAATTTCACGCGTCCTGTGAAGCGAGGAGTTCGTTTGAATTTTACTAGAGACCCGGACAGAATCATGTGAGGGTTCGAAGTGTTTTATTTTTTGTTTCTTTTGTTTTTGGGTTTTTTTTTTTTAATGCGATATTCGCACTAAATGTGCGAAATCCAAACGAAGTTTCTTTTTCAGAAACTCGCACTGATTCTCTTTTAAGCCTTTTGAATAGATAAATGTGTTGTGGGCAATACAGAGGTAACTTCAGATAATTTTTTTTTAATACCTTGCTACATGACACTATGGTTGTCCCTCTGGTTTCGTAAAGAAATTTTCTTCCCCCCCCCGCCTTTTACGAACTGAGTAATATTGATTACAAATTTGACCTTTGTTTTAAGCCTTTACTATTCCTTCGTTTTACTTGTACGAGGGGCAGGGAACTGGCCATTTTCCCTGTAGGAGAACCGCGATTACATGTTTGTAAGTCTACTTGTTTTTCCCTTGTTTATTCTACTTCATAGTTTTTCTAGTCATCAGAACATAATGCTTTACAATGGTAGAGCGGCAAAGGACTTGAACCAAGTTGAGCTTTTAAAGAATTAGACTCAGCTCATTTAAGCGTGAGCTGATATTTTATCGAGTCTAAATTTAAGTTTGAGCTCGGCTAGCTTGAGTAGCTCACGAGTTTTAAAGATGATATAAAATCTATGTGAAAAAATATGTAAATAAACAGATAAGTGGATAGTGAATGAATATTAAGTAATTTATATTTATGTATTATTTAAAATTAGTTTTTTTTTAAGGATATTTATTGAGTCTACTCATGAGTCTAATCAAGAGTCTAAATAAGCTTGCTTGTTAGTTGACTTACAAGCTTAACTTGAAGCATAAGTTTGTTTTGTTTAAATAAACGAGTTTTATTTTAAGTTTGATTTTGATTCTTTTATCAAACGAGCTCGATCAAAACATATCTATATTTTTAGTAAAATTGGTATATTACCACTGAATTTTTTTCTAGATCATCAATGACTAATTCCTCTCTAGTATTCGCCGATAACACACACATGACAATAATTCATTACGAAAAGAACAAGGATTTTCGTAGTTTGAATATGGACACCCATAATCCATTCAAAAATATCGTGATTTCCTGTTGACATTGACAAAGCTAGGTAGGTGAATTTTGCAAGACTTAGAAAAGCGTACATTACCTCCCAAATTTCTTAATGGCATTAATACTAAAGTCCTCTTAGGAAAAAAATGGGTATAATTGATGATTTTGAGCTTGTGTCACACGTATTCCTTTTTTGCTTGAGAGTACATCTGTACAAGAATCATAAACCGATTTTGGTGGAAAATTGCGTGTTCTAGGATTCAAAACGTCCAACAAACCAATTTTTCCTAAAAATAGTTGATTTTGTTGGAGTATGGGTCATGGAATTTGAGATGTTGGGTTCACTATTGAAATTCCTTCTTTTTTTAAGGACGATGTCCAAGAAAGTGCTACAAAGTGATTTTGGTGGAAAATTGTGCCTCTATCTCAAAAAAATAATCCAAATTTTGCTAAAAATGGTTTATTTTGATAATTGTAGCCATGATTTTGAATTTCTAGTTCACCCATTGAAAATCCCTTTTTTCTGAGATCATCCATACAATGTTATAAAGATTTTAGTAAAAACACGTCTTAGCTTCAAAATGCATACTAAACCAACTTTTTTCCCTAAACATACTAATTGTTATAATACCATGGATTTTAAGTCACCGAGGTCATTTGAACATTTATACAACGTCAAAAGTGATTTTAGTTGAAAATTGGATGTTTAACCTCAAAAAATTCACCAATCCATTTTTTCTTAAAAATGGTTGATTTTGGTATACAGCCATGATTTTTTAGCTTGCTATCACCTGTTGAAAATCCATTTTTTTCTTGAGAGAACATCCGCACATGTCATAAAGTGATTTAAGTGGAATATTGCGCATCGAGACCTAAAAATGTCAATTAATACAATTTTTGCTAAAAATAATTTATTTCAATAGACTATAGGCTAAGGATTTAAGCATCTAGGTCACTCGTTGATCATCAATTTCCTTCTCAAGAGGACATCCACACAACTGTCATAAAGTGGTTTTGGTGGCAAATTGCATGGTTGAAACATCATAAAGTCCACTAATCCAATTTTTACTGAAAATAGATGATTTCAATGAACTATTTACCATAGATTTGAGCTTTGAGAATCATTCAATGAAAATTCCTTTGTTTATAGGACATTGGTATAGTTTTATAAAGTGATTTTTATGAAAAGTTGCACATTATACCAAAAAGTCTACCAATCCAATTTTCTCTAAAAATGACTGATTTTAGTGGACTATAATCCGTGGATTTTGAGCTTCCTAGGTCACACATTGATTTTTTTTTCCTTAGAGAACATTTATTAAGTGCCACAAAGTGATTTGATGGAAAATGTGAAATCTAGGGCCCAAAATGACCACTAATCCAAATTTCCCCCAAAACAGTAGATTTCGGTATACTACATGTCATAAATTTTGAGTTTTTGGGGTCCTCTATCTTAAATTCCTTTCTTTTTCTTAAGAGGGCATTCATACAACTACTGTGAAATGATTTTCATTGAAAATTGAGCTTTTTCGGCATCATAAAGTTCATAAATTTAATTTTGGCTAAAAATGTTTGATTTTGGATGGAATATAAACCATGGATTTTGATCTTTCTAGATCACCCATAAAAAATCTGGCTTTCCTTTTAGAGTACATTCATGCAAGTGATATTTAGTTAATTTGGTGGAAAATTGCATGTTCTAACCCTCGAAATCTCCACCGAACAATATTTTCCTAAAAGTTGTCGATTTTGGCGAACTAAATCATAGATTTTGAGCTTCTAGAGTCACTCATTGGAATCCTTTTTTTTTTTTCCTTCAAAGAACATCAATACAAGTGCTATAAAAGTGATTTGGGACGAAAATTGCCCATTTTAGGCCACGAATAGTCCACCAATCCAATTTTTCAAAAAAAAAAAAAGGATGGTTTTAGTGGACATGACCATTGATTTTGAACTTTTGGGGTCACTTGTTAAAACCCCTTTTTTTTTCCGAAGAGGATATCTGAATAAGTGCCATAACATGATTTTCGAGGAAAACTATGTGTTATAGGCCTCGCTATATCCATCAATCTAATTTTTCCTCAAAATAGTCAATTTTTGATATAGGCCATGAATTTTGAGGTTTTGAGGTCACCCATTGAAAATCCTTTTTTTTTTAGAGAATATTCGTATGTAAAATTGTGCATTATAAGCCTCACAAAGTCCATCAATTGAATTTTTTCTAAGAATGACAAATTTGTGTGGATTACAAGGCATGGATTTTGAGCTTATTGGGGTCATATGTTCAAAATCCCTATTTTTCTTAAGAGGACACCCATATAAGTGCCATAAAGTGATTTTAGTAAAACATTGCGTTCTGTAGGCTACAAAACGTCCACAATTTAATTTTCCCCATAAATAGCTTTTTGATAGACCATACACCATGAATTATGGGCTTTTAGGGTCACATGTTGAAAATCCCTATTTCGTTTTGATAGCACATTTGTACAAGTGCTATAGAGTTATTTGTGGGGAAAATTACACATTCTAGCCCTTGAAAAGTCCACTAATCCAATTTTTTTTCTTTTTAAATGGCCAATTTTAATGGACCATAGGCTATGGATTATGAGTTACTATGGGTCACCCATTGAAAATCCCCTTTTTTTCTTGAGAGGCCATCTATATAAGTGCCATTAACTAATTTTTGTGGAAATTTGCACATTCTAGGCCTTATAATATCCATCAATCCAATTTTTCCTAAAAATAACTCATTTTGGTAGACTATATGCCATGGATTTTAAGCTTTTGGGGTCACCTATTTGAAGACCACCTTTCCTTCTTGAGAGGACACCATACAAGTGTCATAGAGATATTTTGGTGGAAAAAATTGCACGTTTCTAGGCCTAAAAAAGTCCATCAAGTCAATTATTTTTAAAGATAGTTGATTTCAGTGGTTAAGTCATGGATTTTGAGGTTTCGAGGTCACCCATTGATATATATATATATATATATATATATATTATGAGAAGATAAACATACAAGTGACATAATTTGATTTTCATGGAAAATCTCCTTTTTAGGCCTTAAAAAGTGTACCAATCCAATTTTTGCTAATAATAATCAATTTGATGAAATTTAGGCACCTCTTAGGGCTGACTCCTATCCGATCGAATGGTTAGGCAAGACTACGGTGCCAAGGTAAACATTCTATGTCGAGAGTGTCACTTAACCATTCTCGTTTCTGAGGGCTCTTTCCAATAGTGAAAAGGGATTTAGAGCTTCTAAGGTCACTCATCAAAATCCCTTTTTTTCCCTTGAGATGACATCTATACAAGTGCCATAAACTAACTTTGATGGAAAATTGCGCGTTCAAGACCTGAAAATGTTCACCAACCCAATTTTTCCCAAAAATAAGTTATTTTAGCAAACTATAAACAATAATTTTTAAGGTTCCAGGGTTACTTGTTGAGAATCCCTTTCTTTTTCTTGAGATGTTATTCTCATCAGTGTTATAAAATGATTTTGGTGAAAATTGCACTTTCTAGGTCTTAGAAAGTCTTCCAATTCAATTTTTCCTATAAATAGTCGCTTTTCGATTGATTATAGGCCGATGATTTTGAGCTTTCTAGATCACCCATTAGAAATCATTTTTTTCCTAGGAGGACATCTGCACAAGTGGTATAAAGCAATTTTGGTGGAAATTTTCTTGTTTTAGGCCTTAGAAACTTCAACAATCCAATTTTGCTAAAAATGGCCAATTTTAGCGGATTATAAGCTTGGATATTGAGCTTCTAGGTCAACCATCGGGAATCCCTCTATTTCTTGATATGACATCCGTACAAGTGTTATAAATTTATTTTCGTGAAATGTTATATTCTGATCCTCAAAAAGTTTTTAAATCCAATTTTTACTCAAAATGACCGATTTCGGTGTATTGTAAGCCATGAATTTTGAGACTTCAGGGTGAACCATAAAATTTCTTCTTCTTTTTTTTTTTTCAAGAATATCCATACAAGTGCGATAAAGTGATCTTAGTGGAAACAATCCAATTTTTTCTAAAAATTTTTGATTACCGTGGACTCTAAGCTATATATTTTGAGCTTTTGGGGTCACCTTTTGAAAATCTTTTTTTCTCTTAAGAGGATATCTATACAAGTCTATAAAGTGATTTTGTTTCAAATTTGCACATTATTGGCTGCAAAAAGTCCATCCATCCAATTCTTACTAAAAATGATTAACTTCAAAGGATTGTAGGCCATGGACTTTAAGTTTGTTACCCATGTAAAACACCTTTTTCTTTGGAGAGGAAATCCATAAAAACACCATAAAGGGATTTTGGTGGTAAATTTACGTTTTAGGCTCGAAAAAATCTACTAATCCAAAATTTCCTTAGAATGGTTAATTTCAATGGATCATAAGCCTTGGATTTTGAACTTCGAGGTCACTAGTTGAAAATCCCCTTTTTTTTCCTTGGGTGGACACTTATACAAGTGCCATAAAGTGATTTTGGTGGAAAATTGCACATTATAGGACCTCAAAAAGTGGACAAATCCTATTTTTGATAAAATTAGCCAATTGGTGGATTAGCCATGAATTTCGAGCTTCCATGGTCACTAGTAAGAAATTCACTTTTTTTCCCTATACAAGATATTTATATAAGTGTGATAAAGTAATTTTGGTGAAAATGATGTGTTTTTGGCCCTAAAAGGTCCATAAATCTATTTTTTTTTTCCTGAAAATGGTTTGTTTCGGTGGATTATAAACCATGAATTTTAAGCTTCCAAGACCACTCATTGAAAATCTCTTGTTTTCTTGATAGGATATCTGTAGAAGTGCTATAAAGTGATTTTGGTTGAAAGTTGCATACAGCTACAAAAAGTCCACCAATCTAGTTATTGTAAAACCTAGCAATTCCATTAGACTGTAGGCCAAGGATTTATAGTTTATAATGCCACCCAATGAAAATCTTTTTTTTTTCTCCTTTTTTATGAGAGGACATCCATACATGTACTATAAAGTGACGTTGGTAGAAAGTTGCGCATTCTAAGATGCAAATAGTCCACCAATCCAATTATTGCGAAATGGTTGATTTTGGTGGACTAAAGCTCTTAGATCTTGATTTTCTAAGGTTATCCTATGAAAATCCCTCTTTTTCAAGAGAAGACATCCATACAAGTGCTATAAAAGTGATTTTGGTGGAATGTAGCATGTTCTATGGCTTAAAATGTCCACCAATCCAATTTTGCTAAATGTGGTAATTTTGATGGACTATTAGGCATAGATTTCAAGTGTCCAGGGTTATCCATGGAAAACCCCTTTTTTTCAAGAGAGGAAATTCGTACAAGATCCATAAGGTGATTTTAGTTGAAATTTGCTAATTCCAAGAGACAAAAAGTGCACCAATCCAATGATTGAAAAAATGGCTAACTTTAGTGGACTATAGGCTATGGATTTTGATCTTCTACGATCACCTTTTGATTTTTTTTTTAAGTGTGGACACCTAGACAAGTTCTCTAAAGTGATTTTGCCGGAAAGTTGTGCATTGTAGGTAACCAAAATTCTACCAATCTAATTAATGCAAAAAAATTGGTCGATTTCAATGGAGTATAAGCCATTCAACTTTAGTGGTTACCTAGTGAAAATCTAATTTTATCATGAGAGGATAACTGTACTAGTACCCTGAAGTGATTTTGGTGAAAATTTTTGTTTTCTTGGCTACAAAAGTTCTACCAATCTAATTATTGCAAAAAAATGGCTAATTTCGATGGACTATTAATCATAGATTTTGACCTTCTAGGGTCACTCTATGAAAATCCCTTTTTTTTTTCCATTAGAGGACATTTGTAATACATCCTTAAAATGATTTTGGTGGAAAGTAGTGCATTCTGGGACTTAAAAATGTGCATTAATCCGGATTTTGCTAAAAATGACAAATTTCAGTAGACTATTAGCCAAATATTTTGAGCTTCTAGCATAACCTTGCGAAAATTCCTTTTTTTTTTTTTTTTGAGAGGACATCTATATACATGCTAAAAAGGATTTTGTGAGAAATTTATGTGTTCTCGGCCATAAAAACTCCACCAATCTAAATATTACAATAAAATGGCCAATTTCAGTGTACTATGTGGGTTACCTTATGAAAAACCCTATTCTTTTATAGAGTGGATATCCGTACAAGTTCCCTAAACTTATTTTGGTGGTGAACTACATGTTCTAGACCATAAAAGGTCTTTTATTTCAATTATTGCAAAAAAGGCCAATTTTGGTGGACTATTAGCCATGAATTTCAAGCTTTTGGTATCACTTGGTGAGAATCCCCTTTTTTTATGATAGGATGTTGGAACTAATGCCTTCAAGTAATTTTGGTGAAAACTTGCATATTCTACGTCACAAAGAGTCCATTAATCCAAGTATTGTAGAAATGGTCGATTCCTATGGACTACAAGACATAAATTTTGAGCATCAAGGGTCTCCCTATGAAAATCCTTTTTTTCCCATGAGAATACATCCGTACAAATACATAAAGTGATTTGGATGAAAAATTACACATTATAGGTTACAAAAGGTCCACAAATCTAATTATTGCAAAAAATGACTAATTTTGGTGGAGTAAAGGCCTTGGAATTTGAGCATCCACGATCACATTATGAAAATGCCTTTTTTTTTTCTTGAAAGGACATTTGTACGAGTGTGATAAATTGATTTTTGTATAAAATTGTGCATTCTAGGTCTCATAACATTCACCAATCCAATTATTGTTGAAATCACTTATTTCGGTGGACCATAGGTCATAAATTTTGATATTCCATGATCACTCTATGAAAATCCCTTTTATGTCACAAGAGGACATCTATACAAGTGTCATATTAGATTCAAAGGTGATCTTTTAAATTTAGTAAATCATGTCATGTCCTTTCCTATTCTTAATAGGTAACTGAGATTCATCATTATCTTTTACCTATTATTTTAAATAAATCTTTTTAATTCAAAATAAAACACTACTATCCTATTATGAATAGGTTAATCTATTTAAGGTAATATTTAATGAATTTGTACGTTTTCCAAATTCTTAGTGTAAATCATGCGTTTGTATTATTTCATTTTTTGTGTGTGACCCTATAGATTCAATTAACCTTGGTAGTAGGCTTATATCACATTTCTAGCCCACAAGTTATAAGTGGCATCTAGTAAGATATTATGATTAGCTAAGTTAAATGAAGACTATCAATCCAACACAACTTAATCCTTAACTTATGTCATAATCTTTTTGTCACACAATATCTAAACCAAACATAAGACATGAATAATGTCACTCATATATTGTTCAATCTTATTATTTCTCAATGTCCAAGCAGATCGATAAAACGAATGACATTGATCATACTATCAATTCATTTGAGCACAACAATACATTTCATAATCTCACTTATTGAGAGGCCTAGAGATACCTTCGTCATATTAAGAGGGACAAATCTCATCTTAATCACTCCTCGCTTTACATGATTGCCACTATGCTCAATCACAACCTTTATAATTATCTAATTAAAGATAATGTTTGACTGTGTCAAATCATAATGTTCTTCATGTTGAAATCCAATGTGATTTTAGGTCCAAGGATTTAACAACAAGGTTATTATGAGAATCACTTATGACATTAATCCATATAGTAATCTCATAGTGAGTCGGCGTAGTATATGGTTCTCCAACATATACTTATGAGTTTAACATTGTCAAGTTCGATTTGAAAGTGTTAGAGTTATTTCAACCCTAGCACGATATTTTATTATATATTATATCATGAAAAATACAAAAATACCCTTATCAATAACTTATTATTCTAACACTCCCCCTCAAGCTGGATCAAATATATCATATGCTCATTGCTTGTTACAAATATGTTTCACTTGAAATCCTTGAAGTGACTTAGTAAATAAATCAGCAATCTGGTCTTCTCACCTCACATAGGCCGTATCAATTTCCTTATTCAACAACTTTTCACGAATGAAATAACAATCAATTTCATTGTGCTTTGTGCATTCACGAAACATTGGATTTGATGCTATATGTAGGATAGCTTGATTATCATATATCAATTTCATTAGCTATGACTGTGGAAACTCAATTTCTCCTAGCAAATGCTTAAACCAAAGTAATTCACAAGTTGTAAATGATATTGCTCTTTATTCAGCTTTTGCACTTGATCTTGCTACCACAGTTTAGTTTTTGCTCTTCCATGAGAAGAGATTACCACAAACAAATATGCACTGTACCATGATTGATCTCCTATCTAATGGTGAACCTACCTAATATGCATTTGTGTACCCAATGATATCCACATGTCCATGATCTTTATACAAAATACCTCGACTTGGAGATCCTTTAAGTTAATGCAAAATATGAGTGGCAGCATTCCAGTGACTAGTGCAAGGTAAGCCTATGAATTGGTTCACTATATTGACTGTGAATGATATATCAGGATGTGTAATAGTGAGGTAATTGAGTTTACCAACTAACCTTCTATATCTCTATAGATCATCTAGTACATCTCCTTCGTTAGACAAAAGTTTAACATTAGGATCCACAGGCAAATCAACTGTTTTGTTCTGGTCAAACCACTATCAGACAATAAGTCAAGTACATACTTCTGTTAGAGAGATATATACCTTGCTTGGATCGAGCAACCTCAATTCTAAGAAAATATTTCAAACTACCCTTGACTTTAGTCTATAATTTTTGCTTCAAGAAATCCTTTAATTTCTTAATGCCTTCATGACCATCTCCTGAAACCACGATGTCATCAATATACACAACCAATACAGTTTTCGTACCATTATAATATCGACAGAACACAGAATGATCTGAAGTACGTCTAGGAAGACCAAATTCCATCATAACTGAGCTAAATCTCTCAAACCAAGTATGTAGAGATTGTTTAAGACCATATAAGGATTTCTTAAGGTGAATCCTCTCTCATCCTAAACAACAAAACTTGGTGGTTGTTCCATATATACCTCTTCTTCAAGATCACTATAGAGAAAGACATTTTTAATGTCTAGTTTATGCAAAGAACAATGATGAATAGCAGCAAGAGAGATCAAAAGACACATAGAAGTTATCTTAGCCATAGGTGAGAAATTATCCCAATAATCAACATTATACATCTGAGTATAGCCTTTAGCAACTAGACGTGCCTTCAATCAATTAACAATACCATTAAGTTAGACTTTTACAAAGAATACCCCCATTGACATATAACTGTGGATTTACTATCAAGAGAGGCACAAGATCCTACGTGTTGTAATGATCAAGAGTAGATATTTCTTCTTACATAGCGGTAAGCCAGCTAGGATGAGCTAAAGCTTCTGAAACAAAGTTTGGAAAAGAAATGGAATATAATGATGCAATAAAGGAAGCATAAAAAGATGAAAGAGAAGTGTATGTAATGACATTTGAAAGCAGATGGCATACAAAAGGACAAATGTTTCGCTCACCCTTTCTCAATACAATGGGAGATCAAGATCAGATAGAGGAGGAGAATTTTAGTTTGTTGGAGGACTTGGTGGAGATGTAGAGTCTTGTGGGCTAACACGCTGTCGACGAACATAAACCTACACAATTGGCCGATTAAGATAAGGGAATACCTGTAAAGGTGGCAAAGTTGTAGAAGTGCCTTGATCAACTGAAAGTAAATCATGAAAAGATAACAAAGGCAACAAAGGTGTGTGGAAAAATATGGAGTTAACCCAAAGAAAGACATATTAGGAAGTTGATTATTTCTCTAATCCATTCATTTCACCCTAAAAATATTTGACACCATATCACTTAGGAGATCTGATAGTTGCCTTCAAGCGTAGTTTTAAATTTTATAAAGGCCCGTTCTTAATTCACTATAAAGGCAATAGGCAGTGTACCTATCGAAAATGTAATATAATGCAAAAATCGAGATCGTCCACTGGGAATAAGCAATTACTAGTAATTACTCTTATTCTACTATCTAACTGATAATATTGATGAATTTCTATTTAATTTACTAGAGAAAAAAAATACACTAACACTGATCAACAAGCAAGATTATATTAAAGCAAATGATCTAGGTTTTGTCTTCATCTAATTTATCATGTGAATCTTAAATAAATTTGGTTTAGTTCTTAAGCTGTTGAGTTTCTCAAACAAAATGATAATTCTTTCGAATCTATCAATTCTTTCTAACCTAAGTTAATCAATTAGGATTTCTCCTCAATCAATTGCAACTTAAGCTTGCATTAAGAACATGAACTCATTGGAATTTCAATAGTCACAGAAGATTCTTGCTATTCTATGTCTAGAATTACAAACGAATCTCATCAATTACATAAATCAATTTATGAAAGCAATCTTTCAATTAGCTTAAATAAAAATTAGACATAAATTTGCATTCCGGATATACAAACTTAAGAAACAGTTAAGAAACATGCAATTGAACAAAAGAACATCAATCTTTTATTAGACCCAAATCCTCATCACAAGATAAAATTAGAGTTCAACAAAACCTAGATCTGAAAATTTACTCTTCCATAGTAATTAAAGAGAATACAGGAAATTCTAAAAACAAACTAGAATTCATGATATCACCGAGAAAATGAAGCTCAAAATTGTGGATCTTCAATCCAAGATAATCTTGACTTATTGAAATTCTGAAGAACTTGTGTATGAATTCTATATGTGCTCTCTCTTGCTTCCCTTGCTTCTGTTGATTCTTCCTCCATCTTCAATTTATAATGGATTTCACATAAATGGAATTGAATGCTCATTATAGAGGAATTGGAAAGTTACGGGAGTTACAGGTCTTTTGGCTTTCCAAAGTAACACACCTCTTTAATGCTTAATGAACGTTATTTTAATAAATAGGGGGTTACTATTCATTAAACAAGCCATTTCGCAAAAAGTAACTCACTGTTAAATTGACGTGCTTGGGGACAAGTCGTGTCACTTGAGCATGTTTGGCTAATTTCTTCATAGTAGAAAGTGACATGACTGGGACATGGCTTGTCCCTCGGTCGTGTAACTTCCTGTGGCTTTTCTTTCTTCATTGACACGACTTGGGACATGGCTTGTCCTAGAGTCGTGTCCTTTGATGTGGTCTTTTTTTCTTCACTAACACGACTTGGGACATGGCTTATCCCAAAGTCGTGTAACTTCTTGTTTTCAATTCTTCAAAACGACATGCCCATTGACAAGCCATGTCATGGTTGTGTCTTTGCAAGATAAGATTTCCAGTTTGACATACTTTGTGACAAGCCATGTCACTAAGCTTATCCTTCTAAAACTTGAGATTTAAGACTCGATTCTTCTTTTCCTTGACATGGTTGATAGACATGGCTTATCTTTGTTGTGTTAACCACTTTTTGGTCCAAACTTCGTATTTTTGACCCGTTTTGCTTTCTTTTTATAAAAAACTCCTTTAAAGGCCTGAAAACATAAATTACTATTTTTAAGTGCCAAATTCATAATATTTATCAATAAAAATATCAATAAAAACCCATTTTTGCATTCATAAAATAGAAATAATTTTGGTTCATCAAGATCCTATCTCAAGGAGCATAAACTACGTGCTGGCGATGGGAGTAAAAAGTCCCCTATTGTTAGATTATCCATGCCATAAATGATTGGCCACAATAGACATGATTCTAAAATAAGCTTAATAGTCACGAAGATGACACTTTATTTGTTCATTTCTTCCAATGATATATGGCAGTAAACTAAAGCAGAATGTCATGTAGAACAAAGATGTGATATAACACACAGTTGAGAGGTTTATAAAGACTACCTCCAACAAAGCCGATATTTTTCTTGAAACAAATAGTGGAGAATTTGGAGAGATGAGCTAATAACAACTCTTAACCTTCCTATAGAATTATGCCCTTTTCTAATGGAATCCAGAACCTCATTTATATAACTTATGCCATGGATTAAACCCAACATTTTTAGTAAGAAAAAGTAGCTTCCATAATTGAATTTGAAATACTCAGTGCTCGTGGGCCTAGATTAGATTTAAGTGCCTCAGTTGGATGCAAAGACAAATTAATCAAGGTAATAGTTCTCAACTAGGGAGGATCAATTGATTAACTTAATATTTATGATATCTACAATAGATACCCAAAAAATTTTTTATACTAAAAAATTTACATTAGGACATATGCTATTGAGATTATTTTACTGTAAAACAAAGCATTAGTTTCACCGATGTATGACTTTCTTTTTGGCGAAGACATAAAGGAATAGATCAGCAGAAAAGGACTAGATTACTATTTATTATGCTAAGTATTTTCTTTCAGCAATAATGTCTAGCTTCTAGTATTTCATAGGCCTCCAATAGCTTTTGAAGTGATTTTAGAATGGGTACAATCTTATCAGGCGTTCTCTAGTCTTGTGGAAATCATCATTAGGACTAGGACCACTAGAGGTAAACTAGCGACGTCTTCCCTTTCATGCCAGAGCACTAATGTCGACTTGTCTAACTTAGTCAACTCAAACAAAAGAGGTTATCATTAATATTTATTCTCTAAATTACTGAACATAACTATCCATGTAATATCAATGATTGCATATAAAATTAGTTGTCATCAGCCTTCATTATAAATCTAATGAAAGGTAGAATAGAGAAAAAAATTATGTGAAGCTAAGCCTTGGCTTCTACTAATCCGAAACTCAATAAAGAAATGCAGAAATTCATGTTCAATCGGTACTATATTTTATGATCTAATTTGTACGACTAATTGTGCCTTGCAAACATATACCATTTATGGCTACCGCTTGAAGATGCTTTAATGTTGTACATGAAAATGCATCAATTAGAAGGTCGTGTTCAATTAATTAATTTGACAATGAATTAGTATACCGCTGGTGAGTGAAAAAATAAAAATATATCAAAAATGTTATTGATACCGTTTTTAGCTGATGCAACTTATAGTAAAGTGAGTGTTATTGATATCATTACTTGTTTGTGTAATAAAATTTGTGTAAATGCAGTGTGTTAAAAAAAAAAAAGGTCTTCTGTTTTAAAGTTTTTTCTCTTTGACTAACATTACACATCTCAAATTATAACACCGAAACCTTTTAGGTGCAGCAGAGAAGCCTCCTGCTGGAGGTAAAAATCACAACTTAAAGTTGAATCTTTTGCACAATCAAGGTATCAAACTTTTTATTGAGATTGCACCTAAAAATGGAAGGCTTGTGGGAGATTATGCATCAATGTTTTCAACTAAGACGGACATACAAATACGTTTCAACTGCCCACTTGATAGGGATGGTTGGAAATCTATTGAAAACAAATATAAGAGCAGCTTTATGAGCACATGTTGGTATATAAATATAATTATTTACTTTAGAAATCAAAGGTACTATATTTTTTTTCCATGGTATATTTTAGAAATACTATGATATAAAAGGATGGAATGAAAACCTTGATGTCAAAAAAGCTGTGAGTAAAATGTTTTCCAATTTATACAAACGATTTCGTCACACATGCCATGAACATTACAACAAGTTGGGGGGTGGAGAGATTGGAAGGCAAACACCTTATATTGACTTGAAAGAGAGAGAGGATATGTGGTTATCTTTATGTAATATATTTGATTCAGAAAAACATTAAGTAAGTTATATTTGGACTATGTGTATTATAATATTTTCTTATAAAAACTTCTATTTATTGTATTTTATCTAAATCAATATATAGGAACACTCAAAGGCGGGATGTGAGAATCGTGGCAAAGTAGCCCACGTACATGGAAATGGATCTCAATCACTTGTACAAGCACATCATATAGCGGTATGGTTTTTTTTAATCATTACTTGCATGGCATATTTGATAAGAAATTATTTTGTTGATTGAATGTTATTTTCATGTGCAGAGATGTACTCGCATATCATTATATAAATGTTGATATTTTCGAAATGGTCAATTAGCATCTCAAATTACTAAACAAAATTATGTACGTTCTTTGTTGTCGTCTTTTTAGTTTAATTATATGACCTTATTTATAAGGTTTTGCAAATTTCTTTACACTATATATTATGTTGTGATAGGCCAAAATGGTAGCTATGCAAAGTGAGCCTCTTCCAAACAATAAGGATCCACTAACTGAAGATGACATTTGCACTAAGGTCCTTGGTGAATGTTCAGGGTATGTTTGTGGACTTGGTCATGGTCCAAAGCTTAAAAAAGGAAAAGATGAATCCAATTCTGCTGAGGTTGAAGAATTAAGAGATGACTTGGCAAATGCTAGAGAAGAATTGGTTGGAACACAAGAGCAATTAACAAGCACTTTGCAAGAGTTAGCTGGGGCAAGAGTTGAATTGACTAATACTAATGTTGTGATACAAGAACTTAGAGAAATAGTGAGACGCCAAAGTGAGCAAATGGCAATCATGCAAGCTAACTTACAAGAAATTAATTTGGCCAGGGCAAATGGTTCTTTTGTGACTTCAGATGACAACAACCGATCCTAGATTTTGGAATGTCAAATGATAACTATCTTTTTTTTTTTTTCCTGTTGCTTCCATAATTTAGAAAACTAGCTTATTGTTGGAGACTTTTGTTTTCAATTTAGAAAAGACTAATGTTTATTGGTTATACTTTCACTACGGTTTTTATTGTGGTTGAACTTTATATTATGTCAACTATTTGTTAGCTCCAATTTCTTGTGAGTTTTACTATGTTTACATGAATGGTTAAAGCAAAATATTATATAACAGGTTTTGTAAACAAAAAACAAGTGACAGTAGTGACCACTTATAGTGTGTACTTAGTAATCAAGTCACATTTGGTAGCTAATAACACAACTTTTAACTATCAAATATCGATATTTGATAATGATTTTAACTACCAAGGTTTGGTAATAAAAAAAAATGACATTTTGTTACCCACTCATAATTGCTAGTTAATTGCATCACCTTTAGCTACCAAGAATTATTATTGACTACCATATTACAATGCATCTAGCTACCAAATGGCTTAGATTTTTGGCTACCAAATCATCTGTGGTAGCCAGTAGCAGTGATTTTAGCTATCGAACCTCATTACTTGCTACCATTTAATGTCTCTTTCACTACTAATATTTTGGTAGCTAAATATGATTACTTTCTATACCAAATAACATTAGTAGCCTATACCCTTTAGCAACCTCTCAAATCTTACTAGAAGAAAATTTGTAGCTAATACTTTTTGCTACCAAATTTTGGCTTTTAAATACCGAATATATTGGTCGCTAAATGTCAAATTTATTGTAGTGTATTTTGGATCTCTGGTAATGCTTGGTTTTTCTAGGTAAAAAGGTATTAGTTTTACACAATATTACCTTTGTTCTATCGATTCCATAGGAACTAATTGGTAAATGAAGAACGTCGCCTATGGTATCACTTTAGAATGACTAACACTTGGTGGAGTTTTAAGGTTTGAAATAGGAAATGAATGCTAAGACATGTTTAATATAAAGAGATAATTAAAGTGAGAATTATTGTTTTCCTGTATACTTAGTCTCTCCTAAGTATGTGGGTCATAGACAAGGATTTCCTTCAACCCTGATGAGATGGTGTAAATCTCCATCATGTTTGGATTCCGGGTTATCCGATCTTATAATTGTGCATATGTTTGATTGATACATTACATATGACTGATAATAACTTGCTTTATATGTGATATGTTTTGGTTATTCACTGAGCCTGTGGTTTATGCCCACACTCCTACAGTCCTTATAGTTTAACTCTATGGCCCTAGTTAATATCTACTTGGAGCTTAGCCCCGGTAAGGTTCTAAAGCTAGAAGATTTACGAGTTAGAAAGAATAGTATTATCTAATGATATGTATTAGATGATGTTGGACATCATTTTGTTACTTAGAAGACTTTACTTATGAGTTTTCATCTATAATATTTTACTATTTAGACAATTATCTAGAAAGTTCTATGTATGGTGATGTATTTTCATATGTGTTCATCATTCTTACCACTGCAACAAAAAAGATCCTGTTTTGTTAAATTATGTCATTTTCCAAGGCAAAACTAGTATTAACATGCATGCGTGATTCTTTCTGATGTTTCCCCAATTTTTCTAAATATAAGTTTTTTAGACATCAAATAGTATCATAATATGTATGTTACTACCAGAGTACCCTTAAAGCATGACAATTCACATTCAACACAATTTGCTCTAATGGAGCTACACCACAAAACAATCACAAATACTTAAGTTGAGCCTTTGCAAGAAGCTTCTTAGCACATTAGGCTCAACCTAAGGTTCCACTAACAACACTCAACAACCTATAATATAGTGCATTTACAAGAGATTGCAAATTCTAAGACTAGAGGCACTATACTTTTCTATCACTTCCCTAAGAATACACAAAATACAATTAAATCTTTGAGAGAGTGTTTACAAGAATAAGATCGCAATTAGTAGGCTCACTTAACACTCTTTGAGTCCCCAAATACTTGTATATCTATAGTCTTCAAGTTTTATAGTCATTACTCACATTTGCATCAATTTAGATCGAGCATTTAGCTTTCCAATGACCAATTTTCTAATGCTAGTGTTCAAACGTTTCCCAAGCCAGTGTCCGAATGCTTTTGGAAATTGCACACTTTGTGATGCGTGCTAGGCACAGATTTGCAATTTTTCAGACTCTAAGAATCGATATGTGGACCTTGACCCGATGAAATATTCAAAACATAATTTGATGCGTAACCTTAGATCTTAGAATTCCATGAGTCTTGAGATGGATTTATGGAAAAACCTTAACCCGTTGGTTAAGTAATCCTAAGAACTTGATATAGAGATCTCGACCCTATAGGAAATACCAACAAAAAACCTTGGTATAACAAAAAACACAACAAGAATATCAAATTTTGAAGAATTCACAAGCTGTCGAAAGAACTTAAAGAGAAGAATTTTTCCCAAAGGATTTCAATAATCAAAGGTAGTTTGTTTTTCAAACAAATATAAAGGACTACATAAAATAACAAAAGGGAAACCTAAAAGACACAAAATAAAACATCTCTATCGGCTAATCAAAGCTGGCGGCCTAAATAACTATGCTGGCGGCCTTTAATACAATAGTAAGCGACTTAAAAAAAAATCTGTGCAATCTGTACTCTAAATGTAAGCCGACGGCATAAAACTATAAGCTAGCAAAGACAATCATTGCTGGCGGCGTTGATTGTTGTAGACTCTGATGCTAGCATTGCTTGAAGAAGGCTACCAACGTTGATTTAAGGTCGGCGGCATTGGGACCAATGCTGGCAGCTTTGGTTCAACTTAATTTTGTTAGTCCTTGGTACTATCCGATATAATAAAGTTACTCAGATCTTCGCCATTTCGACCCGCAATGTTGAACAACTTTATTTCTCCTTCTGCAATCGATTCAATGTGCTTTACTCAATCCTCCATGAAGTTCTTGCAGTAACCATTGAATCCATCCTAAATTTTCTTAGCTCGGTTTCATGTGATCATTCCTCTAGGTACTTGAACTTGTTAAGGCAAGCTTGGTGCAATTGTGTCTTTATCATTCCCACTCTCCTCAAAAGGATCATCCTCGAATCAGCTTCACCTATATCAAAAAGACTTAAGTCAGAAACATTAAATGTAGCACTCATGTTGCACTCACCTGGCAAATCCAATTTGTAGACATTATCATTGATTTTTTAAGACTACTTGAAATGGTCCATCTTCTCAAGGCTCCAGCTTTGACTTCCTTCGAAATTGGAATCTTTTCTTCCTTAAGTGCACCCACATCCAATCACTAGGTTCAAAGGTGACTTTCTTTCTACCTTTGTTTGTGCATTGAGCATATTGCTCACTCATCTTTTCAATCCGTTGTCATACCTGCTCATGTAATTTCTTTACAGCTTCGCCCTTTTTCTTCACATCCAAACTAGTTCTTTTATTAACTGAAAAAAAAAACCAATAAATCTAAAGGTGTTGGTGGATTGAAACCATAAACAACTTCAACTAGAGAAAAACCTGTAGTAGAGTGAATAGTGCGATTATATGCAAATTCAATAAATGACAGACATTCTTCCTAAGACTTTAAATTCTTTTGAATCATAGCTCATAACAAGTTTATCATTATCCTATTCACCACTTCAGTTTATTCATTAGTTTGTGGATGATAAGCAATAGCGAATAACAATTTAGTGCCCAGTTTGCTCCACAAAACTCGCCAGAAATGGCTAAAAATTTTGACATCCCTATCACTAACAATGCCCTTAGGAACGCCATGTAACTTGCATGATGAGGCATCACCAACCACATTTTCTTTATCTTGCTTATAGCAGATAACATAAGGGAAAGTCTTAATGAACTCCATCCAGCAAGTATATCTTTTGTTCAGCTTTCCTCATCCTTTCAAATGCTTCAGTGATTTGTGATCAATGTGGATCACAAACTCCTTTGGCCACAAATAATGTGCCAAGTCTCCAAATCTCTCACCAGCGCATGGAGCTACTTATCATAAGTAAGGTAGTTCAAAGGTGCTCTATTCAGGTTTTCACTGAAGTAAGCTAGTGGCTTGCCTTCCTGCATTAACACAACTCCAATGCCAAGACCAAATGCATCACATTCAATCGAAAAGGTCCTTGAAAAATCAAGCAAAGACAACAGAGGCACATAACATAGTTTATCCTTAAGTATATTAAAAACTTTTTCTTATGCCTCTCTTCCTTTAAATCCAACATGCTTCTTCACAATCTTAATTAATGGCACTACTAACGTACTATAGTCTTTTACAAAGCGTTTATAAAAACTAGCAAGACCATGAAAACTTCTTACCTCCGTAATGCTAGAAGGCATAGGCTAATCATTAATTGCCTTAATATTTTCTTCATCTACTTCTATGCCCCTAGTGCTAACAACATTAGCCTAAAAAGACTACTTTTTTCACACAAAAAGAACACTTCTTTAGATTAGTATATAAATGCTCTTTTTTCAATACAGTTAGTATACTCTTTAGATGATTCACATGTTCCTCTAAATACTTATTATAAATCAAAATGTCATCAAAACACACTACAACAAATTTACCTATAAAAGGATGTATGACATGGTTCATCAATCTCATGAACGTCCTAGTTGCATTAGTTAGTCCAAAGGGCATAACTAACCACTCATAAAACCCTAATTTAATTTTAAAATTAGTTTTCCATTCATCCCTTTCTTTCATTAGAATTTGATGATAACCATTTTTAAGATCAATTTTTGAAAACAAACAGGAATCATGCAATTTATCAAGCATATCATCTAACATAGGAATATGATGACGATACTTTATTGTAATTTTGTTGACAACTCTACAATCTATACACATTCATTGGGTTCCATCATTCTTAGGCATAAGTAAGACTGACACATCAAAAGGGCTCATGCTTTCACGAACAAATCCCTTTGCCAGTAATTTCTCCACTTACCTTTGTATCTCCTTGGTCTCTTCAAGACTACTCCTATATGTAGGTCGATTCGAGATAGAAGCACCAGGTATAAAGTCAATTTGATGCTCTATACCTATAATTGGTGGCAACCTCCAAGAATCACTTCAGGAAACAGGTCTTTATATTCCTGTAAAAGAGATACAACAGAACCAAGAAGAGAAAGGTTAAGATCATTAGTAAAAATCATTGCATCATTGTACATAAGTACAATCAAAGGCCTTTTCTTATTCACTACACTCCTAATCTCACTCATAATAGCCCCTAGGTTTGGTTGGAAAAAATTTCGGAGCAACCAGTGCGGTTGTTCGTATTTATATTCACTGTTACCCAAGGAAATCATAGCTTTCTTATTAGAGCACTGAGAAGCTATGTGTCCAACCCCATAACACCTGAAACAACGTAATCCACTCAAACGAGATTGGGATTGAGGCTTACCTTTGGTTTTATTAGGAGTTTCCTCCTTTGGCATAACTTGAATTGATTTTCTTTTCTTGTTTTCCCTATCCTCCTTCTTTCATTTTTTCTTCCATGAAGTACGAGAAGAACCTCCGTAACTATACTTTTATTTCCTCCTGAGTTGGCCCTCGAATTTCAATGTCATCTAGTACATTTCTTCCAACTCCATATAATGTTGTAGTTCTAACTTATCTGCAATGTTTCTATTCAGCCCATTTAAAAATCTGGCCATAATTGCTTCATCCTCCTCCTTTACATCAATCTTCATCATGAGTGTTTCCATTTCCATGTAATATTCATCTATGCTCTTACTTCTTTGAGTGAGTTCCTGTAACTGATGGTATAATCTCCTGTAACAATGTGAGGGAACAAATCTTTTCTCATGATCTGCTTCAGCTCTCTCCAGGTGCAAATTGGCTCCTCTAAAATTTTTCTCCTATTAAAGGTAAGTTGAGTCCACCAGACGCTAGCATATCTACTGAATTCCATAACAGCCAATTTGAACTTTTTCTCCTCTAAATAATTGCAACCGGCAAAGATCAACTCAATTTTGTAGTCCTACTCCAGATAAGCATCTGGGTCATTACAGCCTTGAAAAGGTGGAATCTTGCATTTTATAGAATTCAAGTTAGTGTCAATTTTCTTACCTCCTCGACCAGTGTTATTCCGTGAGTTATTCTTGCCTCTAGCTTTGACAGGCTTTCTATAATCCTGCTCATAATTAGAATCTAGCTCTCCCTTCAAACTCAACTGCTCAAGGCAATCCATTTACACCATCAATCCCTATAGCATCTCTAACATTCGAACCATATCACTAGTCTCTTCCCTTTCCTTCTTTAAGTTGCTTCCCTTTCCTTCTTTAAGGTGCTAGACATCCCATGATGTTAGGAGATAACCAAACAAATAATAATAAAAAGGAAAAGAAACCTCACTACACTCTATCATGTGTATCACTTGTAAAATATGACACTCAACCCTTGTGTGTTACTTAGACTCAATAATACACCTACTACCTTACCTCTCGATCCTTCGTCTTATGGTTCTTTATCGAGCATGCAACCTCAATTCGCAAATTTTCTTTCCTGTGTTGTTCCTTGCGACACCACAATTCTTGATAAGTATATAATATGATCAAAATACTCTAAGAAACAAAGAATAGAGATAGATCACAAATCCAATTAGGGTTTTTTTTCCTCACAAAACAATTCCTTCATATTTTTTTAACACTTCTTCTTCTTCTTTCTTTCTTTTTTTTTTTTTATATATTCCTTTTCTTTCTCTTTTTAATATTCTTTTTTCTTTTTTGTTAACAAAAACCCTAAGAACAAAACAATCAATCAAACAACTTAACAAAAATATTAAAATCAATAATAGATATGAATGATATGAGTTAAGGTTTTTAATTACCGCCCTCAAATTGAACTGGATGGGTGATTCTTAGAAAACCTTACTCTAATATCAATCTGATGCGTGCTACACAAGGATTTGCAATTTTTCGGACTCTAAGAATCAATACACGGACCTTAACCCAATAAAATATCTAGAGCAGAATCAGCTAAGTGACCCTAGATTTGAGAATTGCATGAACATTAGTATGGATTGATGGAAAAACCTTGACCCATTGGTTAAGTAATCATAAGAACCTTAAAATAGAGATCGCGACCCGGTAGAAAATACCGACCAAGAACCTTGGTATAATAAAGAACGCAACAAGAATATCAAATTCTTGAACAATTCACAAGCTCTTGAAAGAACTCAAAGAGAAGAATTTCTCTCAAAAGATTTCATTAATAAAAAATAATCTGTTTTTCAAACAAATACAAAGGACTACATATAATAACAAAAGGGAAACCTAAAAGACACAAAATAAAACATCTTGGTCGCTAATCAAAGCTAGAGGCCTAAATAACTACTCTGGTGGCTTTAAAAAAAAACGACTCTATGCAATCTATATGTTGGCTGTATGCTGACGATGTAAAACTATAGGTTGGCGGTGTAGACAACAAAGGTTATTGGTATTGGCATTCATTGTTGTAGACTCTGATGCCGGCATTGCTTAAAGAAAGCTGTCAACATTGATTTAAGAACGACGTCGTTGGGACTAATGCTAGTAGCTTTGGTTCGACTTAATTTTGTTAGTCCTTGGCACTATCCAATATAATAAAGTTGCTCGAATCTTCACCATTTCGACCCACAATGTTGAACAACTTTATTTCTCCTTCTACAATCGATCAATGTGCTTTGCCCGATCCTCCATGAAGTTATTCCAGTAACCATTGAATCCATCTTGAATTTTCTTAGCTCAGTTTTGTGTGATCATGCCTCTAGGTACTTGAACTTGTTGTGGCGAGCTTAGTGCAATCGTATCTTCATCACTTTGTATGTAGCATCTAGATGTATCATAATCTAGCATCCTGATGTTAGTCCTCTAATAGCTGACACTATTTTGTATTTTGGTCATATTTCTCTCATCCGGAATCCGATTGAGGTGATTCAAGATGCTACAAAAAGCTTATAGAGAGTTCTACAACTTTCATGTTTTGAGCTTTAAGAGATTTTAAATAAAACAAGGTCCAAAATATATTTAAATCAAACTATAAAAACAAGCATAAACAAAATCAAACATATCCAAATCAAATTAAATACTTATTTTACTAATAAAATATAACTTAAATATGATTGAATAGTTAATCGTGCATACACAAGTTCAATAAAAATTCAAAGGGATAATTTGTAAATTCCCCATGTTATTTTGCTTTTAGGTATTCATAAAATCGAGTTTGTGTCTGATGGTGTTTTGGTGTTCAGATTTAGCCTTCTGGCGCTTTTAATGGTTGTTGTATTGAGTTTGATGCAATTGGATTCATAGCATTGAAAAGGTTTAAGATTTTAATACTGTATTATGTTTAGTTTTTAAATTTTATAATAATTTATTCTTTTAATGTTATATTTCTTGTATTATGAATTTTAAGTATGTTGTATTTGTTGGTTACAATGGTAGTTAAAAATATCTTTTAGTTTAGAATATAGGCCCTATTTTTTTATCATTAATTATTATCCTCTAATACCACGTTTATTTAATAACGTGTTAAGTCAAATATAATAAACTCTTTATTTTTAATTATATATGAGTAATATATCATACATGATTTGCTAACTATCTACCTAAAATAGTAACTATTTTAATATATTAGCTTTTCAGGATAATACAAAATATTTAAATTTCAATGGATTCTATATATTTTTATATTTTTTATTTATCAATAAACGAATCAACACAATATAAACAGGTTAAGTCACAAGTTTAGTTTTTCATACACAATTAATAACTAGGTCGGTCGCATGTTGAGGTTTTCTAGACACGAATCTATTAGGCACAGATATGAAATACGACACAATAATGTGAATTGCCAATGTTACTCATAAGCAGATGCACATTAGGTAGTTATAGATAGGAGTGCAAAGAAGCAAACTTTTGAAGGATCGGACTAGATTTATTTAAAATTATTGAGCTTGAACTTGGCTCTACTATTCTATTAAAGTTTAAGTTTGACTTATTTAGATAAATAAGTCCTTTTTTTTTCCCCCAAACTCAAGCTTGTTTGCAAATATAGATGAGTATATTTGAAAATTTTTTAAATTAAATTTAGCTTGTGTAAATAAAGAAAATTTACTTTAGGTTTTAAGGCTCAACTCCTTCATAAACTTTGTTGGTAAACAAGATTTTAATCGAACTAAACTTAAAACAATTTCAAATAGCCTATAAATAGCTCGGTTCATTGTAGCCCGGCTTAAGAAATCGCCTCACTTTTTCTGTTTGGATTGTCTGTTTTTCATCTGTATCTGTATCTTTTTTAAAATGATATGTGTATATATATCCGATTTGCATCTAAATTTTATCTATATTTGTTCTATTTGATCTTTTGATGAGAACTGTCAACTTTTTTTATCTATATCTATTTCTTGATAAATAATTTATTAGCAAAAGTTTGAAAAAGTGTCTATATCTGTTAGAAAAAAGCCAAAACAAACAGTCCCGATAGCCTCCTAGCCGCTTTAATTTCTTCTTAATCATATTCATACCTATATATACCTCAGCTCTCTCTATCTCTCTCTCGAGACAGGCACTGCACACCGAATCGAACCATGGCCCTCATCACCCGGACTACAGCCACAACCGCCACACGCCTTCTCTCTCCACACCTCCGCGCACTCTCCGTCCCTCTCTCCACCGCGGCCACCACTCCAAATCCCTACTCCCGCCCCTCACCTCCTTCACCTCCCTCCTCCGCACCTCCTCCGGCGGGACTCTCCAAGGCGGCGGAGTTCGTGATCTCCAAGGTCGATGACCTCCTGAACTGGGCTCGCCGTGGGTCCATCTGGCCCATGACCTTCGGTCTCGCTTGCTGTGCGGTCGAGATGATGCATACCGGAGCTGCCCGTTACGATCTCGACAGATTCGGTATCATTTTTAGGCCGAGCCCTAGACAGTCCGATTGCATGATTGTCGCTGGTACTCTTACCAACAAGATGGCTCCTGCTCTTCGAAGGTACGTGCCTTAAATTTTTTAATTTGATTCTGTGGATCTTCAATGTTCAATTTAGGGTTTTTAGTTCTCCACATTTATTGGAATTGGATTTTTGGTTCTTTGTGAGTCAGGGTTTGTCTAATTAGGTTTTATTCCTTAGAATTTGCATTCAAGTTGTGTGTTTTTATCGTAAATGAAATCATAGTGGTGGGTCGGTCTCATTTCAGATGAAAATGGAAATTATTGTTCTCATTCGGCGCTTCAATTGTAAATGTGATAACTTCTACGGTCCTATGGCGAGACCCTCCAGTTTATCATTTAACCATTGAGATAATTATAATCGACAATGCATAAGGGAATTTTAAGGGTTAGATCATGAGCTGGACAAAGAAAATCCCTGTAAATTTAACCCACGGTGTTAGCAAGGATGTCAAATTGGGGATGGAATGGTTCACGTCAATCGAATTTGTGTGCAGGATTGATATGGTTTATAGTTGAGTAGGTCTGGGAATTTTGTGATGGAAAGGAATATTATTAATATATATACATATTTATATATACACACACGCATTTTAGTAAAGTTGAATTTACATGGTAGTATCTCTGCACTAAACTTTCAATTAAACATGCGACAAGTTCCTTATCCAAATAAACCAACAACAAAGGAGGGGGGGTTGGTGTGAGGAAGGAAAGGGGGGTAAAAATATGGAAGCAGAAGAAGAAGTAAAACTTGTATTTGGTTACTTGTGCAAAAAGGTTTGTAATTATTTGTTGTGCAACTAGGCTCAAGTATAGGGCTCTCTGTTTGTCACATCTGAGTTGGCAGGTTTAAGGTTAGTCAAGGTGCAGCTATGGAATAGAAGAACTCTCTTATATTGGTTTTTAAATTAACATGTGAAGCTTTGTGTATCTAAAGTAATGATATGAATTGATACCTTCACCAAACTCCAAGTGCTAGGTGAACCTTCAACTTGCCATTCTCTTGTTTATTCGATGCCATCTTTTGGTTCTATTGGAACTTTTATATTTAATTGTGCAAATAATAGTCTAGTGGCGCTACTTAATAACTTTTAGGTACTTCTCTGCAATAACTTGATGTAATGGACAACATAACACCCCCAGCTGCGACTTGAGTTCTTTCAAAATAATTACAGTTCCTTTTCTCTTCCCCCTATCTCTTGGTTGTGCTTTTCTTTTGGTATCTCTCATCACATGTGATCTATGGCTAGCATCTAGGGTAGGCTGTCAAATGTTATATGCATCTTCAAACCTACTCTGAAGCTCTGTACTTCCAGTAAAATCCGGTCAATGTCATCCTTTTATCCGTCTTTTTTATTTTTTTTTAGAAAGCAAGTTAGTCAATATTATCAGAGATAAAAATTTCTTTCATCGTAAATAGAAGTCAGTTAATCTTAATTTCACTCTTGATATTCTTTGAGTATTTGTTTGGATGTTATAGCCAATCTTATCTTTCTTTGCTGTTGTATATTAGGTACTGGATTCTGTAAATTTAATGTTTTCTTCTGAAACATATTGATGCGATAGAGATTTTCATTCCTCATTTAATGCACAAGAGTCTCACGTGCTTGAATGACCATAGGGGTCCTTTTTTTCTTTCTTTCTTCTTTCCTTTTTTTTTTTTTTTAAAACACTGTTTACCATTTTGTGAGCCTACCTACTGATGCATAACGTATTCTGATTCGTGCATCGTTTGCATTTTTAAATTACCTTGGTGAAACATTATTGGTGATTTCAAATAAACTAGTTTATATGCAAATCCTTGGTTTTTTTCGTGTTCTATTTTTGTTATTGAAAATAACAAATACAAAACATTATCGGGGATAATAAAGGATGTGCATTTGGACTAGAATATCTGCACCATTTTTAATATTATGCTATGTTTACCATGTTTGCGAAGACTTTTCATGTAGTTGTGGTGAAGGTTAAACGATCTGATTCATGTTTCCCTAGTTAATTGGTTTACCAGATGAATTGATATGATAACTGTTTGCACTAGGTTACACGTGTTTGGCCATGCTGCCAATTTTCAATTTCATCATGTTTGAGGGCATGAATGTTCTGTAAGAGCTGTTTGTGTTACCAAAGAACTATGGCACCTTGAAAGCATTGGACTTTAGAATATAATATGGACTGGAGGTGTGCTGACATTGAGTATCTTGCGAAAAAAGCAGTTGAATATCTGGTGTTCAGATGTGTTGTAGACTTACCCATAAAAGTGAAGTTTTGATACTTCTTTATAGTTGTGTTTCCATTTCTTTGTAATATTGTTCCCTCTTGCAAATTTAAGAAGCTTTTAGATTTTTAACCTTTGCAAAAACCATTTGTAGGGTATACGATCAAATGCCTGAGCCAAGATGGGTTATCTCAATGGGCAGCTGTGCCAATGGTGGTGGATACTACCATTACTCCTATTCTGTAGTTCGTGGTTGTGATAGGATTGTCCCTGTTGATATCTATGTTCCTGGTTGCCCACCAACTGCTGAGGCCTTACTGTATGGTCTTCTTCAGCTGCAGAAGAAGATCAATAGGCGAAAGGATTTCCTTCATTGGTGGACCAAATGAGTTTTTCATACTCTGTTTTTGGAGCTTTTTGCTGTTCATAAAAAATAAATGCTACTTGGACAGCCATGCAGACTGAGAATTTGTTGCATAGTCTTAAGTACAATTTATCGAAGTTCTGTCTTATGGTTTATTGACATATTATCAAAAGGACTTCATTCTGCGTTTGGAAGGTGGCAGTGTATCATGTATCTCCTAATTTGCTTCGTGAAATTTTAAGTTTGACTGCCGAACTCATTTGTCTGGCTACGTGTACTTGTTTAGAAGGGTTGGCTTTTGGAGACTCGGGTTACTCAATAAAAACTGATTTTATGTTGTTCTGTAAGGTTTTAAAATATGTATTCTTGTTTATGTGCGTTGGTCTTCATTTTTGTTTCATATTTTTCGTTTCAGAAGCAAGACGTTACAATTAATAGTGCTCCGCTGCATTTTTAAATCTCCACGGGGACTTCCTTTACACTGGAGGATTTGATTTCTTAGTGGGGCAATGGGCATGCACAAAAATAAATCTTTATCTGTGTGTTGACTATCTGTTTGTTTCAATGAAAATATTTTTCTTTGTTTTGGAAAATATAGGTTTTTAATAGCTTATTTGTCAAAAAGCGATTCACGAAATATAAATATATAAGTTATTTTTTCATCAATTTTTAGGTTCATTTATTAATCATTATTATCTAAAAATATTTATTATTAATTTGTTAAATATTTTTATTTTAAATAGATTTATATCTTATTATAATATATGTAATTTCTTTCTTTTTTTTCTTAAAATATGAGTTATCTCGGTACTGTAAACAAAAAAAAAAAAAAGAGGTATTTTTATAAAATTAGTCAAATATTGAAAAATATATTGCTTTTTTAGAAATTTTTTTTTAAAATTTATTTTTATTAACATATACTTTTCGGCAAAATAAACAGGCAAAATGCCATTTGCACCTGTACCTTTTGTAGAGTGCGACCGCTCTAAGCAAAGCGTTGATGGAAATCCACTGCAAATTCGATTTTCTGATAAAGTTGACTCCTGGATTTTAAACTAAATGATTCCGACCCCAAGAATCAAATAAAACAATTTTTTATGATGAATTTGAAAAGTATTTGCTTTTCATTATGTTAACACGACACAAATTCTATGTTGAGGTTAAGAGCCTATTGCACGAGTAGGATAGAGCCTAATGCGAGGTTTGCACTGACGTGGTGTAAGCTTATGTAACGTCTGATATACGGGAATCGTTCGAAACGGAATGGATTGAAATAGAAGGAATGGAATAGAAACGGAATGGATTGGAATAGAAGGAATGGAATAAATGAGAGGTGGAATGATGAATTCATTTTTTTTTTTTTGGATACATCTTGGAATAGAATGAAATTGATATATTATTTATTAAAAATATCATTAATTATTAATGTAAATAATAAATAGTAAGAGGATAAAACGGTAATTTAATGTTAATTATTTATGAAAGAGGAATAGAATCGTGATTCTACTTTCTCAATGGCGAAATTAAATTCCTCATTAAAACCAAAATCGTCGATTCTCAGGAATCGCTATTCCAACTTTTGAAAATACAACCAAACGTACAAGTGGGAATGGAACGCGAAATCGCAATTTATTTCGAGTTCATTCCCATATACTAAACATGATGTTAGGTCTACCTCAGGTGATCCTAAGTTAGCTCAACGACACCATGATGTGAGCTTTGGTTTGTGTCATAGGTTATGCCATAGTGTTCTATAAATGAATCAAGTCGGTTTATGAAACCATTTGAATTTGGTTCGATATTTGAATTCAATTTGATTTACTCAAGTTTAATTAAAATGACCGTATCGAACTCAAATCCTAATATATTATCCAATTGAGTTTAACCTCCATAATATTTAAGTTAATTTATTATTTGGTTCACAAGCCTAATTGAACTAGAATAAAATATTAATTTTAATGGAGTTCAAATATTAATATAAGTTTAACCAAAATTAAAATTATTATTTTTTAATTAAATTGAGTTCAAGTCTGCACAATATTATTATAAGTCAGGACCAAACTTAAAATTTTGTGTTCGATCAAGCTCAGCACAATATCATATCAATTAAACTCGATTGCAAGACGTAAAGACATTTTCACCCTAGCCTTGGGGGTCCAGCTTACCCTTTGTTTTCTTTTCGTTCAAGCAAACAATAGGAAAAATAATTCTCACGTCATTCCACTGGAGAATGGACGTACCAACCAAACACAGCAAACCAATAATTGAGTGAGGCTAACTTGCGATTGACAAAAGCTCCATTCATAGATAGTTTGAATTCAATCCACTACTTGAATCATATCCTTAGTGTTCGATTGTCCAGCTTCTCGAGCTAGCACGGCTATCCAAACTCAAGCCAAGACTAAACATATCAAGCAGATGATAAGAAATGTAATTTATAAAATAATTAAATAAGTAAAGAACTAGCTAGTTTTAACCGATAGTCAAGCTTGGGTGCACGAGTGACACAAGTCTGAACTTTCGGGTTGACAGTTTTTTTTTTTTTTTTTTTAACTTAAATTGTATGCAGTCCAAAGAGCCATAGTAACATTTGATTCCAAAACAGTAATTGTGCTTCCATAAACCCAACACTGGATTAAAGCCTCAGGATTCTGTAAATGCTTCCTAAAATCTAGAATCCCTGTCATCTACAAGAATAAAATAAATTTCCAAAAAATCACTTACTTCTTTTCTATTTTCCACTTTGTGCCCTGTAAGGCATCAACTCAAAATCATATGTCGGAACCTTATGCCCTAAATAAGATGGTTTCTGAAAGCCATTATCATTTTCGGAGACAAGAGCAAAACAAACGCTAGGATGGAACCAAAAAATAGTTTGATCACATAATCCAGTGGATTCTGTTCATCGTCATGAGGAATATCCTTTGAAGTATACATAGCTGCTGCCGAGGGCAATGCTTCTACCACAGCATCAGCCAAATCTGAGATGAATGTAGAGGTACATCCCAGAGCTGGAACACGGCCCCAGTTCTCAATGCCAGATTCCAGGGCTAATTCCTTGTACTCCATGTCGATTTCTTCAAGGGTCTCTATGTGCTCACTAACAAAGCTGGAATGTAACAAAAGAAAATACTTACTTTTTACTTATAGAGACAAAGCCAGTATTTCATCGTTTTCAGATGTTTGCATGCCAGTAAGTTTAGAGTTAATTCCGGCTATTAGAATGGCCAAAAAAAAAAAATTCTGGCTATTAGAATAAAATTGCACAACAATTAAAGATATCCCACCTTACTGGAACAGCTAACAGACTTTTCACTCCTTTTTGGCCAAGCTCAACAAGAACCTCATCTGTATATGGCTTAAGCCATTGTACAGGCCCTACTCGGCTCTACAAAGGGACACATCATGAACCAAAAAGATTTTCAGTGATTGTCCAGAGGAAGGAAGTCAAACAAATTTAAGAATGGAATACATGTAACATGTCAGACCACGCATAATTGAAAACCCACCTGGTAAGCAAGGGTATGGTTATTTTTAACATGTCTAGATTTCAACTCCCTCATGATCAGCTCAATGCATTCCTCCATCTGGTCCCTGTATGGATCTCCAGCATCTTCTACATAACTGACTGGAACCCCATGAGCACTGAAAAATCATCACCTGGAGACAAGATATCAACAATCATTTCTTTTGATACAACATTTAGCACAGACATGAAGTTATAATGAAAAGAAAAAACATATAAATTAAGTTTGAGAACATAAGCAATAATAAGTTCAAATACAAAGGTCAATACCTACAAAATTCCAAACATACCTCCTCGGGCTTAGAGAACTTTTCTAGCTCCTTCTGTATTAAGTCAGCCATAGATTTTACGTAACCTTCTCGCTGATACCAGGACTTAATAACAGCTACAGGCAGCTGCGACAGATATGTGTCTTTCCTAATAAATGGTTTAACGAATACAAGGCACCATGGTTAACATAACTAATTCAGTGAAGCTTGCAGATTTAGGAGGATACCTAACACTATAGAATACATACCCGAATGCATTTTCAAGAGCCCGGATGCTCGATCCTGTTGTTGATATAGAATACTGTGGATACAGTGGTAGCACTACAAGCTTTGAAATTCGATCCCTCTTGATCTGTTCAAAACCAAGGAATTTGACTTGTGTGTTGGAGGCAAGCACAAAGTTAAAAAAAGGAGTAGTGACAGATTAACAAAAGAAACATAAATCTGTTTCCTTTCATCCTTTGAAAATGACTAATTACAATTCAAATGTATGAAATCATACAATTTCTCTAATTGGTGCTCAAAGATTGTAGTTTGAAATTTACTAACTTAACTCCACAAATGTTCTCATCAGGTATTTTTGTAAGAACCAGCCCGAAGTGATGACACACATATGTTTTGATATCTAAAGTACAGATATTAACTAAAATATTTGCAAAGTTGTCGCACAGGTTGGCAAAGATATTATGAACACTCAATTGCAAATAGAGTAAGGAAATGTCAAATATTGCATATGCCGGGGGGTCAAAAAAGATGGTAAACAAAAATTTGGAGCCTTAAGGAGGGAAAAAAGCATTGGCATGTGCCAGAAAAATACTTAGTTCCACGACATCACATGAACTGATCCTGACTGACGAGATTAATGGACTAAAATAGTTGGAAAAAAGTGCAAGACACACCTGCTGAACCGCCTCCTCAGTGAAGGGGTACCAGTACCTCATTGCAACATAAACATTTACAGACATGTTTTTTTCTTCCAAAGCGCTTTGAAGAGCATGCCTTGTGCCTATAGTGATCACAAAAGCCAATAAAGTGATGTAAGATTAAACTTCATAACAAGGTCCTACAACCAGAATATATATCAAAGATACAAAAATGTTAAGTCTTGTGCTTGTTCATCGGTAATTTTACGTAATGGTGAGCCACCACCTATGGAAGCATATCCTTCTTTGCTTTTTGGAGCTCTAAGTACAGAAATAAGCTGTGCCAAGGGTCGCTGTAAAAACTGAAAAGGCCTTGGAAGACGTATAATATCCTATAGCACATAGGTACATAAAGTGTGAGGCAAGCTGAAAAAAAAAAAAAACACACGGATGAAAGCATGAAAGAAACAGTCAACATACCGGATCCGCAAACAAGTTGAACAAAAATGGCTGGACATCATCAAGAGTATCTGGACCACCAAGATTCAAAAGAAGCACTCCAACCTTCTCTTCCGCAGTGTGTGAATGAGACATCATTTCTGCCTCCCCATATGTGCATACCCTCGCTGAGCAGGACATTTGGCCAACTGGGTGTCCCTTACTACTGCAGCTATTGGGGCATGAACCCCCATATTTTAGGTATAATTCATTATTCTCTAACCGGCCATCCATATATCGGCAAGATATAGTAGCATGAGATCCATTATGCAATAATAACCTGCAACTGACCACATGGAAGATTCTCCAATCAGGGGAATGGTAAAAGACTACACTTCTTCAAGAAAATAAAACAAGACTAGGTACATTATATGTGCATTTCAGTGAGAGCTACAGGAAATCAACCCTAATTTTTATCCAAGTTGAACATCTTATGGCAATGTAGATCATACTGCAGCACATGAATATAATTTAAGAAATATCCTAAATTCTGTTCCGTAAGGCTTTCTTTGTGCTTCAAAAAAAAAAAAAAAAAAAAAAAGACATTTCTCAGTGATCTCACGAATTCTCCTTTAAAGGATAGAAAATACAAACCTCTCCCACTATGATGATATCGTACCGTTCTTTGTCTCGAAGCCGTATCAGTATCATAATTTTATCTAAATTATCGGGAAAAAAAATATTAAAAACGATTGCTGTAAAAAGTATAAACTAACAGTTGTCTTGATCTTGATCAGACCTTTCTTTTCATCAAAAATTTTATCATATGATGTCAAGGATTAATATTATACTTGATCGATAACAATTCACCTGTCTTGTTCCCTAAACGACACCGCATCACAAGCAGCACTTTGAATATGGACCTAAGTCATAAGCCAGCAATAAAGAATATAAACAAGAGAGAGACAGAGAGAGAGAGGGATAGACTCACTTGGAGGATTTCGGAGAGGAGTTCCGACTACCCGAACGGATGATTGAGACGCCGGGGATGGCGGATGAGGTGATCGCTGCTGCGTCCATGAAAGGGATCAGCTAGGGTTTTGTAAAGAGAAATTTTGATTGAGAAGGAAGAGGGGGTTTAGAGAAGAGAAGGTGAATAAAAGGGTTGGTTTAACGCGTTGAAATGGCAAATGGAATTATATAAAAAGGAAAGATTGGGAAAAGTCAAAGCTGTGTCATGTACATGTAAAATTCTCTGTATTAGTGTAGCGTAATATGTTATTACGGTTTAATTTTGTCGGATTCAGGATAATAACTTATTTTAATATTGATTCGATTTAAAAATAAAATCAGACTAATATCAATCCCACTATCTAAACAAACAAAATCGAATTATTTTAAAAATTGTAGCACTAATTATTATATTTAGTTAAATAATCTAACCATACAACTTTGAGTTTGATGCACATCTCTCTTTTTCTTTCTGTAGAAAATGGCTCTGCACGTTTACTGGTTCCACTTCCAAGAAGTTAGGTCGGCTCGGTTTTGGTCCGCGGTGGGGGGCGGGTGGCTGGGTCCCTCCCTCTCTCTCTGTCTTGTCATGTCACGTCTACTTCTTAACGGTAGAATCGGCAAAGGAGCAAATCAAGGGAATTCTCACCTAATTACAATAAATGAGGCTCAGACGCGGACGGTGTCATTAGGCGTTGCCCGTAAGCAGGGGGCCTCGACTCCCCGGCTTCTTTCGGATTTGTGTATGTATAACAAAAAGTAGTATATATATAAGCGAAAGACACATGTTACAAATTCTATTGTTTAGTGTAGCGGTGAAGAAATCTCAGTGCTTGTAATATGTCCAGAGTTGGACCCTCTGTGAGTCTGTGTTTTCATTTCGTTTTGTCGGTTAGCCTAAGACTATGTTTGGTTAAATAGGGTAAAATCAATATTCTAATTTTATTTTTATAAAATATATTTATTTATTTAGGTTATAAAAAAATTTATTAAAAAATTCTATTTCATATAATGTGGTATAGATAAAAAATTTTTATTCTTTTCTTTTACTGGATGAAAAACTATTTTTGACCAGGAAATATGTTTTGTTTCGAATATACCCTAAACTATAAAATAAACAATTACCATTCATTTCCAGCTTTATTGCATTTCAATAAATCAAACATGTGGTAAATGTTTTTTTTATTTTAGTTTATTCACCATGCCATGTGGCAATTTCTCTTTTGATTTATTCAATGGGGCTTGATGGTTTTGGCAAAATAAACAAAAGTAAGTTTTTATTTAAAGCACTTTAAATAATTATTCTAATATATTTAACATGTGACTATGTTAATTAATTGCTGATTTAGTAGTAAAGATAATAAATATTGTGTTTAATTCTCTATTATTTATAATTGCTAAAAATTAAAAAGAAAATACACATTCATAAAATATGGACAAAAGGCTTTAAATACAACAAATTACATTTTTAATACCTTAAAGACCTTTTTAAATTTTTGAACATGTATTTTATGTTAATTAATTACATGACATTAATAGTTAAGGCTTTCAAATATATAAAATGAAGTAGTGATGATTAGATATCCACTTTATATAATTTTTGAAAATTAGGGGGAAAAGAGTGCATTAGAAAAATATAGACAATTACACTATAGTAGTGGTAAATTAAAAGAGACCTAAATGACCACAATAGGATTTATTTTAAATTTTATTTATTTTTCTTCTACTTACAACAATCTTTTTAATATTTATTGATCATTTTCTTTTAAACACTTTTTTTAGTCAATTAATAATTTATGAGGGTAGGAAAAGAAATTTATTTATTGATAATTTACTATATATCATTAACTATCATGGACCAATCTAGTGGGAAATGAGCCCTTACAATTAGAAAATTCCATATAGTATTTCATTCATAGTTTTAGAGACAAAACATGCATGCACGGTTACAAAATCATCTGTTCATGGCAGCTTAACAACTAAAATTTATATGTAAGGTTATAGCTGTAAAAAACAAAGTCTACTAAATATATAACAAATCATCATATAAATAACAGAGAGGTTTTGAAGAGGAGTCACCTAGATCCTTGAATTCTTGAACTTGTTCTTGAGTTTAGAGCCACTGGACGCTTGAAGAGCTAAGTTTCACACATCACCTTGCAAAGAATCAACATAACATAGCTTATTCTCTTAGCATTTCTTAAACACAAACACCACAATTTTATTACAAACCCTAAACACATTTTCTTTCTTCTTATGTAGAAATAGGTGTTCAAGAAGCAAATAGTTCAATAGTCAGAGTTGTTACCTCTTGGACTTGAAGATCTGTTGTAGCATTACAGCTAGCAAGTTTTGTTGAAGAGCAGATTTGCATTTTGAATCTAGGGTTTCTTCTTGTGATAGATGTGACAAATTGAGGAAGCTAGTTAAGGATAATGAAGTACTGAATCTTTCTATGGACGACTTTTCATATACGTTGTGTTTGGTTAGTTTTAAAAGTCTAGAATTGTGTTGGTTTTGAAATAAAATTTAAGTTGTGTCTTCCTTTCATCTTTTGTAGTAAGTGTTTTAGGCTAATTCTTGGCTTATAATAATAAGTCTAACAAGATTTTTCCTTTAAATATTTAAAAGTTACTTGGTGATTTTCTTCTTGGTTGTATTAAGTGTTTTGTGGTATTGCTTACATTACTTTTAATATTTTCTAAAAGAATTGTCCTATAAATGCAAATAATCTTCATGGAATATAATGAGAGTTTCTTATGAAATCTTTTAAATAGACTTTTATGTACGTATGATTTTATCGAGCATCGAGCATCACTGAGAGGTTGTCTTTTATATTATTAAGAATTTAATAAATATTATTCATGCCACTACATGTTTTCCTTTGTTAAGTTTATAATAAGTAATTATCTTAAAATAGATATTATAATTACAAGAAAAAAATAAATAAATCTAATACGAACGTAAGTAAGAGATAGATTGGCCCTCCAATTTAATAGTCTTGGGTCCATTCCATTCTATAAGTTACTTTTGCATTTAAAATTTAGGGGGTCTTGCATGAAGATTGATAGGTAAAAACATATATCCATGTTTTTTATAAAAAAAAATCACTAAAATATAGTCCAAATAAAAAAATTACTAATATACTATATTAAATCATGTTTATAAAATAGGATAAAATCAATTTTTAAGCAAATCGCATCTATGAATCACAATAGAAAATTTATCTGTTGTCACTATATCATGTTAAGCAACAACAATATGCAATGCTCAACGTATATCATGATTACATATGGCATTATATTTTTAATGGTGACGGAAGAGATATTTATAATATGTTGATCTTTAGCAGTTATACGTGTAATGGGATCATGAGATAGTAGGCGATTGACCACAAATATTTAGGACATAAGATGGATCCACCAATCCATGTTTAATTATGTTTCCCCAAGGTGGTTGAGAGGAATGTATTGAGTGGGCCATGGGTCGAGAATTGTCTAGTCATAGGTAGTAACATCTAACAATTCAAGTTTTCAAGCTAAGGAGTCAACATTCCTATGAGGCTCTAAGGTGAGTTAGAATAGGCCAAGTATAGGCTCGATAAGTCAATCTAAATAAGTAATGAGTTAGATAAACATGTGATAGTCGTGATTTGTAATTGACCATCAACAATTGTTTCGTACCCTTCCTCTCTCTCTCTCACCCCCACCCACAAAGAAAAAAAAAACTTCATCAGTTCGAGAACCAACAGAGGAGTGAGTCAAGTGGATAAGTACATTAGGACGAGTCCAAGCCATTAATTGAAATTCTTATATAATTTCCAACTGGAATATTCCATTGTTGTTTTATGCTCAATGTGGGGGAATGGGATGTTGTTAATTATAGACTTTTAGGGAGCAATTTTGCCATATTATGATAATTTACTTAGTTCTATTGTGATACCACTCAAATATAGATGGTGAAACTTTAATCATAGAAGCATTTCTTGTGTAATTACTTGGAGTTCATCGAAACTCTAAAGTTAAGTATGCTCTATGTATAGTAATCCCAAGAAAGGTGATCCCTTGAGAAGGGTCGGCCCCAAAAGGACAAAATCATAGGACGTGCAACCAAAGCAGACAATATTTTGGTGAGCAGAGTTCGAAGGCTTTACAAGTGGTATTAAAGCAGTTTACCAGCCGAAAGTGGAGGAGTATATCCTCACTCTTTGGTGTGATCCTATGATACTCTTCAAATATAGATGGTGCAGCTTTAATCATAGAGGTGCCTTTCGGTGTATTGACTTGAAGTTCGTTGGAACTTCAAGATTAAGTGTGCTTTATGCAGACCAATCCCAAGATGGGTGATCCCTTGAGAAACGTTAGCACTAAGAGGAAAAAACATACGATGTGTGGCCAAAGTCGACAATACCTCAGTGGGCGGAGTTCCGAGATGTTGCATCTATTAGACTAACGAGTCATCCTGCTTGTCATTTCAAGAACCAACAAGATGGAGTAAGTCAAGTGAATGGCATTAAGGTGAGTCCAAGCCATTAGTTGAAATTCGTATGTAATTTCCGACTGGAATCTTCCATTGTCGTTTTATGCTCGGCATTGGCAAGTAGGATGCTGCTAGTTATAGACTTTTAGGGAGCAATTTTGCCCTGCTGCGAAAATTTACTTAGTTTTGTAGACTCGCAAGTCATCTGAGTTGACCATAATGTCTATGAACTAGGAATGGCAGCTACGTGCATTGTTTAGAAGAATATAAAGATCGCTATGATACCTATTATGTCAAAATGTGTCGAGGAAGCCACAAACTTTCAAATCCTGGTGTGAATGGCTATGTGCAGCCACGCATCATGAGACTATTGGAGCATCTGATGTCTCCTATGTACTTTAACAAACGTGTGACATTTTGCATTATTACTTTTCTAGCCATTAGATTAAAATAAGCATGTATCTAACCATTGATGATTGATGAGAGTATGATTATCCGTAGTTGTCAAGTCACTCGAGTGATTATCATGACCTATTTTATGGCTCATCGGCCACGGTCAGATTTTTACGATCGTCATCTTTGAGTCCATCTATGTCTTTACTCATATAACACTTCCATGTATCAAGACTTATATAGTTGTTTATAGAAAAATATTACTTCAAAATTGTTAGGTGAGAATTATAGTAGCTATTCTCAAACCTTTTATTGTTCATACAAAGAGCAGTGCCTTTAGGAAGGTTATCCCTTCCAAATCAACAGCTATCTTAAACCTCATTGCTCAAGATAGAGTCACGATCAAGGCTACGCAACGTGGGATTCCTACGTGCAATTATTTTGACTATTTGCACAATAAAGAGGGTGTTTATCTCGCCATGGAGAGTATTCCAAGTGATATTTTTACCATCAAAAGGATCGAGAGTGGAGATTGGGGGGATGTTTTTCATGTCTTTTTTCCAAGCAACCGTGGTACATGGGCTAACCACATGAAGAGCATGGTTCTAGAGGAGGAGTTGTTGGGTACTAGGCAACAATATTTCAAGAGGATCCCAAATGAGTACATTATTATGGTCACGTGTGAAATACCCCAAATCTTCACCTATATTAGAAATTGAGTTTAGATAGATTAAATGAATAAAATGAATTATAGGATTTAATTAGACAAGTTGGCTTGATTTAATTAGACAAGTTGGCTTAATTTAATTAGCTAATAATTAAGTTGGTTTTGAGATTTGAAATTTCTAAAATCCCTAAACATGTTCTAAAATATTAGAGGATTCCTAGACTCTTGATTCTTAGCTAAACACTAATCCTAAATCTTAGTAAAATTTGAGTTCATTTGCTTGGATAAAAATATCATTCTTAAATCTGAACTCAAATTAAATATATTGTATCCAAATTAAATTCCTAAATTAAGTTATATTTTAAGATCTTAATTTATAATCTATCGGTTCAGAAATCATCTTTTAAATACTTTTGGAACTATAGATATTGATCTGATAGTTCTAAAACCTATATCCTATTTCTAAAATATATAATTTTTAATTTTATCCTTTCATTTCCTTTTCTTTCTTTTGGCTTTTGGTCCTTTTTTCTTTCTTTTCATTTACGTTTTTCTCTTTTCTTTCTTTCTTCTTTCTTCTTCTTCTCTCTCCAAATTCAAGACATGAATCAATTTCAATAAGAGAAAAGGAGGAATCAAGTAGAATATGAGAATAGAAAAAGGAAATCAAAGCTAGAAGTACAAGAAGTTGCATGACTTAGCCAAAAGCTAAGTTTTCTAGTTCAATTCATATTTGTTTTATTTGTTGTTTGCTTATCTAATTGATGAATTGATATTGGATTGAGTTGAAAGTGTTGTTTACATTTGTATTTGTTAGTTTAATGGTTGATGGAAGTTGGGGATTGGTTGGAGGAAGGAGATGATGAATAGTAGTTTGTGATGGTTTGATTGTTGTTTGAAGTTGTTGGTAGAAGATTGAAGTGTTAAGAGTTGTTATTAGAGTTTATTTGATGTTAGATTGATATAGGAAGCTTAGTAAATGATTTGAAAAAGTTTTGATAAAAGAAAAGTGTAAAAAACATGTTTTCGCAAACCTGTTCTGTCGTCAACACCGCCTCTTGGAGCTTCTATGCAGCCGGCTTTGAGGCGGTGTTAAAGTAAACAGAATGCATTTTCTTAAAGCTGCCTCCAACGCTGCCGGTATTGAACGTCTATGCTGCCGGCTTTGAAATTTACGCCGCCGGTGTAGAAGTGCCGGTATTCTTTTTACTCAGTTACCCTATTTCGCATTTTGATCGTATTTTGGCCATAACTTTTTAATACAACCTTCTATTGAGGTGATTCAAGTTGCTATAAAAATCTTAAAAAGAGATCTACAACTTTCATGTTTTAAGTTTTTATAAATTCTAAACGTATCGATGTTTAAATTTTGATTCTTTTCGGTTATTGTGTTTTCGTAAACAAAATTAAAACTTTTTTTTTATTTCTAAATGTTTATTATTAAGTGTAAATGGATCTTTTTGAGTTAAAATGAGATAGATAAGTGATGTTCGATGTGTTATGTTGATAGATTGATTTAATTAAGCATGATTTAGATAGATTTATAAATTCAATAAATAATTGAATTTCCATGAGTATTAAACTAAAAGTAGTTATGTTGTATATATGATTTTCATTGCTTGTTTATAATCTTGTGACCACTTAGTAAAATTAAATGATCTTAGTAAGTATATAAATGATTAGTTATGTATTTATGAATTTTATTTGAATTTCCTTCATGCTAAGTTTAAGATTTAGTATGTTTTAAGTGGTGTTTTTCTTCAATTGTTTTACCTTGTTTATTATTTGTTCTTATGATTAGCTATTGAACTTAAATGAACTTAGTTAGCAAACTTAAGTTCAACTTGATTAAATAGACCTGAATGAGTTAAAATGAATTAGATTGAGTTAGTTTAACCATCTTTGACTTAGTTTTTGAACTAAATGATTAAGGTTAATTAATTTAGCTAAGTTTAAGTTAAGGTGAGTTCAAGTTGACATAAATCCTATATGTATAATGAATTAGTAATGAATCTAAGTTCAACTTGACTAAATGAGCTTGAATTAGCTAAAACGAATTAGATTACTTAAGTTAATCAACTTGAACTAGTTTTAGATTAAATGACTAACTCTAAACAATTTGGCTAAGGTTGAGCTGAAATGGGTTAATAGGTAATAATTAGCTTAGATGAATGAATTAGGATGATCTTTGAATAATATGGGAATATGTTTCAAATGTTTATTTGCTTTGAATATGAATGCTTTATATATGCTATGTTTTGTGATAAGAAACTATAATTAAAGTAAAAAGAATTACTTTGACAGACAAAGGAGAATTGTCCATATTTTGGCGGGGAGATATTCACAGCCATAGTGTGGTTCCACATTAGTGTCTGATCAAATAGGATTTAATAAGATGAGTTCGAGATGAATGGATAAATAACTTAAGTTCTTATATGATTTCGATGAAGTGGATGATTAATTTAGTTTCGTTTCTTATACGAGCTCTTTCCTTAACAGAAGTGGATATCTTATTTATCTTCTAGATTAACTTCTGGAATTCTTTCTGAGATTATGTTTGGATATCGTATATAAGGTACGTAGTAACTTGCGTGTTGGTTGTTAGGATATGCATACAAAATAAATTAAGAACTTAAACTTGACTTAATAATTGATGAGTGTTGATTGTCTTTTACGCAATTAAATCTGGTTCGGAGAGCGGCACCTTGCTCAGATTGGGGATATGGTACTGTTTCGTTATTGGATAGATTTATCTAGGAAATATAAGTATCCGAGCTACTTATATTAACCCCCTGAGCGTCGTGATGCGTTACTCAGGATCCCTTGATATTATGGGCTACGCCAAAAGGTGGGGCTACCTAATCTGTATGAACAATAGGGACCATTCAGGAAGGCGGATGTAATATTAGATCCTTGATGCTCGGAGTTTGAATACTCTCGTGTTGATTTGTTTATTTTAAAGAAAGATAATAACTTGTGATTGTCGCATTTGCATTTAGTTAAGCTCGTGTGTCACTCCGTGTGTGATTGTATTGCTGTGTACTGGGCTTCGGCTCATTCTTGTTGTTGTTATTCTTTTTACATGTTTTGTTGTTGATAAAGATGATGTTGTTGAAATTGATGATGACGAGCTCTTGTTGATGTTGGTAATGATGGATGATGATATGATGATGTTGTTGTTGTTGATGATGTTGTCTCGGGTTTTTGGGTGCTTCTGTTGGCTCGGGAAGGATTGTGGATGAGTGATATGAGTCAGAAGCGTTGAGTAGTTTAGTTGTTTTGTTTCTCCTTTTGTTTGTTTTATAGAGACCGGATTCATTTATAAATTTGTATTTTCATTTAAGGGCTTGTTAGTGCCCAAGTTTTGTAAATAAGCTTTCGTAAATATTTATCAAAGTGAAAGTTTTTCCACTTGTAATAGTGGAAGTTTGAAATGCTTTTATGTAGAAACGTTTTTATTAAAGTTTATTTTTCCGCTGCTAAATCCAGTTATCTGAAAATCTAACTAAACGATTTCATAACCTAAAATCGGATAGCAATGTTCAACATAAACACCTTCTTTTAAAACAACCTTACGTATAATTTGTAAGAGTTATATGTGGTTAGGGACTCGGTGTGCTTAATTTGAGAATTAAGTATGTCGGGTCTTTACAACATGCAAGGAAGATCACGTTGCACGAGTTTACGGGTAAATATACTGTGTATATATATAATATTTGAAGGTTTAGAAGTGATTTATAATATTTAAAAGTTTAAGAGTATACATACCAAGATTACAATTCAGATAGTTATTTATATTTTCTCCCTTATATATTTATGTAAGTATTTCATTACTGTCATAAATTTTCTTACCTTCTATGTACTTTATTAATTAAATTTCAAAAGAATTGCATGCATGATTTAAATTCCTAAAATGAATTTTATAAAATAAAAGGCAAGTATGGATTCAACATTCGCTCTTTACTAATTTTTCTATTTAAATTTTCAGTCTTTTTTTCTTATCATCTTAATTTTTTTAAACTTTTACAAAATTAGAATTTCATTAACTTAATCAAAAGTGTTGTCTTTATTGATCTGTATTAATCTAATTGCTTCAGAATAGTTAGTTAAATAAATAATGTAATGACATAATATTTATGCTTATATATATATTGGAATTGAGTGAATCACATATGTCCATTTCCGCCCTTCATTATTGCAATTTTTCAGACTGAGTATTTTTATTTTTTAACTTTTTTTTCTTTTAACTTGCACAAGCAAGAACCACATAGTAAAACAGAATCCCAATCCATATGTTTTTGGTGTAAATAAATGACAGATTTTGTTCGTAATTCACAAAAAAAAAAAAAAAAAAAAAAAGGAAAGAAAGAAACGAGTAATGGGACTTTTTTATAATGCGCGCACACACACACACAAAGAAGAAAGCCTAACTGTATCTCAACGATGTTTGGGTCGCTGTCACTGTTAGATAGTCATTGGCCAGATTGGGCTTTTATGACTGACTTAATGAGCCCATAAACATATCATTTCTCAAATATCCCATCAATGCCTGCCTAGCTAGGGTTTCCTTACACCCAACCTCACCTTTTTTCTTTATATAAATTCTCTCTATGTTCGCTCAGCTCACTCATCCTCTCTTTCTCTCTTCTGCTAAAACTCTCCTCTACTTTTCAGTTGGTTTTTTTTTTTTTTTGTTAAAACCATTACAGCTGGGAAAGGAGATTAAAGTAAATATCATTAAACTACAAGATCAAAAATTAGTGCTTTCCTGCAAATTTCAGGATCTGTTTTTTTTTTTTTTTTTTAATATATATATTACAATTTTTTTGTTAATTAATGTTTGAAGGAGGGCTAGGGCTCCATAATAAGAGTCAGCAGGAGGCGCCTTTCTCAATTTAAATGGTGATCTGACTGCCGCATGGAGCCAACAGGAATTTAAATTATCCGGTTGAAGATCCATGAAAAACTTTTTATTTGGTAGTTTCATGACACAATACCCGGATATATTTTTATTTTAAATATCTATTGATTTTCCAGGAAAATTTTGGATATTAAAAGTAGGGGAGGGGAAAAAAAAAAAAAAAGGAAGGGCACTTCAGTCAGACACGGGCGTTTGTTGATTTTTAATAAGAAAAACAAAAGACAAATGACCTTTTGCATGGTGCCTATAAATTTGCTGCTCTCACGATAGGAGTTAACCTTAATCCCCATGGTTTACTTCGAATTCTAAGTAGCTATATTTGTGGTTCCTGTTTCTTCTTTTCTTATTTTTAAATTACGATATGCCTTTTTTGTTAATATTTTAAATAAATTAACTTTTTTTTTCTTTTTTAATGTGAAATTTTGAAAAAAAAAAATTTCAGGCATTTAGTCCTACAATTGAAATTTTGTGCAGCGGTTGAGAAAAGAAAAACATATATATAAAATAAGTGTTTGAAAGAAAAAGAGGGGTTTCTTTTCAAACCATAAGAAACTAGATAATTAGGCTTTTATTGTAAGATTACTTTATGTTCTTTATAAAGAGAAAGAGGTAATTGAATTGGAAGATAGAGGTAAATTTTTTAGTGGAGGTAATATAACATATGAGTCGAAACCTCGAGTTGGGTGAAATAAATAAAATCCCAGTTAATGTAATTAGTTGTTATGGATTAAAAAAAAAATCTTATGGTTGTGAATGTGACTGAGGGTGATGGAACCAAATTTTTGTAGCTTAAGAGCTCCGACTCGATAAATAAAATAACTATTTAATTTAGTTTGAATTTGACTGGATTAATACAGAATCAAACTCAAAACACATATAAAGTTTTAATGAGATTTAGTTGCCAAAAAAGATCTAATTCATTTACATAATAAAGAAAGGCACATCTGCAGATGTATGAAAAGTTGTATATCTATCCTAAAGCAGAGCAGCGCCGATAGTTTGCTTTTGATACATTATATTTCCTTGAAGAAAAATTTTTGTGCCACCACAGCATATATAAAATAAAAACTAAAAGAACAGCGAATATGAGGGGGGAAAAAAGAGAAGAAAAAGAAAAATAGAAGTAGAAAGAAAGAAGAAAAGCTGTTAAAGCAGTAATAGCCAATTTTATGACATTTTCTTTCAGTTGAAGAATAGAATCATAGTGTGCCTGTATAATGAATACATCACATCCATTGCTTTTTTATTTGCTCGTTTATTGAAAAGCTATTATAGTGTTTAGTTGATTGTAACAATAATTTTATAAGAAATTCTTATACAAAAAATATTATATAGTCATTCATTATTTAAATTTAGAAGTGCCAATTCAAACTTAAAATTGTTATTTTCTCAAAATGTCCTCATTTAAATGAAATATTTATAATTGAGAATCCTAAAAGTGTCTTAGAGTTTTTACCAAACGACAAGCCATTAGAAGTAACTTTAGAGCAAAGTATGCTCAGTCTCATTCCTCAAGAGAGTTTAGTTATAGCTTTATAACTATAGTAATGAATACCAAGCATCATTGTTATAATTGTTTATTATAATAATTATCATGTTAACAAATCGGATAGGAGGGTCAATCTATTGTTTATCCAATAGATTGTACATGTCAAAAGAGTATGGGGATTAATTTGTGGTTACAATAGTTAAAGGTGTGCATGCATGTCTTATCCCATATTCAAGCAATACCATCCACAATTTGGCTCAAGTATCATGGAGCAGAGTTTTTTTAGGTCAAGTTATCAGGTTAGGAATAAACCTGATGCAAAGGACTTTATACTTAAACAAACTACCCTCTACAAACTTAGGTATCTAATAACAAAGCAACAAGTTTGAGATGGAAGCTATATATAGCATTTAAGATAAGTCATATATGGAACTACTAGAACTTTTAAATACTATATATAGTGCATCAATGGGATTGGCCAATCACTAAAGGGAATGAAGTAATTTTCGAGAAGTGTTATGAACATTTGGTTCATGCATACAGCCTTTTAATCTTGCAAGCCAATGGTCAGTATTGATAGAATCTTTTTGCATAGCAAATGAAGTCATAAAATTGCTGATTCCAAAGCGTTTTGAACAGTTGGGTCATGGATGCAGGCATTTTTAACATTGCAAGCCAGTGGTCGTTATTGATAGTATTGTCTTTTAAAGCAAATATAGTCATACATTGTTGATATCATGCAAATGGAATGGTATCAACGATATAGTCTTCGTAGCATTCGTATTGGTTGATAAAAAAATTGTTTTCATTATAATCATGATTCCTATTGTTACTAAAGCAGTGTGCCATCTGTTCTCGCCAAGATTAACACGTTACATGTCTAAGCTCATATTGAAGCCCAAGTATTATTAAGGAAGTTAAGCATACAGATGTTGGATGGCGGAGACTCCCTTTGCATGGTAGCACTTTTGAATTCAAAATGTGACCAGTAATTTCAACATCAAGTGTAAAAATGCCTCACTAAAGAAGCTTGTCATTACATTGGCTTTGAAAACACTTAATTTTCAATTCTATATAGAGGTTATGAGGGAAAAATACAATAAAATCACACTCAACTACTTAAAGACAGATGGGCTCAAGCATATGATGGAGGCTACAAATATGGATTTATGACTACCGACCTAAGTGAAAGCTACAATGCAGCGTTAAAGGATGCAAGGTGCTTACTTGTATTGGCCTTAGTTTACTATAATCCTATAAAAATGCTTAAGGTATTCGAAAGTAATTAGTAACTCATGTAAACCGTGCCATTATATCATTATCATTTATGCTATTCATGCTGCTAACATTAGTTTGCTTAATTTTCATGCAGACAAGATTGAACTACCTATTTTTTGTGTCATTTTCATTTCAACGGCATTTTCATAACTTCTTATTAAAAAATTATTTTTTTCCCTTCACCACTATATTACCTTCTAAATGAAACTCAAAGTTTTAAAAGTAAACAACGAGACACTGATAGAAAGAAATATCCTTGATACAACTAAAGCTGGCAATTTAAGACACGACTTACGAACCTGAACACAACATAACATGTTTATAAGAGGTTTTGAATAAGTAAAGATCGACAATAATAAATAAGCAAAACAAGGAAACGACACAAATTTAAATATGTCCGAATTTGAGTTTAAGATCTAAATCCGTGAATCCTTTAAAGTATATAAATATTGTTTCATATGCTTATTTTGTTAAAATATAATATCATTAGCTCTAACTAAATTATAAAATGAAAAAACTATTCATATAAGAAACAATATATATATAAGTATATCATATCATAAATTATATATTGAATATATATGTATATATATATATATAACACATAAAATATAGATCTTATTTAGCAAATAAAAAATATATAATTTACGGGTTTGTTTGGATTATCTAATTTTCATCTGTATCTTATCAGTATTCTTTCTACATCTGTATCTTATCTCTATCTTATCTGTTTATAAGTAAAAATGTCTATTTATTTATTTATATCTGTCTCTTCATAAACATCTATTTGAAGATGGCAAAAATAAGATATCAAAATGACTAGAAACAGATTGAACAAACATACTATTAATATACAGTTAATTTGTTTGCTATATATGTAATATATATACACAGCATATATATCATATAGCGTGTGAACCAAATATCTGTAACAATTATATGAATAGATATAACACGCATATAGTAAAATCTATAAGTTATAAATATATGTTATATGAAGATTATGCATGTAACATTATATAAATATTTGTATTGAAATGAAGATTGCATATTGAATGTTTGTACAGTGGATAGATTGCATATAATACATATATGTAACTTATAAAGTATGAATTATATATAACCTATATCACTTAAATATATATAACATAATATATTTGTGACATAACATATATATGATAATTATTTATAATATATATGTGTATATAAATTTGTCTACGCATATATAAGATCTATATGTTATAAATAGATAATTTATATATTACATATGTGTGTGTAAATGTATACGTTACAAATCATCCATGACATGAAATGTATGTTACATGTGTTATAAAATGTAGATGAAATATAACATAATATATGAATTTATATAGATTATATATCTATATTAAAAAATATATATTGTATATAACATTTATGGTTTACAAAGATCATATAAATAAATATATGTAACTTAAAGAGGATATATAAATTATAACTTATGTATAACATACATAATAGGTATTTATAATACATATATGTGTTTATGGGGATAATATCATGGATATTGTCTGAACTTTTTGACAATTTTCAATTTATTACCTAGCTTTTATTGTACTAAATGTGATACCTAATCGTAACTATTTAGATAACCATTACTACCTGCATGAAATAACTTAATGGCCGTTTGTATACACCAATCATTGTGTGATAAGTGTCATTTGATTTAAAAAATAAAAAATCCCAAGGTCAGATCCCATTCCTCCATCTTCCTCTGAGTCTATCCTTCTAGCTCTCAAACTGAGACTCTCTCTCAAAATCTCCCCCTCCCCTTCAACTTCTCTCTCCCTTTTTTAACCACCACACCAACCATCTTAGTCGATGCAATGCTTGCCTTCGACAACCCTCAAACAACCAACGTATCCACTAACTTTAACTAGGATCATAAATGAGTCGAGTTGAGTCGATATAGTACTAAGCTCAAACTCAACTCAAATAAAAAACTCGAACTTGATCAAGCTTTGATTTTTAAACTCGAACTCGACTCGATTTAATACTCAATAAGCTCAAACTCGACTCGATTAAGCTTAATTATTCTTTTAAATGTTGATTTAACTATAATGAGTATTTAATATTCGATAAGTTCGAATTCAACTCAACTCAATTTAATACTTAATTAAGCTCGCATGCTCACCAAACCAAGTAATTTAAAGCTCAAACTCGAGCTCAGTAGCTACTTGAGTTGCTCAAAATCAGCTACCGAGGTCGAGCTATACTCGATTGTAAACGAGTTGAATTCGAGCTTTCGCCTAAATCGAACTTGAGTAGCTCAACAACTGTCTCGACTCATTTACAGCACTACCCTTAACAACCCAAACATCTGCCAATAGCCACCATGATCAACCAAAAACCGAAACCAAGCACACAAACACAACATCAACCAATGCTACAACCCAAAATCCACCATGAACAGACAAGACATGAGATCAACTCACTCGAGCTTCATCAATTACCACCCATCATCTCCACATCCCTTAAGACTCAAAACACATCCAAACCCATAATTTGCCCTCCAATGTGGTTATGGTAGGTTATTCAAGTTTCCACAGGGGAGAGAGAATTTGGCAAAACTTAAGAGGAAGAAAAAGCAACAGGTACAATATGCGTTTTTTTTTTTTCCCTTCATGTTTTCTTTTTCTTTTTCTTTTTTAAAATCAAATGACACATAGTGCACAATGATTGGCTAAATACAAACAATATTGAATTATTTGACACAAGTAGTAACGATGACTCGAAAAAGTTATGATTAAGTATCATATTTAGCACAATAAAAGTTCATGTAGTATATTGAAAATTTTCAAAAAGTTTAGATAGCATCCATAACATTTATCCCCATGTTTGTATGAATGTACATAACATATTTTCACATAATTAAAATCTATAAGTTATAAACATGTGATATATATACAATATTATAATCCATTTGTTACATATTGTATATGTTCCATGTGTGTATTCGCAATACAACATAACTAAGTCTGCCCAAGATAATAACTATTTTAATACATTAACTTTTCAAGATAACACAAAATATTTTGAATTTTGATAGAATTTACATATTTTTATGTCTTATCAATAAATAAATTGGTCGATATGAGACACCAGATACAGTATAAACTAATCAGGCCACGGTTTAGGATTTCATGCACAATTAATAAAAAAGTAAGGTATTGAGTTGAGGTTTTTCAAACATGAAACCATTTAAACACGGATACGAGACACAACATAACATGATAACACGAATTGCCATCACTAGATTCAACGAAGACACATGAATAAACAAAATTTATACAGGTAAATCATTCGACCTGCTTCTAAAACGAAAGAATTTTTCATAGAATGTTCGTTTCTGGTTCAATAATGAAATCATGTAATCTACTTTTCATGCTAGAAAAGTCTGAGACTGGATAGTAAGAAAACAAATTACCAGAAAAAAAAAATGGAGGGGAAAAAAGGGCCTAGGATCCGGGGAAAAAAAAATGTTAAATACTCTAACAAAAGAAGAAGAAGAAAGCAATACTGATACAGGACATTGAAGCAGAATTTTTCCTAGATTACCAAACCTAATTCAAGGGGCTTCTCTTTAAAAAGAAAAATGTATTCATAGGTCATTTTGGCACATTGGTTGCCTTGCTATATTCCGATTCCTGGGATGGGTTTAGGACAACAGGTATTATTAAAACAGCCAGCTTGCCTCTCTAATGAAAAAGGCAATGTTTTTCTAGTTTAAGCTTTGCACTTTGGCCAGACAAACAGCTGTACGTATTTCAGAACAGATTTTAGTAACTGCCCGTGATATTATCACTCAAGTATCCCTTGATATTTGGAATAGCACTCTTATCAATCAATTAGATGAGCAACAAGTAATCTATATATTCCAGCAGACTAGCACTATAAAATTCCTAGGCAGTAGAACGCACAGCGTCGAACCAAACAGCTAGCATATATAAGCAGAACTAAGGCATTACCAACATGATCAACTCGAAAGGCATTCAGTGTCGACATACAAAATTCATTTTATATATGATTACAAAACTTCATCAAATATACATGGGAAAGGAATCACCATATAGACAAAAGGTTGTGTTATAAACAGCTAGTATCCTACTTCGTGTCATTCCATGATTTTAAGACGAAAATGGACTTCATTTAATTAGGAACATGCAAGCATTCTCTGATCTACTTTTACCTGAAATAAGTCTAAAGTTCTCCAGCACGAGATACAGAACTCTCAGCTAAATATTAACATTTTTTTCCTCCCCCATAAATATTGACATAGTTAGACCAACACGAGGAATTTAACACAACAAGATCAAGATTTCATGAAAGATGTACTGCAAAATGTACAGATGTCAAATTCAACAAATTACTTTATCACAATCGTTGAACCGTACAAAATTCTTTGATAATCTCAAGAATCATCAAGACAAGCATAACCAACTACATTTAAAGGGATCGAGTGCTAAGTTTACAACTAAAAACAGCAAGAACAATCAAATGGACAAAGTGGGGTACCTCCAGCATCTGTTCTATTAATACCTAGCTCATCCTCAGAGTAGATAGCAAACCCTTCCGCTGTTTTCTTCCTTCGCCGAGATATTGATGATGGCTCGATTAATTTTTTCCCTTCGGATGCAACGTCCCTCTTCTTGTTCTTCTTCTTCTTTAATTTATGTTTCTTGCTTGTATCTTCATTAGGATTCTCAGTATTTGCTTGATCCGCTTTCTTCCTCTTTTTGGAAGCAAAGATCTCATCGATTTCATCATTTAATTTCTTTGAAGAAGAAGACGAAGAGGGTTTCTCTTTATCTTCCATCTTAACCGTCTTGTCCTGGTTGTCTTCAACTGGTTTTGAAATATTCACTTTAGGCATACCTACATGCCAAATTGGCGAATACTCAGTGATTTCATTCAGTTTGTCACTCCCAACACGTTCCAAATCACACACTTTACCGTTGGTAATTTTTCAACCTAAAAGAATCAATAAGGTTCGGATTATGAATTTTCCAAAGTTTGGTTCAGCTCGGATAATGGATTAAACCTAACATACTAACTACTTCCCGAATAACAGCCGCTAAAACCGTAGCTCCCAATGCATAGAATTTAAACCTTTCTTAATATTCCAAAACCAGTTCTTTCCCACCTCAAATCTTCTTAAAATACCACAAAATAGCTTCCTCTTTTTCTTTTTTTTTGGTTTGCTTTTTCCGCAATATAAACTACTTCTGTCGGAACAACACTTGTGGTTCTAACTTCAAAAATTGAAAATCCACAGGAATATTCGAGAATATCGATACTAAAGCAATGAGAAAATGAGATTACCCGAATGAATTTTGCGTAAAAGTGAAACGACACGTAGAAGGACGGTCGGAGCAGCTCTAAACACCGGAGACAGCGCTGAGTTATATAGCAGCACACACCCAAGAAGATGAAGCAGACTAGGGCCCCAGGCAATGGAACACGAGAGAGTGAGTGACGAGAGAGAATCAAAATTTAGAATTAGGGTTTACTTGTTTTAGTTCTACTCATTTGTACCGTAATGTATGTGAGTTTTTAAGGTCTTAAGTTAGCGGGCAGAAAAAAAAGTCTTAGGTTGTTTACAATATTTGTAATTTGCATTTAAATTATATCTTATTTTTATTTATATTATATTATTATATTTATATCATAAAGATAAAAATAAATAAAATATTAAAATAATCAGAATATGATAAAATAAAAAGACTCAAATATTATGAAGATTTACCGAAGTCACCTTGGCTAATGACCATAGTGCGAAGACTAATAACACTTTTACTTCTATTAACAATATTTGATTATAAAAAACCATCTATCATAAAATAAAATATAAAATGTCCAACTATTTAAAAAATAAAATAAAAACCTTTATATAGTTTTAGTTTAAATTAAAAATGCTTTATATAATGTATGTTTTCTTTAATTTTTTTTTTATTTGAAATTTTAATGCAAGGGTGAAAAAAGAGAGAGCCGCTTTGCCAAAGTTAACTTAATTAAAATATGCAAGAGCGGTTATAAATACAGAACAAAAGTTAGTTGTCAAAAATAAAAACATATACACTAAATGCACCAAAGTAGTGTCTCTTATTTTAATTATATACATAAGGCAATTAGAATGCGTAATTATATTAATGATATATATGTATTTAAGTTGTCATAGATATGTAGTATGTATACTCATATATTTATTTGTGCATATGTATTTGTGTGTGCGCGCATATATATAGACATTCATAAATGATTTTTATATGTGGACTTTTTGTTCTTCAAATTATATGGTCTAATGAAATTTTTCTTATGCCATTCTACCTTTTATGAATTTTATAATGTTAACCATATATTTAAATAAACATTACAGGTTAAATAACAATAGCAATATAATATTTACATTGTTAAAATATTATAAAGCAAATAACATATTTTTTTAATTATTTTGTTTAGTGTGTTATCATTAATAACACATTAAATGTTGTTGATAGATTTTTATTTACAAGGAAAATTATATAAACATTTATTATTTACTTTTTTGAATTTGTGCACTATTTTTTTACTTTATGTTTATTTATATCTTAATAATTTATTTTTTAATTTTTTATAAACTTATCTCTTAAGTAACGAGGTTGATGTAAGTCTACCAACCCCGTCTCTTTAAGAGACAATTTTTTTTTTTTTTTTGCCAAACCTTTAATAGACTTGTCTAAATGTGAGAGAGATTATTTTTGTACTCATGGCATATTCATAATTTTTTTAAAATATTATTATTTATTTCCTTATCCCTGGTATATGATCAAATATTTTTTCCAGAATGTCAAGTTTTAAATAGAAATAAATTTTCTAAACATCTAGTTTTAAACGAAAACATATCTTCAATAATGCTCTAATTAATCTAATAAACTCACTAATAATCATGAGTAGTGCTAACAAATTCAATTACTTTTTTTTAATTCAATAATATCAAAGAGTATTCCAGATACTTTACATACATATTGTCCCTTATTATCACGAAGTAATCAAAATCGTAGTCATTTTATATTTTTCCTAAATAAAATCTTATGAAGTTGTATATGAAAAGATCAAGATTTTAATAATATGTGTTGGCAGATGGTTATAAATGTAATAGAAATAATGTCATATAATTTGATAAATCTAAATTACATGATTTTATATAACCACTAACGGTCGTTTGTAAGTTTATACAAAAATTGTAATTGCCATCAAGAAAAGTATTTTTATTTTATTGCAGGTAAAACCAAGTATGACATTTTATGTATTATATATCTGTTTTAACAGAATTTATATTGTCGAAAGGCTCTAATAAATATTTTTTATTTAAAGACAATCTAACACACATCTCAATTATCAAATTTACTTTACCATCATCGTAGGAAAGATGATGCGATAAATGCCCATCGGACAAGATAGTCTATCCAAAATTATATATTCAATCCAACCCAATCCAATTAAATGGTTTTCTATAGTTTTATTAACACTACAGGACCTTTTATTTGGTGATGAAATCACTGAAATTGTTGTAATATATTTATATTAATAGTATGGTGATGGATGATCGTGATTCTGTCAAGATATTGTCTGACTACAGAAGTGTTTTCCACTTCATCTGTAAATGCTAAATAGCACACAAATCAGGGTAGGCGGTAAAAAAAAATTCATTCATTTTATCATTTTCCCTTTTCGAAGAACCATGCTAATACAAAAAGATGCTAAGTTACCTTGACATCCATATTTCTAGAAATGAACCTTTCTAGGATAAGTAGGACCAACAATCTCTGCACCGTAAGTTCATACTCTAAAAATCTACAAACAGAACATTTTCTCTAGCCTCTTCAAATCACCCAGAAACTTTTTAAATAATATATAATTTTGAAGTTCCGAGGGAATAAAAGCACTGGAAAAAATAATACCACAAACCTCCCAAAGCTGTGAAAGTGCTTTGCTAAGACAGGTAGACCCTTCCCCACCCTTCCTAAGGGTCAAAATTACTGAACACAAATCGTATCCTAATAACAATCTAAATAAACAGGATTGCTATATGCTTCTCCAGGTAGATATGAGACAAGAAAATTCCATGCCGGGATAAGTCATGTGCCATGGAGATCTTCCTCTCTAGATAACCGAAAAAATAATGGCAACTAACCTTATGAAATACAATACAGCATGAATGTGGTCTCCCTTAATTCCCCCAAGAAGCAAAATTTTTTCTTATGAATGATCTTTATAGACTACATGATTTGGGCAAACACGCCTATGAGTGTTGGCTATGAGTTTTCCTTGTTCCCTCATCCCGCAAGACATTAGGAAAGACCAAGATCATACTCCCGGAATAGGAAACTTGGTTGTAACATCCTCAACTCGCTTACGTAGATCTATCACCTTTTCCATCAAAGGGAAGTCTGGAGACTCCACTAACTTCATGAAGTCTTGGAGCTTTGATCCCTTTGCTAGATTTTTGGCTTCTAGAGTTATTTGTACACCCTCATGGATAAAATCTGCAGTTGCTTCGAATTCTTTTTCCATGAATCCTCGGGTGGTCATTGCAGGAGAACCAATGCGAATGCCACCAGGCACAAGGGCACTTTTGTCACCTTCAAGAGCAAGTGATGAAAGATCATTCAGGAAGCACTCAGAAAAATGGAAAAAGATTCTGGAAATCTGGTTTCAGAAGAAAAGATACTGGAGGAATATGACTTACCTGGTACAGAATTCTTGTTGAGGGTGATGAATGCCATGTCAAGAATTTTTTCCACCCGAGCACCATCAATACCCTGGTAATTAGGTATTCTATTTTTCAGTAATGCACAGACGTATAATTGAATCTTGTAAAGAAAAATTAGCAACACACAGAACTAAAAAGTTGTTAGAGCTTGTATCATACATTATCTGCACATGAACAGAAGCAGCAAAAAATATACAGTCGAAGTTGAACTTACCAAGGGTCGCAGATCCACAAGAGCAAGGTGATTATCACTCCCACCAGAAACTAGTTTGTATCCTGATTCCACCAATCGGTTTGCCAGAGCTCTGGTGTTAGATATCACCTATCAAAATTTAGCAGAAATGCATTAGGTAAGAATTCAACACCCTGTAATCTATAAAGCGATGAAATAGAGAACAGGGTTATGGAGTTCTACAATTAGAGCAAAAAATTATCAGGAAAAGTTCCATAATTAAGCAGAATTTCAACAGCCTCTAAAAGAAGCAATGAAATAGAAAAATAGAATTACCTGGCGCTGGTATTCCTTGAATGCAGGTGACTGAGCAAACTTTAAACAAACCGCAAGGCCCCCAATTGTGGTTATGAGGACCACCCTGTGTAAAAGAATTCGAAAATAATAAGTTACAAAATAGAAGAAGAGATCTATAATAAATGCCAAAGAACTTATCTTTCATAGTATGATTTTCCAAACCAGATTAGAGCAATAAAGGAATAAAATAAGTCTAGCATACCTGTAAACCTGGGAAAACAGCATTATTGATTGCAGATTCAAGGTCAGCGCCAAGTACTGGCTCCTTTCTAAAAAAGATCATGCCACCTCTTGGACCTCTCAAGGACTGGGGAGAGAAAAAAAAAAAATAGTGGTCATAATGGTTTCATCTTGAGAAAGGCAGAAAGGAGGTTTTCATATATTGAGGGGTTAAATGCCAAGGCAAAGTTTTATGTCCAAAGTATACTTGAATGCGGACCCATATATGGGTTCAGCCACTTTAGAGAGTAATTCGATGACAACATCGAAGGTAGTCATCTTGCAAACCAAAACCTACACCATTTGAAAAACCAGACAGAGCCATCGTAATTTAACAGATATATATGAATTTAAACAATACCTTGTGTGTTGTTGTTGTCACCACATCGCAATACTCAAATGGGTCAGCAGCCACAGAAGCAGCAACAAGGCCACTGATGTGAGCCATATCCATCATGAGGAAAGCCCCAACAGCATCAGCGATCTTTGAGTGCATATAGAGTATTGTTAGTAACAGCAACAAAGCAAATTACATCACTCACCTTCAATAAAATTACAAGAAATAATAAACAAAGGAACATTCACCTTCCTCATTCGAGGGTAGTCAAAATCACGAGGATATGCACTTGCACCAGCAATTATGAGTTTTGGCCTAAACAAATTTGCCGTTTTCTCAAGCATGTCATAATCAACAAGACCTATTATGAATTTTCAAAAGGGTTGAGACAATCGATACTACCAAAAGGGTAAACATTATAAAATGCACTCATGTCACTAGTATAGCACCTGTTGATTCATCAAGCCTATAAGGCATGGACTCGAAATAAACTGATGTGGCAGATACCCGCCGCTTTGGAGTCATAAAGCCATGTGATAAGTGACCTCCATGAGGTAAGTCCAGACCCTAAGTTAATTTATTGAGAAAATTAAGCACATTTCAACGAAAATTTCTCTATATATACGCGCGCGTGTGTGTGTGTGTGTGTGTATCATAAACATATCTGTATATGCATGACCAGAGGCACATAAAAATGCATATTTCTAAAACAACAAGTACAGATTCACACACACACACACACACATATACATAGAGAGAGTGAGAGGGAAAAGAGGGGATTACCATTATTCTGTCATGAGGCTTTAAAAGAGCAGTGTAAACCGCAAAATTTGCAGGACATCCAGATAATGGCTGAACATTGACACCCCACTTTTTAGGATCCAAGTGGAATGCAGCCAGGGCCCTTTCCTGACATAATGTTTCCATCTCATCAATGTACTCGTTGCCACCATAATACCTATGAATCACAATGAGCATATCACCTTTCACATGTTCATATGAAAGCTGGGAACTAAATATGGGGTAAAAAAATGGCAAATCTGTAGACACACACTTGCCTTTTCCCAGGCAAGCCCTCAGAGTACTTATTGGTGAGGCACGATCCAACTGCTTCCATCACTGCCCGAGATGTAAAATTCTCAGAGGCAATAAGCTCAAGACTTTTGAACTGCCGCTCCTTCTCCTTGTCAATAATGGAGCACACTTCAGGATCTGTTTCACTCAGACCATTGTCTGAAAAGATAGAAACTGGCCACAGAAAACAGACAACAAACAAATATCATCGTATAAAGAGGAAAAAGGCATGCAAATACCAAGAAGCATGCCTTGTTTCAGCTGTAAAAGTACTAGATGTACTGAGCAATTATGTTAGATTGAAGGGAGAAAAGGCTTGCGCAGTGTGCAACACCATCTTCACCATATATAAATGAGCAATAACCTCTATGGCACCAGCAGCATCAATAACAAAAAGCATTGCATTGGAAACAATAGATAGAAAATATCACAGGCATACCAACTATATGACCTTTTTTTTGTCCTCACAGGATAGTGTAACATTTTTATTTAGTTGTTGTAGGCATTTACCTTTTTCAACAGCCACAGAGCTCGATGCAGCTGGCCTACCAGCCACCATACGTCCTTCAATATAAGCATACCCCATAGATTTGACAGTGTTGAGTTTTAACTGACTTGGACATCCTATCAGATTGAATCCCTTTGAAGGAAATGGCAATGCCTTTGCCCATCCCGGTTGTTGAAGCGAACCAGCAAGGGAACTACCTCCACAAGCCTGCATTCTGACGTCTAATGCTTCACCAAATCCAAGATGTATAACTACAAAGAAATACTTGAAGCTGTTATGACTGACATATGAACAATCTTCCATCCATTTACTGTCAAGAGTCTTCGTAAAATACACAAACTCATTGGGCATTGATACAGAATTCATGAAACAAATAAAAGGTTCCTCTCGATAATTGGTGCAGAGGCACTTCTTAAATCTACTTATAACCAATGCAAATCACTTAAAACACGTGAAACACGGAGTGCACCAAAAATGTTAAAAAGTTTTTTCAATTCTTACTTTCTTTTAGACTGCTAACCCATTGTTAAGAAGTGGGGGAAAAAAAAGAAAAAGAGAAGCCAATCCTTGCAAAACCCAAAAGCATCTCTTCTCATATGTATTCCTATGGAATTATCACTACGGGTAGTTAGACAAACTGTAATAACTATTCATAAGAAATAAGACTACAGTAGACTTACTATAACAGCAGAGCAAACAGAAGTCACTAGCTTAGCTTCCTGAATCGATCAAACAAGAAAGCTTTCAAGACTATCCCAGCAGTAGAGGTCAATTTTTTACGAGGTACTCTCCGTCTATACTCGCACCACGCAACCTAGACCTCGACCCGTAAACCACACTAGTGCCCAGAGCACGTCAAGTCTCATTCTGGCCATGCACACCCTCGATCAACCAACCCAGCCAAAAAAAGGGCTAAGATAAAGAGAAAATTTTTACAATTACACCACATCCAAAAACCACGAATTAAATTAGAATCTCATTCCACCATCTTATTATTATTACTATTATTAAGAAAAGAGAGGCTAAAAAAACATGAAGCTTTTTTAAAACTTCTAGTAGCCGTGTTTGGTTAGAAAGGTGATAAATTTACAACATAAAGGCCATGTACAGGTAGTCAAAAATAACAAAACAAACAAACAAGCAACACAAGAGGGCAGCAAGTTTGTTTCTAAACCATTTCAATTTCACAGGAACATCGTTTATATAAAAAACGAACAAACAGGACTTCTATTATGATAAAGAAGAACGCGAAACTTACATATAAGAAGAAGAAGAAGAGAAATAAAGGAGAGACGAGACGATCATTATGATTCTGCGTTAGGCTCAGGCTAATTTGGGTTCACTGCCTTTGCTTGCTTTGCTTCCTTTTTCAAAAACCTAGTAGTCTTCTTCTCTCCTTTTTCCTTTTTTCCTATAATTTATTTCGCTCCGTTTGGCCAAAATTTTTTTATATATTTGAATTTTCTTTTTGTTTTTTTACTTTGCAAACCTATATTATATATTTTTTTTTATCATATGACCAATATATCCATTTTTTTTTATTTTTTACACCAATGTTATTTCTTTTTTATTTTTTTAATCACATAACCTAATTTTTTTTTTCCATGCCAGTATCATATGTTTAGTAAATTTTTTTGTTTAATTGATTTTTATATATTGGGAAAAAAGTGTAAATAAGTATACAAAGTGAAATATGCCAAAAGTTGGGTTACTGGAAAAAAAAAGTAATGATATAAGTATTCAAAGTAAAAAGGTACAGGTTTATTTAACAAAAAAAATTATGAAAATACATTAATACTTTTATGGTTTTTAAGTACAATAAACTCTTGTCGTCTTTAATAATTTTTTTAAAGATTTTGTTATCCAATATAATATAAACTTGATATATTTTCCCATCCAACCTATTGTATTGTGAATTGATATGAGCTTGAAATTCCTTAGAAACATAATTGTGAGCTTCAAATTTTATATATGTTAAAATAAAAATATTGAAGAAAGTAGTAGTAAATCATTAAATTGACATTATAAACCATGTAAAATATGCATTATAGTACAACATGATAAGATAATTAAATATGACAAATTAATATGGGGAAAAGCCCTTTTCGTATCCAAACTTTGATGAAACGAAAGGTATATGAAATTTTAAAAAAGTGCAATTTTATATTGAAATAGACTTTTTGTGCCCTTTTAGGTACCTGAACTTTTAAAAAATTCAATTACATACCTAATTAAACTTCTCATGCCTTTTTTCGTTACCTCCACTCTTTTATTATTTCTTGAAATAGTTGGCACGTGTTAAAAGACAATTGAGTTGGTAGTATTTAAAGGTATAAAAAGTTCAATTAGGTATAAAATTAGACTTTTTAAAAATTTAGATAACTAATTGTTCATATTGTTAAAGTTCGGATAACAAAATAAGCCCTTTCCCCTTAATATAATTACTTACCTTCTTTATAGGACGTAAATGAGCTTCAAACCACCTAAAATGTCAAATTCCTATTTAGTAATAAAGAATACAAATTCTTTGTTAAAAAAACAAGAAAAAAAAAATTTTACAAGTCCATGTGAAGACAAAAATATATGTAAACAAAAATTACCATAAATACCTGAAGAGAGAGAATGCACGATCTTTAAGTTGTTAATCAATTTTAAATCTTGAAATAATGTATTTGCAATAACAAGGTATAGCAAGAGGGAAAATAAATAAATTTAATTAATGAATTTATATATTAAATAACATGAAAAGAGATGCTAAAAATATGAAAAATTATAGCTAATATACTTCTTGATAGGATTGTTCACGCTTTCACTTCTTTGAGTAGATGTTACAATCACAAAAGGCAAATTAAGAATTACATATTGTAGTTGAGTTGCAACAGAATATAGTTCATTAACAGACTGTCACGAAGATAATGACACGAAGATTGTTTAGGATAACATTTACATTTTTGTAGGGATATTTTTGTTATAACTAAAGGATAAATATAGGAATAACTTATCTTGTACGCCTACAAAATGGCAAATCTGTTGTAACTATTTTATATAATGAAGGAAAACCAAGGAGAGGGCATTGAAAACCATTTTGATATGGTATCAGAGCCACTACTCTGACCTTCAAAATTTTTTTCTCGTGGAGGTCTTTCTCAGTGGCTGCGCCTCTCTCGGTGGTGGTCGCCTCTCTTGTGGTGGTGCTCCGTCATTTCTATGGTGGTCGTCCTGGTGCGGTGAGCGTGGAGAGCGTGGACTCTTCTTCAACCGATTTCTCTCGATCTGAGTCCTGGTGGTGACTGCCTTCTTTGTGGTGGTTGTACAGTGGTCAAAGTTTTGGCTCAGAGCTCTAGGTGGTCTTCGCTTCTCGTCTTCGACCGGTTTCTCTCGATCGGAGTTCTGGGTGGTCTTCGCTTCTGTGGTGAGGTGGTTGAGGCTTCTGGGTGGCTGTCGGCTGTATTCTAGGCGGCTCTGGGTGGTTTTCGTTGCCGTGGTGGGTGTGGCGGTTCTCGACGCTTCGTCCTCGTCGTGGCTATAGTGAGGTGGCTGTGGCGGTTCTGTGCTCTGGGCGGTTCTGGGGTTCTCATTCCGATCTTCATCGTCGGTGTTGGACGGTGGGTTGTTTCTCTCTCTGTCTTCCTTGTTGTTGTGTGTCTGTGGTGAGGTGAGAGAGGCAGTGGGAGTGCTTTGATAAACACGTTATTTGTTTTGTTGTTGGGTAGTGTATTGCCGTGGCTGGTTATTTGTTTTGTTGTTGGGTAGCGTATTGCTGTGGCTGCTTTTCTTGTTTTTCTCTCCGTAATTTGATATCTCCGGATTTTATTTTCTTTGCCGTGGCTGTTATTTTTTATCCATGATGTCAATTGAGAATACTATTGTTCGCTTCAATGGGAAAAATTTTCCTACATGGGAATTTCATTTTAAGATGTTTTTGAAAGGAAAAGAATTATCAACTCATATCGATAGCTCTGTTCCCATTCCCACCGATGAAAAAGCACGTGCCCAATGGGAGGTCAATGATGCTAAGGTGATCTCCTTTCTATTGGGAACAATTGAGCCTCATCTTGTCACCAATCTTCGATGTTTTACTACGGCTCAGGCTATATGGAACCATCTACAGCGTGTTTATCACCAAGACCATAGTGCTCGGAAATTTCAATTGGAATTGGAAATTAGTAATTTCAATCAGGGTCACTTAACTATTGAGCAATTTTATTCCGATTTTATTAATCTTTGGGGTGAGTATTCTGCTATCATTTATTCTAAGGTTCCCGCTATGGCACTCGCGGCCCTTCAAGCAGTTCATGCTGAAAGTCAGCGTGACCAATTTTTGATGAAGCTTCGACCTGAATTTGAGCCTGTTAGAGCTAGTTTATTAAACCGTAATCCGGTTCCCTCTTTGGATATTTGTTTGGGAGAATTACTACGTGAAGAACAACGACTATCTACTCAGATGAATATGAACTCTGAGAGGGTTGTTTCTGAAGCTGTGAATGTGGCCTATACAGCACAAGGAAAAGGAAGGAACAAAGTGCAGTGCTTCAGTTGTAAGGGGTTTGGTCATATTGCTCGCAACTGTCCTAAGAAAGTTTGCAACTACTGTAAGAAAGAGGGTCATATCATTAAAGAATGTCGAGTGCGGCCTCAGAATCGCCAATCTCAAGCTTTCAAGCTGTTGCTCAGCCATCATCTTCTTCTCCGCCTCCCGCGGCAAGCACTGATTCATCTGCTCTCACTCCTGCCATGGTCCAACAGATGATTGTGTCAGCTTTTACGGCTCTAGGCCCTCCAAGGTACAGGTCCGAACTCCACTTCTTCTTGGATTGTTGATTCGGGCGCCTCTAATCATATGACTGGTAGTAAGATTGGTCTCCATGATGTTCGTAAATATGAAGGCACGCAAACTATTCAGATTGCTGATGGCAGTACTCTTCCTATCACTGCTGTTGGTAATTTGGGTTCTTCATTCCAAAACATTTTTGTCTCTCCTGGATTATCTACTAATTTGATTTCTGTTGGACAATTGGTGGATCATAATTGTGATGTTCATTTTTCTCGTGGTGGTTGTCTTGTGCAGGATCAGGTGTCAGGGACGGTGATCGCGAAGGGGCCTAAAGTGGGACGTCTATTTCCTTTACAATTTGCTATTCCTAGTGTCGTTTCTTTAGCATGTACGGCTACTGCCAATAATACTGAAGTCTGGCATAAGAAATTGGGTCACCCCAATTCTGTTGTCTTGACTCATCTTATGAAACATGGTTTTTTAGGCAATAAAGACTCATTTCATTCTTCTGCTGTTTCTTTTGATTGTGCTACTTGTCGTCTTGGTAAAAGTAAAACTTTACCTTTTCCTATGCATGGTAGTCGTGCTTCTAAATGCTTTGAGATTATACATACTGATGTTTGGGGTGTAAGTCCTGTTGTTTCTCATAGTCAGTATCGTTATTTTGTAACGTTTATCGATGATTTTAGTCGCTTTACTTGGGTATATTTTCTTCGTTCTAAAGGTGACGTTTTTTCTGTTTTTCAAAACTTTGTTGCACTTATTGAGACACAATTCAGTACTTGTATCCGTATCTTACGCTCTGACTCAGGGGGAGAATACATGTCTCATTCCTTCCAGACATATCTTCAGAAAAAGGGAATCATTTCTCAACGTTCTTGTCCTTACACCCCTCAACAGAATGGTGTTGCCGAACGTAAGAATCGTCATCTATTAGATGTTGTTCGTACTTTGTTGATTGATTCGTCTGTACCATCCAAGTTCTGGGTAGAAGCTTTATCTACTGCTGTCTACTTGATTAATCGTTTGCCTACTACCACTCTCAATTATGATTCTCCCTATTTTCGTTTGTTTGGCAATTATCCAGAATATCAATCCCTTCACACCTTTGGATGTGTTTGTTTTGTTCACTTACCCCCTGTTGAGCGTCACAAGCTTGCTGCCCAGTCTGTCATGTGTGCATTTATGGGATATAGCTCTAATCACAAAGGATTTGTTTGTTATGATGCTCATGCAAATAAATTTCGCATCTCTCGGAATGTGATTTTCTTCGAAAATCAATATTTCTTTCAGTCTCAGAATACTTCCCCTCCCTCTGTTGCTCTTCTTCCACCTTTTGATGATGTGCCTCCTTCGGATAAGCGGTTTAAACCGGGTCTAGTGTATCAGCGACGTCTTCCACCTTCTCCAACGCTCCTTCCCGACACTAATCCGATACCTGATTCTGTGGTTCCTACACCTCGACGCTCCACTCGGGTTAAACATGCACCTGATAGGTATGGTTTTTCTCCTACCTCACTCATAGCCACTCTCGATACTGTTTCTGTTCCTCATTCTTATGCCCAGGCAGCTTCCCAAGCATGTTGGCAGCAGGCCATGCAAGAAGAGATCCAGGCCCTTCAAGAAAATCACACTTGGGATATTGTGGCTTGTCCTTCTCATGTCAAACCGATTGGTTGCAAGTGGGTGTATTCAGTTAAGCTTCGTTCTGATGGCTCACTCGACAGATATAAGGCTCGTCTTGTGGCTCTTGGCAATCGTCAAGAGTATGGCATTGATTATGATGAAACATTTGCCCCGGTTGCCAAGATGACTACCGTTCGAATTATTTTAGCACTTGCTGCTTCTCAGGGGTGGTCTCTCAGACAGATGGACGTCAAGAATGCTTTTCTACATGGAGACCTAAAGGAAGAGATCTATATGTCTCCACCTCCCGGCATGTTTACTACATCTTCCTCGGAGGTTTGTCGGCTGCGCCGGTCCTTGTACGGACTAAAACAAGCTCCGCGTGCATGGTTTGATAAATTTCGCTCTACTTTGCTTGCCTTTCAGTTTACTCAGAGTCAGTTTGATTCTCTCTTTTTCTTCGCAAGACTTCTGCAGGCATTGTATTGCTTCTAGTATATGTCGATGACATTGTGATTACTGGTTCTGATACTGAATTACTTCAGCAGTTGCAACAGCATCTCAAGACCTCCTTTCATATGAAAGATCTTGGTCCTTTGCAGTACTTTCTGGGTCTTGAGGTTCAAATTACTCCGTCTGGTACATTGTTACATCAGCATAAATACACCCAAGAAGTGATTTCCTTAGCAGGTCTCCAATCGGGTAACTCTGCTCTTACCCCCTTGGAGGTTAATCTCAAGCTCTCTCGTGAGGAAGGCGCGCTTCTGTCAGATCCATCCTTGTATCGGCAACTTGTTGGGAGTTTGAATTATCTGACAATTACTCGACCTGACATTTCTTTTGCAGTTCAGCAGGTCAGTCAGTTTATGCAAGCCCCTCGACATCTTCATTTAGCGGCTGTCCGTCGTATTATTCGATATCTGAAGGGCACCTCTTCACGTGGGTTGTTCTTTCCAAAGGTTTCTTCCTTAAAATTAGTGGGATATTGTGATGCTGATTGGGCTGGATGTGCCGATACTCGTCGTTCTGTTACTGGATGGTGCATGTTCTTGGGCAATGCACTCATTTCTTGGAAGAGTAAGAAGCAAGATAGAGTTTCAAAATCCTCCACTGAGTCTGAGTATCGTGCTATGTCTTCCGCTTGCTCTGAGATCACATGGCTTCGAGGGTTATTAGGAGAACTTGGCTTTCCTCAACTTCACTCTACTCCTCTTCATGCTGATAATACCAGTGCTATTCAGATCGCTGCTAATCCAGTTTTCCATGAGCGTACGAAACATATCGAAGTAGATTGTCATTCCATACGCGAAGCTTTTGATAAACATATGATTACTCTTCCTCACATTTCTACCGATCATCAGACTGCAGACATCTTTACTAAAGCTCTATCTCGACATCGACATCAGTTCTTGATTGACAAATTGATGCTTTTGGATCTCCAGCATCAATTTGAGGGGGGATGTCACGAAGATAATGACACGAAGATTGTTTAGGATAACATTTACATTTTTGTAGGGATATTTTTGTTATAACTAAAGGATAAATATAGGAATAATACTTATCTTGTAAACCTACAAAAATGGCAAATCTGTTGTAACTATTTTTATATAATGAAGGAAAACCCGAAGGAGAGGGCATTGAAAACCATTTTGATACAGACGGTGGTTGATAGCATTTAGAAATTAGAATTTATAACTACCAATAGTTGTAACAAATAGATCGGTACAGATCTATAGACATAAGACAGAAAGTAAACAGAGGGGTATGGAAGAAAGAACCCATTTTTAGGAAAATCACTTCATGATTTTAGGACTTAGCTAGCTTTGAGTAGTCATGCTTTTGTTATTTCCATTATCTGCACATTCACGAACATAGCAAGCAAATTAGTAGTGTTAGCGAAATCCATTGCATAAGGAATAAGAGAGGGATATGATTAGAAACATATCCATAAGTGAAGAGTCAAAGAGGAAGGGAAGGTAGAGTGTTAGCGTTTGGTGTGGCTTATATCCTCGATGAGATTAAAGAAGAGTTAAAAGGGGGTAAGCTTTAACATTGGTGCTCTCGTCAACATCAATATTTAAGCAACCATGGCAGGAGCAACTAGAGCTCAAGAGGAAATGGCTAAATTGCAAGCTTTATTATTCTCAATCACAAAATCAACCAAAAATATGCAACTTCAATTTTAAGAACATGTTACTTGAAATTCACAAATGCATGCAAATATGAGAAGTATTCCTCAAGACATTCAACATTCTTTGTACACTTTACAAGAGAAAGTTTGGAATCAAAACCATACTGGCACTACTTATCAAGTCAATTGTTCATCATTTTCCAATAGCAATTGTTTTGATAACATGATGAAGGGAACGAAGCTGGATATTTCCAAGTTTGAAAGTGAAGACCCTTTGGGTTGATTTTCAATGTACATAAATTGTTTAACTTTCGTAACATACCTAAGGAACAAAGGCTGATCATTGCATCAATGGCATTGGAAAGCGGAGCTTTAGCATAGCTCTAAAGGATGGAACAACACAATCAACTAGGTACATGGTCAAAATTCTTATATCTTTCAAAGCAAGATTTTATCCTTTAGAATTTGAGGATGTACAAGAGCAGTACATATATTCTTGAAAAATCTAAAGACGCGCAAGACAAATCTAGGACTGATTCTATAGTACGCGATACGAACTCCGACATTATTATGATTAATGAGCAAGAATATCAATTATAAGCAGATAAGTCTACACAAATTATACTAATTAAAGATACATCAATGTTTAAGAAAAGAATGGTACTATCCAAAAGAATAGGTACATAATACACATATGTTTGGGAAGACATGAGTTCATATCAGTTGTTATTTTATGATTTGGTTCAAATGGATTCTTTTTATCACTTTTTGATTACTATCATCAATTTAAAAAAATTAGGTAGCCATCAATTTATCAACACGATCCTATCATCATTATTAGTTAAATATAGGATATTTTGGAAGATTATTTTCACGCAAGGTCAAAGTTGGGATGGCACATGGACATTTAATCCACCATTTTCATGATTTAAGGATTTATATCCAACACAAACCCTACTGCCAACATATATAGTGATATGGGTAGTTGGGTTTTATCATGAATTCAATAAACACATATTCTCCATAACAAAACAAGGCGATAGAAGGGTTTAGGGCTCAACCAGAAATTTTTTTTCCCTAGCAAAAACATTTCCAAAACATCACATCTATATAATAAGCACATCAGAGACACACCCACATGATTTAATCAACATCATTTTGACGATGCCTCGGATTTTAGACAAAGGTTCCTACAGCAAACACAACTAACAAATGGGTAATAGGTGGCTTTAAACGGGCACAACATGAGAACCTTTCAGCCGATTTAGTAAAGGACAAAAACATCTAACCTTGAGGACAAGGTTGCTTTCAACAAGGGGAGAAATTGTTACAATCACAAAAGGAAAATATAGAATTACATAATGTAGCTAAGTTACAACATAATATAATTCATTAATAGATGGTAGTTGATAGCAGTTAGAAATTAGAATTTGTAACTACCAACAATTGTAACAAACAGATTAGTACAGATCTATAGATACAAGACAGAAAGTAAAGAGAGGGGCATAAAAGAAAAAACCTAATTTCAGGAAAATCACTTCGTGATTTTAGGAGCCTGGCTTGCTTGAAGTAGCTGTGCTTTTGCTATTTCCATTATCTGTACATTCACGAACATAGCAAGTAGATCCGTAATGTTAGTGAAATCAATTGCATAAGAATAAGAGAGGGATAGGATTAGAAACATATCAGGAAGGAAGGGTAAAGTGCTAGGATTTAGCGTGGCTTATATACTCGATGAGATTAAAGAAGAGTTAAAAGGGGGTGGGCTTTAATAGTGAAACTCATATTAGCATAGACATCATGTGACCATAAACTAATACCCATTTATCTCATATTTCAAATTGTTTTTGCAACCATGCATTTTCACAAAGATCATATTTCTGAAGCATCTCATGCGCTTTAATGAAATCCTCTTTAATATCGTACTCATATGTACACATGCTAAAATCTTTAGCAAATGTACCGAATTTTAAAAAAAAACATGATTTAGATTCTTTGCGGCATTGTGGTACATATGTCATACACATAAACGATGCCCAGTTTCCGGCCATACTTCTGCTAATGCTTTTGTCATTGCATGGGCTTCATTAGCGATGATTGTTCTTGGTTGTTTGCCAGACGTTACTTTAGAAAAGGCATCGAATAACCACTTGAACATACCAATTGACTCATCATATAATAATGCAGCTCCAAATATGAAGCTTTGTTTTATGGTAGTTTACGCCAACAGATAATGCAAGTGGTCTACCATCCTTACATTTTTTATATGTTATATCAAAACAAACAACATCACTAAAGAAATCATAATTAGTTTTCATTAGACCATCAACCAATATATATATATATATATATATATAATAAGATCATCAACATCCACTTGAATGACATAAGAAAAGCTTAAGTCTTTAGATTGCTTGTTTTGCATATATTCCAACACCTTCCCTGCATCACCTATTCTCATATCTTAGCTTCTTTTAACTCGTAAATGATCATTGTAATCTTTATGAATAAATCCAAGGTTTTTATGCCATCCTATCCTTCTTGCCATTATCTCAATGCTCGCTTTTAGAGCAATTCCAAAACTTTCGGCCAAGTTAGCTTCATCTTGTTGTAAAGAATTTAAATTCCCGTGTGATCTAAGAAACATCCTGTTCCTAGGAGAAGCTAATGTTGTGTATGATTAGATATAAATTTTATGATTTGGAGCTTACCATTATTTTGCTTTTGTATTTTCATATGGGCTAAGCAACCACATCATTTCACTAGTCAATGATGTTGGACATTGCTCTATCTTTTGTCATTTTCCCTTAAGCCTTGACATTAACAACAAAAAATACTATATGTCCACTCTTCTTTAGAATCCTTACGTGTCTTATTTCGTCGAATACTAAATCTAACTTGTTTAGCATATTGATTATAAAAATTGTGTGCTTTTTCCTCAATTTCAAATATTATTCCTAGTCTTTGTATGTTTATTTTCTAAAACACCAATATGAGAATCCATTTTCTCCTCGTTATTGTCATTGATCAGATCAATACTCAAATCAACATTGTCTTCATTGATTAATTTTTTGAGTTCATCAAGAAGTCAAGTTTTCTAAATGTCGGATTTTCTTTTGGAAAAATATTATTACCAATTTCCATGGACATGGAAATAATATATACATATTATGTAATATATATAAGCATTAATGAATTAAATTAAAAAATAACTATATTATTGCACTTACACAAATTCAATAAAAACGGTCGATTCTCATTATGAGTATCAATAACATGTATTAATCTTATATTTACTCGAGGATTCTCTTCAAAATTAGTCACATTTATTTAATGCTATCTTAGTAAATATACTATGTATGATGTGAAATTGAGGCCAAATATAATCGGTTCCACAAAGTTATCATCAAGTGATATTTCCCTAAATAAATCATTAAATTGACATTATAAACCATGTAAAAAATGCATTATATTATACAAGGTAAGATAATAAAATATGATAAAATAGTATAATTACTAAACTTTTGTAGGATGTAAATAAGCTTGAAGTGATATTTTCTGTATAGGATGCAAGTTAACTTAAAACACCTAAAATATTAAAATTCCTTTAGTAATAAAGAGATATACATCTTTCATTAAAAAAAAAAAAAAAAAACTTAGAAGTCCATGTAAAGAGAAAAATATTTATAAATAAAAAATTACCACAAAAACCTGAAGAGAGATATTCCAAAGTTGGGTGAAGGTTTTTTTTTTTTCCTTCTAAGAAAGATATTAATCGAATTGTAAATAGAAAAAAGTCTATTTGAAAACTTATGAAAATAGATGATAAAGCGACTTTTTTCTTCACTTTTATATTTTAAAGGAGCCTTTTGTGTATCTAATATTTATGTTTATATAATTTTGTATTTATCTTCTAATTAGATTATATCATTGCACTTACAAAAGAACTCAAGAATAATAGATTATCGCTTTAAAACTCTTGGGATAATGTTTGACACCAGTCATGATTAGTATTTTCATTTTAGCAATATTTTATGTTTTGAGGTTTGAGAGTGAATTATTAATATAAGTTTTCATTATGTGATTATTATTTATTATATTCTACTATCAAATAGTTTATAAATTTTCCTATGTATGAAAACTATTGTTTGTACATTTTTCAGAGTTATAAATAGACACGATAAAGTTTTTTTCATAATATAATATTTTATATAAAGTAAAATAAACAAATAGTTTATAAATATTTTTTATATATAAAAAATATTGTTTGTATTTTATGGGTTATAAATATAAGCGATAAAATTTTTTCACAATATAATAAATATGTATTTATCAATATAATCTTCTTTGCTTTTATGCTATAAAGCAATCACTCGTGTATCTAGTCAGATATAATAATATAAATTATATCTTCCCCCTAGCAAATGGATTAATGCTACACAGTGGATGTTTCCGTAACCGACGAAAACTTAACGAGGAATATCATCTCCATAATTGATGGAAATTTAACGAGCTGATGGAAGATGGTTTTCAAAATAGAATGAGACACATGTCACATTGTTCTTGCTTAGGACAGGGTTAGGATAAAGGGGCATCGACAGTAATTTTTTTTCTTTACTGTCATATATATAATATATATTTGTGTAAATATCATATATATGTATATTATTAGTAGCTTTTAATGATAGAGGAAAACTTTAAGCTTGGAGCACCTTTAACGGAGTCTTTGACACAACACAAAAAACTATGGCGAATACGCCCATGGGGAGTTTCTTAATGGATGAACGAAGTTTTCTTGGTGAAGCACGTTGCTTTACAAAGTAATTTGCTTTGTGTTTGTTTTGTTTTTGACCTCGACAGAATTAATGTTATCATGTTTAATAAAAGAAATTAATTTAAAAAATAGCTAAGTAACTTTAAAGAATAACAAAGGATAAGTGAAGAGTTCTTGATAAATGTTTAAAATGCTGATGTGGTATTTTAAGTAACTCTTTAGGTAACTTATGGATAAAGATGTCTTAAGGCTCCAAATCCCAAATATGACAAGCAACTTTGCTTAGTGTAAAAGGTATAATGTAAAGGGTTGTTAGGTGTGTAAAAAAAAAAAAAAGAAAAAAAACCTATATATTATTATTATATAATGCGAGCCACTTGCCTCCTAATCTAGCATTAGCCATTTAGGTTGATCCAGATCTAATGCCCAACTCATAACAGCAGAAACCTAAACCTCGTTATAACTCTTTCACCCTGGTTAGTGAAAACGTAAAAATACACTATAAAATAGTCCAAGGGAGGGAGGAGGGGGTGAATTTAAAAATTCAAACAATTAATTTTAGTGGACAAATCAAATATATATTTAATAACAACAAATAATAAAACAACAGACTATAAATGAAATATAAAATAGATAAGGATATAAAATATTAGTCTAAATATACCGTGGAGTTCCACACACTTCCAACTCTTCATGGTCCACCAATGCCTCCAATCGATGACTTCATCACCTCTTTTATTAATCACAAAAGTACGCTTAAGCTAAACAATTAGAATTCTTTACAACACATAGGAAATAAAATATTTCCTTTCTCTCTCTATATGTTCTTTAAGAGATTATAGTTATAAGAACAAAGTACTAGAATTTTTCCCCTCTCTTTGCAAATATTGCAAATTTAATGAACAAGAGAAAAAGAAAATTAATAATTTGTTAGATCACAAATAAAAACTCTTCTTGCACTTCACTTCTATTGAATCTCCCAGGGACATCATATATATAGCCTTAAAAAATTCAAATATCCATTAAATACAATGTCCTTAAGTCGCCAAGCATTTAGTATGCTTCAGCAGCTCTTTCTTGCCACATCGGTTCCAATATTTAAACTGGCGCGCCCTAAAGACCCACCATGTCTCAAGGTGTCACGTCTCAAATTTGCCTTCAACAATTCTTTACTCCATTGAGCCTTAAAATCCATTTATCGCACCCTAAGATTTAAAATGTCGAGCCCTTGACTTGACCCTCGATCAAGGCTTTGCATTTTTAAGACTTGTCGAGTCTTAATCTTAAACTGCCACGCCTTGACCAGTAGACCTGTCAAGCGTTCGACCAACCGCCTCAACCAAGGCTATGTATTTCTCGAACTTGTCGAGCTTTGGTCTTTAATTTGTTGTGCTTTGACTAATTGACTTGTTGACTCCTCAATTAATGTCTCTACGTTTTTGTCTTGCGAGCTTTGTCTAAACTTTTTCATTCCTTAGTGAGTGAATTTGTCCAACTCTTAACTTATCCCTCGTCCAGGGTTGTACCTGTTAAAAACCTACATAAACTCCATAAAGATGCACAACATATACAATATATTTAACTAATTAAGTGCAGTTTATAATAACTGAAATAGTTAATTGTGCATTATATTGTCTCATCAAAATCTATATTAAATATACAAGTTCAACAATCTCTCCATTTTTATGAGGATAATATTATGCACAATTAGCCCCTTTTCAATTTAACATGCTCTCTCTCAATTAAGCATATGGATTTCAAAGGAATTTTTTCAATTTTAATTCAAAGACTTGATGCTTAATTCTAGGAATATGAAATTATACTTAATATGTCATTTAGTTCTCTCTTTGTACTCATCAAAACATACTATATGCATGTAAATTCTATTAGAAATAATACACAATGAATATTTAAGAGAGGAAGGAGGGGGGGATGAATTAAGTATTATAAATTTTTTTCTGTTTTATCAAACCAGATTAATTAATTAAGATAAGACAAGAGAAAACTTAAACAAACAGATGCAGCGAAATATACTAATTAAAACTAATTAATAAAAAGCAGAGATATAAAACACAGAGAGAGAGAAAGAGAAGCAACACAAGGATTTAACGTGGACTTCGGCCTACTGCCTACTCTCCACGGTGCAAATGCCTCAAAGATGACTTTTATCACTATATCGATTATTCCAAAATCAATACACCTCTTAGACGAGGAATTACAACAATGCCTATCACAATAAGACTTTTACAATTGCCTTTCACAAAAGACTTCCACTTGATAAATTAAGTGTTGTGTTGCAACACACGACCAGACTTCAAATGCCTCCCACTGAGGACTTCTCTCAATGCCTCACACGAGGACTTTTCTCAATGCCTCCACTGAGAACTTTTAACTTTGTCTCTATGAGGACTTCTCTTACAAATGCCTTCTTCGAGGACTTTTTATAAACAGCTCATATGTGAGCAGATTTACAAACTAAAAAGCTCTTAAGGAAATATACAAATTTCATTTACAAAGAAACGCTCCTATCTGAGCAGATTTACAACAGAAAATACTTTAGGAATTTTACAAATTCCTTTTATAAACTGAGCTCCTTAAACGAGCAGATAAATAACTTTTCTAAAACTTAAACAGTGCTTAAAAACTCTTGTTTAGAGTGTATCACCAATTTTGAAACAGAGCACTAATTGTTCCCTTGAAAAAAAAAATTCAAATTAACGAGAACGAGAACGAGAACAAAAACACAAGTAAAAAAAAACTTTACAGAACGTTGTTCTCGTTTTTACTATGCATTCAAAAATTCTAATATTTCATTGTTTTTCAAAGAGAGGAGGAAAATTATATTGATAGTTTTGATAAAAAATTGCCCGTTATAAAAAAAGTTTCTAACAACTCATACTTGTGTTTAATGAATTTAACGTTTTAAAAATGTGTAAAAGTCAAAAGCAAAGAAAGAGCATTAAATGTGTCTGACACGTGCATTAAATGCATTCCAACAGCTCTTTTCTTCTTAAAGTTAATGGCTAAATTTCTGAAGTGAAGGTCTGATGTTGATGCCTAAGCTTCAACCCTTGACTTCATAAATTTTGCCCAAGGCTAAATTTATGAAGTCGATGGCAAATTTATGAAGTCAAGGTCTGAGGTCGAGGCCTAAACTTCAGCCCTCGACTTTATAAATTTTACCCAAGGGCAAACTTTCTAAAGTCGATGGAAAAATTATGAAGTCGAGGCCTAAACTTTAGCCCTTGATTTTACGATTTTACCCAAAACTTTAGCTCTTGGCTTCACGATTTTTGCCCAAAACCACAGTCCTTTGTTTTTATCTGATGAATAATACCTCTACCTTTCTTCTACTAGGCTCAATAGCTTTGTCTTGATTTTTCTTCAATTTTTTTGCTCTGTTAAAACTTAAACAATAGTAGAATAAATACAAAGCATATATATACATAAATATTTTACATATTTGAACAATTAAGGATATTTAAATAATTGATTATGTAATAATTATTCTCATCAAAATCATTTGTGAACATAAAGTTCAACATATTCTACATTTCTCCTCATTTGTACTCATAAAAAAAATAACAGACTTATAATATTATAAACAAGAAGAGATGCACGGATAACATACAAAATTCAGCAATTTGCCTCACTCAAGGAGGACTTCACGCACTTCATTCAACATAAAAGAATTACCCCACAAAGAGGGCTTCATAATAATTGCCTCATCAATAGAGGACTTGACATTGCTTCAGCAAAGGTCTTTACAAATGCCAACGCATGTAGGACTTCACACACTTGCCTCAACACATGAGGACTTCACTAATTTCCTCAACAAAAGACCTCACTAGCTACCTCAACAGAAGATTTCACAAATGCCCCGCCATGAGTACTTTACTCACTACCTCACACACATATAATAGGCTTTTGCAAGCAGAATATATTACACCCATCAAAGAAGCATATACGGACATTTAATAGTTTCTTTTATCCTTAGGTCAAGCTCTAGATCATCTTGGCTCCATGATTCTTTTTGCAAGATGCTAAAACAATCTTCACTCAAGGGTTTCGTAAAAATATCAGCAATCTGATTGTTTATATCAACAAATTCCAAGTTGATATCTTTATCTAAAAAAGGATCTCTAATGAAATGATATCTAATTTCAATATGCTTGGTCCTTAAGAGTTGGATCGCATTTTTTTTTATCAAATTTATAGCATTTGTATTATCATAACAAATTAGAACATTTTTATATTTTAAACCATAATCAAGCAAAGTTTGTTTCATCAATAAAACTTGTGTACAACAACTACCAATAGCTATATACTTAGCTTCAGCAGTTGAAAGTGCAACCGGATTTTGCTTCTTTGAGTGCCAATATATTAGGAAATTTCAAAGAAATTAGCATGTATCGCTTGTGCTTTTCTGATCTATCGTGCACCTAGCAAAGTCAGCATTGGAGTATCCAAATAGATTCAAAGAGATAAACTTTGGATACCACAAGCCAATTTTAATTGTACTTGTAAGATACTTGAAAATGTGTATTACTATACTCAAGTATGATTCTTTTGAGCAAAATTGAAATTGTGCACATATACAAACCAAGAAAATCATATTAGGTCTAGAAGCTGTTAAATATAACAAACTGCCTATCATGCATTTATAGAGCTTTTCACACACATTTTTCTCATTTTTATCTTTATTAAGTTTTATCCTTGTACTCATAGGTATAAGTCTTGTTTTGTAATTATTTATATTAAACCTTTTTAACATATCTCTTGTATATTTTGATTGATTGATGAATGTTCCATTTTCGAATTGTTTTATTAGAAGACCAAGAAAATAATTGAGTTCTCCCGTTATACTCATTTCAAACTCACTCTTCATTGAATCAACAAATTCATTTATAAGACTCATTTATATAGTAGTTCCAAATATAATATTATCTACATAGATTTGCATAATCAATGTATCTAACTGTGATTTTTGATAAATAAGTTGTATCGATTTCCTATAGAAAATCCATTGTTTCAAAAGGAAGCTACTGAGTCTTTCGTACCAAGGTCTAAGAGTTTGTTTTAGTCCATAAAGAGCTTTGTTTAATTTAAAAACATGATAAGGGAATTCATTATCTTCAAAACCAAGTAGTTGCTCTACATGGACTTCTTTTTTTTATAAAGCCATTTAAAAAAGCACTTTTGACATCAATTTGAGAAAAAAGTAAAATTCTTAAATGCAGCAAATGCCAAAAGCATTCTTATAGATTTTAGTCTAACAACCGAGGGAAAGGTCTTATCAATATATATTTCTTCTTCCTGGTTATAACCTTTAGCAACTAATCTAGCCTTGTTTTTTGTTATTATACTAAATTCGTCAAGCTTGTTTCTATATACCTATTTAGTTCCAGTAACACGTGTACTAATAGTTATGGGAACCAAATTCCAAACATCATTTCTTGTAAAATGGTTTAATTCTTCTTGCATAACATTTATTCAAAATTCATCTTATAAGGCTTCTTTAATATTTTTAGGCTCGGTTTGTAATAGACAAAACAAGATTACTCATGTTCCTTAAAAAGATGATCTTGTCTTGTACTCTATTAGAAGGTTCATCAATTATTAGATTTTTTGGATATGATTTTACATATTTCCATTCTTTAGGAAAATCATAATTAGCAGATTCATGCACAACATTCATTTTATGTTCATTATCTTCTTTATTATTATTTTCAAAAGAGAACTTATTCAATTAGCACAAACAACATCCACATCATCATTTGAGCGTAAATAAGGTAAAGAATCATCAAAAGTAATATGTATAGATTCTTCTATAACTAATATTCTTTTATTAAACACTTTATATGCCTTACTTGTCAAAGAATAACATAAAAAGATTCCTTCATCACTTTTCGTTTCAAATTTAGGCAATTGTTCATTTTCATTATTTAGAATGTACATGTAGTGGCAAATAAGTTTTTATAAAAACTTTATTTAATATATAACAGGCAGTATTTACAAGCTTTAGCTCAAAAATATTTTAGTAAATTGTTTTCACACAACATAATTCTAGCAATTTTAATTAAGGTTCTATTTTTTCTTTTGGCTATACTATTTTATTGTGGAGTTCTATATGCAGAAAAAATATGTTCAATACCATATTTACTACAAAATCATTCATTTTATAATTTTTAAATTTTCACCATAATTACTTCGAATAGATATAATATTACAACCTTTTCCATTTTGGACTTTTTTACAATATCTAAAAAAGACATGATTTGTTTCGTCTTAAGATGCAAGAAAGAAAGTCCATGTATATCTTGTGAAATTATCAACAATAACCAAAGTATATTTTTTCTCCCAAACTTAAAATTTGTGTAAGACCAAATAATCTATATGAAAGTTTAATGGCCTAGTGATGAAAACAATATCCTTAGACTTAAAACAAATCTTAGTTTGTTTTCTTTATTGACATGCTTGACAAATTTATTTTTATGAAAATTTATTTTATTAAACCTTTGATAAAATTTTTTTAATAAGTTTTGAAATAACATCCATACTAGCATGCCTCGCTTTTCTATGTCATAGCCAACTAATGTCATTTTGGGAATATAAGCATGTTTTATTTGATAATTTAAAATCATTTAAATTGATTTTGTAAATATTTTTCTATATCCTTTAAAATGCGCTTAGTTATTGTCAATTTTTCAATAGAGTATTTATTGTAAGAATATTATTTAAAACTATTACCACACAATGGACTTACACGAAGCAGATTATATTTCAATCATTAACAAGCAGCGCATTTTTAATAATTAAATCTTTATTTATGAGAATGTTACCTCCACCAATAACGGTTGATTTTTGATTGTCTCCAAAGGTAACACTCCTTTGATCTTTCTATTCTAGAGATGTGAACTTGGATGTGTCTCCAATCATGTGCCTAAAGCAACCATTGTTTCCCACTTAAAATCCTTGCAAAATAGATTATTATTTCTTTTGCACCCATTTGAGTTTGGGTCCTTTTTTATTAGGTGGAACAAGAACCTCTCCCTTAGAAACCTAAATCAGCTTGCTTCGATGGTTCAAATGCATTGTTTTTCTTATTATACATTATGCACAATATGACCAAAATTTCCACATAATTGCATGTCCCATGGGTGACTTTTACAAACTGAGTTTTGTAAGACTTGTAGTTACTTTATCTATTATAGCCAATTCCATATTTTTTTAGTCACACTTTTTGGCTTCCAAGAAGTATGTTCAAATTCTTTTTCTCATTTGTGAATTTGGGTATAGCAGCTTTTGAATCATCTAGGCTAGTTTTAATATTATATTTTCATTTTTGTACTTCTAGCTATTTTAAGTTTTCATCACTTCTACTACCAACACATTTATCATTTTTATTTAATGTTTTAACTTCAATATCCAACAAATCATTTTCAATTATTAATTTTTCATTGATTTCCTTCAATTTATTATTTTTGCTTTTCAACTTCTTACACTTATTGTTCATCTTTTCATTTTCTAGTTTCAATATATTAATTTCATCATGCAACTTATTATTTTCAACTTCTTACATTTTCTAGTTTGAAAATTTTATAGTTCTTCTCCTATTTCCATCATTAAAGATTTAAGCATGCTGTTCTTTTTCTCTACTTTATCTAACTTATAGCATACTTTATCGTACATAACATGCAACTTAGCATAAAAAGGAGAGAGGGGGAATTTACCATCGTCTAGTGCCATAGCATATCTTCCTCATCAAGTCACTTAAGTGATCATCACTTAAGTGGCGATGCGTGCTTCTTTCTAGATCCTTTGACACCTTTTTGAGCAATGGATAGTATTGTTGGATATGTCCTGGCTTTTGACATTTATAGCACGTTATCACACCTTTTTTTTTATTTACATCTTGATGAATTGCTGTCATCATCCACTCTCTTTGACTTGTTGTTGGGTCTCATGAACTTCTTTAACTTCTTATCCATCAAAACAAGTTCCTCATTTTCGTCATCATCATTGTTGAAATCTTGACTGTGGCTTTTAAGGTAATAGCCTTCTTATTGGATTCATCTCCTTGCTTTTTTATTAGCTCATGTTTTGAATGCTCCAAGGAGTTCTTCTTTGCCATAGCACTTAACTCATGCTTCTTCTATGACAACTCTTTTAGCTTTCAATCTTGAGGTAGTGACCTGAGAAGTTAAGAATTTATTTCTAAGTTAAAAAAGTTCTTTCATAGTACATTCAAGGAGTTTACGATATTAACGAATCCGTTATACATTTCATCTATAGATTCATTAGGAAACATTTTGAAAATTTCAAATTATCCACATAAAAGACTTATTTTTATATCTCAAACTTAGAGTTCCTTCAAAAGTCTTTTCCAGTTTATCCTAAATTCTTTTGCAGAATTACACGTACATATTCTATTAAAATCGCTTTCATTCAGACCACAATGTAAGATATGCAAAACAATTTCATTTAAATTAAATTTTTCCCAATATTCTTCATCATAATATTTTCTTCTTTACCTTCTATTTTTAGAGACCTATTTTCTATAACATCCTAAATTAATCTATTTTTAGTTTTAAGAAAAAATTTCGTCGTTAATTCCAATACGGGTAGTTACTCCCACTTAGAACCGATGGTCTATTCATAGGTTGCGCCTCTAGAAACCTTAGTGCATTAGATACCATGATTTTACTCTATTATGCAATTAAACACAAAAAAAATATAGAGATGATGCTCTAGTACCAAATAAAAACGTGAAAATATACTATAAAATACTCAAGAGGAGGGAGGTGAATTGAGTATTTACCATAAAAATTCGAATAATTAATTTTAATGAGCAGATCAAATATATATTTAATAGCAAAGATATAATAAAATAACATTATAAATGAAATATAAAAGAAAGGGATAGAAAATATTAGTCCAAATATAGCGTGGAGTTTCGTCTACTTTCTACTCTCCGTAGTCTACTAATGCCTCTAGTTGAGGACTTCACCACCACTTTTACTAACAAAAAAGTACACACAAGCTGAACAATTACAATATTTACAGCACAAGAAATAAAATATTTTCTTTCTCTCTCTAGATACTCTTTAAGAGATTATAAGGTAAGAACAAAGCATTAGAATACTTTTCTCTCTCTTTGTAAATATTGCAAATTTAATGAATAAGAGAATAAGAAACTTAATAATTTGTTAGATCGCAAATAAAAAGCTCTTTCTACACTTCACTTCTACTAAATCTCCTAGGGACAACATATATATAGCCTTTAAAAATTCAAATATTCGTTAAAGACAATGTCTTTACACCGCTAAGTATTTAATACACTTTAACGACTCTTTCTTGCCACATCAGCTCCAATATTTAAACTGTCATGCCCTAAAGATTCGTCGTAGCTCACAGTGTTGTGTCTCAAAATTTGCCTTCGATAAGTCTGTACTCCATCGAGCCTTAAAATCCAACTACCGTGCCTTAAACTTTAACACATCGATCCCTTGATGTGGCCATCGATCAAGGCTGTGCATTTTTAAGCCTTATCGAGTCTCGGTCTTGAACTTGCCACGCCTTGACCAGTGGACTTGTTGAGCCCTCGACCAATCCTTTGACCAAGGCTATGCATTTCTTGAGCTTGTTGAGCTTTGGTCTTCAATTTGTCATGCTTTTACTAATTGACTTGTTGATCCCTCAAATAACGTCTTTGCATTTTTGGCTTGTCGAGCTTTGGTCTAAAACTTTGTCATGCCTTGTGAGTGAATCTACCTAGTTCTCAATTTATCCATCGACTGGGGCTGTACCTGCTAAAAACCTACATAAACTCCACAAAGACGCACAACACACACACACATACACACATATTTGACTAATTAGCGCAGTTTACAATTATTGAATAGTTAATTGTACAGCATATTGTCTCATCAAAGTCTACATTGGACATATAAATTTAACAGTTAGGGGTACCAACTGTCCCCTGCTTCATTCGAATGATACCCAACCTAGTTTCTCTTAATATACTCTTCTCACTCAGGCTTAACAGAAAAAAGTGGACTAGTGAATCCAACCTAGCCATCATAACCACCACTTAACTGCCCACTCACCTATGGAGGGGTGAGAAGTACTTATGGTAAGCTAATCCTCGGCAATTGGGCGCACCAAGGGATCTTGAGATAGTAGACGAGTGGGTGATTGGTGGACCCACTAATCCACTCTTGAATGTGTCGAGTCTAATCAAGGGGGATACGTCGAGAGACATCTGAAAAGGTCCAACCAAGTGCTATAGGAGTTAGTTGGATGCTAGGCTATGATAAAAGGAGTTCAAGCAGGTCTTTAGGCCATTGCTAACAAGTATAGGTCATTAGCCTAAGTGGTAGATCCAATTAGTTCATGAGTTTGACTCAGTTTGAGAGGCCATTATTCCAGATAAGACCATCAACACATGTATAACCCATTGTTGCATTTTTAAAATAGCCTAAACACATTCTCGTCCATTATATGCTCGTAGATGTAAACCAAAACCAATTTTCATCAAACATAAACATCAACTCTATACAACAATTTTCAACTAATTTGCTCAAACTCCAATAAAAAAAATCCCAATCTAACCATGCCAACAAACTCCAAAGTTACATGTAACAAGCTGTTAGCAACCTATCAACAAGAGGTAAATAAAAATTTTAATTAAACTTCACTAATATAGTTTGATATGTACAAGTACATAAACCTATCAAAATATGCACAAATAATTGCTACAAGGAACAACAAATGTGAAAAAAAAAAAATGGTGTCATCTACTCTTTCTCCTATAAAGTACCTCCATAATCCCCACTAAGACTCTTAGTTATGGCTCTAACCGAATATGTAATTGTATCAATTGCATATTGTCCTAATCTTCTCCTTGATGGATTGCATTAAGAGCTAACATGCATCATGATTGGATCAAGTTCAAACTATGCGAGATCATCATCCATATCATCATCAAAAGTACAATGTTGTTGTAAATGATTGGTTGTTATCTTCTTTTGAAACCTAAAGTTTTTATTGTATCATGATGAAGTATGAATTACACAAATAGTTTTGGGCTCAGAAGCCCTACCGACATTGAAAGTTGGTATATCTATCTAAAGATAAGCTATGTGTGTACAAATTAACAGAATTTTGCAAAGGATAAACAATGATGTATTAATATGTTATCGAACAGGTCTTTATAGGTTTTTGTAAAACCCCAAAATATCTAAAAATAGACAAAACTTTATTGAAATTCCATAAAAATTTAACTAAGACTGTGTTTGTTTTTATGAAAATATTTTCTAGAAAAATTGTCTTTTCATTTTTTCATACATGTTTAAAGAAAAGAGGGATGATTATAGAAGACATTTGCCCTTCTTTCAAAAAATAGAGACTCAAACATAACTTATTTTTTTGGGAAAACAACTTATGAATTATAAAATCCTACATCATTTTGCCATAAATTTACATGCTCTTTACTAATCATTTACTTGTAATGATATTTATCATTAACTTTTTAAGAGATTATTTATGCTTAACCACCATTTAAAAATATTACATAAATACAATTTTGATAAAAATAATTACTTAATTATCATCATTATATCTCATGTTCAATGTACATATAGAGTTTTTTTGTGTATTGCATGTTAAAGATGCAACATGCATATAATTTTTCATACTTATATCGCATGTTGCTCATGCGATACACGTATTTTTTCCTAAAAAAATGATAGACATGTTTTTCATCCACTTTTTAAAATTCTTTATTTAGGTAGATTTATTTTCCATTACAAAATATGTTTTATTGTTAATTATCATGATAGTTTTATTTTCTGAGTATTTGGAATAAACAAATACAAGAAAACTATTTTTATAAAATTAACCAAATACTTGAAAACATGCTACTTAAAAAAAAAATTCCAACGAAAAACAATTTCTATTAACATAAAATTTTCCTCAAAACAATCAAAACCTAAAATTTTTATGAATTGAATTTCGGTAAAAGCTCACTTAATTAACTAAACGGCTGGTGAACCATTGCTACTCATAGTTTTGAGGCGCAACAATTTTTAATACACGGTATATTATATATTTTTATGTACACCGCTATAATATATATTAAATAATAGAGATATTTGTCTATTTATCAATCCACTAATAGTTTATTTACACAAATACAAGTTATATGAACATAACTCCATAAATATTATCATAGCTGTCAAAATTACAATTTTACTTTTCACTAGAATATATAGCATGTGTAGAAATGTATAAAATCGTGTAAAATGTAAACATATAAGTTTACATATAAATTCATAATTCTACATAAAAATCTAAACCTAAGTAATTTTATATCCATTTTAATTAAGATAAAAACATATAAAATTACAAACTTGTCAAATCGTAAATTTGATTCATTGTTTTGACAACTATGAAAACTAATACAAAATCACATGTTAAATATGGGATTTTGCTCTTCTTACCCATATCACATATCTTATATGCATTTTTTTTTTGTGAAAACACTGAAATTTTCTATTTATAACAAATCTCATATTAAAAATGCAATTTTACTTTTTATTTACCGTTGTGATTTTTCAATATACTCCAATTTTCAAATTACATGTCATGCGATTTCTTTATAAATAGAAGGGGCAACTTTGTGTCGTTATTTATGTAATTAGAATTATGTGATTTGTATTTAAAAAATTATTTTTTTATCACCAATAAACGCATGTTACACTCTTAAACAACATATCAATAGTGTAATACCATAAAGCATAATTCTATGTATATGTTTCCATACATAATCATTTGGTATATTATAATACATTAGAACAACATATTGATTATCTAACATCATAAAATATGATTTATAATATTGTAATTACTCATCTACTATGTCTATTACTATTGTTTAAGTAGGGATGTAAACGGGGTGGATTTGAGACGGGTCATCCAGTCCTAGAACCCGATCCGACTTGATTTTTAGGAAATCCGAACCCGACCCAATTTAAGGAAACCAATACTACTTATTGTACATGCTGGGAAAAATAATTAAAACAAAAAGAAAAATCAATCAATTATCCTTACTCATGAGAATAAATAGACTTATTTATATCATATCATGTGACTCAATACATGAATAACAAAATGATTATATGAAAATCATCATTCAACTAATGAACAGGTAAATTCCTTAAACTAAAATTTAAATTTTTTTTTTTTAATTATACCAGGTCGGGTTTTCCCAACGAGTTATGAGTAAAACCCAAAACCCGACCCAAAACCCTATAGGGTTTGACCCTATAGAGTTTTTAGTGGGGCGGGCGGGCACCTTGTAACGACTCGCCCTGGTTGCATCCCTATGTTTAAGTGAATCCTTTTATTTGGTATCAAAAAATTTAATCCTCTAGTATATGGAAGTTATGATATTTGAATTTCTAATTTTCAATAATGGAAGTTATGATATTTGAATTTCTAATTTTCAATTGTGTGAAATTGCTTCCTCTTGAATTTTAATATTTTTCAATAATTTTAATATTTTACAACAAATTATTAATGATTTTAAAATTAAAATTTTATAATTTATATTGTTAAATTTACACACACAGTGTGCATAGAGCATGTGCTAGTAACATATTAAACGAAATGTCAATAATCCTTTATTGATATTTCCAATACTATCAAGTTCGTATGTTAACGATACATACAAAATTTTTTCGTTATCATTTGTACGTTGGCATAACAAATAACCAACGTTACGTCATACTTCATAACTCTTTGTTTTCTTTTTTTTGGTCAAATATGTTTCCTATACTTTAAGGGGAAAAGGAAATTAATATTATTTTTATAAAAAAAATTATAAAAATGCCACTAGGATAAAAATAATCTCAAGAATAGGCAAGTTGAGCTCGTTTCTTGAAGAGACGAGGTCATTAGTGGCCGACCTCGTCTCTTCAAGAGACGAGGTTAGTGTATTTTCACCGACCTCGTCTCTTGAAGAGACGAGGTCGGCCACTAATGACCTCATCTCTTCAATAGACGAGTTCAACTTGCCTATTCTTAGGATTATTTTTTCATCACATAGATTTGTGTAATTTTTTTTGGAAAGATAGTTATTTTTTCCTTAATCCCACTTTAAGTGCATCTATTCCACAAAACATTTTCTTTTCGACATTTTTTTTTTCTCATGCGTCATTTGCGGGTCTAATTCTTGCAGGCAAATATACACGGGATTGCTAGTTATTTTTAGTTTATATTAATTGGCCAAATTTTGAATTAACTAGATGAAAAATAAAAATCTTTTCCCCCTTACAAAAATAAGTTGATGATACATAGTTATATAATAAACATATTACAAAGTTTTTTTTTTTATTATATCTTCATAATTTAAAGCACACAAAAAGGAAAAAACCTCAAAAATCTAAATATCTAACCATTTTTATATGAGATTATTTCACGTTTAACTATTATTTTAACAAATTACATAAATACAATTTAAATAAAATAATTACTATAGGATTTTTTTTACATACCGGATGTCCATCATGCAACATATATTCAAATTTATTTCACATGAGCGTGTGACATGATCACTTTTAAAAGTTGGCCATAATTTATCAATATATTACATATTAAAAATACAATACTTATAAAAATCCCTATATCGCATTTCAACATACAATATAGTAATAGCAATTTTATAAATTTTTTTTTCCAATGTGATAGACATGATTTTCAATTGTTTTCGTATACTTCATATTTTAGGATTTATATTTACTATTTAGATTCTCGAATAGCGAACAATAATGGCAATTTGTTTGTAGTTAAAGGTTGACACCCCAGTACAGACAAATAGTTGAATTCTGTGAAACCATTTTCCTCAAAACAAATGCAATCTACTTGGATTGTCATATTTTTATTTATACCATATATATATATATATATATATTAGATTTACATCTATAATTTATTTATCATATTTGTATTGTATCTGTTTGATTATTTATAAATAAGATTATTAGCTTTTTATTAGTATATTTCTTAATAAATATCTATTTGAAAGCGACAAAAATATGAAGCTAAAATAACTAAAATATTATAAAACAAAAACCCTGGAGCATAAAGGCCTAGTGACCATGTTGTCGGTACGTATACTACTGTGTCTGACAAGATAGTAGCACGGGATATTAGCACAGCATGCATGCAGGTATAAAACTAGACTTTGCAAACAGAGCCATATAAATTCATGACTACAGCCGCGGCAGCTACAGGACTTCTTAACAAAGAAGAGGTTTGCAGTTTTAAACATGGTTGATAGTGCTATGAACAAGGTGTGCATCAAGGTTAGACATTGTTCTGTCATGCTGAGATTTGTACATCCGTAACATCCCCAGTAATCAAAACCATCTCCAGAATTAGCAAAGGATAATGGTGTTTCAACTATTCCACATGTGAAGAGCCCCCGCCAGTTTCAGATCGAGTCCTGCATTGCCACCAATGAAGCCGTGACTAGGAATGATATGCAATTACCAAACGATAACAAGAGACAATCAAACATATCAACATCCTACTATCATTTTAACTATACTTATCCAAGGATGTAACCGTACAAAAGTTGGTTCAATCCAGCACAAACAGAAAGAAAATCAAAGCAAATCTAATTATACTGCATGATTCTCAGTCTTGTTATAAATTCGAATTTGACTAAGTTTGTTTACCCAGTGTAGAAATAAGCTACCACCAACTATGATGTGGTGATGCCCAAAACTGAAAGCAAAACTTGAAAAATTAGTAGGAATACTCCCATTGAGTAATCTGGTGGATACTGAGGCCGAATCCAAGAAACACAGTTAGTAACAAGGTCCTTCAACAAATTGGATATTTCATCTTTTAGATTCCTGTGTTTGATCTTTGACATTATTGGTCCACCAAACAGACCCTTTAGAAAATTTGGGCTGCATTGAACTTCATAAATGACTTTTATATACAAAATCATTTTCGTTGATAAAATCTTGATTTTTACATTAAAAAGGACCAAACGCAAAAGGAAATAGCGTTTTCACATTTTAAAAATCCAAAGAAACCTGTAAGTAGAAGCTGTCACTAACTAAAGAAGATTTACAGATAAGAAAATTCCTGTGCATCTATTATCATATTTAAAAGCTACTCTAGTGTAGGGGAAGAAAACTTACTTATGGTCAGAAGGGTTTGGTGTAAGTTCATAAACAATAGTAGCAACTACATCCCGCTTTAACTGTAGATTATAAACCAAGAAGAAAACATTAGTCAAATGAAAAGTTGCATTGATAAAATAAGATCTTGCAAACGAGAATACCTGCGTGGCTTCACCCTTAAAGCCAATATAGTGTATCTGAGTAGTATCACCACCAAAATTGTCGGAAAAATGCAACGTAATATTGCCTACACTCTGAAATTTAGAATACCTAACAGAATATCGGGTTAAGCTAAGAAGTAGCCAACATAGTTTGATTGCAAATATACTAGTTTAGAACTCTCCTCTATTTCCATTGAAATTAAACTCATGAGCTACCAGACCCAAAATGGAAATAGAAGCTAGAAAAGAATAGAGATAACCATGTTGAAATCTAAGCCGCTAAAAGAGACCATGTTAGAAATTGGTTAACAAGACCATAACTATCCTTTTACCGTATGTATCATAGAAAAGGAATCCCCCAACAAGGGGGATATCGCATGTGAATTGAAGGTAGAAACTCATTACCTTGTCTGATATTCTAAAACCCCCTGGAGATTCTCAACCAGATCCCATTCCTTAAAAGTTACATCAAAACAAAAAAAAATCATATTTCTATTTTTAATCGTTGAATTAATACAAAAATGTTTGAGAGCAAGAATTACCTGGACAGCTTGCATATTTTGAGCATCTGAGAAGTCAATGCCATCTCGATTGATAAACCTGTTTCAATTTGAGTGCTCTTTATTAAGGTGAGAACTAAAACCAAAATTATAATGGCCTATTTTGATTGACTTCACAGGGTTGAACAAAGTAGTTATTACTTTCCAGCAGACTTTTTCCTGCAGTTGATTGGCCAAAAAATACTTCATAAAATTGTTATTACTGCAACATGAGGAATTGCAATTTAATCATAGGACAAAGGACTAACCATTCTTTAATATTTTCCAGCATATTCTTATATTTACCTATGAGACCTTATAACAATTATAAGGAATAGCTATTACCTCCCTATTCCATTACTAAAGAATTGCAATCCTATCATTACTATAATCTATTCTGCAAACAAAACTTGCCAAATATGAAGGCTGGGAAGGACAGCGTGAGTAAAAGTAAAGAAAAACGAGTAGAAATATAGAGAAGTACGATTTTCACTTTGTATTTAGGAATATAGTAAGGAAATGGATGAAAATGAAGAAATATTTTTCTGGTTCCATTGTTTGGTTTGTGATGAGAAAGTAAAAAGAAATGAAGTGTCAAATTGACAAAACTATCCCTTTCTCATTTTTGTAAAGATTCTGTCAAGGATAATTTCGTTATTTAATTTTTCCCCCCTTCATTTCCACCTATTCCTCCCCAAAAAGAGATAAGGAAAGGGGGCATCTAGTGATAATGTTACCACCGATTTTCTCTCATTTTCATCATTTCCACTCTTCACTAAAATTTTCTACCACTAAACTTCCTTCCATTTCCTCTTATTTCTTTTCACTCTCACTGATTTATAGTTATCTAAACATATTGAAATGTATGCTTCCTTACTATTCTAATTGATGGGAAACATCAAGGGAAAATTGCTTGTTTCCATGGTTATCAAATATGCTAAAAGAGTCATTTTTCTGTTGACTTTTGCTCAGGTATGACAACTTATGGATTTGCAATAATTTAGAAGGGGAACTAGAATGAATAAGATATAATATGTGCTTATATCATTTTCTATAACATAACAAGAGGCAAATCTTACATGCAGTTAAATCATAGAGTTTAGAATCAAACTTACACCCTCATTTTTGAAGGACTCGTGCCACCAGGACCACCAACAACTGATATACTTTTGATTTTGACATCAGATGTAAACCTGATCAAATACATAAAACTTGAGAGACCTTTTCTCATCAGCAAAATAGAAGAATTTGTTGATATCGGGTATGCACACAAGTGCGCACATGCGAGAGAGAGAGAGAGAGAGAGAGAGAGAACCAGCATTATATTTGATACATTGGCACTAAATTGATGACATCCAGATTCCAGATGCACCCAAAACTAAATTGTTCAAACTATTAGGAAGCAAATTTTTGAATATCAACAAACTTCAATCATCCCAGTCAATGTCAACAATCTGGGCTAACCAGTTGGTTCTTTTTGCTTTTTATTTAGTGGTTTTTCTTTTGGAAGAAAATGCTTTTCGTCCAATCTTAAAGGCAGATAGCATCTGACTAAAAATAGGTCAGCATAGGACAACGATAATATAAACTTTTATAAGACCATTGCAATACCATTCCTCACTTAGTTTAATGCAAATATACCTTCCATGATAATATTGACTTTAGCTAAAATCCAATATCAGTATCTCCTCTAAGTTACTACAAAGTGCGGCTGGAAATTATTTGTTCCAATAATTGGTCAAAGCTCCACAACGTCATTCTAACATTATTTATATGTGTATAAATACACATGATATTCACAAAAGTTGTATAAGGACCTGTCAAATTTCTGACAGCAAGTTACTTTTGTATGTATTTTTTGTCATGTTGCAAATTTATAAAACTTAATTATGATTCTAGAATCAACTAACATCAATCCATGGATTAGCTACTACAAAGTGCCAGCTGGAATTATTTGTTCCAATAATTGGTCAAAGCTCCAAATGTCATTCTAACATATTTATATGTGTATAAATATACATATGATATTCACAAAAGTTGTATAAGGACCTGTCAAATTTCTGACAGCAAGTTGCTTTTGTATGTATATTTGTCATGTTGCAAATTTATAAAACTTATTTATGATTCTAGAATCAACTGACATCAATCCATGGATTATTTAACCTTGAATCACCAATACCTTCAATAAGTGATTTACCATATTGCTCAAATGTTTATATGTGTAATACAATATAGACTATAAAATTGCATAGGTGTTGAGAAAAATTATGGTGCAGAAAAACCAAATAGTACAAAGGAGACACCAATTCTGCAAACTTAATATGGCACTTATATTCCAACACTTACGGAATGAAGACAAGTAACTCAGGATCTCCGTCATTGCTTTCCAAAAATCCCTATACCACAGCAAAGAATACCAAAGAAGGATGTCTTCAAGGGTGCTTTTTTCAGAAGAAACAACATAAAAAAGAATATGCGCTTTATGCAGTAGTCATTCTTTAAAACAATCATAAAGTTTGATTGAAGTGCAGTCGGAAACCCACCATATGAGCAAATGCTACCAAATATACATCATAAGTTAATTTATCAATGCCATAATCAAACGCCAAAAAAATTAGGTAATGGAGTTAGTATTCTTGCAGAAACAAACCTTGTATCTGTGATGTTTCTAAGCAACTAAACAAAAAGTTTAATTCAAGAAGCTTTTGAAAGTAAAAACAAGGTCAGTTACTGCAAATAGTTCATGCACCCACACAGTATCTTGTATGGAGTAACTTCTAATAATTAAAGAAAGTGATCTTCTCTTGACAGAAATTTCCAACTGCGATAAAATCAGAACATGTGAAAGCTGCCAAAGAAGCTGCAAGCCCGATAAATATTACATAAACTAAGTCTCACACGTGCAAGAACCAATTGAACGGTGGACCAAAAGTCAGATGATGCACAGGCACATGCATCTATATCTTACACCAAACTAATTCAGCATGGGAATAACTAGTTAAAATTAGTAAACATAATAGAAAAAGAAAATTTCCACTATAGCCATCTAGTTCAGCTCACTAGAATCACTTAGAAAAATACTCACCTCAGAGGAATTTAGGCGATGTTCCCAAGCTTTAAAGACATGCTTCACACTCCCTGGAACAGCCTCATTTAGTGCAGATGCCTGACACCAAAATGCAGACATGGGGTCAATAATTAAGGAACTTCTCAAAGGAAAACATGAAAAGCAAAGATAAACTCATTGGGATATGCATCTCAAAGACATAATTATTACAGCTATCAAAAAATAAAGAATAACAATAAAAAGGCAATGTAGTTGAAGCATGTTGCTATCTGCATATTGAGCAGACTATAATTGGAAGGCAAAGCAAGTATTCTTACTTTCTTAGAGTTGAGACACTATATTGGCTTACTCATCAATGTGCAACTTCGTATTAAAAAGGGGGGAAAAGGGTTATATTTGGACCCTCTAAAAAATACAATAAATATATAATCTTCCTTCTCCTACCACAACAATGAAATTCATGGAAATATGTTCTTATACATGCAGATGTTAAACCCAAACAGGTAGGATAGCTTTGTGAGAAGAAAGATGGCCAATGGACTTCTTTGAGTTCATTAGTATGATTTGTTTCTCTCTTTGCAGCCTGCTACCAGCTCATGAGCTTGATTGATGGGAAGATGAGTGAGAAACATTGAGCAGTGAAGCTTGCAAGAGGTGCAGAAGCAAATTGAGTTGGGTAGTTGGATTTGTCCCCCCTTCATTTTGGTAATTGGTGGGTTGGGATTTCAAAATTTTGCTGAAAAGAGTGCAGAAATTTCAAGGAAGCAACAGGACTTTCTGGCTTTCGTAGTGAAACTGTCCAGGAGAAAAACCCAGTGAACAAAACATTAAAATAAAACATGTTTAGACTAAACTAAAAATGGGTTAAAATGCAGCTATACCCTAAGGAAAAAATTTAAGTTAAATCCGCATTTGAGGAAATAATTCAATATGGCCCCAACCATGAACTTTGAAATTAAACCAAAACAAAATGTTTTAAAGATGTCAGTCAAAACATGAACAGCTTTTCACTTTTTCAATAACCTTATCTATAAGATTGTTTAGAATACGTAAGATACAACTATCTATAAGCTTGAACTTTTAATGAAGGTCTAAATTCTAAGAACCAACCAGCAGAGATGTGTCAGCTGTATGTCAAAATCTGCAAACATCATAGAGTTGTTATTTCCAAATACGACACCTACACCCAATCCAGAAATCAAGATCGTCTTCCAATGGCTAGACCTCTCCAATCAAATACACATCAATCCCTGACTATTCAACTAAAACTATACATTATTATTTTTTTTTCTTGCTAATTTATTCAACTAGAATTCTTTCTACAAAACAGCATTCAGATTGTAGTACACTTCAAGAAACACACACCTTTGTTTTCTCCGTTAGAAAATGTACTATCGAATCTACAAATTACTAAGTGGAAAATAATTGCCAATAACATGTCATTAAAATTAATTTCCACCATTTTCCAAAAGTAAAAATCATTCTCCTTGCTACTCCATCAACTTAACATAACAGAAATTCACCATTATACGATGTGTATACCACCACCAGCTACCATGCCTCCCTCAACCAGCCAATCATAGTTAGCACATTTCTTATAATAACCTCACAATATTTAACAATCATAAGTACGAAATTATAATAATAAACTAATAACATATTTCCAGACATGGCATCTGCTTGATTTTGCAATTAACTATACAAAATTTAAAAATATCAATTTACTACTTGCAAATTTTTCGAAATCATTTATAGTAGCTGGATTAAGTGGTTATTTGGGAAAATGGGCAAAATTTGGTTACTTAATTATAAACATAGATAAATACAGTGGATAATACTCAGATACCAAATTGACTAAATAGGTAAAGTTACAGACAGGACAATTACTCTTTTCGTGGAGTACACGTTAGTGGAACCTAAGAACATTTCCTCGAGACAAAGGGACCTTAACCAAACAGCATTTTGGGATTATCCAGGTTCATTTCATCACTAAATGTCTAGCAACATAGTAATCGAGAAGTCGCCTAACAATAATACAAACAAATGAAGCTTTTGAGGAGGCAAGCAATTTTAAGAATCAAAATTCCACTTCGTAGTAAAAAGTATCATAAAACCAATGGAAATTAATTTAAAAAATTAAAGAATGAAGAAGGAGAAGGGGGTGGGGGAGTGATCCTAACCCTGGGAAGATCGATGTGTTTGTAGAGAGACCAATCAGAGGAACAATCGTGGTCTTCGCAGCTGTGATCGTGCGTACATGCCATTCTTCCTGAAGCCACAGGCAATTGAATTCTTTTTTTTTTTTTTTTTTTTTTTTGGCCGACAAGCAATAGAGTTTAATTAGAGAATTTTGAGTGCCAAAAGGAATTAAATTCCAAGAAAACAAAACCGGACAAAAAGAAAGGGAAAGTAAGACGCGCGACAAGACAAAGGCAGCATACGCATGTTTTGTATTACAATCTTCCTCGGCCCAGTGGAGTAGAGTGGGCTTTACAGATGTCTGTCTGCAATGTCATGTTGCCTCTTCGGTTTTATTTTAAACCCAACCCAACCCAACCCAATGCTCCCTCCCGTCCGATAGTTCAAAAATGGATTAATTTCACTGACCTGTACTTGAATTTTTTCAATTTTTAGAGAATTATACCTAAAAAAAAAAATTTATGATAATATCTAAATTTCTAAAATGTTTCAACGAATCCAAATAAAATATTATTTTATCTATCTTAAGTGACTTTTTTTATTATTTTTAATATTTTTTTAACTCTCTCTCCTCTCTTCTCTCTCTCTCTCTCTCTCTCTCTCTCTCTCTCTCTCTAATTCTTCTACCTACTTCTTTAGGTCCATATAATTAAAGATCCCAGATCCAAGATATTCTACTAGCAAACTAAGACACCAACATGTTGTAATTTACCAAAACTCGAATATGAAGCTATATGAATCAATTCAATTCAAGCTTTAGTGTAGCTGCAATTTAAGTTATGTATAAATCGGATCAAGAATTAAATTTAGAGATTATTATTATTGTTAAATTGAAAAAAAAAGAGAATCTAATCAAATCAAGTTTATGTTTAATGAACGGACTCTAAGGTTAAGTTTAACATCAAGTATAAAACTGTATAATTCCAACTTTGACTTATTTTTATGAGCTCGAGCTTGTTAAGGGGTTATCCTTTGTTCTCTCGGATTAATTTGCTAAATTAGTGAAATCTATTGAAGTGTTATTTCCACTGTACAACACAAATAAAATACTGTTCAAACAACAAATTGCATAGGAACATCCCTGTCTTATACCAAGTCATGGTTTAGCACACAGATCGAGCACTGATCTGTGGTTACTTTCGTAGTAACTGCTACATAAGAAATGATGGCCCACTACAGATTGTCGATAGATCAGTACACTTCCTGGTACTCCTTTCTTGCATGGCGTTAGTAACCCATGTCAAAAATGATAAAATTATCCTTACAACGCTAAAATCATTGCAATATGTATACAAACAATATATTTTGACACGCTATCTCGGTCGAATATGTAACATAACCAGGGTTGACATGAGATTGCGATATTGATCCTAAAAGCAAGCAATGGTCTGAAATTTGTGGTAAGAAATGCATGGTTGTTGATTCAACTTATCACGGATTAATTACGTAATAGAGAGTACTTGTTTACAAAATAAATGACCTTTGATTTTGAGGTGTTTGCTACCATTATATTAGATGGGGTTAGCAAGGAGACAGATGATGTCAAGATTGTATCCTCATAGGATGATAGTATAGTAGAGATTAAGACTTAGATGTTTTTCTCCTTTCTTGCATGTCGTTAGTGCGTTGCAGTTTTTGGTTACAATTCTTGCTTTGTTTTGTTTTTACACACTAAAGAACTAAAAGTGGCAAATTCGAGATGCGAGTTGTGTTTAGATTATTTTTTTTTTTACTGCGAGATAGCCTAAATTCTAAATCTGCAAAATTGATTTATGTTTGTCAAATAGTTAATGTTTTGGTTTTTGATTTATTTTTAGTAAGTGATGTTTTAGTTAAGGGTTGAATCGTGTTCCTTGGAGATTCAATGACGTTCAGGTTATGGGGTTTAGAGAGAGAGAGAGAGAGAGAGAGAGAGAGAGAGAGAGAGAGAGCATATGGGGACAAAGATGATGACTTCAAAGTGAAAGATGATGAATAGAGATCTATTACTTAGTTCTTTAAAATGATTTAAATTTAGAGTAGCAGATTTACTTGTTGTTCAAAAGGTTGGAAAATGAAGAAAGTGAATAAATTTGGTTGAAAAAAGAGCTTAAGCTTTTCAAAAATGGCATCCATGTGTGCTTTTTTTTTTTTTTTATTTGAAGAAGAAGAAGGGGAAAAAAAGGAAGAAGAAGAAGAAAGAGAGGAAAGAGTGGAGCCTAAAGGTAGGTGTGGTCTTGACAATGGTGGTTTATTGGTGGTGTTATTTTTGTGTATATTGGATGTCTTATATAGGTTGGGGAAGGAAAGTAGAGTTTTTTATTTTTATTTTTACTTTTGTGGTGGTTGGAGTGTCATGGTAGGTGTGACCTAGAGAGAGAAAGGGGTAGAGAGAGAAGAAGAAGAGGGAGGGAGAGGAGAGAGAAAGTTTGAAAGATATTAAAAAAATGATAAAAAAAGCCACATAAAAAATAGTATTTCATTCGGGTCCGTTTGCCACATCAGCAATAGTTCAGATATCACGAATGAAATTAACACATTTGAAAACTCAAGCACTTATTGAATGGAGCTCAAGTTTATTCTGTTTGGATTGTCGAATTTTTTTCTATATCTAATTAATATCTGTAAGACTATAATTTATCTATCTATATATATATGTTTGGTTAATTTATGAGTAAAATATTTTTTTTTTAAAAATATTTTTTTGAAAATAATAAAAATGTTATACCAAAATAATCAAAATATGATGAAAACAAACAAATACTTATAATGTTTCTAAATCAATTTACAAATATTTATTATTTTTTTTTTTGCCATCAATAAGTTTACTAGTTTAATCGAACTCAAATTGAATATTAATATTAATTAAGTTTGAATCAAATTTAAATATCAATATTATTTTAATTTCAAATTAAAATATTTTATTTATAAAACGAGATCAAATGAGCTTAATTGAATTGCGCTGGAGCTCATTTGATGTTACTTCAAGTCTAGCCAGAGATTGAAATTTTATGTTGAGCCCAAGCTCAAGTCTAATATTGTATTATCCTAATTAGACTTGATTGCAACCTTACCATGAGCCATAATGGCTATACCCTGTTTGTTTTATGTTCATTTGTTTCTTAAATTAGTCGTAAACACATTTATCTTATAAGGGATAACACTATAGTTTACAGAAAATTAATTCCAAATACTAAAAAAGTCTTTCCATTTATGTTTATAAAATATAACCAAACATATGATAACATGTTTCCTTTTGATAAGAATTTTTCTTAAAACAATTGGGTTATTATTCAAATAAAATAACTGTGTTCCATTACTTTTTTCAATAAAATTACATCATGTATATTATTATATATAAGCATTCGTATTACACAAAAGTATCAACAACTAGCCACTCCAATGTTCAAACAATAGGTTCATTTGTTGGTAATAGACTTCTCTCCTCTCTACCACATAGACTTTAATAGTGTCAATACACTATGTGAATTGATTAGTAGTATATAATTTCTAATTAAATTTTAGAAGTAAATGATTTTCTTAGAAATGATGCATCTTCATCATATAGGCTTTGCAATTGCAAAGGGGAAATGATATTGTATGACAATTGATCTTTGCAAAATAAACACCTCAAATAGAATGATAGAGTGAGGGATCAAGAGTAGGAATAAACTCTCTCTCTCTCTCTTCTCGGCCCACATATTGGTTGGGGAATTGAAAGAACGTAATAGTTTAGTACTTAGTACTTGATTTCTATAACAACGTGAATCTCCAAAGTTCAACCTCCAAAATTTAACCACCATTTTGATGATGGAGATTAATAAAGTTTCTAGAGTCCATAAGGGGTGTTGAAAGAATATATTATAATATCAAAAGACCTTTTAAGATACTAATTAGTAACACATGAATCTTTTGGAAAAGATTAAAACTAGAAAAATCACTTTTAAGACTTATTTGTAAGCTCTAAATTATGACATATAAAGCATGATAATTAAATCTTATCATTAATCTAAATAATTATTCCAAATCATCATTGCACTTAGCCATTGTATATGTTTGTGTATATACCTTTATTCAAAATCAATGTTCAATAGATTATACAACTATATTTATTATTACTACTTGATGTATGTTTTTCCCCTTTTTTTTTTCCCCAAATTGAACCCTCATCCTCCTCATGGAAGCAACTAAAGGTTTGAATGATTCCGATTGATTTAAGTTTCGTCAAGATGATAGAGAATACGAAGAGAGGCAAACGAATGAAAGCAAAACAAATAGACATGAGTTTATACATTATATATTATATTGCTTGTCCTTTCATGAGTCTATAAGTTTTCCTAGTAGCTAAGGAATGGGATATCAATGGCACACTGTATTACGAAGGATTACTGGATTAATACTAAGCTGCTTAGGAAAGCAAGCCTCCAAATTCATCTTCTGGCTCTCTTTAAAATGACATTCGTTTATATATTAATTAGGAATTATTTTAAGGTATTAATGGGATCATCTAATCTAATATTCATCAACTACTAAAGTTTTTTGTTTTATTTATTTTTATTTTGAATGTATAACCATCCAATCATTAATTAAATTGTTTTGGTTCCTTCTTTTTTTTATATTTAATCGGAGTATCCATGATGATCATAATATAACCACTCCAATTGATCCTTCATAACAAAATTTAGCCAAAAAGAGTTGATATCTACAAAATTAACAACACAACTACATTAAATTTTAAATAACATAAATAAACATACAACACAAAACAAAACATAAAAAAAGACATGATTTGCCTCCCATGAAGCGCTTGTTTAACATCGTTAGCTTGACTTGTTAAAACAAATCGACTCATAATCCACCAGGATCCCAAACAAAATCCAAAGAACATGTTTTTACAATGATCAAAGAGAATTTCTTTCTTGTCTTTGCTCTATTCCTTCTAAACTTAATTCCCTTTGATGTCCAAAATTTTTTTATGAAGAATGTTATGATAATTTTATGCCTTTTCAAATTCAATGATATATCTCATGGGTTCAAGACACAACTCTTGATGCTCGACATCTCTCTAATTTTCAAATAATTCAAAAAGTAGAGAGGGCTTAACATCCTTAGTATTCATTTCTTGGTCAACTTCTCCATCTTCCACTTCTTTTGTGGTGATTTGAATTTCCTCATTCACAGACTCAAATGAACTCTCCTCCGTTCTTTCACTTTGCTCAACATCGAATCAACATGTCATAGTAACCGTACGAAGCCTGGAAAGTTAAGATAGCAACACACGAACAAATGTACGACTAAAACAACAACTACTACTAATATAAGCAAAATCGTTAAAAAAGAAGAAGAAGAAAAGTCAACTTAAATATAAAACTAGGAATACATATGTAGGAGGTTCTTATATTTTATTGAGCAACTTATGGTATCCCTTGTTCTTGGTGGTCAGATTCAGAATCGTGTAGTAATTCAATTATCAGATAAGGGCTCTGCTACTTGTGCATTTGCGCTGGGCGTGATGCATCATCGACCATATCATTTTGCACAAATTGCATTTCAAGAGAGACAAAGTTGTCAAAGTTTTTTTCCTATATAACTGTTTGTTTAAATCGGTATAGACACGAGTTACCTTAATTTTGGGGTGCTCTGATCTCTAGAGCAGTGGCAACTTGAATACAAATAAATTCAGACTTTCATATCTAATTTCAGACATCTATGATTTGGGATACGGAATATAAAATACCTAGAGAGAAGCGGAATTTACTGAATTGAATAATAAAAAATTATTGTCATATTGTTTTAATAATAAAGATCTAAGAGAACATCTACAGTTTCATAGCGGATCATCTAGCTTATCATTTAACTATCAAGAGAAATGTAATAATAGATATAAGAAAAATTTCAAGGATTAAATCATAGGTAGGACAACTCCATTAAAAATCTCAATAATAAATTATCAAAATAAAATAAATGATCAAATCACCGTTGATGGACCTTTCGAAGAGATGTTATGAGTTTATAATATTTTTCAGTACCTGCTAAGCAAGCGCTGTACTCATCAACTTGCTGAGAAAGTTTCAAACTAAACAAGTTTTTTTTTTTTTAAACTAACCCTAGTTAATCAATTTAAAACTTCTTAAATCGTTTAAACCGAACTATCAATGAGTTTGTCCCATTTTAATATTTTTGCATTTTAACCCTTTACAAACTAAAAATCCGTTGGAGCATTCTTTCATTTATTTTTGTCTTTATTTCTTCATGAGATCTGGTTTCATATTCATGAGGAACATCTTCCCACCAAGACCATCAGTTTGAAGTTTGAACATACTTATGTCGTGAAATTTGAACAGATGTTGTACAAGATTATTTCCTAAACCTCTTTTTAGGAGGAATGAAATTATTTCTAGTACAAATATATAAGTGAGCTCAATTACGTCAATTCATATACTCATAAAGTCGAAGATGATGTCTATAATTTATTTGAATTTTATACGAGCTAGAAGCCCCAGAATTATTGCCTGCACGATACCACCAAGTTCCATTTGAAGGGTCTCAAAATACTAATTATATAGTTAAGTAAGAACATAAAATTAGTGATTTAATATGTCTTTAAGGTAAGCCAGCGTTGACATTCATGTTTACATGTCACTGTTACGTTGCAGTATTAGTGCATTTTTGAATTTCTTGTGATATCCGTGTAAAAAGACCGTTGCTTTCAATTCGTTGGAATAAAATAAAGTATGAAGGAAATAGTATTCCTTTATTTTAAACTAGGGATATCATTAAAGAAATATTTGCATCCGTAAAGAATAGCAATTCTTTAGGTGAAAAGAATGAATTAGATACTCCTTATCTACTCCGCATTACATAAATTAGATACTCCTTATGGTATAACTTTTTACAAATCAAATTAAAAGAATTGTTATTTCACAATAAGAAAGAATGAATAGCAATTCTATTATAATAAATCAAACACAGCGTCAATTATTGTTTAATAGGTAAGTAACCACTTGTAACTTAGTAAGACTTTTTTTGTGAAATCAGATTTCTCCTTTAGTTGGCCTTGGTATTCAAAAATGTTGATTTAGAATGAAATCAATTCATATTTCTGCAAATTAGCATTGGTGATTTTCACACATTATATATGTTAAAATTTTATTAATATCTACACACAACTTGTATATAACTTAGAATGTAATACTCATTAAATCGTTTCTTTTTTTATAAGAGGAATTGGTAAGCATTTATATAACATTGGTGCGACAACAATACAGCTACTAGAAATTAATAGTAAAATCAGTTAGAAATATTAACTAGAAAGTCAGTTTAATAAAATTAAAATTTGATATCAGAAAATTATTATAGAATAGCTTTTATTGCATAAGCTGAATGCATCAGATCCTCAAAGTATAAATCAAGAATTAAAATTGATCTCTCTTCTTAAGTTTCTTTTTCGTTGATCATTTTTAAACCCGCCTTTAACACTAGCCAATGACCATGAGTCATTCAAATTTATCAAGATTAAAAATAAGCTAGGTAAGGGGTATCGTAGCCAATAAAGTCCATAAACGAATATGATTATTTTAATATCATCATGAACCAGAATAGTTAGCATAAATAGGATTAAGTCAAGCTCATTGTATGATATGGCAAAAAAAAAAAAAAAAAAATTAAAAACCTCTGTATGATTTTCTTAACTATAATATACCTCTTCTTAAATAGTTTAACCACCCTTGGAGGCTAAACAAATTAATCTAGCCCACAAATTTTTCCAATTCTCAAATGGAGCTTGAGTTCAAACTTTATAATGTTTAACTTGATTAACTTGCAAGTTTAATCAAACTCAAGTGAAGTTTCAATATTAATATTACTTCAATTATAACAAAAAAATATTTTTTGATAAATACAGCCTATACGAGCTTATCCTAGTCAAGCTCAAGTTCATTCAATGTCACCTTGAATTGAGCTTCAACTTAAAATTTTAAGTTTGATTAATTTCAGCTTCAAGCTTAAGCTTCTCAATCTCAAACTTAAACCAATATTATACCATATTTACTTGAACTATTTGCATTTCAAACTTTTTTGTCTTTTCATCCAACCATTATAATTGCTCAAAAAAGGTACAACTATTAGTGCATTTGTATAGTAGTGTTTACAAATAAGTAGAACAGATGGTGAAAAAACAAGTAAACTTTAACTAATATTTCATGATTTAGAGACAGTTGAATCAAACAAGTTTGGTTTTCGTTTCCTATTGTATTGTGAAATAAATAGATAAGGGTAAATATTGCAAATAAAATCAAAACTTTGAGAAAATATACAATTAAGTATCTAAATTTTTAAGATTGATTAATTTAGTATTTAAATTATAAAATTAAATATTTTAGTACCTAAAAGAACTTTTATGTAACCAATGGATCAATATCACAAAATTACTATTAATATGCACGAAAGATTCTTCTAAATACTGGATTCATCAATTGCAAAGTTTGGCTACTAAATTGATCAATTTCAAAATTCAAGTACCTAATTTATTATTTTATCAAAATTGAGGTATCATTCATATTTGTGGTATTAAAATAAATAAACGGAAAACCGTGTTTTATATATTATTTTTAAATCGAATGATCGGTCGAGGTTAAAGTAACGTTTAGGTTTTTGTTTTATATATCATTTAAATGCACTGATTTGAAGGGATGAACGGACCAATTTTCGTTTACTATGCACGATTCTAACCAAAGAAAACCAAGCAGTGTGATTCCAACTATCAGAATTATGTTTATAGAAAATATTCGAGTCTTTTTCAACTTTCTAGCATCCAACTAATCTTTGCTTGGGCTTGTCATCCATCGTCATGGACACTGTCCTTTTACATAGATGAATTAGCACGCTAGGGTAACACTTGAAGTTTGTCTAAAGGTGACAAATAAAAGAAAAATTATAAAATTCTTAACTCGTAATCTAATATACAAAATTATATAAGGAAAATAAAGAATATACAGCATCCATAAATCGGGATGGATACACTGTATCACTTCATAAGTTATAACTATTTCATTAGTTGGAGATACAGTAAGTCCATCCGATCACTTTAATAATATATTGGACATAATAAACCGGTTGCATGGTTTTCACATTCTTCAAAAATCATAAATTCCCAATGTCCTATAATCAATGATCTATTTGGATTGTCTGCATCATACTTGTATTAGATTTGCATTTGTAAATTATTTATATCATATTTATATCATATCTATAGTTCTGTTTATAAGTAAATCTGTCAATTTTTTTTAGCATCTATTTCGTGATAAATATTTATTTCTTAATAGATATTTATTTGAAAACGATAAAAATATGAAATCAAAATAACTAGAATACGATGAAACAAAAAGACATATATATTAAGCCGCTAATTCTTTTTTACCTAATAATGACACCATAAAAGATTCCAATCGCAGGATTAACACATTTCGTCGTCCAAACTCCAAAGTATTTAACTTAGTTAAAACTTAAAGATGCATTTTTTGCCACTAAATCAGTCGTTTTTACAAGTTGTTTTCAGTTTACGTCAAGATGGGGGCAAATAATTATAGATTTAAAGCATGGTTTTTATAATTGATGGCATAGTTTTATAATCGATGAATATTCTGGTCCTACTAACTTCCAACTCATTTGCCCCTTCAAATGAATCTTGGGGTAGTCCAAAAATATTATTCAAATCTTATAAATATAAAATACTTGCATTATTGCTCAAAAACGTATACTTTGAGCTCAATATTCGGCCGCTTTCTTCTATATAATATATGTTAGTCCAACATTACATTAGTATGCGTATCGTATATTCGTGGGGAGGACTATAAAATCTTTATTGGACGATTGAGGAAAGAAGGAATAACGTAGTGGTTGCGAAATGGGAATCTGTGTATCTTCCATTGCATCGTCAGAGAGTCATGAGACTCCAGATTTCAATGAGAATGCAATATTTTTAGAAGAAGATTTTTCTCCTTATAATGGAGTGAGACAAGGTTCTGTTTACTCTAAAGCGGGAAACAAAGGGCTCAACCAAGATGCAGCCATCCTTTATCAGGTAGTCTCATTTTTTGTATTGTCTTCATCAACCTTTTTCATTTGTTTATGGTAAATCAAATCCATTTAATCTGGATTTAAACAAACAAAATAACGAATACGGGCTTTCTTTTCCCCCCGCAAATCATCAGTTTTCCATGACTTATAGCTCATGATTTTTGGTGTTTCGGGTACCAGAGTTTTTCACATGATATATAATTTATTGGCATCGTGAAATTGTAACGTGTTGACATGATGAAATTTTGTCGGAAGAAACACGGAGAGATGGTGAAGTGGAGTTGAGTGTGTGAATCAAAACTACGACAAGGGTGCATAAAAAATATTCAAACAAGAGAATATTACATGGATAATATAATTTTAAAAAAAAATTACACAAAATCAAATTGTAAAATGAAATTACGTGAATAGTATCATTGTATCGCATCTTGAAAGTACTATATAAATTTTTTTTTAAATTACAGGAGTGTCAACATGTGACACTTGTGTAATCATTAAATGTGTATCGCATGACTAACATGTGAAACATAATTAGACTTATACTCATGTTAGTTATGCGATACATCTATTTTTACAAGTTTGTCCAAATAGATCGATATATCGCATGTTCAAAATACGATATTTGTATAAATTATTGTGTCTGATCTTCAATATACAACATAGCAATAGTAGTTTTGTATCTTTTTTCTCTCCAATCTATAATTATGTAATTTTTTTTAAAAAAAAACATTAGACATGTCTTTCACCCAAACAATTTCATGAAAAATTTATATTTACAAAATAATGAATTAAATAATTTATTTTATTTTATTAATTATCTTTTCTAGCATGCATTCATATAACGGGTACAACATAGGCTGGTAAAAAAATAAGAAATAAAAAACAACCGGTGGCATCAAAAGAACCATTATATCTATGCGGATTGACTTACGGTTTATGTTCGGTCATGTAGGGATTTGGAATGGAAAAGGGGGTGTTTTGTGGTGTTTTCGACGGCCATGGATTGAATGGACATATTATTAGTAAAATTGTAAGAAACCGTTTGCCATCGCTCCTGTTGAGCCAGAGAGAGGCTCTTGCCAAGATAAAAACTAGTGCAATATATAATGAACCGATTGATGAACCAAGCAAGAACTTTCACACATGGAAAGATGCATGCATCAGTGCCTTCAAAGTAATGGACAAGGAGATTAAGCTTCAAGAGAGTTTGGATAGTTCTTGTAGTGGAACAACAGCAGTTGTCGTAATAAGACAGGTAATGAACTGTTAATTTATGCAGTAATCAACCTTCTAAACTTGCTTTTTTATATGATCATTTAACTTGTGATCTAATCAATTTTTACAACTAAATGATTAACAGGGCGATGACCTTGTTATTGCTAATCTTGGTGATTCAAGAGCAGTGCTTGGAACCATTAAAGAAAATGGAATCACTGCTGTTCAGTTGACAAATGACTTGAAGCCTAATGTACCTAGTAAGATCCTTCTACATGCCATCATCTACAAAAGAAAAAATCCATTGTGGTCCTATGCTAACTTGTTCAAATTATGAGCTAAAGTACAATTGATTGTATCAAAACTTAAATCTTCACTGCGAATTCACGAAATCTTTGATTGATTATGGATTTGTAGGTGAAGCAGATCGGATAAGGAAGTGCGACGGACGAGTTTTTGCATTGAAGGAAGAGCCACATATTCATAGAGTATGGATGCCTCATGAAGACATTCCTGGACTTGCCATGTCTCGTGCTTTTGGTGATTACTTGCTCAAAAAACATGGAATAATTGCTATTCCTAATGTCTCATATCATCGGATATCTTCCGAGGATCAATTTGTTGTCCTTGCAACTGATGGGGTGAGATGCCATTAAAAACACAAAAACTACTTAATAATGCAACTCTCCAATCAACTTTAATAGGTCCCATTTCCTAAGCAAAGTTGATATGCTGTAGTAATACCATAGACTAAGCATTAACTTTATAATCAAACAACAAGTCTAAAAAATTCGACATGGCAATCATAGCAAGATGCTAAAAGTTCAAATTCCCCCATAATCATCCAACTCTTATCTCATATAGGTGTTTCATATGATGTGCTTCAACTGAAGTCTCATTCCTTAGCAAAGATGGGTACAAGAATTATACTTATAATTACTAGGTCGATTTAACCTTAATGCACAATGCTTTTTTCAGATATGGGATGTGCTTGACAACGATGAAGTTGTTTCCATAGTTCAGTCAGCAGAAAATGAGGAGGCAGCAACCAAAGCATTGGTTGAAGCAGCTAATTTTGCTTGGAAGAACAACTTCCCTTTAGCCAAAATTGACGACTGTACGGTGGTCTGCCTCTTCGTTCAAAAGACAAAATAGGAGACGGTTGGTCGACGCGAAACCGAAGCAGCTTGTATAATGCGAGGTTTCTTTCCGCCCTTTTATGAAGAAACATAAAGTTCACAACTAAAACTCCACAGGCTTTTCTGAGGTTCAGCAAGGAGGCCATTACAGATTTTTAGTATGGCAATGGTGACAAGTTTCATTATCATATTAGTGCTTTTCTTGTAATACCAATGTTTACTGTCAAGATCTAGTAACCTTACTAATTACACTATCCTCTCGTGAGAATCGTCCCCTTCCTTCACTTTATATTATCACGAGGAGGGGCAAACAAAAAAATAGACAGAAAAAATATAAAAGTAGTGAGCTTACTTTATGTTTGGAAAAGTTGTGCCAACTGAAAATACGAAATGGATTTTGATCTTGTAATTTCTAAACAATAAGATTTACTCAAAATTTCACCATGGAAACTAAGGGAGAAATTGGTCGTGAAAGAAATTTCTTATTATTGCAAACAGAAATAAATATATAAATAATATATTCCAAAGGAAATGTATTTTAGGAATTGATTTTTCACTTTCATATCTATTTAACCCTGCAACAGCTTGCACTAGTAAAAATTTGTTTTTCAGTGAAAATGATCCAAGCAGCATCCAAAATGTAATTAAAAGAAACAACCCAATAATTTGCATGATTTTAGGATGCAAAACCTGATTATTTTCCTCATTTTAAAGATTAACTAGAAAAATCTGTTCATCTTCTGCAGGATATGGTCATAATTTTTAACATAAGGTATACATCACAAATGAAATTTTTAGACCAAAATTTAGATACACCCTCAAAAAACAGAACGCCAGCCTACACATAGATTGTGCCATCATGTTACATTAGAAATAGACCCCCGTATCTGTACCTCTTCCATCGCACAAGTTTTTTTTTGGGTATTGTTCCATCACACAAGTTACTGATTTCTTGCCAAAGAAACCCCCAAATCACCCTGTTTCATCCTTTGGACCATCAAGAATGTCCTCGTATGAAACAGGTACCCTAATCCGATCCTTTACAGATTGCCTTTTCTCTTCGGCATCATCCTGTGCTGCTGCTGCAACAGGACTTATGGTAACATCTTCACTAACAGGTCTACCAGAAAATGCCTCCTTATCTCTGGCCTGCGCCTGCCTAATATTTTGCTGTTTGAATTGTTTCTACAAAATGAAAAGATTTAAAACCACAATCAAAATTAATAGCGGCAAATGGGAGTTGGAGGAGGCAGCAAGAGTGAAAATGTCCCAGGAGGACAAGTGGTTGACTGAGAAGGTTCACTAAAGTAATTCAAAAGAAAATGTTTAAACAAATAGTGGCATGTTAAAGTCTCAGGAACAATTCTACATCCTCATAATAGTTCAACTATAAATAGCAAGTACAAGTGGGAAAAGGAAGGTTCCATCCTAGCAAAATGCAATCACATGTTGAGAAAAATCAAACCAAAAATTTTTCATATGCTTTATCCATCATCATCAAATATAGTGGAGCCTTAAACAAGTTCTCTGACAAAAACCTATCTAGAACAACAAAAAAAGCCAGCCAAATTAAGTTGATGCAAAGGAAAACAAAAGATACTTTTTAGCAAGAAAACAAAAGAACATATAGGATTTTCCAGTTACATAACAAAGGAAAACAATTGGTCATCAAAAACCACAACCACCCAAAAGCAATATACCAGGGTCCTCCTAGAAAAGAAAATGGCAATAAGTATCTAATCACAAGGCAGGTATATATAGAGGCAACAGTAAGGATAAGCCAAGCAGCTGATGATTCGTTTTCAACCCAATTAACTGTCCTTCAAGCAATAAAAAAAAAAAGAACATAGCATACCTCAAATTCCTTTGCTCTTTTCATTATTTCCCTGTATGCATTTGGCTCTCTTGCTTTAATAATACTCCATAGTACACCCCCGCCAGTTCTTGGACGCTTTCCATCAGCCGTCATTTGACCCCCACAAGACTGAATGACATCCACCTGAAAATTCTTAATGCTTAAGATTAAAAGGGCAAAGAAAATATCAATAGAGAATGTCATGTATTATAACAATTTGAAGGATGTGTATATCTTAGATCTACATGTCGTTCAGTTGATATTAGTGAGTAGCTGACTATTCTCATATGCACACAAACAAATTTTAGTACTAGAATAAAGTTGCTCTATTTGGATTCCCAAGAAAACCACAAAAAAATAAAGTTTTACACGAGAAGGGTCAGAAATCAAAATCGATTCTCCCTGCTCCTAGAAGCTAACAGTTTTTGGCTAAATGTCAAGCAGCTATAGTCTAGAGTAGTCAAAGTTTGAGCGCATCAAGTGTCCAGGAGCGAGGCAAGGAAAATGTGATTTTTCTAGCAAGCCTTCTCCACACAAGACTGCATTGATAAGCACGTGTTTTAATTACAAGGTGCAGAAGAGCCAAAGCAAAAGACATGCACTTCTCAAATTCTAATTTTGGTTTATTTGAACAAATGTCCAGCTACATCCATGTTAAATATATTTTTAGGAAATGGAATATGCACAGCAACATCAAAAAAGCAGTAAAAACAAACTCATAATGCATAAGCCATTAAAGATGGTTCTAAGTTGCGAATGATCCTTAGTGTGCTTGACTATAAGTAGCACATTGCACTTTTAAAACATCCTCTTCAGTCCTCACAGAACCATCCTCTGTATCAGAGGCAAATCCCATTCTCCGCTCATTCCTTTCCCTGCAAATATAACAAAACACTGCCACAAAACCAGCCCCCATTTCAGTACACCTATCATCTTATTCCTTGTAAGAATGACAAACCATCTATTGCCTTCTTGAAGGTTCTAAAAGTATGATCTATTGCCTGATTCAATCCATGCTTCCCTAGCATAATCACATTCCAGAAAAGGTGTTTCTGGTTTTCTATATCATGTTAAGACAAGTAGCAAGAATTACTATAGGCCACATTACACTACATAGTACATATTACATAAGTTTATATCAGCTGTCCAGAACAAGATAACAGGATGGCAGGAGCAAGGAAACTGTTTGAAGTTTGAACTAGTGAAATATGAAATGATATGCAATGTTGTAATGTGAAGCATGCAATGCCAGAAACAAAATGCAATGATTCCAGTTCTAATACAAGCTGGAGTAATCTGTTCAGATACAAACAGAATTTGGGAGCCTTATTTGTATTTCTCTGATTTTTTTGTATTACACGTACTGGGAATTTATATATCGATTAGCTTCCCACACAACTTGGAATGTTGGTGATGGTGTGTGTAATTGTGCCACCTCACCAATTAGTCACAGCAGCAATAGTTCTCGAAGTATACTCATAAAATGTACATATTCCTACTGGATTCATAATTTTAAGTAGTCCTAGCCTTTCCCTTAGAGTAAATAACACCGCAAGATCATAACGATTAGGCATTTAGGAAAGTGGATCAACTAAGATCGTCATTGACATGTGTCACAACGTAACTCATCTTCTGACTTTTGATTAAATTTTTCTCCTATTAACACGTGTCAATAATGATCTTAATTAACCCAATTTCCCAAACATTGTGACCTCAAATAAAACACTTGAAACGTTGTGATTTTAATTTAAGTTCAAACTTTGTGACCTTCCAATGTAATTTACCCTTATGCCCACAACTGCTTAGCATCAATATCCAGCTCATTTCCACTAGCATTCAGCTCCTTCCACTATTATCACCGGACAACATAAGATCAGTCCCAACCATACAAACCCTAGTTCAACAGCAAGTGTACATTTTACATATCTTCAGTATAATGTACACCTGTAATCTTATAACGTTAAAAATATAATTGCACATACAATCTTTCCATGAAGCATACATTTTTTCACAATTCTGATTTCGATCATGGAATTGGTCACAGGTATGAATTTCTGTGGCTTCTATAAAACTTTGACACTTCTGGAAGCTATTTACCTTTCCAACCAGAAACAGAAAGAAAAGATATAGCTCAGCAGGAAATAGCCTAATTTGACATCTGAATAGTTAAAACAGTGATAAAATAAAATGAAAGGGATTGAGGAGAAAGCTTCAGGACATAGGAAGAGAGGCTTACCATTTAACAAAGGGCAACATAGGAAGATGATATGACCCAATTTCAGAAATAAACTGGACTCAGCAGCTCATTCAATGAATTATTTTAAAGAAGGGGGAAGGAGGAAGAATGCCCCCTTTGGGGGGGGGGGTGGGTTGGGGGTTGGCATTGCTGGTTTCCATCTGAAATGAACTTGCAATTTTTCATCAAGTATGCTTCACAGCTCTCTCCTAACAAAGCTACGAGTACATATACCTCCTAAATGAAAATGGTTAGGATAAGTGCTTAAGGACATGATGTGCATCCTTTCAGCACAACTAGTGGTCTGGAGAGGAGCAGACTATCCATGTGTATAACAGGACATCATTGAAAGTGTGCTTCAAGAGAAAAGTTTAATCAGGCATAGTTAGAATTATCCCCAAACTTACTGCACTGAAAGGCGCTCATTGGGCATTTGTAGGCAATTCCCAGTACAGTGCCCTAAAGGTTTTGACAGTTGGCAAGCAGTTCTCCCAGGAGACTCTCTAGCCTCTTTTGGAGACTAAAGTCCAGAAAGACAAAAAGTACTGGAGTAACTCAAGCTTTTTCTGCACTCTGCTTGTCAAGTTCAAGTCCAGAAATTCAACTCGAGATTAATTGGCTTGTCCTGCCTATACCTCAACTTGACCACAACATTTGAGAAGACAACGATTGACCAAGACATTGACACTTCCTAACGTCTAAAACAGGCCAGGAATCATATAGAATTGAGAAAAGAGTTTACATGTGGGATTAAAATTTAGTTGCTAATTTAGATTACAAACACTGCTAAATCTGACAAATGTGCTGATTGACTAAGCTTAATGGTTTGAGAGAGGAAATAGGAACGCCAGGAGCAAAGGGAGGAGTAATTCATTAAGCATCAAACTTTGGAGGAAAAATATAATAAAGTATGATGCAGCTTAAAGTCTGAGCCTAAAATGAACCCTAATCATCTACTTGGCTACTCCATTAACAAGGACTTGCTAACTCTTCTCCTTGAACAATTTTAACTATATAGGGTAAATTCACTGCCTGACAACAAGCAGTTTGCTTAATTATTTAAGCAAACAACATTCAAACCGGACTCGTGTAATTCAACAAATAATCGTGATAAAAGATTTTCGCCTCTTGCACAGGGTTACTTAGCTGACACAATACCAAGTAAAAAGGTCACATACCTCGTTGACAAGATCACTCAACGCAGACATTCCAAGACAACCCACAGCTGTATATACCATATACGATTTCTTCTCTTTCAATCGTCTACATGTATCCAGCACAAACCTGCAAAAAAAAATATAAAAATAAAAACACACAACACACCCCTTTCATATTCCAAACACACAAATTAACGTTTTTGAAAAAAAAAAAAAAAGTGTCGTAACAAATCATTCGACTAATAATGGCAAAAAAAATGTGCACGAATTAACATAAAAACCCTAACCCTAATTATTCTATCTTTTTTATTCAATAGATTACTCCGAACGATAATTAAATGAAACATACCTATCGATACCCATAATAGGTCCAGGACCACCACCACCGTTCCTACGTCTGTTCTTTTTCTTCTTCTTCTTCTTTCTATTCGTTTTACGTTTAACATCCTCGCTTTGGGATTTTTCAAGCGTATCATTTTTCTTCGTTTCCGCATTAACGTTATCACCATTATCGGTTTCTATAAACTCTCCCTCTTCAACATCAACCATATCAACATCATCCAAGTGATTGCCCCCATCATCATCATCATCATCGCACAAAGCCTCCAGTATACTGTCTCCTTCCTCCATTAATAAATGCACACAGGAACTAGTAGCGGTATGAGGTTAACAGGAAATTGTGAAAAAAGAAGGAGAGGGAGCGGAGAACAAGTGAAGTTTGAAGCAGTACAGTGGTTTTATCAGCGTCCAAAGTCCATGTCCATCAATGCTGGACCTTATTAAGGCTTTCTTAGGGCTTGGCAATTGAAATGGTTTGGTTAAGCCCAGGATGTAATCGGGTCGGTCATTAATGGTTTTCGATCCATCCAATCCGATAAAAATCCTATAAGATTGATTTCTATAAGATAATAAGGTTGGGTTTGGAGATAAGTAAAAAACTCTGCAAGGTATTAGAGTTGAATTTGGATACTACTAAAACTTGATGGATTTCTATCCGACCCATTAGTTGTAGTAAAAAAATTATAATAGAATTATATTTACTAAATGTAAACATAATAACGAGCTAAATTTAAAGATAGGTTGGTAAAGAAAAGGTGAATTACTATATTATTGGACCATTATTTTATTAGCTTAAGTCTGCTAAATCTATTAAAAAAAACAATAGGCGGAGCGGTTTTAGGTTGATAATTGTGTGGGTGGTCGGGCGAGTAATCGAGTTGATAGTCAAGTAGGTAACGGGATTGGTGATAGGTTTTAGAGTAAACTCTATAAGACGGATTTGGATATAGAATGAAAACCCTATAGTGTTATAAGGTCGAGTTTGGTATATCCTATAGTGTAATGCATTGGGTTTGAATTTATATGACCCATCCAAACCCGACTTGGTGCATCCCTAGTTAAGCCCATGCCTTTTTTTTTAAGTAAATAAGTTTTTTAGATAAAAAAAAACACTATAAATTCATTATAAACTATTATGGCCCGTTTACTTGAAGTAATGAGAGGAAATAGAATAATCATTCCTATAACTGAATTTATTACATTTTTACTTACACAAATAAACTAGACCTCTTTCTATTCCCTATATAAATGGAATAAAAAAATCACCTACCATATGATTTTTATTATTATTATTACATCTATATTCCTCTCTAATGAGAATTAAAATTCAAAAGATGTTACTATTTTACCTTAGTAAATTTATCATTGACAAATATATTATAAGTACATAAAACCCTTATTTTTTTTATACAATTTTATCATTCTTTATTTATTTTATTGTTAAGATTTAGTAAATCATGTACAAATCTACAATGCAGATTAAATATAACATATACATATAACACATGGTTTATACTATAATGACCCGTATAAGTTATAACTTGTATATAAAACTTATAAGTAATATATATAAGTTATAATTCATAACTTGTATATATAATTTTATATACATGATTTATAAATATGTAAGTTATAAGTTATATATATGTAAGTTATATAATTTACTTATTATATTATAACTCATTCTAAAAATATATAAATACTTAATCTAGAGAGACTATGGATATATGAGCTATATATGTATTATATAATATATATATAGCAAATGAGTAATATATTAATGAAATACACAGGTTATATATCAAAGTTATACATGTAGGTTAAATTATAAATATTTATGAAATACCTCAAACCCTCATCTAGTTAAATTAAAAATAATTTAATTGAATAACATAATAAATAGTTAATATGGTATTGAATTTGAGTTTAGTTAGAAATTTATCTTACACATATTATGTTTAGATAATTTGACATAAATTATCTTAGTAAATAGATCTAAATTGAAATTGAGGTTTTAAATGTTTTGTAAACTTCTAAACCCTTGAATCTTAGTTAACTTTCATTTTTCTTAAATCCCGATAATTTTTTAAAACAACTGCTTGTTTACAAATATTAGTTTTACATTCGAACTTAACTCAAATGTCAGATTTTCATAAACTAAACTTTTAAATTGTATTTTTATATTAAGTCATAAATTTCTAATATATATGCTCTCGAATTATTTTCCAACTAATTATGATTTTTAATATAATTATCAAAAAGGTTTGAATTTAATATTTTATCTCAAAAATATCTTTAAATTTATACATATATATAGATATTCATCCTTTCCTTTTTCCTTTTTTTCCACCTGTCTCTCTTTTTTCTTCTCTCTTCTTCCTCTTCTTTCTACGTTTTTCCTCTTCTCTTCCTTTTCTTTTCTTCAAAATCAAACCACCAATCTCAAATTCAACAAAATAATGAGGAAAATGAAATATAGAAAACAAGATGGAAGATGAAAATCATTCAACAAACAACTTCAAGAACTTAAGAGGACCAGTGGTGGAAGAGATCGAGATGTTTGGATTGTCTAGAAAGATGAGTTTTGTCATTTTTCTTGCTTTAGTTTTTATTTATGTATGCAAATGATAAAATGGAACTGGATAGCTATAGGTCTTGTAATAGAATTGATAACTTGGTAAGATATGAACATATTTGCTAAAACCTAAATATTTGTATATTTGTGTATGCTAGGTGTTTGATAAAATGAAATAAAGGAATACGATATAATGGAGAGAGAGAGAGAGAAGTGCTTATAGGTTAAGATTATATATGACTATGCTAATAACAAAATGTTTTGTTCATGTATGTTGAAGATAAATAGCTAAAATCAGAGTAAAAACACAAGAAAAACATAACAAGATCCCCCTGCTCATTACGGCCATATACAGTCCATGATGCATTCAGAAAATAAAATTTAGGATGATAATGGGTGTGATCTCCTTTGATCATGTATTTTCGAAGGTAATAGCTTATATCATGGTCGTGACGAGGGGCATGATCTCCTCTGGTCAAGAATTTTCCCCTTGTCCGTGACAAGGCCCATGATAACTATCACGAGAGTGATGAAGCCTGTAAAGACCCGACCCACTAAATCCGAGATTTGGAGTACCGAGTCTCCAACCACATATAACATTTTCACATTATATGTAAGGTTGTCCTAAAACTAACAGTTTATGAAAATTGTTTGATCAAATCTACTAAAACTATATAAACAACCTTTAACAAAATAAGATTGCTAATAAAAGCAATCCATACATATATATACATCATATGTACAAAATTTAGTGTCAATACAAGACATTACAAAAATTACAAGCTTTTCTTAGTACAAAAGATAATCTAAAGAAACCTTAAGGTCTATTATGCTTAGGCTTATCTAACAAGCCTTTTAAACAGAGAATTATGCTTTATACAAAAGCTTCTCCAAAAACCAAGGGTATTCTCGTCCCGCTCGTCCATGAATCGCTCAAAATGGGACCCATATCCCAGATCATCGTATAACTCATCTTCATTACCTACAAAGCAACAAAAGTGAGCCAAAGGCCCAGTACGCAATGACAAACACAAGAACAATTGATTAAGCAAACTTAAATCAAATGAAATGCACCAATGATCAGGTCATTATCTTATTAAGTTTTCTTTTAAAAAACAATAGGAGGGTGTTCAAACCCAGGAATCATGCTCTAGGAATTTAGGGGTTCTGAGTAACAGCAGCTACTTAGAAGGTTGATATAGGCAGTCCGAATACTTATATCTCCTATATCTATTCCATAAAGAAATAGCTTCATTTAGGGTTCAAAAGCCGTTGCCCGACTCTACTTAAACTTAGTCCACAACATGAGCCTAGTTCATAAGTTTCCATAAACTTTGAACTAAACCATGGTATTTTCCCATTAGTTTAAGCAAACGTTACTCGGATACTATTCTCCCCATCGGCTACCCACTTAACCAAGAACGAATCACTATTGCATCATAGCGTACAATGGCATTGTAACGTCCTAAAATAAGGCATTAGAACCCGCCACGTATCCTCTCTTAATATAGGATACACAAAGGCTCCATTATCCACAATAATACAATCATCACTCGTAAATACTCATAGGGTAACTCATAGGATACCAAACCTGTTCAGACTAAAAACTCATACTTCATAAAACATAAACTCTTGATTCAAGCATAAAATCCAAGATCCCATCATAGTCAACAACTTCAACATAAACTAAAAACTGTTTACATTAAAATCTCTTCATTTAAAACCAACAGTGAATCTAACTACAATCTCAAATGATCGAAACATGTCTTCTCTTAGAAACTTGGTATATGAAGCCTAACTCTCGGCTGAGTAGTCAGGTCCACTATCACCATCCCCGCTATCAAAGAATAAATCATAACCGGATAGATCATACACTATATCTTCTTTACCTGTATCTAAAATTTAAAAGAATGAGCGGCGACGCCCAATACGATAACTCCAATCCAAAAACAAATGCATATGCTCATACAAAAGGCATACAATTCATGCAACTTAAACTAATGCAAACAATCATATTATTATCTTTCTTAAGCCAACACAACAACACAGTCCAGTATTAGGTATACTCTAATCCTGAACTCGGAGTTACTCAGACCCCATTGAAAATCATACAACTCTTTGAAAATAATAATCATATACATATATGGATGAGTGGGTACTCCCCAAACATCCCGAATCCAGAACACCTAATTCTACCGGAATCATATCAAGGCACGAGTCCACTAAGGATAACCTCACACCAAGATCACAGGGTACCTCACCAGTATCACTGTCTGCCAGGTTTTTACTAGTAAAAGCCAAGCACAACCAAAACATACAATTATTAAACCAAATAAAGATTAAGTTTATTAAGAACTTCTGTTCCTATAAGCATTCAATCAATACTAAGTTTACAAACAAAAACAGCAAGTAAGGATTGGTCGTACCTTTCTCGGTTTCAGGAAATTCCAATCTGTATCTCCTAAAAATCCTTTATCGACAATACTTAACCACAACTAAATCTCCCAAATCTCCACAATACTTCAATCAATATTAACAATTCAACAACAAACTCAAATCTCAAATTCCTGTCAACAACATACATTTATATATAACATATAAGAACACGATATAAACAAACCCTAATGTACTACAACTCCCAAAATCCTAACCTGACAAAGAAAATTATCAAGTTGCACCGTCTAACCGATCAATCTTTTACAACAATTTATAGAATTTGATAATCCTTCAAAACCCTAATATTATATGACAACAAGAAACATAATGATTCTAATCATACATTATTCAACTCCATCAAAGAAAAGATGAAACTTACTGATTCAGATCACCAAAATCCAACTCACTTCCATAAATTCAGATCCCAACCAAATCTAGGGTTTCCTTCATGCAAACAAATCACAAAATCCTTAGAATTTACATGAAATTAGTATAAATCTGATATGAGTACATTATACTTACTTGTTTTAATCACAACACTCACTTCTTATCCAGCTGAGGCAAATCAAATCCAAGATCTAAATCTTTCCTACGTTTTTCCTTCAAAAACACAACAAAACCCTAAGCAAACTCATACAAATTCATATTTAATCCATGAGAAAATGTTAAAATCACTTACTTTGAATCATAAACACCTTCCGAATGATTCTCCAATTCTAGACCTCCAAGAATACTCCAAAACTCTTTATACGAAGGAGAAAATGATGAAAGACAAATCTGTCGAAACTGTCTTTCGCATCTCTATTTATATAATTTTGGTCAACGTCGGTCTTACACTGGCGGCGTACGTGTAGATCTTACCGGCGTACACCCTATGGTGGCAAAATTTACACGAGCACTGACAGCGTTCATCGGGGCTTTGAATTCAAGAACTTCAATTCCTACTACATACGCCGGCAAACCCATGCCCTACGCTGGTGGCGCTCCATGCTGGTGTTGAGAGAAACCTAGTGAACACCGGCGGCGTTCCTTCCAGCATTAAGAAAAACACTACTGTTCCCATCCTACACCGTCTCTACGCCGGCGGCGTAGATTCTCCAGGAGGCAGCGTATAATCTGTCAAAAATTGCAGAAATCCAAACTTTAACATTTGTTCTACAACCAAACTTAAACATTTACAATTTACTTGTTTTGACCTTAAACTCATCCTATATCATCTCACGATTCATAATTCATTATATTTTCAACTTTATTTCTGTATTTTACATCTCTCCTCTCCTAAAAAGAACTTTCACCCTCGAAAGTTATCTGGATTAATGAAACAACTCTGGATATTTTGTCCTCATATCTTCTTCTAGCTCCCAGGTAGCTTCACGTTCAGATTGATTAGTCCATTGCACTTTCACATATTTGATCATCTTGCTTCTTAGAATCTTCTCCTTAGAGTCCATAATTCTGATCGGCTTTTCAATCGTCGTAAGGTTCGGCTGCACTTCTAACGGTTCAAGAGCTGTTATTTCTTCCGGATCTCTAACATACTTTCTAAGCATGGATACATGGAACACATTATGCACCCCCTCCAAATCAGGCGGTAAAACTAATCTATAAGCTATGTCGCCTATCCTTTCAAGAATCTCATATGGTTCCACATATCGAGGATTCAACTTTCCTCTAAAGCCAAATCTGACAACTCCTTTTGTTGGTGAAATCTTTAGCAAAACGTGTTCGCCTACCTGAAATTCCAATGGTCTTCTTCGTTTATCCGCATAACTCTTTTGTCTATTCTGAGTAGCTTGTAATCTTTGCCTGATCAAACTGACCTTGTCAACTGCATCTTGGACTAACTCCGGTCCCAACAATTGTCTTTCACCCACTTCATCCCAATGAATAGGTGATCTACACTTGTCAACACCTCATTTTTGCCCCCTTTTTGAAAATAATAAAAAAATAATAAAAAAGGTAGAAAATACAATAAAAATTGAAAATTATAAAAAATAAATAAATTAGCTAAATTTAAAAATAAAAAAATTACAAAATTGGAAAAGAATATAAAAATTTGAAAATTAAGAAATCTAAAAAAATAAAAATAAAAATAATAATAAACCCCATCTTTAGTAAATAAGTTTTTAGAAGTTTAAAAAATCGAAAAAAGAAAGAGGAAGATCAAAAGACACTTATTTACTTTAAATGTGCTTTAAAACGAATTTATGTTGGCAATTTTGTAACTCCCGATCCTTCGAATCAATTCGTAACCGACGGCCATTAATGGCGGAATTCAAGTTTTGTAACGGACGGCCATTAACGGTCGAATTCAAGTTTTGTAACCGACGGCCATTGACGGCCGAATTCAAGTTTTGTAACCGACGGCCATTAACGGCCGAATTCAAGTTTTGTAACCGACGGCCATTAACGGCCGAATTCAAGTTTTGTAACGGCCATTAATGGTCATGATCCGTTTCACTTCCCCTCCAGCTCTATATAAACCACAACCCCGATCCTCTTCAAGACACAAGATCCAGATCCGAAAAAAAAATTTCAAACAGAAGAGAAATTCAAAAAAAAAAATTCGAAAGAAAACAAAATAAAAAAAAAAGAGAGGAAGAATCAAAGGAACCCAGAACCACCACTCCAAACATTCATCTCCGACCACCACTCAACTCAGACCACGGCCACTGCTGCACCAGCCACTTCCGATCCAACCACAGCCGCTTCGATCAACATCCAGCTCCGACCGTCGCTAGCAACCACCACCAGCCACTGCTGCTCCAGCCACCGTCCCTAGCCACAACCACCGTCAACTCAAACCACCACCATCAGATCAACCCAACAGCCTTTCGGAAACCAATTCAAAAGGTTCAATGTTTTTTTTTTTTTAGTTAGTTAGTAGTATTATTATTATTAGATGCATTAAAAAAAACAGAAAATGGTAAAATGAAAAAAGAAAATTGAATAGAAAATAAAAAAATATATTTATAGATATGAAAAAAAATACATATTTGGGATGCATACTACAATTTTATTAAATAAATAAATTTAGGGTATAGTTTTAATATGATTTTTGGTTAAAAAGATAAAATTAAAAATAAAAATCAATAAACTTATATTTGTGCATGTTTGTGTATATTAATAAAATAAATTTTCTAGGATAAGTTTGAATATAAACCATAAAAAAAATAATAATAATCTTAGGAATATTATCTTTTAAGTTTTAATATATGTTTGATGCATGCTTATGGTATTAATAATCTATTATTTAGCAACTCACCTTTGTAAATTTTTTTATACTAAAAATGAGAAAATTTGAAAAATCAACAGAAATTCTTTTTACCTTTTTCTACACATATATATATATATATATCTAGTATATATTGTTATAAAAAAAAAGGTTTTCTTAGCTTATATAAATATCATTTAGTTATTTTCTAAATTAACAAAAACAATAAACAGGGTTTTTTTAAAAATTAGTATCTTTTAGGAATTTTCAAAAACAAAAACATAAAAATTAGATTTCTTTAGGAATTTCAAAAATAAAAATTGATTAAAAACTTAAACTTGGCGGGTTTCTAAAATAAAAAATACAAACAAATTAAAAATTTTATAAAATAAAAAAGAACTACGTTTTGTCTGATCTCGATTAGCGAGTACGTAGGCACCTACGGGGCGACAATAAAAAATGAAAAAATATTTTTTGTTTATCATTTTGGTTATTTTGTGTATAATTTTTGAGAAATAAAAAATATAAAATATAAAAGAAAAACAAAAAATGTGACTTGTAAATATTTTTATTTGAATTTTTGAGCATATAAAGGATAGATTATAAATTTAAAATTCCGAAAGTGGTAACCATTTGGTTTTAATAGGTTAGCCCCGAATCCATGATATCTGGTTTTAAAAAGTTTGGTTTTTAAATCAAATTTTCGCAGACTAGTAGCTAAGTTAGGATCAACCGACCCATTGATCCTAGCTTTTATTTTTTTCCCGATTTATATCGGGTGGCGACTCTAAAAAGTTTTCAAAAATTAAAATTTCTTTTAACCCCTAGTCGAGGATTCATGTTAAATGGGTTCGGGTTTAATGTGAATCGGGTTAGGAGAAATGAACCAGATAGTGGAAAAATCCAGGCTCGACAGCTTGGCGACTCCACTGGGGACACCTAAATTTTTTTTTAAAAAAAAGAGGGCTAGCCACTTAGGAATTTTAAATTTTAAATTTATCCTTTAAAATTGCTCGATTTTTTTGAATATATACATTATAATTCTTTGTACATTATTTGGATAATTGTTTTGTGAATATATATACTAATCTTGCAGAAAAAAAAAAAAAAGAAGGGGCAATAGTCTTATTTATTTATTTATTGATTCTTTGTACATATATTTGTCTTGTGAATATATTGTATACTAATATTTCAGGCATAAAAAAAGGGGGGCAATAGATTATTCATTTGCATTTGCATCTGCATATTAGCATAAATGTGTGCTAGATACGGTCGGACCCAGGCCGTCTTAAGAGCCTAAGCGAGGAGGACGAAGTAAGGTCCGGGGGCTGTGGCTTTCCACCTCTAGATCAAGAAATGTCCTCCCACTCCGGTTTAGTACCACTAAACCGGGGGACCTATAGAACCCTACCAAATCATGCATTTCAACATGGGATTTGACCAAATTTTTTAAAAAAAAAAATGGAGTTGTATCATTTATTAAAAAAAAAAAATCAATCAAATAAAACAAAAAGTTTTTAACCAATTCCAACAAAGTCTTAAAAAAATGTGGAGTAATATTCTTTTAGTTTTAGTTAGCCCTATAAGATTAGTTGAATAAATAAAAATGATTTGATGAAGGTTTTTGAAATCATTGTTTTAAATATAACTTCGGTAAATATTCTTCAAAATCCTATTGGTCATTATCCCCATTTGCATCCGTGTGCGGGCATATTTGCATTCTTGCATGTGTATATATTTTCTTAAATAAAAATGAAATGTGTAGAGTAGACTTGTATATATTCATAGAATATATTGTCCACCTATAGTTATAGGTCCTTTCCAACCAAAATTATCTTTGTCATAAGTATTCCATTTCATTGTCCTCAAATCAATCATTTTATAAATATTTACCCCCACTTAAGGGGAGAGGGTCATTTGTTTACATCTATTCTTGTAAGTTAGTTTTTGCCTAAAGAAAAAACTTTGAGTTGTAAATAAATTTCCACTTTAGATTAGAAACATTCATTTTCCAAACCTCTTTTGCAAATAACCATTTTTTCAAAAAAAAGAAGAGAATAACAAGTTTTTAAAATTTCTTTTCTAAAAAGAAAGAAAAAAAGAAAAAAGAATAAAAGTTTCAAAAAAAATAAATAAATGAAGAAAAAAGGAAAGTTGCCAACAGGAAAGAATATTCCAAAAAAATTGTTATCCTAATGATCATTCAATAAAAGGCAATTGAAATCAAAATTAGGGGCAACCAAAAGGACTTTACTGATTAGGGGCATTTGATAAACCTAAATGGGGCATTTAGTTAAATATCTTGAGGCAATAAAAATGGATGATTGAAAGCCAAGAGAAATATCTCACTAAAAATAATTGCCTAGGATGAAAAGAGGCAAATTTAATCCCAAACACCAACCCTACACACTCAAGAGAGGAGTGAATTGTGAGAGATAAGGTCGACTCATTCCTTAAAGGAGGTCTGTCTTGAATTTAGTACATGGGTCAAAATGAAATTAGGCATTCATTTCAAAATCTTAAACACATTTACCCTTTGTCAGCCCATTTGAGCCTATCAAGGAAGTGTCTTAAAAATAAACCCCGTCAGGAACCACCCCACAATGGGGCAATCAGGAGGTTAGGGTAATTAACAAGGAGAAAAAGGAGTAACTTATATGCACTTGACCTAGTCGCATCAATTCAAGAGTAGTCAATTGACAAAAATAAATCTTTTCCTATGAAAGAAAAAGAGTCTCATTTCAAACCATACACAGCACATGTACTTTGAGCTATAGACCACAAAAGAAAAAAAAACAAATCACCTTGGATTCATGTCCAAAAAAGGAAAAAAGAGAAAAAAAAAAGAGGAAGAAAAAAACAAGAAGAGAAAAAGATAAGAAAAAATCAAGGAGAGATCAACAAAAGAAAAAAAAAGAAGAAGAAGAAGAAGAAGCAAACAAGGTGATAATAAATCAATGATTTGCAAACACAAATAGAAACACATAGCTCAAAATCATCAAAATTCATTCTATATTAAGCCCCGCCCACAAATTCCACCCTTTGGAGACTCTTTAGATCAAAGGAGTTGATCTATTAATACCCTTGAAACTAGGGACAAGTGCATCATCAAGTTTTCCTTAAGGGTTCTTGACTTGTAAACCCGGGTGGTGTTGAAAAATTTTTCAGAAAAAAAGCCTTTATGAAATATCCTTTTTGATTAAAGCCAATAACCAAGAGCCCACATTACAGTCCAAAGAAGACCTAATAGATTGGCTGATGTGTATTACTTGCAAGCCCGACCATAATTTTTGGAATCCGAGTCAAAAGTGAAAATGAGCCTAAGAGAATGTGAGGAAGTCCTCTTTGACTAAGCAATCAAAATGAGATAACCAATCTTGGTATATAAATTGTCCACAGGGGCATAAAATTACTTGCCCCAATTTGAAAAATATCTGTCTCAAGTTTAGCAATTATTTGCCCCAAAATTAAAAACAATGCCCCAGTAGTGAATTGAAGTCCCAAAAGTAAAATTTTTTGCCCCCAATGATTAAAATTTTTCAATGAGAAACCTTAAGTGGTTTAATAGTCAAGCTCATGGTTGTCAAACTCGCGAGTCTACTCGTACGTTTCTACGAGTTTACGAGTTGATGATGATATTTCGATTCAACTCGCATTCAAAATCGTTTTTTGAGTAAACTCGTAAGTAGAATCGTAGAATCGTGAGTAGAAACGGTAGAATCGATGGTAGAATCGATGGTAGAATCGGTAGTAGAATCGTAGTAAAATCTTAAAGTTGTAATTTTACACTTTTTTTTTCTATTTGAACTTTAAAAATGCAATCAATTTAAGATATTTAAATCTAGGGGTTTTGGGGTTGGTTTTTGATATTTATCTTAATCTAACTTAATTTTAGTTTTTTTAGTATTTTTTTCCTTTTATTTCCTTTCTTTTTGTATTTTTTAGAGAGTTATTTTCTTTTAGGTTATATACTATGATAATGATATATTTTGAACATTTTGAATGAAAATTAAAATAATATATATAGTGCTATGTTTTTCCATTTTTTAATAATTTTCTATCTATAAATATATTTGCCATAAATATAATGAATTTTTATGTAATGATTTTTTGTGCAAATATATAGTGAACATGAAAATATTCATCACTACACAAAACTAGCTACTTACACATGATAATTTAAATGATTTGCAATATATCTTAATAATTATAGATTATGAATCATCATTAAATAAAAATAATTATTTTAATTATAAAATTGCACTAAATATATTAATGACAGTATGTGAATTATGATTGATAAAACTTAAATTTTGGTTGTACATAACTAATTTAATACTAAATTCTTTATTTTCATAATTTATTTAAAGTTTTATTATTTTAGTAAGTACATCAATAATTTTTGTAAGTAAATTTACATTAGTTGTAGAATCTTACGATTCTACGTTTCGATTTTACGTTCCGATTTTACGGACCCCTTAGCGATTCTAGGTAGAAACTCGAGTTTGACAACCATGGTCAAGCTTATGGCTGAACTGAAGTGAATGATCAATGGACAAACACAATTCATTTTTACCTGTTGGTAACTTTCTTTGAAAGTAAAAGAAAAAGAGAAAGATTTTTCAAAAATATGTAAAAATTACCTTTGGTTCAAATCTTTGAAGATGAAAAAAAAAAGGACATTTCTGAGAAAAGTAGGGATTGTAAGTCTATCACTTTCCCAATTAAATCTAAAAAAAGAGAGGAAGTTAGGTTTTTCAAAACCACTTTTTCAACTAACTCTCCCAAACCAAGTTTTTTTAAAGAAATAGCAAATTTGTTGCTTTCTTAACTAAGTTTTTTAAAAAAGAAATAGCAAAATTGTTGCTTTCTTAACCAAGTTTTTCAATCCAAAGAGAAAGTAAATTCACTGCTTTCTCAAACAAATTTTTCAATCAAGTTTGTGAGATTATTGTTTTCTCAACTAAATAGTCCCCAGTAAATTTAAAATGAAAAAGAAGAAGTCTTAACTCAAGAAAAGTTTTCAAGTTAGCACAGTTTTCGAATTATAAGATTTCAAAAAAAAAAAAAAAACAGTCGTCATTGTTCTTCTAATATCTAGGATCACCTGCTCAAAGGAGCGTCGTCCTATTATTTGAAAAATTAGGATCACTTGCTCAAAGGAGCGTCGTCCTACTATTTGAAGAATTAGGATCACCTGCTCAAAGGAGCGTCGTCCTATTGTTTGAAAAATTAGGATCACTTGCTCAAAGGAGCGTCGTCCTACTATTTGAAGAATTAAGATCACCTGCTCAAAGGAGCGTCGTCCTATTGTTTGAAAAATTAGGATCACTTGCTCAAAGGAGCGTCGTCCTACTATTTGAAGAATTAGGATCACCTGCTCAAAGGAGCGTCGTCCTATTGTTTGAAAAATTAGGATCACTTGCTCAAAGGAGCGTCGTCCTACTATTTGAAGAATTAGGATCACCTGCTCAAAGGAGCGGCGTCCTATTGTTTGAAAAATTAGGATCACTTGCTCAAAGGAGCGTCGTCCTATTGTTTTGAAAAATTAGGGTCACCTGCAAAGGAGCGTCGTCCTATTGTTTGAAAAATTAGGATCACTTGCTCAAAGGAGCGTCGTCCTACTATTTGAAGAATTAGGATCACCTGCTCAAAGGAGCGTTGTCCTATTGTTTGAAAAATTAGGATCACTTGCTCAAAGGAGCGTCGTCCTATTGTTTGAAAAATTAGGATCACTTGCTCAAAGGAGCGTCGTCCTATTGTTTTGAAAAATTAGGATCACCTGCTCAAAGGAGCGTCGTCCTATTGTTTGAAAAAATTAGGGTCACTTGCTCAAAGGAGCGTCATCCTGCCTTTAAGAATTATAGTTACCAGTCCAGCCAAGAATCATTTCAAGTAGCACCAATTCAAAACAAAAACCAAAGCCCATAGGTCCGACAGATGACCTAGCAGTTTGCTAAAATCTAGACCCGACAGACGGTCTATCAGTTTTTTTAGTCTAGGCCCGACAGATGGCCTATCATTTTTCTAAATCTAGGCCATACAGATGGTCTATCAGTTTTCTAAGTCTAGGTTCGACGGTTGACCTAGCAAATATCAAAGTCTAAACTCGATAGATGGTTTAGCATGGTGTCCAATATAGAAATCCATCCATTCAAGATGGTGACCAAAAACCCTTGTTCATCAAGGTGACCCAAAATCCTTGTTTATCAAGGTGACCAAAAACCCTTGTTCATCAAGGTGATTAAAAAATCCTTATTGATCAAGGTGACTCAAAATCCTTGTTTATCAAGGTGACCCAAAATCCTTGTTTATCAAGGTGACCCAAAATCCTTGTTTATCAAGGTGACCAAAACCCTTGTTTATCAAGGTGACCATTTTAAAAAATCTTTAGCTATCAAAGTTGGCTATTAGCCGTTCCTAAAACCCCTGCTTGTTAGGGTGATGTTTGTAGTTTAACCCGCCAGGTTTAGGTCTTGGGCAAAAATGGTGTCTTTTTGTCTTTATAGTGGAGTTTTGTTCAAACTCCACCATAAAGAGGGGCAGCTGTCAACACCCATTTTTGCCCCCTTTTTGAAATAATAAAAAAATAATAAAAAAGGTAAAAATACAATAAAAATTGAAAATTATAAAAAATAAATAAATTAGCTAAATTTAAAAATAAAAAAATTACAAAATTGGAAAAGAATATAAAAATTTGAAAATTAAGAAATCTAAAAAAAAAATAAAATATAATAAACCCATCTTTAGTAAATAAGTTTTTAGAAGTTTAAAAAATCGAAAAAAAAAGAGGAAGATCAAAAGACACTTATTTACTTTAAATGTGCTTTAAAACGAATTTATGTTGGCAATTTTGTAACTCCCGATCCTTCGAATCAATTCGTAACCGACGGCCATTAATGGCCGAATTCAAGTTTTGTAACAGGCGGCCATTAACGGCCGAATTCAAGTTTTGTAACGGGCGGCCATTAACGGTCGAATTCAAGTTTTGTAACCGACGGCCATTAACGGCGAATTCAAGTTTTGTAACCGACGGCCATTAACGGTCGAATTCAAGTTTTGTAACCGACGGCCATTAACGGTCGAATTCAAGTTTTGTAACCGACGGCCATTAACGGCCGAATTCAAGTTTTGTAACGGCCATTAATGGTCGTGATCCATTTCACTTCCCCTCCAGCTCTATATAAACCACAACCCCGATCCTCCTCAAGACACAAGATCCAGATCCGAAAAAAAAATTTCGAACAGAGAGAAATCAAAAAAAAAATTCGAAAGAAAACAAAATAAAAAAAGAGAGGAAGAATCAAAGGAACCCAGAACCACCACTCCAACATTCATCTCCGACCACCACTCAACTCAGACCACAACCACTACTGCACCAGCCACTACTGCACCACTTCCGTCCAACCACAGCCGCTTCGATCAACATCCAGCTCCGACCGTCGCTAGCAACCACCACCACCAGCCACTGCTGCTCCAGCCACCGTCCCTAGCCACAACCACCGTCAACTCAAACCACCACCATCAGATCAACCCAACAGCCTTTCGGAAACCAATTCAAAAGGTTCAATGTTTTTTTTTTAGTTAGTTAGTAGTATTATTATTATTAGATGCATTAAAAAAAACAGAAAATGGTAAAATGAAAAAAGAAAATTGAATAGAAAATAAAAAAATATATTTATAGATATGAAAAAAAAAAATACATATTTGGGATGCATACTACAATTTTATTAAATAAATAAATTTAGGGTATAGTTTTAATATGATTTTTGGTTAAAAAGATAAAATTAAAAATAAAAATCAATAAACTTATATTTGTGCATGTTTGTGTATATTAATAAAATAAATTTTCTAGGATAAGTTTGAATATAAACCATAAAAAAAATAATAATAATCTTAGGAATATTATCTTTAAGTTTTAATATATATGTTTGATGCATCTTATGGTATTAATAATCTATTATTTAGCAACTCACCTTTGTAAATTTTTTTATACTAAAAATGAGAAAATTTGAAAAATCAACAGAAATTCTTTTTACCTTTTTCTACATATATATATATATATATATCTAGTATATATTGTTATAAAAAAAAAGGTTTTCTTAGCTTATATAAATATCATTTAGTTATTTTCTAAATTAACAAAAAAATAAACAGGTTTTTTTTCAAAATTAGTATCTTTTAGGAATTTTCAAAAACAAAAACATAAAAATTAGATTTCTTTAGGAATTTCCAAAATAAAAATTGATTAAAAACTTAAACTTGGCGGGTTTCTAAAATAAAAAATACAAATAAATTAAAAATTTTATAAAATAAAAAAACTACGTTTTGTCTGATCTCGATTAGCGAGTACGTAGGCACCTACGGCGACAATAAAAAATGAAAAAATATTTTTTTGTTTATCATTTTGGTTATTTTTGTATAATTTTTGAGAAATAAAAAATATATAAATATAAAAAAAAAACAAAAAATGTGACTTGTAAATATTTATTTGCATTTTTGAGCATATAAAGGATAGATTATAAATTTAAAATTCCGAAAGTGGTAACCATTTGGTTTTAATAGTTAGCCCCCGAATCCATGATATCTGGTTTAAAAAGTTTGGTTTTTAAATCAAATTTTCGCAGACTAGTAGCTAAGTTAGGATTAACCGACCCATTGATCCTAGCTTTTTATTTTTTCCCTATTTATATCGGGTGGTGACTCTAAAAAGTTTTTAAAAATTAAAATTTCTCTTAACCCCTAGTCAAGGATTCATGTTAAATGGGTTCGGGTTTAATGTGAATCGGGTTAGGAGAAATGAACCAGATAGTGGAAAAATCCAGGCTCGACAACACTTTCTGCCATAAAGCGCTTCGTATGGAGGCACAAAAGTCTTCACTACTTGTCCCGAACTTGGTTTCTTACCCAGAAATGGTCGCTTGCCCTTGCTAACATGGTCATATCTTGAATAAGGAGCATATGATGTCATCGATCTCTTGGCCATAAATGTAGCACGTCTATCTCTCTGGGCTTTATTCTCATTTATAATTTGTTCCACTAACTTCGCTTTGATTACCGCTTCAGGCAGTGTTGATAATTGAAACTTCTTAACCTCACTCTTGATTTCCATGTTCAAGCCATATTGGAACTTTTGAACCTTCATATTTTCATCATTGTAATTTTTGCCAGCAAATCTAAGCAATCTACAATACTCTGCATGATATTCTTTTACAGTTTTATCCCCTTGCCTCAAATTCAACCAATTTGATATCATTTGCTCTCACACTGTCGATGGAATGCATTGCAAGAAAAAGACTTCCTTGAATCTGTTCCATGGTATTGGTCTTGCATATCCTTCATTGTTCAATCTCCACCAATTATACGCATCTCCCTTCAGCATATATATAGCTAAGTCGACTTTCTTATGCTCGAGTACTTCACAAGCTACAAATGCTTTTTCAAGCTCTACGATCCAACCTTCAGTTCTAGTTGAGTCCAAAATAGTTCCATCAAAATCAGGTACCAATCTGACAAAATCATGCAACTTGACTTGATCATTCCAGTCTTATACCTATACATGTTGTTCTTGTCTAACAGTGTGTGGATTATATTGTTGCATAAATTGTTGTTGTTGTTGATACATCATTTGTTGGTACCGTTGAACTATTGCAAACATATCCCGAAACATAGTGAACACATTATTCTGATCTCCCATTGGCATCTGAGGCATAGCTGGATATGCACGCATTTGAGGAAGCTGTAGATTAGGTGCAGTAGAAGCCGAAGCCGGTGATGGAGTCAAAGTAGAAGTTGGAATACAAGCTGATGCAGAAGCTGAGATAGTAGACTGAGAAGGAGGTGGCATACCCTCTCTTTCCGTAGACTATCGAGTTACTCGTCTTGACCTATCTATCTTTAAACAAACATACAACATATATATGACATATGATAATTTTGCAATGTCAAATCAACATCAAAACAGTTAATGAACAAAAGAAGCATTCAAACAGAATATCCAATGCAAACAAGTCCTATATGCATCCGACCAAACCCAGCGCATCTAAGGTCAAGTCACTCCTATTTAATCAATAATTTCATAAACATAGCTTTGATACCATCTGTAAAGATCCAACTCACTAACTCCCGAGATTTGGAGTACCGAGTCTCCAACCACATATAACATTTTCACATTATATGTAAGGTTGTCCAAAAACTAACAGTTTATGAAAATTGTTTGATCAAATCTACTAAAACTCTATAAACAAAGTTTATAGTGTCAATACAAGACGCTACAAAAATTACAAGCTTTTCTTAGTACAAAAGATAATCTAAAGAAACCTTAAGGTCTATTACGCTTAAGCTTATCCAACAAGCCTTCTAAATAGAGAATTATGCTTTATACAAAAGCTTCTCCAAAAACCAAGGGTATTCTTGTCCCACTCGTCCATGAATTGCTCAAAATGGGACCCATATCCCAGATCATCGTATAACTCATCTTCATTACCTGCAAAGTAGCAAAAGTAAGCTGAAGGCCCAGTACGGAATGACAAACAAAAGAACAATTGATTAAGAAAACTTAAATCAAATGAAATGCATCAATGATCAGGTCATTATCTTATTAAGTTTTCTTTTACAAAACAATAGGAGGGTGTTCAAACCCCGGGATCACGCTCTAGGAATTTAGGGGTTCTGAGTAATAGTAGCTGCTCAGAAGGTTGATATAAGCAGTCCAAATACTTATATCTCCTATATCTATTCCATAAAGAAATAGCTTCATTTAGGGTTCAAAAGCCGTTGCCTGACTCTACTTAAACTTAGTCAACAACATGAGCCTAGTTCACAAGTTCCTATAAACTTTGAACTAAACCATGGTATTTTCCCCTAAGTTTAAGCAAACGTTACTCGGATATTATTCTCCCCATTGGCTACCCACTTAACCAAGAACGAATCGTTATTGGATCATAGCGTACAATTGCATCATGGTAAAGTCATTACATCATGACTTGGGTTAAGCGCCCAACTAACATGTCATTGCATCATGATAGGTTTGCTGCTCCTCGAACCAGATTTAATAGCGTAATAGACATCCAGTTCATCAAAGTATTAAGCCGAATTGAATTAAATTAATTTTAATAATGCTTAGTCTTAGCATACAACAAACGAGCTATTGCGTACCTGAACCCGATAGTGTATTACTATATCCACTCGAAGGGGAAATAACCGAAGAACTTTTAGCTGAAATAAGAATATCAAAACAAATCAATAATAGAACGTATAATATATATATATATATATATTTCACAATCCTAGGTTAACTATACAAGGAAATTCAATAAACCTAACATTTAGTTTTAACATCTAATTCATACATAAAACATGTTTATATAGCATATAGATTCATTAGAAGACCATATATGAAGTAAAGAATGACAATTGAAGAAGTTTAAATTTGTAAAACTCAGGGGATACGCGGCCTTTCTACACAAGCAAGATTGAACTGAACGTCGGCAGCATTGAAACTATACACTGGCGGCGTTAAGCCCGGCGTTAAAAAATTTGATTATGTTCGGATTCAACACTGCCTCTACGCCGACGGCGTTGAAGCCTTAGTAGCCGGCGTATGATTTGAAAAAAAAACACTGGCTAATTTTCCTTACAAAAGCCGGTGGCATTTTAAGTGGCTTTAGAAACATCGTTTCTGATCACATTCAATACCGCCCCTATGCCGGTGACGTTGAAGTACCAGATGCCAGCGTACACTAAAAAACAGACCTATTCGAAAATGTTTTACTTCCTCTGTTTTACACTTTGAAAAAATGTAACATATAACACTTTCAATTCTTCTTCAAACACATATTTAACTTCATATACTATGATTTATCCACATTAACCAATCCTAACAACTTTAAACTTCATAACAACACATCAAACTACTTTATTCACATCAAATCCTCTCCTATACTCCACTGCAACTTCAATTACTCAACTTAACTTCACTACTCACCAACGCTTTTCACAACTTCCCTAACATATAACCAAGTTCACACAATAAACAAACATAACCTAACATATATCAATACATAAATCTAATCAACTCAAAAGACATTCACTCATCCTACCATAGATTTTACACCTATACTATAAGAAAGGAAATAAACAAAGAGATTATACTTGCATTAACTTTCATGAAGAGGCTTTGGCTTGGTGAGATTTTTGAATCCAAAAGATTGATATTGGTTTTTGGTTTAGGGCTTATAGTTTGAAGAAAAAGGAAAAGTGGAAAGAGAGAAAAGAGGGAAAATTCGTATGAAAATATGGGCTGCCAAAAAGAGGCTCTAATTAATCAAATTCATGACTCATTAATATCCTAAGTTTGACTTTTGAGGCATATAAGACTTAGGTTTAAATTTGGCTTAATTTGGAGTTCATTTGGGTTTAATTTAGGCTTGAAAAATAGGTTTAACTTAAGAAAATTTCTATCAACAAATTCTTAGGCATAACAAAAGTTATTTTGATAAATTTAAACATAACACAAACATTAATTACACTATGCATACATTAATATACATAAAACGATAACATTAATTTCATTACACATAATCACTTACATCAATAATTAACATTAATAAACATAATATATCAAACCTATTTCTACACAATCATTTTCATGAATAAGTTATAATGGTAATTTTAATTTTATTCCTAGTTTAACACTACAATTAATAAAATTAAAGTAAATGATGAAATATGTATTTTTGATAATAAAACTCTGGATGAAGTAAACAAAGTAATGCATGATTCCTTGTCTGCAATACCTTAAACCTTTACCTAAGTTGTAAATTGAGTTTAGATAGCTTAAATGAATCAAGTGAATGATGGGATTAAATTAGACAAGATAACATAATTAAAATTGACGAAGTTGAAATTGAGATTTAAATTCATAGACCTCTTAGCATATTGTTTAAATGTTTAGTGGATTTTTAAATCCCTAAACTATGGCTCAACATTCCATATCCTTAATTCCCATCAATTTTGAAATCATTTGCTTGCCTAAAAATATCAGTTGTTGAGCTTAATTCCAATTGAATATCAATTTGATTTAAACTAAGTTCATAAATTAAGTTCTTAATTTCTAACCTATTGATTTTGAAATCATCTTTTAAATACCCTCAGAACTAAAAATATTTATCTGAAAGTTTTAAATCTAATACCTTTATTCTAAAATATCCTAATTTCATCCTTATCATTTCATTTTTCTATTTTTCCCCTGCCCTTCATTTGTCTTCCTCTTCTTTTCATTTTTGTTTCCTCTCTCTCTTCTCTATTCTCTTCTCTCTTATATCTCTCTAAATTTCAAATTTGAAGAAGGAATAAAGAAAAATCAAGTCAGAAGATTAGATAAGAGAAGGAAATCAAGTTGTTAGTAGCTCAACAACAAGAAAAAAGATCCAATTGCATGTGTTTGCCAAAAGATAAGTGTTGTTGTTTTTCTTATTTTCATTGTTGTTATTACATGTATATGATGTCTTGAAGTTGGATACAAGTAGAAATTGTGATGAAGTTGGTGAATAATGAATATATAAGCATGTGAGTTAGGATTTAGGTTGCGTTATGTGTATGTGTGGATTAGAAGTCGGTAGAGTGGTTTTGATGGATTATGAAGTAAAAACATGAATATAGATGTTAGAGATGATGATTCTAGGCTTGTATGTAGAGTATAAGATGTTGAATGATAAAAAATGATGTAAAGGAAGTGATAAAATAGGTAAAGTTTTTGAAAACAAAGACAAGGCAAAGAGCACGAGGTAAACACGGGACCTTATATTGAGTCATGCTCCTTGCTATTGTTTGAAAACACATGTTTTTAACTTACCCGAGAAGAAGCACGTCTAGTACATGGCCTCTCCTATCTACTTGCGCTTCTCTCTGAGCTCAAAAACTCAAAGAACAAAAGTTTGTCCAAAATAGCATGGCTAGAACATGGTGTAATGCATATGCTCGTGCTTCTCTCTGGTTGCGATAATATTTATTATAACTTTTTCATTTGAACTTGGAATGAGGTGATTTAAAATGCTATAGAAAGCTTAATAAGATATATACAATTTTCGTGTTCTGAATTTTTGGAAATTATGAAAGTATCAAGGCTTAATTTTCATTTGCTTCAAGCTACAGTATATTCAAATCAAGTTGATTAATTATTTTACTAGTTAAATATATGTAGTTAAGTATAAAATGAATATTTTTGAACTAAAATGAAATAGATAAATGATAGTTAATGTGTTATATTTGTTGAATGATGTAATTAAGCATGAGTTTAGTGATTTTGTAGATTTAACAATAATTTGATTAAATATAGAGTTAGATATAAAATGAACTTAGTTAATAATCTAAGTTTAACTTAGCTTAATGAACTTTAATGAGATAAAATAAATTAGATTGATTAAGTTAATTAACTTCGCTTAGTAATTGAACTAAATGATTAAATTTAATCAATCTTGGCTGAGTTAAGTTAAAATAAGCTTAACAGCTAATAATTGGCTTTGGTTATTGAGTTAGGATAAACCATAATTAACATAGGGAATATGTTGTTTCAAATATGAGTATTTGTGATAAAAGACCATAAACAAAGTGAAAATAGATACTTTGACAAATAATGGAGAACTGTCTGTATTTTGGCGGGGTGATCTTCGTAGTCATAGCAGAGTTCCTAATTAGTGTCTGATCAAATAGGATTATAAAATGAGTTCAATATAAATGGATAATTAAATTAAATGCTTATATGAATTTATTTTGTGAGTAGATATATATACACCTAATCTATCTTCCGAGATGGATTCTAAAATACTCTCTGTCTCTATTTGGATTTCAAATATTAAGGTACGTAGTAACTCATGATGCTAGGATAGACATCTAAAATTAACTAAAACTTAAAGATGGCTTTGATAATCGAGTGCTACTTGTGCTTGTGTCGTTGAATCTAGTCCGGAAAGCGACAACCTTATCCTAAATGGGGTATAGTAGTTAGGTGCTTAGGTAACCTCCTTGTCATGATATAATGACATTTACCATGATGCAATAGTACAACATGATGCAATGATGATTCATAAGTTGCTCAGTGAGTAGCTGATAAGACAAATGGTATCGATATAACGTTCGCTTAAGCTTGGGGTGATGTAACATGATTTAGTTTACATTTATAGAACCTGTTGAACTAAATGATGTTATGTACTAAGTTTTAAGTAAAGAGTGTGTAATGGATGTGACCTTTGAATGAAGCTATTTTTCTCATTTTCGGTTATATCATATAGAAGATATAAGTATCCGGGCTACTTGTATCAACCCCTCGAACGTTTGTTGTTACTTAAAACCCCTAGGTTCCCAAGATTGTTCCGGAGTGTGAGTACTTCCGTGTTGTTTGATTTACTATAATGGAAAGATAATAACTTGTTGGTTGATGTATTACATTTAGTTAAACTATGTGTCACTTTGTGTGTATTTGTGTTGCTGTATACTAGGCTTCGCCTCATTATTGTTGTTGTTGTCATTTTTCAGGTGTTGTATTGATGATGATTTCATGGTGATGGTGATGATGATGATGTGGCTCGGGTTTGATGTACCTTAGGAGGATCTTTAGTTAATGAAAGGGAGTGGATGAGGATTGTTGCTTGGTTTTGTTTTCTTTTGTCTATTTTTTTAAGAATTGGATTTATATTTTAAGTTTGTATTATTCCTTTAAAGGGCCATGTAGAGCCCATGCTTTGTAATTTAAAGTATTAAAGCTTTGCTCTATCAGTATATAAAGTATTGAAGATACTTTATGATAGGGATTTGTTTTTATGAAAGCCGATCTACTCAAGTGAGTAGATAATGTTATGATTTTGTAAAAGTTTATTTGAAAGTTTAAATCCAATTGTTTTGAGAATCTAATTGAATGATTTCATTACTAAAAATTGAGTAGAAAAATGTTCAACATAAACATATCGTTGAAGGAGGCCAGTGCGTATAATACTTAAGGTATTATACGTGGCTGGGGGGATTTAGCTTGCCTCATCTTAGGATTATGGAAGCTAGTCCTTACATGATCTATTACTGATAATACCATTCCTAAGACATAACTTTTTTATTATCTTTTTATTCCATTCCTCTAAGTAAACGGGTCGTTAGTTCTATAAACTACTTGATATATTTCCTACAGTGTTAGCTTAATTATTTACTTTGTTTTATTAGTGTAAGTTGTGTAACATTTATTTATGTGGCAAGTATGATTATTTTTATCAACCTATATAAAGATGTGTTTATACAAATATATGAATTGGAAAAAAAATAAATAAATGAATTAAGGGTTGGCTAACCTTTATGAGTATGTGTGATAATTTTGTTTAGCATAAATTGATTATACATTTAAGATCTATTATCTAGTATGAAGTTTATGATAATAATTAAACAAGAGATTATGATTTTTATCTAGTCAAATCCTATAAATTTATGTAAACCAAAGGCTATCTTTACTTTTCAAATCAATATCAATCTTTATACATTACAATGAACCAAATATTTGACTATCATGTCAACTTTATAGGAGTTTCTACGATCCTATCAACAGAATCGTCCAGTCAATCATGTAACCACTAAAATAAATATAGCAATTAGAATATTAATTATTTTAATGGTTCGATTGCGGTTGGATATGGTGTGAGCCTTTGGATAGTGACAGGACTGGTTCCGTAAAAATTAGTGATGAAACCATAGAATTTCCCCTTTTTTATGCCTTAAGTTATTTTACTAATTGTGCATATTGCTAATCAATTTAGATCAATATGCTGTAATTTTATTTAATTCATATATATTTTTAAACTAACATATATAGACAAATGAATAGAAAAGAGTGTGCATTAGTAATAAAATACCAACTAGTAGTGTTACTTCGATATTTACTTCATTTAAAGTTCTATTATCAAAAATACATATCTCTATGTTTATTTAAACTTATAAATTGTAGTTTTAAATTGGGAATATCGTTAAGAATACTATTATACCCCTATTTGGTAGTTATTTTAAAATAAAGCAAAAGTTACCCAAAACTAAGTTATATATATTTATAGATAATAGTCTAATAAACACATTATAAACTTTGTTAAACGTGTAATATGATGTATATGATACATATGTAATCTATATAGTATAGTACAAATGTATTTATTATATTAATTACATATACATTTCTATAAAACATATAATGTTTATAGTTATTCTTTATATAACATATATAATATATAGATTATCTTATCTGTATACTTTTTAAGCATTTGTTAATGTTGTATAATATATATAACATATAGATCGTATTGGTTACAACTATATTAATATAATATATGTTATGCATTCTTCATATTATATGTATACTCTATATGTTATATATACATTTATATAGTATATATATTATCTATATAATCTATACTCTAATATATATATTTATATAATATGTCATAAGTTATTATATATTAAAAATGTGCACACATATATAACTTATTTATTTCATGTAACAAATGGAGTGTAATGTGTATAACATGTTTATTTCATATAACAAATGAATTACAACACATATATCATATGAATAATACATTTATACTTATAGTTTACATATATGTTTTGAAAACTCACGTGTATACACATATATATCTTATAAATATTTGTTATAGATGATGTGTATAGATTTGTTTTATATATCCATGTTTCACTTGTTATATATAATCATACTTTATTTATACTTTGTAAGTTATATGTGTGTATTATGAACAATTTACATACTTAATAAATATTCTAGTTTATATTTTAATACAGATATTATATAATGTGTTGCATTTATGACATTTATATAACATATAGATTATGTATTTATAACTTATAGATTTTATATAATGTATTATCTATATTTATTACGATAATTGCTATATGATTTCTAAATATTGTTTATATATTTATGTAAGGACCTGGCCCACTTAACCCATAGATTAAGCATGCAAATTCCCCGACCACGCAAAATACTAAGTATTAGAAAATACTCAAGTATTATACGTAAGGTCGTCTAAAAAGAAGTGTTTGTAATGATTACTTGCTTAAAAACAGATATAACATTCACATGATTTGAATTAAGAACACTACCACTATACTAGTAGTAGGTCATCTCATATATACAAAACATACGTCACATACATTAATTGAAGGTCTCTCAAGGATCACTCAAAACACATAAAACTTACATACAAACAAACTATATTACATATACCACTTAAAATAAAATTACATGGGCTTAACAAATAAGCCTAGACACTTTACAAAAATACATCAAAAGTCCTAAACAACTACTACTAGGTCGCACTCTTAATCATCCATAGATGTCTCCTAGTCAATCCCATAGCCCATATCGTCATAGAGCTCATCATCATAATTACCTGCAAGATAGTAACATGAGCCAAAGGCCCAATACACAATAGTGCAACCAAATACACATGCCATGCATACTTAACTAAATGCAATGCAACAATTCACCATAGCTTCATTATCTTTAGTTAAGTGAGTAAAAATAACACTGGAGTATTCAAACTCTGATTCAAGCTTTGGAATTTTGGGGGTCCTAAGTAACGGCAGCTGCTCAGGGGGTTGATATAGATAGACATGATACCTATATCTCCTATATCTAACCAATAAAGATTAGTAATAGCTTCATCTAGGGTTCACACTCGTTCATACACTCCACTTATCGGTCTATAACATCCATTAGTTCAACGGTCCTATAACCATAGACTAAACATATTATTTCCTCCTGAGCCTAAGTAGAGAATATACCGACACAGTTAACCCCATTAGCTATCCACTTAGCCATTAAGATAAACCACCATTGCATCATGGTAAACCATTACATCGTGGATTTGAGTCATTGCATCATGACAAAGATTTGGACTAAGTGCCTAAACTATCGTACCATTGCATCATGACAAGGTTGCTGTTCCCGGACTAGATACGACTCAACCATAAATCATCTCAATAAACTTTTTCATAGTCTTAAATTAAAGTCAAATTTGAATATGTCTGTCCTAAGAAATAATCAATCAAATTATTGTGTACCTTAATTGGATTGAGAATCAAAGGAAATCTCCAACTGAGTATCTATCTCTGTTCCACATAAATCAAACTATATCAACATAAATTCCCTAAGCCAAACTTATACTCACTAGTTTAAAACTTAGGAAGTTATTGAATCTCATTTAAAAACAACCCAAAGTCATCACATGATATATATATATATATATAATCATATCACATCATACAAGGCAAATCCTTAAATAAAAAAGTCATATATCGTGTATTGGAAGATGTTGGAAGAAAGTTAGAAATATTGAAATTTACAAGGCCCACGCTGGCAATCACACCAGTAATGTAAGACTAAACGCCGGCAGTGTAGGGATTATACGTCGGCGGTGTTTAAGCCATCGATAAGAAAAATATATTATGTACAAAACTTTTGGGTCTTTACGCTGACAATATAGACTTCAACGTCGGCAGTGTTCAAGTTGCATTTCAAAAGATCAGAAGCCAGAACCTTAACGCCGACAGGTATGCCAGCAGCATTCGAGACGACATACAGTGCAGTTGTATTGCAAATCTCCTTTGTTTTTCAAACACAAAACTTTTACATTTAACTCTTCCAACTTCTTCCAAACCATAATATAAACTTCCTAATACATGGTATAAGAATCCTATATCATCAAACACACAAACTCCTCTCTAACATCATTGAAACACTATTCCTCCTCAACCATTAAAACACACAAAACACTATGATTTCATTTTCTTCACATTCACTACTTCAACATGAATCCACTCTTCAGTACAACTCAACAATATCAATTCTCATCACATTACAACTCAACACCATCATGGCACTTCCATGACAAGTCCTAAGCTATCTCAATACCATAATATAACGATACACATATATTCAACATGCATTATATTTGATAGAAAATTCATGGATTAAAAGAGAAACAAAGCACCTTAAACATCATATAAACTCACCTTAATGTATATATGATGGTTGGGGATGGATTCTTGGTGTGTTGGGTGCAAGAAAACTTGGTTTGGGTGTTGGAAAATATTGCCTTTCTAGAGTTACGAATTTTTCCTTCTCTTGGTTTTGTTTTGGATGTCCAAAGTGTAGGAAATAAGGCTTGATATTTGTCCAAAATAATTGACTTTTGAGGTAGATTTGCTAAGGGCTTTGGGCCTTACCTAAACTTTGATTTTAGGCTTAATTTGGGTTTAATAAAGCCAAAGAAAATCTGCTAGATTTATAGGCTATAATCTTAGTTTGAAAAAAACTTAATTCATCATATATTATTCACCACAACAACAATTAGCATTAACATAATAATTGATAACATGAATAAATTATCAACCTAAATATATTTACCATAGATTATTATCTAGTTATTACTTCATAACACATACAATTATTTCAAATACCACATTTCACACTAACACATACACACATATAACAATCAAATTTACATGCATTAATTATGAATTTAACTTTGGTCATTTCAATTTATATGTGTATATAGTATATATAGCAATAAACCATACATTAATATTACATGGATAATTTGGTCACTTTATAAATTGATTAAGGGTAAAATGGTCACGTCATTCAATTTTCTACTCATGGTGGAGGAGGAATAAAAAAAGACCACCTAATAAGTGGATTTAACCATTTCTTCTATAGGAGGAATAGTAAAGTTACTCAAAATGAAAGATCCTATATCAGTTTGTATGTAAACAATGTAATAGAGTGTATTCCATAAATGATTATTGATTCCTCATTTATTATCTTTGAGTTAACGGCTTATGATATCAAAAAATTACAATTGAATTAATTTCAAGGTTTCCCTAGCAAAATAAAAAAAAAAGAAAAGAAAATTAATTTCAAAGTTTTTGCTTTGTCTATTGGTTAGTGTTAGTGATGTAGTCTTTATTAAAAATAAATAAATAAATAAATAAAAATTATGGTAGTGCAACCTCACCTTTTTAATAAATTAGGGATTTGAGATGTGATTTCTTGTTCATTTAACATGTAAAGTAGAAAAGGAATTGTTCAAGGAAAAAAATAACATGTAAAATAGAAAAAGAAAAAGAGATTTTGTAATAAAAATTTAAAAAATGAAAAAAAAAAAAATAAAAGATTTGTTTTAGGGAAGCAAAAAAGTACATAAACTAAATTTGAAGAGAGAGAGGGGGAGAAATAATGAAGAAAAGATAATGGAATAAAAAAAAAGAAGAAAGTTGTGCAACTGGTAAGAGGTTATATTATTTTTATAAATAAATGGTTTCGATTGAATTATCTAAAATAAGCAGTTCATATTTGTGACTATATTATATATTGACTTTTAAGTGACAGCATGGTAGAAGTCTCCCAAACTATGAAATTGACACGTGTCATGATGATTTGATGATGCAGTTACCGTGTAATTATTGATAATGACCATTCCAAATTGATCTCAAAATAATGGAAAAATTAAGAGTACATGGGTTGATCATTCATCTTTGTTAAAGTTAGTTTTTTGCCGTAGGTAATTAGATTAACAAAACAAGTGTAAATAACTTTCTCTTTTAGTATTTTGCAAGATGATACAATTTTGTACAATGTTGTTTTTATTAATGATTGCCGTTTACAATAGGGAAAATGTAGCATTTACAAGATGACATGGAAGTGTAAAATCGATAGGAGATGATAAATCTAAATCTTAAAAATTTAAGTACAAGCCCAACCTCACTGGGATAGTATAGTTTCAACTAATGATCATAAGAGTATCTACACATCACATGGAATGAATAAATTCCACTCTAATATAAAATTATAAAATAATTTAAATTTAATAAGCTTAAATATATATTTTTATTTATTTTTAAATCTCTCTTGGAGAGGAGGGGATGCTATTATAGGTGCAATAGCCTTCGATAAAGAAGGAGTAGACTTTAGTTAAAAAGTGGAGAAGCACGCATTTAAGTGAAAAATTCTAGCAAAGGAAGAAGTGCTCCCAACTATGGAGAGGATAAACTCTCAATAGTGAGGAAAGATACTAATAGGTGTTCAATGAATGTGTAAATCTGAACTTATTTTTATAAGATTAGTGTTTAACCTATGAAAGTGTTTTTCAACTATTGAAATTGAAAATTAAAGCACATAACTTTTATAAAGGAGAGAATGTGATTGGAATAAGTGTTGGACATGTAAATCACTAAACACATTAGGTAAAATACTCAAGAGGGGGATAATTGAGTATTTTCGCAATAATGTCCTAATTTGAAACTTGTTGGTGATTTAATAAACACAAGTAGTTATATCAACAATGTAGTATGCTGAAAATGAAGAGGATAGGATTAAGGGAATCAAACTCGAAATTTAACGTAGGTTTGATCCACCTCCTAATCTCTATGATCACACCAATACCTCCAACGAGGATTTCGCATCACCATATTAATCACCAACAAGACAATGCTCAAAATGAGCTACGCAAAATGTTTTTCAAGGAAATTCATGTATAGTGCTTTTTACATAAATAGCAAGTCGAAGAAACAAGCACTATACTTTTCTCTTAATGCTAGCTAAGACTTGAAATGAATTACAAAAGTACAAGAAGAGACAATAATTGATTTCTTTCGTTAGTCTACAAATGAAAGATCTCGAGTTGTCTTTGGAGTTCACCTTTAGCTTCTTAAAAATGGGATTGCAATCTTTAAATGTTGGACTCAAGTTCCTAAGTTTAGGTCTTGCATTAATTGTGCTCTAATGGCTAGTTCACCATGGCTAACATTTGGATGTTGTCCTTTGGTTTCCATACACCACTAGTGTAATATGCATAACATAGAAGAACAAAGAATCTAATGTTCAAACACTATACCCCGGTGTTTAGATGATAGGCTAGAATACTTTGAACATAAATATTTTGTCTATAAGAAAATAGGCTAGTGTCCGGACGCTAGGCCTAATTTTGGTTTCATATGTTCTAGCATGCAGATGCTAGCAGATCTCATGCTAAGTAAAGGCTTAGCATGTGGATGTTAAGCTCTACTCCAGCAAATATTTTTTGAATCTTTAAGATATATGATAAGATGCATGACTTAATGAGTTTTGTTCTCATCAAAATATGAATTGAGCTTATGTGATTCAACATGACATAAATATAAGAATTTGGGATTGAAAGAAGGTCAACAATCGACTACATGTGACACCCTCGTCAACCGCCTGCAATATGGGTAAATTATACCGAAATATCATAACATTTGAGGTAAGTTTATTTAATGTCACAACATTTCAAGTGGTTTATTAGGGGATTATAACGTTTAGAAAAGTGGATCAATTAAGGTCACCATTGATACATGTCAATGGGAGAAAAAATTAATTAAAACTCTAAAGATCCACCATGTTGTAACACGTGCAAATAGTGATCTTAATTAACTCACTTCCTAAACATTGTGACCTTGATTGATCAATTCAAAATAGTGTAATCTCAACTAAACTCACTCTCAAACATTGTGACCTTCAGATGTATTTTGCCTCCCATAATACATCAATGAAGTAGAATAAACATGAAGCAAAGTTTTAGCTCATCTATTTCATGTTGAATTTGTTAGGATTAATTATTTTGTTCCTTTTTTAGTTATATCCGATACCTCTTTATAATAATTCGGCATTTCCATTTAATTTTAGTATCTATACTATTGTTTCCTTCATAGTAAGGTTAATTTTCAATCCATTGAAGAAATACAAAAAATTGAGAATGTAAATATTTATTTTGCTGACTATGCATCATATTGATTGCTATAAATCCAGCTCATTCTAAGTTTGGTGCTGTAAAACCCCTCATTTTGAATAACTAGAATATGGTAATTATTGAGAATATAACATAGTGAAATGGACAAAGTTTAAATTCATATTCAATCCATGTTAAATTTGATTGTTATATATGTGTATGTGTTAGTATGAATTGTGGTGTTTGAAATAACTGTATTTGTTATGAAGTAATAACTAGATAATAATCTATGGTAAATATATTTAGGTTGATAGTTTATTCATGTTAACAATTATTATATTAATGTTAATTGTTGTTGTGGTGATTAATATATGATGAATTAAGTTTGTTTTAAACTAAGAATATAGCCTATAAACTTAGCAGATTTTTGGCCTTATTAAACCTAAACTAAGCCTAAGAAGCAAAGACTAGTTCAAGCCTAGGCCCTTGGGAAAATCTGCCCAAAAGTCAATGATACTTGGATAATATCAAGCTCTGTTTATGCACTTTGGACATTAAAAAAAAAAAAAGGACTAAGAGAAGAAAAAAATTCGTAACTCTAAAAAACAATATTTTCCAACACCCAAACCAAGTTTTCTTGTACCCAACAACCAAGAATCCATCCCCAACCATCATATATACATTAAGGTAGTTTATATGATGTTTAAGGTGCTTTATTTCTCTTTTAATCCATGAACTTTTTGTCAAATATAATGCATGTTGAATATATGTGTATTGTTATATTATGATGTTAAGATTGCTTAGGACTAGTTATGGAAGTGCAATGATGGTGTTGAGTTGTAGTGTGATGAGAAGTTGATATTGTTGAGTTTTATTGAAGAGTGGATTCATGTTGAAGTAGTGAATGTGAAGAAAATGAAATCATAGTGTTTTGTGTGTTTTAATGGTTGAGGAGAAGTAGTGTGTTTCAATAATGTTATAAAGGAGTTTGTGTGTATTTAATGATATGGGGTTCTTATACCATGTATTAGGAAGGTTATATTGTGGTTTGAAAGGAGTTGGAAGAGTTAAATGTAAAAATTTTTGTTTGAAAAACAAGGAATTTTGCAACCTGAATTGCAGTGTATGCCGCCTTGAACGCCGTCGACTTAAAAAATTTGGCTACTAATCATTCGAAAGGTAGCCTGAATGCCGCCGGCTTAGACCCCAACACCACCGGTATTGAGATCTACACAGCGATGCACTGCGGCGTAAGGATCCAAAATTTTGTATATAATGCATTTTTTTAACGACGGCTTCAACGCCGCTGGCGTATAATCCCTACTGCCAACGTTGAGTCTTATACTACCGGTGTTAATTGCCAGCGTGGGCCCTGCAAATTTCAATTTTTCTAACTTTCTTCTAATATCTTCCAATACATGATATATGACATTTTTATCAAGAATTTTCCTTGTATGATGTTATGTGATATATATATATATATATATATATGTCATGTGATGACTTTGGATTGTTTTTAAATGAGATTCAATAACTTCCTAAGTTTTCAACTAGTGAGTATAAGCTTGAGTTAGGATAGTTATGTTGATATAGTTGATTTGTGTGGAACAGAGATAGATACCAAGTTGCAGATTCCCTTTGATTCTCAATTAATTTAGGTACACAATAATTTGATTGAGCATTGCTTAGGATAGGCATATTCAAGTTTGACCTTAATTAAAGACTAATGAAAAGTTTATTGAAATGATTTGTGGTTGAGTCGTGTCTAGTCCGGGAACGACAATCTTGTCATGATGCAATGGCATGATAGTTTTGGCACTTAGTCCAAATCTTTGTCATGATGCAATGGTTCACCATGATGCAATGGTGTTTATCTTAATGGCCAAGTGGATAGCTAATGGGGTTAACTGTGTCGGTATATTCAGTACTTAAGCTCGGGAGAAATAATATATTTTAGTCTACGGTTATGGAACCGTTGAACTAATTGATGTTATAGACCGGGATAAGTAGAGTGTATGAAGGAGTGTGAACCATAGATGAAGCTATTACTAATCTTTATTAGTTAGATATAGGGTATCCTGTCTACCTATATCAACCCCTTGAGCAGCCGTGTTACTCAGGACCCCCATAATTCCTAAGCTTGAATCGGAGTTTGAATACTCCAGTGTTTTCTTGTGCTTACTTAACTAAAGATAATGAAGTTGTTGTGAATTATTGCATCGCAATTAGTTAATCGTGCAGGGCATACGTATTTGTTTGCACTATTGTGTACTGAGCCTTTGGCTCATGCTGCTATCTTGCAGGTGGTTATGAGGATGAGCTCTATGATGATATGGGCTATAAGACTGATTGAGAAACATCTATGGATGATTAGAGTGCGACCTAGTAGTAGTTGTTTAGGACTTTTGATGTATTTTTGTAAAGTGTCTAGGCTTATTTGTTAAGCCTTGAAATGTAATTTTATTTTAAGTGGTATATGTAATGTAGTTTGTTTGTATGTAAGTTTTCTGTGTTTTGAGTGATCTTGGGAGACCTTCAATTAATGTATGTGACGTATGTTTTGTATATATGTGACGATTACTACTTATGTAGTGGTAATAATTCTTAATTCAAATCATGTGAATGTTATATCCGTTTTAAGCAAGCAATCATTTCTTTTTAGATGACCTTACGTATAATATTTGGGTATTTCCTAATAGTTGAGTATTATGCGTGGTTGGGGATTCGACATGCTTAATCTATGGGTTAAGTGGGCCAAGTCTTTACACATGGAGTTTCGAAGAACTTTAAGAAAAAGGTCGCAAAATTTACTCCCAATTTTTTGCGATTTAAGAATATCAAAATTTGAACAGTTTAATTATAGTAAATAATAAATGAGATTATTTTATCATATAATAAATGATACAATACTTTATCCACAAATCAAAACAATTTTGATGAGTTAATAACATTAACTATGTAATACCGTGATTATTATATAACAAATATTATATTTATAGCCTTAGAGAATTTTCACTTCAAGTTCAATAATAAGAAATTAAATACCAAATAATAGATGGTGGTATAATGCACATTTAGATGCTATAAATTAAAACACGAATAATTTTGAACTTACTCAAAATTTGAAATCTGATTAAAAATTTCCTAAATCAGTAAAAGATACTAAAGACAAGATTATTTGTCACGAAACAATAACTCAATAAATATAAACATTCAGCTCTAGATATTAAGTATAGAATGAAGAGATAAATTTCTAGAGTCTATTGGTTAGTAAATGATAGTTTAAAGATAAATAGCTAAGATCGAAATATACGTGATAAAATCAATAACTAATCAAAACCAAAAATCAAGAGCTCAAATGAAAATTTCGATTTCATTAATATGAATGTTAGAATATTCCGAGCTTATATAGCCTAAAACTCTAATTTGGCCTATCGAGTTCGGAAACTCTAAAACCCTAAAAATACTTAATTGCATAGATTTAAAATTTTAGTTTCCAACTCAAAAGTGTTCTATGAATAATTTAGAAGCCTTAAGACTTAATTTTAAAGATATTGTCTTGAAATAGCGAAAACAATTATATGCGTTTTATTTAATATATAACATGAAAATATTGTAGTTATACATAGATCCTAAATGATACTATGGAGACAAAACATAAGTAATAAAATGTATTTTTATGATATGATAAGTCAATAGCTAAAGAAATGACTAGAATCAATATTTCAATATTATAATCATGAAATAAAAAACGATGTTATGATGAGAAGCGATAAATTCTAATTTAACCTATAAGGTTGCATAAGTTTAAAATATAATTTAATTGCGTAAATTTAAATATTTAATTATATAAACTAAAAATTTAAATATTGTCTAATCGTGTAAACTTAAAATTTATATTATATAATCGTGTAAGCTTAATTTTCAATATTATTTAATCGCATAATATCAAAATTTAAGTTTATTCAATCGCATAAGATCAAAATGTTATATAATAATTTAAAGCTATAAAATAGATATTATAAATAATCTACAATTTTAATTTTCAAATTAAATATTTTTTCTTTTTTTATAAAGATTAAATGTAATCTTTTGAGCCATATAAAACCCTAATCGAATTAATATAACCCAATAAATTTTCAATCACGTAACCTTAAAGTTTAATAAACAAATTTAAACTAACAATTTGAATATTGTATGGAATTGCAAGATCAAATTGTAGCAAAATACATTGAAATTCATATATATTTTTTGTAAATTTCTTTTTTCTTCCTCATATAACTGACTCATCCTTTGTTTTTTGTCTTATATTCATCAAAGAAATTTGGCAAATTCTCCTTCTTCAGGCTTAAATTGTCGCGAGATCTAAGAAAATAGGATCATTATTGCTACTTTGACTAATACACTTAATTAAATAAATAATTCAACAAGAAGACTAAGACTTTTCTTACCTTGTCCTCTTATTTCCATATCTCCTTAGCTTATGTAGACTATAAGCTAGATAAAAGACTAAAAATGGTAAAAATTAATGATTGTTTTGCTTTGAATTTTCTATTCTTTCCTCTTCGTATTTCCTTGAATGCCATGAGTTATATTGTTCCCACAATATCCCATTCCCTCACTTTCAAAACCAATCAAAATAAAACAAAACACTTCTCGACTTTCACCACTTGATGTCGTGAAACCCATGCTCCATTCCATCTATTTCCTTTCCATTTCATTTTCAAAAGGAATCACTTTGATTCCCTTTTAAAATAAAATCAACAAAACTTATCTTTATAGGATACTTAGAAAACTCTTAGAGAAAATATTACACCTTGCTTTACTATCTAAACCAATGGGAAGAAAAATATTTAAAGAAAACAAGTGTGAAAGGTAAGTTACTTCTTCTAGTTCTTAATGTCAATACAAAATTTTTTTAATTCATAAATTAACCATCTTCTTTTTCCTCTCTAGAAGTGGCGGTTTAAACATAGGAAGGGGATCTAACTCCTATCCACTACAAAATCAAGGTAAATTACTTTAAACCCTATTAGTATAGGCCCAAGGAAGTTCTAAAGAAAAACCATATAACTTGATAAAATAAAAATATAGTTATACATGTATAGAGTAGAAATTAGTATAAATTGATATATGGTAGTAAAATCTAAAAATAATGTAATAATATGCTTAAGGTTTCGACCATGAGAGAATATAAAGGAAATATTTGACTATTTTAGTAAATGATTTATATATTGTCTAATGATACATTAAATTAGTTAATCATATGGTTAAAATTAAATACATGACTTAAAATAAATAAAAATGGCGAAATAATGAGAAATCACATCTACATAACTCTTAGCACCGTCGTGCAGGTTGCCTGTATACTGTATAGAATGCTTCGGACCAAGTTCTAGTTTGTGCACAACTTTTACAGTTCCTTGTGTACTTTAAAATTACTTATTGGTTGAATTTCATTTTCTGCACTAGTATTCTGTATAGCTTATACAGCCCCTTGTGCCCTTTAAAATCTCCTATTGGCTATTTCACATCCTACACCAATAGTTTGTACTACTTGTGCAGAAAAGTCATGTATGTTATAACTTTTCACTTTGCCCAATTCTTCCTCAAAATCTCCCTGAACTCATCCTAATGTCTCCATAAAACTCTTTATCTTCTTTTATTTCTAAAATTAGTATTTTAACCAAATAAGTAACCTTTTCTTTAATAAATCACATCAAATCCATGTATTACAATATCAAAACAATATAAATAATAAAAATCTTTTGACACTTATCAATATACATATTTTTTTTATCTTAGAGAAAAATATAGGAAAAAGTGATTTAATTTAATAAATAGCTAATATATAGCTTTAGAGATGATCATTTGACTAAAGTTATAAACATGTGGGAATCATATAGCAAGTTCAGCCCTATAATGAAACTTAGAGGAAATTTTGCTTAAATTAGTTAAATGAAGCATATATGATCTAATGAGTATATAAAGAAATTAAATATGTTATTAAACTTTGATATATAATTTATATACAGAAGTTTTAGCACATATAGATAATCAAGGATTATGAAGCTTAGGTTAATGAAAATTATAAACGTGTTGATTAATGATATTAAGTTAATTAGAAGTATATATTTAAAAATAGATCAAGAGAAGCACAATGAAAATAAATGATAATGAAGCTTTTGGTCACAAAGAGAATCATAGGCTAGAAGTAAAGTTTGATCACTAAAAATTGGTGAAATAAAAATAAGATAAAGAATTGAACTTGAAATAAGTAGTGAAACTACAAAACAAGAATAATAGGCATCATGGGGATAACTTTTTGATCCATAAAGCAATATCAAAAAATGAATATAAAACGAATAAGTAAATTAGATAGTTAAAAACTACATTTTATAAGATTTCCAACGTCTCTTCATATGTGAAAATCCAAGTTAAAATGAATATAATAAACCTAATTTAAGGTTACACAAATAAAATCGGTATTCCGAATTATTTAGGGTACTTTTCCTAAGAAAACTAGGTTCATTCGAACTTTATAATCTAATTTAAGAAAAATAGTCTTTACTAGTTTTAAAATGACTATCCATATAATAAAATCGGATTAAGAATGTGAAAATAGTGTTAAAAACATTACCCCTCAAGTTTAGGATACTTAAGCACCAATATAACTTATTATAGAGCTATGTGTATGGTATTGGGTAATTTGAAACATATCAATCTTTGGATTTTCTATTAGATTTCTACAACTCGATGAGGATGATAGGTGAGTATCTTTGACCTTATCACGTTATCTATTCTAGTAATATAGTCGCACAAGTTATAATGTAAATATAACTAGTTACGTGGGGATATGGGGCCGTGTGTTGCCTAATGGGTATGTTATTTGCCAGTGATTATATTGAAAGTGAAAACTTCTTGCTTGTTAATATTTGTTTTGATATCCTTATCGAGTATCCATGAATTGAGTGATCACCTTAATAACCATACTTAAAATTAATTAACCTTTAATAATTTGTCATGTGTTGCATGAATTACATACTTGCATGATTTTAAGTATCCTGCTATGTGTTAACACTTTGGATCCATGGATTCGGTTGATACGTCTAGATGTAAATTTCTTAGTTTTACAAAGGGTCCAGTAGTTTTGCTTGATCCCATAAGAACTACTTGGCACCTAGAAACGTCGCCTATGGTATCAACATGAAATTGGTTAACCCTTAGTAGAGTTTATAAGTTCCAAGGGTAAGTTGAAGTGATCTAAATTATTTTAAAGTATTAAGTGCCCTTAATCTAATAAGGGATAATATTTCTTAAAATATAATTCTTGCATATAACAATGTAGTAATTTATTATTACTCTCAATAATAATAAATTATTATTCCTACAAGACATTAAATTTAGTTCATGATCCTTTAATTTATTATTATTCTTAATAATAATAAATTATTATTCCCAAAAGACATTAAATTCAGTCCATGATCCTTTAATTTATTATTATTAATAATAATAAATTATTATTCCCACAAGACATTAAATTTAGTCCATGATCCTTTTGACCTTCGTTCTTTTGTGTGTGACCTTGTAGGTTCACTTAATGTTGGCAATTGACCTAAAACAATTTTAGTCAACAAACCAAAAGTGGCCTCTAGCAAGACATTATGTTCACCCAAATTAAGTGAAGACCGGTGATCTGATTTTTACCTAATCCATAACTTATGTCATTATCCTTTTGTCACATGATATCTAGATTGAACATAAGGCATGGATAGTGTCATCCTTATATCGTTTAATCTTATCATTTCTCGATTTCTAAGTAAACTGATAAAAACAAATGAAATTGATCACGCTATCAATTCATTTGAGCACGGCCATGCATTTCTCAGTCTCACTCATCGAGGGGCCCAGAGATATCTCTCTCGTAACGAAAGGGACAAACTCCATCTTAATCACTCAACTTTCTCTACATGATTTACATTATGCCCAATCTCAACCTTTATAATTATTTGGTTAAAGACGACGTTTGATTGAGTTGAAACATAATATTCCTCATGTTGGAATCCATGGTAATTTTAGGTCTGATGATACAATGACATCTTATTTTGAGAATCACTTATGACACTAATCCATGTAGTGATCTCAAAGCGGGTCAGTCCAGTACATAGTTCTCCAACATGTACCTCTGAGTTTACCTCTTTCATTAAGTGTTATAAAGTTATAAACCAACTCAAAGAGTGTATACAAACTAAAATTTCCTAGAAACAAACCTGTTTATTTTTCACAAAAGGACTTGACCGACTCTCAAATTTCCAATTCTAAAGTTAAAAATAAAGTAAACTTGCTCCTTAAGGATTTTACAGCTTAATTTCAACTAAGTAAACCAATCACAATAGCAGGTGAGTAAGGTACTTTAGCAAGTTATTTTTATTGTTTCCTTGTTTTTTTTTAGATGTTATCAATCAATATTTTGTACTATCTCCAAAATTTTGAACAAGTTTGGCAGAATTTCGCCATAAATTGCTTTAAGAAAAAAAATTCAACGTGGTTACTCATATCAATCCTGCAGATGTCATATATATATAGCAGCAATTCAGACATCCAGATCAATTTCACAACTTCATTCATTCATTCAGTCTCCAGCAATTATCGCTTTCCTTACACTTTAATCAAACAGTGTCCTCGGTGTTTCTTAGCAAATTTCAATTATAGGAAAGGAATAAAAAGTGCAAGAAAAAGAAATTGGTACTTTCCTGATTTCATTCGTTTCAAAGTCATCAAAATGTTAGTGCAAGAGAGATTTTTGCTTTGTTTTCTACCCTGTAGTCACTACAAAAGAAAAACAAAAAGAAAAAAATAAAAGCAAAAATAAAAAGCTATCTACTAAGATAAGCACAGATAGAAAGAGTCTACTCACAGGGACTTGGGTGCTCATAATAAGTACAAGCCAATATGGAAAATAAGAAACAAATAAAAGCAAATGAGAGCTAACAGGATCTCTAGCTCTCTGGCCTGAACTAGATCTGCTAGTATGCTTTGGTTAACTTTGGCGATGTCCTCTAGGCTAGCGGTGGGAGTATGCTCTAAGTTAGGTCTAGACTCTGAAGAAGTCTCATAATTCAATTCATCATCAGCTGCTTGATTGATGTAACAGATAGCAGCTTTCACTGCTTTGAAGATCATGCTCCACAATTTCGTATTCTTTTTTATCCTTATCCTGTCTATCCCGAAGTTCTTGATTCTACTTCTTTAGGTCTTGAACATCCAGCTTGAGTTGATCCATATCATATCCAAATGAAATGCTAGGAGGAGGAAGATGAGATGAAGAAGTTGGCATGTCAATAAGGGCTGGAGCTAGAATTGGAGCAAGTATATCATCAGGAAAGATATCCTGGAACTCAAACTCCTCTATTACTGGTGGTGGTACTCCTCGAGGGACTTTAAATAATCCCCAACCCTTAAAAGGAGCAGATGAAATCTTCTTACTAGGTATTTCTACATCTCCTTCAGGTAACTCGAAGATATTCATCCCCTTCAGAAACTTTGTAATGTATCCTCCACAAATAAGAACCGGGTCCTAGTATCATCAGCTTGCCTACAGATGAAATTCGCTATCTCAACTCCTGAATCAATCCTATAGTCTGCAATGAGACTATACAAGTAGAACATGTCAAAACTAGCTACTTTGTTGTGATTATTCTTCTTGCAACTCACTGTGTGTGCAAGGATATGATGGAGAAGCCAATGTTCCACTTTTGTAAAAGTGGAGGCAACTGATTTGGATGCGATGTAAAGATCATGTGAAGGAGCAATCAACTCAAGCCAGTAAGCTTCTTGTGTCATCGCATTCTCTCCTTTGGGTTAGGAGTTAGGAAGTTCTAAATTGTCTTGCTCCTCCTCATATAAGCCCAGAACTCGCTTCATAGCTTTTGATCTGATCTCGTGGATCTACCATAAGCTTGGAAAACAAACTTGGAATTATCTTCATCCGACTCTGCTTTCAATGTGGAGAGAACTTCAAGAGTTAAATTTTTGTAAGCCGGTTTTCTCCATCCATTTGTAGCCAAGCTGGATCTCTAATCAAATTAAGTACCTGATCTCTAATGCCAAAATCATCAAGTAACTCCTAATCCATATATTGAGAGTTCATGAAATCCATCTTCATAAGGCGCTTGATCCTTAGCATACTGCTGGCTTGAGAGGACATTTCGGGACTGTGAACCGGATAAAGACAGCTCAGTAGTGCGCTGCTTCTTCTGTTTTGGAGCCATATCTGCAAAAATATCAATAATTATAAAAGGAATTCACCACTCACAAAATATTATATCAAAATTATGGTTGAACTAAATCCTAAATCTAATACATCATGTAATATCATTTAAGAACAAGATTTAGCACAATTATAATTCCATTAATCCTAGAGCAATTTGGTTGAATGAACTTATAATATATACCTAATAAATGTCACAACATGAGTTTAAAAAATTTGGAATACTAGGCATATCAAACAATGAAACACATGACATGGAATTGTTGTTGACGAATCTACACTTGCAAAGTGGAATCAAAGCTGGTAGCCTAGACTAGCCAGCTTAGAATTGAACGTTAAAAATTCAAAATTCACTGGGAAAAGTGTAAGTTGTGATCTTCAAAACATTGTATCAAAAGCTCTTTCAAAACTCAACTTAATCTCCAAATTTCCACAATTTTCGAATTTCTAAGTTCAAATTGGAGTAATTAAACTAATTGGAGCTAAATCACAACATAGAAAATCATTTTGTTCATCCAATTTCAATCCAAACACCAAAGCCCCAATTTCGAATTTTCAATCCCAATTCTTCATCAAGAACCCTAATTCATGCATTCTTAAAATCAGAACAAGTAATGCAATTATAATCTAATCCAATAAGCAGACAACAATCCATATTAGTCAAACAACCATCAACAGCCACTAATTCAGCAATCCAACCAATTTGTATTCACATCCTCCTTTGTCTCAATTCGCACACAATATCAACTCCATTCTCAATTCGCAGCATATCAAAGAGTTATAGCAGAATAATTGTACTTAATTAAGCATAAAGACTGAAATTGAGAGAAAAAAATTACTTACTTGATCGATTCCAAACAATCCAAGTGAGTGAGGATGTCGAGAGGGTGTAAGGGAGTGTTGAGAGTGAGTTGGAGAGAAATGAAGAGAGAGAGAGAATAAAACCTACTAAAAATCGAAATTGCAGAATATACGCCGACAAATTTGTCGAGTATGCAGCTATATACGTGCCGATGTATCAAAGTTTTAATTCTTGCCGAGAGCAAATGGCCGGCGGCTTTCCATTGTATACTGTTGGCGTAGGGTCTACGCCGAACTAAACACTGGGGCATTGAAAGGCCAAGTGCCAGCGTTCGTCGGGTTTAAACACCTTTGGAAATGATAATTATGCCGCCCTAAACACTGGTGGCGTAAATGTCATCAAGCCGGCGTTCTCATGATTTTGGCCTTTGTGACAAACGCTGGTTTTAAATCGGCGGCTTTCATTCTTCTCTTGCCAGCATTCAACATTTTCTCTCTTTTCATCATTTTTAAAATTATAAATATAATTAATTAAAAAATTTAGTAATCTAGAAATTAGAATACTTACCTTGCAATTCCTTAGAGCTTTTCAATTTAACCAAATCATTCCTTATTCTCTTTTTGAAATTGAATCTCCCATTTAAAGCTTAATTTTTCCCTTTTTTTTTGCATGATTTGTACACATTGAACACTAAGTTAGTAAAAACAAAACAAAAATACTGTTATTAAGTTAAACATTGGTTGCTTCCCAAGAAGCTCTTAGTTTAAAGTCGCTTAGCCCGACTTTCCTTTTATAAGCTCAACTTGGATCTTGAAGATCTAAGTCCTTCTCACTTGCCTCCACAAATTTTCTCTCCCAAAAGTGTCTCAGTTGATGACCACTGACTTGGAACGGCTCCTCTCCATCTTTCTTGATCTCAATCACTCCATACAGAAATACTTTTGTGATCTCAAATGGGCCCGGCCACCTAGACCTTAGCTTACCAGGAAAAAGCCTTAATCGAGAGTTATAGAGTAAAACCTTTTGTCCTTCCTTGAATTCTCGATATAAGATTTGCCTATCATTCCACTTCTTAGTTTTCTCCTTGTAGATATGAGCATTCTTAAAAGCATCATTATAAAACTCATCCAATTCATTCAATTGAAGTAACCTGTGGTTCCCAGCAGCTTGCCTATCAAAGTTCAAAAACTTTACAACCTAATAAGCTTTATGTTCCAATTCCACAGGGAGATGACAAGCTTTTCCATACAACATGCGATAAGGGGACATTCCAATAGGATTTTTGTAAGCAGTTCGGTAAACCCAAAGTGCATCATCAAGCTTTAGCGACCAATCCTTTCTTGATGAATTGACTGTTTTCTCAAGGATTCGCTTAAGCTCTCTATTAGATAGCTCCATCTGACCACTTGTTTGAGGATGATAACGTGTGGCTACCTTATGTCTAACTCCATACTTTGCAATTAAACTATCGAATTGTTTATTGCAAAAGTGAGTTCCTCCATCACTAATAATTGCCCGTGGTGTCCTAAACCTAGTGAAAATATTTCTTTTTAAGAACTTAAGTACTCCTCGTGCATCATTAGTAGGTGGAGCAACAGCTTCAACCCACTTTGATACATAATCAAATACTATAGCTAGCAATTCTTTTTTTATGGTAGCATAATTTCTTTATGCTTCATTCATCATCTTACTAGCGTAGTAAATTACTTGAAAAACTCAGTTCCTTTTCTAGACCAAGTACTGCACCAACTGCCATATCACTTGCATCGCACATAAGCTCAAAGGGTAGCTCCAAATCTGGTGCTACAATAATTGGTGTAGTGCACAAAGCGGTCGTGAAATCTTGGAAAAATCCTTGATAAATCTCTTGTAGAATCCTGCATATCCAAGGAAACTTTGTATTCCTTTCACATTCACCGGTGGTGGCAACTTGGAAATCACCTCGACTTTAGCTCTATCCATTTCTATTCCCTTTCTTGAGATCTTATGGCCCAACACAATTCCTTCTTTCACCATAAAGTGACACTTCTCCCAGTTAAAAACCAAGTGAGTGTCCTTACATCTCTTAAGCACGGATGACAAATTCTCTAAACAGCTGTCAAATGAAGCTCCATATACAGAAAAATCATCCATGAAAACTTCAATGAATTTCTCAATCATATCGGAGAATACTGCCATCATACATCTTTGGAAAGTTACTGGTGCATTACATAAACCCAAAGGCGTGCATCTAAATGCAAACGTACTATATGGATAGGTAAATGTAGTCTTCTCCTGGTCTTCTGGAGCTATTGGAATTTGATTATAGCCTGATTACCCATCCAAGAAACAATAATAATCATGCCCAGCTAGCCTCTCTAGCATTTGGTCTTTGAAGGGAAGAGGAAAATGATCCTTGCGGGTATCGTTATTCAACTTTCGATAATCAATGCACACCCTCCATCCAGTCACAGTCAGGGTTGGTATCAGCTCATTATTGTCATTATGCACAACTATCATATCTCCCTTCTTAGGTACCACTTGAGTAGGACTCACCCACTTACTATCGGAGATAGGATAAATGATTCCAGCGTCAAGTAGCTTTAGTACCTCCTTCTTCACTGCTTCATTCAAAGTAGGATTAAGTCTTTCTATGGTTAACCGTAGGCTTGCATTCAGCTTCCATAAGGATTCAGTAATACATACAAATGGATGGATTCCGTGAACAACAATTGTCCACCCAATAGATTCCTTATGTCTTCTAAGCACCTCAATCAACTTACTCTCTTGCTCAGATGAAAGCTCCATGGAAATGATGACCGAGTGTGGTTTATCACCTAAAAGCACATACTTGAGGTGATTAGGAAGCTGTTTCAACTCAAGTTGAGGCGGCTCTTGAATGGACGGAATCAATTTCTTTGTACCGGCCTCGAAAGGCTTAAACTGAGGTGGTCTCATCCAAGCTCCGGCAATTGTATCCACCAAGTGATTGTTGTGCACATCTTTGCTATCCCGATCATCCAGAATATCAAAAAATTCATCTTCTCCAATTTCAGAAGCGATATCAAGCTCATCATCACTCCAATCATGTGAAAGCACATGTTTGGAGTACCCACTCATCTTAGAGGTATCCACACTATATTCTTGAACCAGCTGATCAATAGTATCAATATGGAAGCAAGTATCATTATCGGCTAAGTGTCTGAGAGATCAAAACACATCAAAAGTAACTTGCTCATCTATGGCCCGAAGTGTCAATTTTCCTTGTGCCACATCAATCAATGCTTGTCTAATATCCAAGAAAGGTCTTCCCAAGATCAAGGGAATCTCCCGGTCTTCAGCCATATTAAGAACGATAAAATTGGCTGGAAAAAGAAACTTGTCTACCTTGACTAACACATCCTCCACTATCCCTCTTGGATATTTAATGCTTCTTTCGACTAGTTGTAAGGAAACTGTGGTCGGTTTATATTCTCCTAGCCTCAACTTCTTAAAAATAGACAAAGGCATAAGATTTATACTTGCGCTAAGATCACAAAGTGCCTTATCGAAATATGATTTACCAATGATGCAAAGAATAGTGAAGCTACCTAGATCTTTTAATTTTGGTAACTTGTTCTGATGAATAACTGTATACTCGTGGGTTAGCATGACAGTCTCATGTTCAGCTAGTATCTTTTCTTTGTGAGGATATCTTACATAAACTTCGCATAGGATGGCAGTGATTCAAGCACATCCATGAAAGGGAATGTTGATGTGCAACTTCTTAAAAACTTCTAAAAACTTCTCAAACTGATGGTTTAGTTGTTGCTGCTTCAACTTTCCAGGAAAAGGAATAGGTGGAACGTAATGCTTCACTTCTGGCTTCCATCTCTCATCTTCTTCTACCTCCCTTTTCCGTTTATCATGGCTTGATGATGGTACATCCAGCTTGATTTCAGGTGAATTTTTAGCCTATCCTCCTGCCTTCCATTGCCTTGGTCATCAATTATTTTGCCATTTTCTTTCGTTTTTTCTTGCATTTTCAAATTGCTTCCTGCACCACTCTTGGTGACTTCTTTCTACTTCTAAGAGTGATTACTTTCGCCTCCTCTTTAGGATTCTTTTCAGTAGTACTTGGAATAGTGCCTTGAGGACAGTGTCTTGATGTTTCAAGCAATTGAGCTATTTGAGTTTGCAAATCCTGAATGATTGAATCTTGATTTGTTTGCTTTTTTAATATCTCCTGCAAAAGCTCAACTGTTTTATCCTTTTCTTTTTGTGGATTTGTCTGTTGTTGATGCAGAGGTGGTGGCGGCAACGATGCTTGAGGTGCATTCTGATTGCTCCACCGAAAATTTGGATGATCCCTCAATCCAGGATTATAAGTGTTGGAGTATGGATTGTAATTCCCAACTTTTCTTTCATATTGATTCACATAATTTGCTTGCTCAATACTTGAATGTGAAGCATGGGAATCTTCCATAGGATACTCCAAATAACTCATGTGAGTATTATCATGAGAAATCATATTCATGCTCGGCTTATAACTCGGTCCCGTTCCTGACATAGGTTGCATTCGTCTCATATGATCAGTGAGTGAAGGCACTTGTTGTTGAAGTTTAGAAATTATCTTAGATTCATAAATGGCACCCACCAATCTCGACTTATTCTGCTCACTATGCCGGTGAAAAGTTGTTTTTGCCAACCCATTGATTAAATCATAAGCCTCTGGAGCACTCTTGTACCTGAAGCTCCCACCTACTGTCTCATCAATCATCGTCTTCAATTGATCTCCAAGAGCTATGTAGAAGATTCTCATCTGGTCATGGAGAGAGATTCCGTGGTGGGGGCAATGTCTGAGGAGCTCCTTAAATCTTTCTCACACTTCATATAGGGTTTCGCCTTCATACTGCCGAAAGGAAAAGATTTCGTTCGTCAATTGGATCATCTTGTTGGGAGGAAAGAATTGTTCCAGAAACTGCTGTGCCAACTGATCCCAATTTATGAGAGTGTGTATGGATAGAGAATTGAGCCAACTTCTCACCTTATCCCTTAGTGAAAAAGGGAATAGTCTAAGGCGAATTGCGTCATTGGAACCCATTACTCTTTATCGTAGAACAGATCTGCAGGAAATTTTTCAGATGGTCATGTAGGTTGTCAAAACTACCTCCACCAAATTGATCTCCTTGCACCATTTGTATTAGAACTGGCTTTAATTCAAAGTTGTTTGCTTGAATAGCGGGCTAATCAATGGATGGCGCAACTTCATCAACTGTGGGCTTAAAGTACTCCCACATTGGTCTATGGATCTCATTTCCTGCTATCGAATGAGGAGGATTATTATTGGCCACAACAGAAACAAGCAAATTTGGTTGCTCATAAACTAGGTTCCCATTGTGTGCATTTCCAGGATCTTCATTCTGTCTCTCATCACAAGGGAAGGATTTTCTTGCAGGTTCCTTTCCATTACTCTTGTATTTTGTGCTCGTCTTTCTCTCAATTGACTGTGGTAAGCCCAATCAATCTCAGGATCAAATTGCAAGTCTTGGTCCTGTTCACATGACATACAAGAACAAATGGATCACGGTAAACTATTTTTTTTTTTTTTTTTGCAAATTTTTATAGTCTTTCTAAATTTATGTGCTTAGTCTAAGGGCTTAGTTACTATTCTAATATAAGCAAACGTTGCTCCCCGGCAACGGCACCAATTTGAAACTGCAGTAATTACATACCTATTATAATCTAAGAATTTTCAATTTCAAACACAGGTGTAATACTTAACCGGTCAGCAAAATCACTGGGTGCAATGCAGTATTTTCTGGAAAGTCCATGTCGTGTCCACAGAGAGCTAATGGCTAATTACTACAAAACTGAATTTTACCATAATCTAAGCAATTGAAAGTTCAAGTTTGTGATTAATCTATGATAATTTAACTAAAATTGACTCCAAATGATTGTGAAGGACTAAAACCATATGTTCTAGCAACATAGCGAGAGATATGGGTTTAGGAGATATAAATAATATATGAATAATGCATTTATATTCTCATTTGAAATGATTCATACTTCAAATTGATATATAAAATTGATTACTTGGGATTTATTCAAATTCACTAAGAATTGCTCACCTCTTAGAGTAGGAAAAATTTTTCGTAGCATAAATCATCCTACCAAGGTAATTTATCTATGATTAACAGTTTAATAGCAATTTACACTCACAAAAATTACTATTCTAGTTAAAACTACAAAATAAGCACCGCCAAGTGGCCTAAATTTGTAATCCCAACCGCATAAAGATCAGTGAAATCTTAAGTCTCATCACAGACTTGCATATCCCTATGAAAAATCTTATTAAAAAACCTAAGTTTTACTTGTGTGGATCATGGAATCCCTCCCAAGTATCTTTAACCCTATCCATCCAATCTATGTTGATAAGGCACAAATTAAATAGATTACAAGTAAAGATAATTAAATTCTCAATTAATCAATTTCAATATGAATATGATTCATATATCATTCCATCAAATCCATTCATACATATTCATAATGATAATTGAAGAACAACATCTCAATATAAGTAAAAATAATAAAACAGAGATTGAAAACACCTTAAAAATGGTTTCTTTCCATAAACTGGAGTCTCCAAATCCATAATCCCACAAATGTGGACACTTCTTGATTGGAGCTAAACCCCATCACCTCTAAGTTCCTAGAACATTCGGGTTTTAGTGCCCTAAGGGAAAAACAAACTCAAACATTTGTGAAACTCTTTTTTCTTTCTTTTCTAATGATTTTCGAATGTCTCTCTAACAAGGAAACCTTAGAATATATAAGCAAACATTCAGGTGTTTCATTTAATTTTTGCAGTTGCGAAACGTATGCCGGCAGTTACAATTTCTACACTGGTGGCTTACAGGTAGTGTATTACAGGTGGTGTACATTGCTAAAACATTTGTACACTGGCAGCTTTGGCTTCAGTGTTTATGGTTTGCATTCTGTGGTTGACTTACGCTGCTTTAACGCTGACGGCATAGGGTTTGAAATGCCGATGTACAAAGCAAACTTCAAAGGCTGGCCAAATCTAATGCAATGCTAGCTGTGCAAGTGACAGCCTTCAAAAATTTAATTATGTGGACGCACTAAGCCATCTTAACACCGGTGGCTTTGATTTTCATAAAGCCAGTGTTGAATCAAATCGCAGAAGCTGGCTTTTAATTCTTCTACACTGGCAGTGTTGAGCTAGTGCTTGATTCTTGGTTTCTGATCTTCAGCCCACACCACCTCAAGGCCAGCAGCGTATAGGATTAGATTTGCCGGCCTTTGAATTCTTGAATTTGTTCCATATCAAGGCTAGGTTGAACGCCAACAGTGTAGAGGTAGTGTTAAAGTTTAACATTTGATCATCCTCTAAGCCGGCTGTATGCCGGCGGATATAATCCAAAAAAGCCTGCGTATCCTTGAGATTCTTTAATTTCAATTCAAATTGCCTTGTTATGCTTTCCTTTGTTCACTTTAGACTTGAAACATAAACCTAAACAATTAGAGTACCAATTCTCGCAATTTTTATGAAATTAAACACAAATTAATCACTAATTGCTTGTTAAAAGTCGTGTAAAATATGATCTTATCACCTATGTCCTCACACAACTTTTCATATTTAAAGTCCTCTTATGGATGATTTGAGGGAAAGAGGAACCCTAGGATAACTTGAAGACTATTTTCGTTTGTTCCTTGATGGAATTAAGGGCATAAACTACTAGGAAGCTTTTTTTTTTTTTTTTTTTTCTTGAGGCTTCCACACCAACATCAAGTGGAAAACATCATTTGAATTTGGATTCAAGAGCAGGATTTTCTTGATGGGTGATTTTGTTCTTTTATTATATTTATATTATGGATGGTGTTGAATACTTATCTATTGTGCTTATTTAAGGTTTTGAGTTGTTGATATGAATCATCTAATTGATTTTTATCTGATGTTGATTGATTCCTTGCTTGTGTTCATGTTGTTGATACTATTTCACAGATCATGTATTCTTAATTGATTATGGAATTCATGATAGATTATGATTGTAATTGGAAACTTCTTTTCTATTCTATTCCGTGAATAGCTTATTTGGATTATAAATCACATAGACATATGGATTTGAATTCAATTAACGTTTGACAAATTAGAAAAGATTAGTCAATCGGTCGCTTTTCTAAGAATAGAGAAAATTGATTGGTTAATTTATGATAATTACTGTCTTTGGAAAAAGGAGTTTTTATTTGATGCTTGATTGCCTGAATACTAAACCCATTAACAATTTGAATTTCAAGTGTATTTCTAGTCATAGCATACATTTGATTGATTTTCGAATCTGTTGGCTCTTAACCTAATTCAAAATTAAAAGTGTTGGAAATCCCATATCTTTGTGGATTAGTTATATCAAAAATAAAAAAAATATTTTCTTTTTTATTTGCCTAGTTACAATTAGGACTAATACAGTTGAGAGCTAGTCTTTTCTCCCTATGGAGACGACTCGGTATTCATCGAAATTTTACTACTGCACACGCACCTGGTATACTAGCTGCTTAATATTTGCTTGTTTAGAAGAATTTAGAAAGAGTTTTAAAAAACACTTATAGAAAAAGAGTGATCAATTTTTAGTGCCGTTATCAGAGAGTGAACGGTGCTACTTTCAGTTTTTAGGACTTTTGTAGATTATGCCTTTTATTGAAAAATCTAAAAAATTTAGCAAAATTGAAAAAAAAAAAACATACAAATACTTTCTTCATTATTTTGTGAATACTAGTTTTTGATTCTTTTTATACATCTACTTGTTTTTTCTTCTCTTCTCTTTTTAGGTGCTTGAAGTTTTTGTTGAATACCAAGATGGATAATCAACAAGCACTAGTTTTCCCATATTGTTGTGCTCCAGAGCTCAAATCAGAGATATTATCATTTAGGTAGTATGAGGGAGACCCCTTATCAAATACTTAGGGAAGATACCACAACCTGATGATTAAATGCCCCTATCATGATTCACTTTATTGGACTCAATTGTTGATATTTCTTAGGGGATTAGGAGCTCATGATAGGATAATGTTAGAGTCAGCTGCTAGACAACAATTAATAGAATTGTCGGTGGAAATGGTATTTCGAGTAATTGAGGAATTCATAGGAAGCCAGTACAATGATCCAAGCAATTCTTCTCCAGTAGTATATTCATAGTATGGTGAATCACATGAAAGCTCTCAATGTCATGGTGATAAGCCAGAAATTGATTCCAGCATGTCATATCAAGAATATTACTACACTTGTGAGTCTCCAAATAAAGGGAATACAACCTCATCTTTTGAAAATCCAGTTAACCCAACTCCAGGAAAAGAGAAAATTTTTGAAGAAATTGTAAGGGGTTTAGAGTAAAAGTGGAAAGAAAAATTTGAGAAGCAACAAATGGTTATAGAAAAACTAGAGACTCAGGTAGCAAATTTGACAGAATTTGTTTCATCTATATTTAACCTTGTTAATTAAAGTGAAGAATGGGAGCAGTCTAGTGATGGAAAGGAAAAAGAAACCCCAACTGACTCTCAAAAGTAAGATAAAGAGAAAGAAGAAAAAGTTGTGTCTAAGGCAGAAAAATGAGAGAACACTTCTTTAGTGGTAAGTGAGGTTAAAGCAAATGAAGAAAAACTAGCTTGGGAATTAGCTATAGAAAAGTTTGCAAATCTGACTATAGAAGGGTTTAAAAAGTTAGGAAAGCAACTTGCCTTTAATTAAATTTCACATTTGTAAAATCTAAGAATTAAAAATTTTATCTAAGAACCAAACTTATGAAAAAATTTCAAGTGAAATATACTTAGAATTTTATGCCATCAATAAATAACACCATGTCTTTTCAAGTATAAGAACTTTGAGATTTCAAAATACATATTGAACTATGATTTTTGTTGTTAAGTTATATGTTTACAAAATAGCAAATTTAATCATGATTCAAGAAAATGATTTTTTCATAAAACTCAACATTACTATTTTCTACAAAAGATTGTTTTACGGAGTTTTATTTTATGTTGGGACAACATTATTAGGATCATGCACATAGTATGAGTTATTTTCAATACTAAATGATTTTTAAAGATAGAAATATTTGTACGTTTACTATAAAGTGTCTAAGTGAAATAAAACTTTGGAAAAAATTGCAATTTGAGGGCTTAAACTCTTGGGTCAGATCTGTATAGACCCATTTCGGAATCCAAATGGCTTTAAATGTTAAAAATAACCTTACACATAGATATATTTTTTTGAGTGGGTAGAAAGCAACTACTAATATGTGAAATTCGAGTTAAAATGAGCAAGTTATGGTAATTTTAAGTTGGAATTTCCCTTTATTCGAATTTTGATGCAAATAATAGATAAAATTAGAAGGTTTAAGTAAAACTTCTATGAAATACTCATTCCAGGTATTTCTTTTATTTAGGTAATGAGGAGTCTGGCGTGTCGTTGCCAGAGGATTATTTTGACTAGGAAGTGCTTTAATGGACAAGTGAGTTTTCCCTCTTGATTTTGTTACTTTACTTATACTTATAGATAGTCGCACTAGAATTATAAGTAGAAGATAAAATGAGCATGTATGGGGTTATGAGTACTTATGTATGTGCTTCTATTAATATGTGGCAAATGATGCTAAGAATATCGAAACAAACAAATGATTGTTTAAGTATGTCTTCAATATTCCATGTTACTTATGTGTGTCTGATATTTGCTTAATTACCATTAAGTATACCTTAATTTTGTTAGGCTTTAATATAAATTAAATGGGCATGCATTGCATATGTCGAGTCATATATCAAAGACTGCTACTCGTATAGGAAGAATCGGAAAGGTCAGAGGCCAAGTTCATTCTCAAGAAATTAAAAAGTACCATCAGGCTTGCGCCTATGCTCATTTTTAGGGAACTAAGGCATACCGGGATACATCCTAAGGATGAGCTGTACTGATCAATCACTATGAGCAAAGTGCTCGGAGACTAGCATTGAAGATTGTGTAGACCTTTAAATACCATTTCCCTAACCTTCAATATGGAGGTGTAAATCCGTTCTGTGTATGGTTTCCGGATACCTATATATAATTGTTTGTATCATGTGGTTGTTGCATAGCATGCATAGCATATGCGTGAAAATTAATAAACTTGTTTGAAATACGATACGAATAAAATGAATATCTCACTAAGCACATTGTATGCTTACACCCCAATAGGTTTTTATTGAAATAGGCATACTTGTAGATTCATTCGAGGATCGAGACATTAAGAGGATCGTTGGTAGATTCTTGAGCTCTTATAGAAGAAGTGGGAGCATATACTTTCTCGAAATTTCTTTATGAGCAAAATATGATATGTTAATATTTTGGATATTACTAGTAAATGTATTTATGAAGACTTAAAGACATTAGCAGGGGATGCCTCTAAGAATTGTAATTGACCTTATTTATGTTTAATAATAAGTATTTCTCTTACCTTGTTACTTCAATTGTTATCAATATAAATTGCACTATTTCGATGTATTCCCTTCATTATGATGTATGCCTTGTGCATAATGTGGAAGCCTTTGCGTGATTAAGGTAGTCATTCCTAGACTTCAATATTGTATACGGTGGGTTATCATGTTTAGATTACCTATCGAGGCATGACAACATTGCATGTGAATCTGTATGCTGTTTGTTCATGCGCATGTGATTGTAGTTTGGCATACTAGGCCTTTACTCTTACTCCTTTTATTTTTTAGGAATAGGTGATAATCCAATGGTTTTCGATTTATCTGATTACGATGTGTTCATAGATTATGGAATGGCGATAGTGGAATCGATTTCCCAGCTAATTTTTAAAAGAACAAAATTTTGTAATAGCTAAAGTTGAAGATTTTGTAAAGTTTTTTTATTAGTTTTGTGATTCTTGAAGTTTTTGGAACCCCTTCTCATATTTTGATGTTTTTAAGTTTAATGTAAGTTGGAACTTGATTTATGTCAACTGAGTTTTTTAGAAGTTTTTTTGGCATAAACATTTTAGAAGTTTCCTTTAATGTGAGATACTGGAGTTATATTATGTTATAATTGTGATTTAGTATGATATGAGCCTTAGCATGTCCATCTCTAGTGAGGACATGTGACAGGCCATTAATACTCTCAGTTTAAGATATTACAAAAATTATTGGGCTTGACTTGTTTATCAATCGAGCTCGAACTTGGCTTGAAATTTAATTCGAATTTGGTTTGTTTAAATATTTGAGCCTGGTCATGAGCTTGTTATTGAGCCTAAATGAGTATAATCATAAGCTGGTTTGCAACTCTATATTGGAATTCGAGTTACATGGGATTATACTCGAGATTATAAGAAAATTGATTTGCAAAGAAGACAAGCATTAGAAAGATATTATCAAAGAAACTAAAGTCAACCATAACCAATGAACCTAGACCAGCAAAATTCTAAGATTTATAAACATTCTTATTAGGGAATTTTAGCAAGTCTTACATCTTGTAATTAAAGATACATGCATAAAGAGGGAACTCATTTGCATAACTTAAGTAAAGTAGTCCTAAAATGAGCCACGTTTGAATAATTTACAAGTATCGCGATTTATTTGCAACCTAAATGGGTTTTGTTTCATCGGTTTGTCTTTTGTTTCATGTCTGTTTCAATCAGACAATTTGTCAAAAATAAATATAGATGAAAAATATATATTTTTACTTATAAACAAACTATAATGATTAGATATAGATCATATACATATGCATATAAGATATAAATGAAAAACAGACCATCCAAATAAAACCTAAATCTAATATATAGATTTGCATACTTGTTTAAACCTTTTGCATAGCTTCATAGAGCAATGGACCAGGACAATCATTAAGAATTGCTAAATTATATGAGCAGTTTCTAAAATCTTTCAAAATTATATAAATTCTTACTTCTAAAAGATCATCATAAATCTAAACGTATTATTCAGATTAAATTATAAAAAGATCCACCTCTGCTTTTGAAAAAATTCAACATTTTTTTTTTTTGGTCATAAACGAGAAATATATATACATATTAACCATTGTCATATATAAAAGACGACGTTGACTCAAGAGGGTCAACATCCATACAATCTAAATTGAGTAGCTTTTGGAGATGAGAAGGGAGGTTACACCACCAATCCGTAGGACACATCCCTCTCCTTGTCATAGAAGCTACCCAGTCAGCTACTCTATTAGCTTTCCTAGGAATGTGAACAATAGAGAAAATATTCGGGTTCGCTATTAGATAGCTCTTGATTTTAGCTAGATAGGGTTTTGTTGCCAATGCATTGGAATTATTTCCAAACAAGCTTTGACAATAGATAGACAATCGGATTCCAATTGCACCTTTTCCAAACATATCTAGAGCAAAATCAATTCCTATCATGACAGCTTTGCCTTCAATTTTCTGCATTGAATCGGTACATAGCATCGACTGCCACAAATTAATTTCCCCCATTGATTTCTTGCACCACACCACTGCTGCCCTCTCTCTTCAGCTGTCCACGAGGCGTCACATTGATTTTCATAACGTGGGTGAGGGTTTTGTCCATCTCTCCTCCATTTACACAGCTTCAATTCTCTGCATGTTTTTTTGACTGGCATTAATCTCTCTGACCAGCGTTTGTGCATGGCTCAGAACTTTTAGGGGCTCCATTTTTTTCCCTCATTACTGTTTACATCTCTCCACCCAAATGCACCATGCTGTAGCTCCGATTTGTATTTCCATCTCCTTGGTTAAACTTCCACTGCATGCTATAGTTTGATCTACCCAGTCGAGGAAGGAGCCCACTGCTTGGTGGTTGATTCTAATACCTAGGCTTCCAAACCATATCGGCTTTGTCCACTCGCAAAGGATTAGGGCGTGCTTGTATTCTCCGTGTCTACAGATCTGGCAAGTGGGTCGGTGTAAATTTTCTTCCCACAATTGAACTGCTGTAGGTAGCGTGTTTGATCCTATTCTCCATAGAAAGTGTTGTACCTTGGGTAGGGTTTTGGCTGTCCAGATTTTTTTCCATTGTAGGTTGGAAGTGCTCCTGGACGATGAGGCTTGGATTGAGATGGTTTCTCCCATGGTGGTCTTTAGAAAGGTGTAGACCGAATTCACAGAGCAAATCCCCTCGCGATGGTGTGGCCATATCAGGTTGTCTTTCTGATGAAGACTGCCCAGAGGTATCTCCTTTACACTTTGCCATTCTTAGAAGTGATTTTAATGAGATTACATAATTCTAGAAGATTTTAATATTACGTTTCATATGCAGAAATGGACTCAATATAGAATTATAATTTTGAATTTTATTCTCATCTTTATGTTTGGATGTAATAATAAAAATTAAAATCATAATTATTGAGGATCGATAATTTCAACTTTAAGAAGGATTCGTTTCCATAGAGGTGAATCGTGGTCTCATCATATTTAATTGATCTTTACAACTGCAATTACAAAATGTTGGTTTGTCTGCTGTTTAGTATTTACCGGTGACTCAACTCCAACAACTCAGATAACACTTATTTATGTTTTATAAAGGCGTGATCCACGTGGCTGACCGTCTTTATTTCCCTCTCCTCGGAATAATCTTTTCAGAAGCTTTAACTTCTTAACTTTAAAACCCCCCCTCAACCAACAATCCCATTCCATTCCTTCCCCCAACCCCCGTCAGCATTACTCCTCATGACCCTCTTTCCCACTGTCGCCGCCGTCCCACTCCTCCTCTCCTCCTCTTATCCGCTGCCGTTCATGGCGGCCGTGACATCGGAGAATTCATCCGTTTACCATCACAACAAGCTTCTTCGAGGTTCTTCAACGATGGTGGTGAGGATAGTACAGGGACAAGATGGGCGGTGTTGATTGCAGGGTCTAATGGGTATTGGAATTACCGACACCAGGTCTTTGTATTCACTTTTTTCTTTTTTTGTGAATTTTTCTTTGCCGTTTCTTATTTCAGAAGAGATGTGAATACGAGTTGAAATCAAGATAAATGAGTGGAAAAGAAAAGAAATGTGATTTTCTATTTAGTAATTGGATACATAAGGAGAAAACAAAGAGAAAGATTTTCCCATTTCCATTGTTTGGTTGGTTTCACATAATAAAAGGAACTGAAGTATATAGCTAATTCAATCCGCTGAATTTGTGCATATACATATATCTAGTGATATGCCGTATCAGACCTTTGAGCTCCCGCAGATTGATCATGTTGAACTATAATTTATAAAAATTACGGGTTTAGATTCATTGGAACTCATTTGAAATTATATGTTCATTAGGATTTGATGATGTTACGCGGCCATGATCATATATAAGGAAAAACAGATCCACATGGGGACTCATTTTCCCACAAACAGCACACGTTTGCCTCTCTGATATAGTAAGAATAGAAGCTGTTTTGCTGAATCGAATGCCATGATTCCCATGATTAAAGAAGCTATCTTGCTGAATTCGAATTGTTAGTATGCTGTATGCCTCTCATGTATACAATTTCTCCCTTACTTTGTTGACCTGCGTCATAAAGTTAGGCTTCAGAGCATTTTTCTTCTCTTGTATAACCCCTGCAAGTCTAAGTAGAGAAGGTAGAGTATGAACAAATGAAAAGCAGCTATGTGAAACAAAATAGAGATGAACGAAATGCTTAAAGATACAGCGCAATAGTTGCTTTTTCTGCCCCATTTCCTTCAGCAGTGAAAGGTATGGCTTAGTCCCCAAACTGTGATGAATTTGGAATGACATAACTTATGCAAGTTGTCGTTGAACACTTTTGTAGTTTGCATAACCTGTATGACATAATGTGACCTGAATGGTTGTATTGAACCAAAATTTGCCGCATAAAATTTGGTAGTGATGCATAGTTTCAGCTTGCTAGTTCCTGCAGATTAGGATAAAAGGACTCAAATAATGATTGGGCAATATGTCTTTTTTTGCTTCTCCAATGATTGACACGAGAGAGTTTTTTCCTTCTTATTTTCTCTCATGGTAGAGAAGTATTGTGATAAGTGATGGGATAGGAACAGCAGTGCCTTTGGTTTTCCTTAGCTTTCTATCACATACCTTGTTGTTTTTTACTATATATGTGATATGGTCCTCCTTTTTGCAGGCTGATGTATGCCATGCATATCAAGTGTTGAAGCAAGGGGGGCTGAAAGATGAAAACATCATAGTTTTCATGTATGACGACATTGCATTTAACGAGGAGAACCCTAGGCCTGGAGTTATAATTAATAATCCTCAGGGGAGTGATGTTTATAAGGGAGTTCCAAAGGTTCGATAACTGTGCTCAATTTCTCACTTAAAGGATTCTCCAATCCCTAATTACAAATCTTATTTTCCTTTTCTTATTTTTATTTTTATCTTTTGGGTTGAACTTATTTGTTCTGAATGTGTACCTATCTGATGATCTTAGGATTACACTGGTGAGGAAGTCACAGCAAACAACTTTTTGGCAGTGCTTCTTGGAAATAAGACCGCTCTCATGGGGGGTAGTGGAAAGGTTGTCAATAGTGGTCCCAATGATCGTATTTTTATATACTATTCTGATCACGGTGGTCCTGGAGTCCTTGGTCAGTATACATATCTTAGTAATATGTATATGCACATGTACAACTTGAATTGTATTTGTAATTTGTTTCCAGCCTTTCCTCATAATAGAAAATTGATTTTCTTTCATTTCCCCACACAGCATGCATTCTTCCTAATTGTACTTGTGATTATCATCAGGGATGCCCAGTGGTCCTTTCCTTTATGCGGATGATCTGATTAATGTTTTGAAAAGAAAACATGGCTTACAGGCCTATAAGAGCATGGTAATATGGTACTTCCTGTCTTCTTCACAATGTATTCATTTATCATTCAATTTTTCATACCATTCTGCTTAAACTTGCAGGTATTCTATCTTGAAGCCTGTGAATCTGGTAGCATCTTTGATGGTATTCTGCCAAAAGGGTTGAGTATTTATGCCACCACTGCAGCAAATGCTGAAGAAAGCAGCTGGGGAACCTACTGCCCTGGAGATAATCTAAGCCCTCCCCCAGAATATGAAACATGTTTGGGCGACTTGTATAGCGTTGCTTGGATGGAAGACAGGTATTAGCAAATCTTCTTCCCATTTAATTACCAAAGACTAAAAACTTGTCTTTCTGCAGCTTATAGCAGATTGCGTGAGTATCAAATCAGTGGACTTAGAGTAGGCCCATAGCTGATTTTATTGGGCTAAAGGCCATGCTATTGAAACCAAAAAATTGTTTCAGCCCAAAGCCTATATAGGAGTTTGGGTAGTTTAGAGATGAGTTCAGCTGCATTATACCAACTTCTGCATTAAATGTTATTGTGCGATGTGAAAGTAAAGGATCACTTTAAAACCTATCTGGTGCTCTCAATTGAATAAACTATAATCTGATGATCAAGCTGATTATCAGCATGTTGGAATGTGAAACACAAAATGTTCATGTATAAACATTTAATGTGAATTGTATCATAACAGAGGTCAAGCTCCACAGAACATCTTCCTTTTTGTGTGACATTCTTCCCTTGGTTATGTCTTAATTTTTAAAATATGTTTCAAACATTCTACTATTCATTATCTTCTTTGTGAAACTCAATGTTGAACTTGGTGAACAGTGAGGTACATAACCTGCGGAGAGAGACATTGCACCACCAATATGAATTGGTAAGACAAGTTACTTACTGCAATCATTTTACTATTTGAGTTGTGTTTCCCTTCGTATTTAAGTGAGTATAATCTGGAGAAGAAAGCAATACTAAATTGCCTAGCAGTTCTTGGCTCCAAATTCATTCTTTATCCATCATGCCATGCAACTGGCACATGTCACATAGCTTGAGGAGCGTGGTTGACAAATCTTTGTAGATATTATCTCGTTTTTACCCTTGTGTTAGTTACTGAAGGTACATAATTTGAATTTGTCACAATCCAGGTGAAAAGGAGGACTGCAGGTGATGACTTTAACCTTGGATCCCATGTCATGCAATTTGGTGACATCGGGCTGAGCATGAGACATCTCTCTTTATATATGGGTACAAATCCAGCAAACGATAATCACTCTTTTGTTGATGATAACACTCTGAGGCCAAGATTCAAACCAGTTAACCAGCGAGATGCTGATCTTCTCCATTTCTGGCATAAGGTATCTGCTGCTGTCCCTTATTTATAGATTGCCTCCTTAAGGCAGGGTTGTAGCTGTCACAGTTAGCCAAATATTGCACCTAGCTGTCTCCTGTCCGATTTGTCACTGGTATCTCTTGATAATGGCTCTGATCTTCCCGAGGCCGGGTTGTAATTGTCATTAGTCAATATCTTATTATCCATTTTACTGGAAAGGATAGATAGTCATGTCATGTGTATGCTAGTGACAAATGTGCATGCTATAACCATGTCTAATTTGTGTGTGCTCTGCTCTTTTCAGTTCCAAAAGTCTCCTGAAGGCTCAACTCAGAAAATAGAGGCTCAAAAGCAATTTGTTGAAGCAATGTCACACCGTATGCACATAGATCACAGCGTGGAACTGATAGGGAAGCTCTTATTTGGAATTAAGGAGGGACCTAAAGTGCTGAAAACTGTCCGACCTGCTGGGCAACAACTTGTTGATGATTGGCAGTGCCTGAAAAGCCTGGTAACCATATGAACCTTTTATTTTTTCCTATTTAAGAATTTGTTGTTCAAAATATCTGAGAACAGAAATGTCTTTTTCCAGGTATAAATAGTAAGATGGAACACATAAGAGTGAATAAACATGTAAAAAAAAAGAAGGCCAAACGAACAATGTACAAACAAACAGAAGGAAAAAAAGAAAAAAAGAAAGAAAATGAAGAAAAGAAGATTATTAGTAGATGACTCAAAAAGAATGTGGAAAGGATATGAAAGATTCAAAAATGCAAGCAAAAGAATATAAAAAAGGTTAAGCTAGATAGTTCTTTGAAACTGAAAGTGAAGACATAGGTAACAACTTGAAATCTAAAAGGCATGATGCTTCTAAAGGACGGATCCCTCTACTACATTTGCCACACAGTATATAAATAAACGCAAAAAAATATGGGGAAAACGCAAAAACACCCATAAACTTTAGGGTTAGCGACTTGGCCCCCGGACATTAAAAGAGTGCTTTTAGACTCAAAAACTATAAACAATTTACAAATAAGTCTATTCCGTCCCTTTCTTTTTGTCAATTTCCATACAATTCTGTACCATTTTATGTACAAAATCCGTAAAAAAAAAAAGAAAAAAACACTTAGAGCGGTAAATTTTACGTACTTTTTTTTTTCATAGAAAAATACAAAATGGACTTATTTGCAAAATGTTTATAGTTATGGAGGCCAAAAAGCACACTTTTCCAGTGCAAGGGGTTAAGTTGCACCACCCTTAAAGTTTAGGGGTGTTTTTGCATTTTACCTAAAAAATATTAATACATTTTCAAGGAAGCAGAAGCATGAAAGAGACTATTTGGTTATTTCTTGTGTTAGGAGCTAACAGCGAGGTTTCCCTGATAATAAGATTTAAGAAAAGGAAGACTCAAGATCTCATGAATCAATTCTTTTTCACATGCATGAGAAATCAAGTTTTATGCATGTTCTATAATGCATTAATGAGCTTTCTCTATCTGTGGACTCTGTATGATTGATGCTGCCAGATACTTTCATTGTTTTGGCATATCGTCTCCTAATGGAACACTTCAGCCTTTCCAGGAATCATATATTATAATTTGTCTTTCAGTCACTTAGTTCTAAATATATAAGTAGATTTGAATTGTAAACTAAAGCTATATAGCTACAGGAAAGTTGCCGTGCATATGGCACTTACTAATTCTAATGCATGCTTGACAAACCGTATAGTATGGTCCTGACATCATACTAGTTGTTCTGATAGTTTCAGTCGAAAAGGACAAGTGAATCATCTGTGCTCTTTCTTTGGTCATTTTGTTAAAACTATATTAGAGACCAACTTTCTTCTTAGACAAAACATGAGATGGGTGTTGCTTGTTGCATAAAGGTGAGGACTTTTGAGGCCCATTGTGGATCCATTTCTCAATATGGGATGAAACATATGCGTTCCTTTGCTAATATATGCAATGCTGGAGTTGGTGAGCGGCAAATGGCTGAGGCATCTGCGCAAGTGTGTAGAGAAGTACCAGCTGGACTGTGGAGCTCTCGAGGGTTCAGTGCTTGATAGGACAACAACAGAAGAGACATCAATATCTACCTTATCATTTAAGTCTATTCATTAATGGCAATTCCTTGTAACCGTAGCTCTGGTTGGTCCTGTGTAAACAATACCATGGGAATTAGGAACCCTTGTAATTTATTTGATCATAATGAATATCTTGTTTTACGTGAAAAATGGTGTTTCATATCAGAAGAATATAGACATTTGTGTACTTATATAAGCTTTTATCAATCATTCAGTAATATAGGAAGGGGGTCAGATCGCCTTAAGTCAATTAAAATTCTCTCACATATTGCAATTTTGAGAGATTGAATGGCTACATTCGATTCTCAATCTGCATACGGTGTTCTTGTTCCTGCCTTGTCAAGTGTGAGACCATTTTAAACTCTTACTTTATGCTATTTTCAGCTAGCATCAGTGTATCATCATTTGCAACTTATTGGCCCTAAATATGCCAACCTTGCAATAGTTTCAGTGGAATCGTGCCAAAGAACTGTGGTCTGTCTGGGGCACATCACACGCCAGTTATAACTAAAGATTTCGATAGGATGGAACATAAAAGGAGGGCCTTTCCACACCGCGTTGTAAAAAATCAATTGTCCTGTGGTATTCTCTCTCTTTTTCTTCTCCTTTGTTTTTGCCCCTCCCTCTACCGTTCTACTACCATATTTTGAGCCCAAACCCATTTATCTCAACTTGATAGGGATGGAACTTTGACAGGTGATGGTTGTATAGAAAGTAATTGGACTGAAGAAGGTGCAATTCATTAGAATGGAATAAGACGGAAAAAAAATATTAGTTTGTTTTTATCTTGTTTTCTCGGTGAATAATAGAAATAGGAATAGGAATTCCTAATCTATTTTAAATTGCAAAAAAATGTATTTTTTTTTTTTATGTATAAGTTTTATCAAATCAAATAAGAAAACAGCTATTTTATAATAATAAAAATAGAATGACAATTCCATTCCAGTAAACCGAATGCCAAGTTAAGGCTGAATATGAAGGATTGTTCATAGTGTCCCAATTCCCCCTAAAGCTTTCTTATGCCTTTGTATTCGATGTCCAACTTTCTTTCTGGCTGGAAAAAACCATGCATCTTTCTACTTCTGTACACTATTCCACATTGGGACTATTTACATGATAGAATCCCTCATAACCCCTAGGTCACGGTATAAGGCTAAGATTCTAGATCTTCAAAATTAGTACTCCAAAAAGTGGCCCCTTCGCTTCATATCCATTTAACCTGCAAGGGAACTTCCAGACCAATACTTGTGAGAGCAATAGAGCTTCTTAGTTTCACCTAATAATAATAGCTTCCTAGGGTTTTTCTTCCCCCTTTTTTTCCTGTAGGGTAATTTGAATTTTCATATATATATATATATATATATATATATAAAACTTTTTGGATAGTCTTTTTTTTTCCTTTCATTTTTTCAATTGATCTTTATCTGGTTGAAGTCTAATATATGGAAACTTATCTAATTTGCATATTATTTATTTGTATTTCATAACTACCATAAAAGTTGTGACTAGTGTTTGAAAATCCAATGTCAAATATTAATTAAAAAATATATATATTTATATGTATTAAAAAAATTCAATTGATATTTTTATAAAATTAATAAAATAAGAGGTAAACAAGTCTAGCTTTATGTGGAATAATTTAAGTTTAAAAAATAAATATATATATATATACTTTTATTTTGATCTTTTTAAGTGGATATTAAATGGATGAAAATAAATCTAAGTAGGTTCATCCACTTTTACTTCAGTGAGTCTATGCATCTAAATCATTTACATTAAGTCATATGTATGAGCTTTTTTTTTTTTTTTTTTTTGGACCAAATTTACGTTTTAAGTTGTAACATTATAATAATTTCATCTCAAAACCACTACATTTATGTCATATTTGGTATGCAAGAATGATTTGGAATGGAATGAATTGGATTGGATTGGAACGAAATGAATTTGAGAATAACGAATCGATTCCTATGTTTGGAAGATTATATGAAATTGAATGACTAAAAAGTGTAATTATCGGGAATGATCTTAGTAATAAATGTAAAATATAAATACATGGTAGGATAAATAAGTAATTACCTTACATATAATTAAATAAGGGTGGAATGAATCACAATTCCGCCTTTAAAGTCAAAATCGTCAATTCCAAGAAATCGCGATCTTGACTTCTAAAAACACTTTTAAACATTAAGAAAGGGAATAAAAATCAGAATCGCAATTTCATTTTGACCCATTTCTACATAGCAAACGTAGTAGTACATACTCCTAGAATATCACAATGGTGGTGCTTGACACGGGTACCTAAGCGAAGGACCTCACTTTTTAAGGTCTTTATGGATGTTGAGAGGTTTTTTCAACTTTTTGAGGTGAGATCGTAGAACATGAGTTCCTTCAAAATATTTTATTATTATTTTATAAAAATAAGGTATTATGTAGAAGTAAATGAGACCCATAAAATTATTAAAAGAAATGAAAGAACTTATGCGAAGAACCTTACAAATAAAGTGGTGAGGTTTTTTGGAAGAAAAGTTCCTTTAGATGCTAATATGACACTTTAAGAATCTTGTGATCGATGAATATGGATGCTCTAACCATTACATTGACCTGATCAACCAAGCTATGTGGGTACACAACACACACATGTGTCCATTCTCATTCTATATTTCAACTATACTTATTAATTAATTCTTGTCTGCTCAATATTCCAAATTAAAACACAACACAATAACTAAAATTATATTTATATATTAGATATACATATATATTTCTATGTTCTATATATTTATATTTTTGGAATATTTATATATTATATATACATATATATTTTGGATTGGCTAGTCGAAATCGTTGGTTCCTATTGGTTATAACTGAAACTGAAAAAATTGAAAACTCTAACTTTAAATCGAAATTAATAAACTAGTTAATTATATTTTTTGAATTGATTTTTTTTATTTTAATTCAGTTTTTTGTTTGATTGGTTTTTTTTTTTTCACATCCCACTATAACCGAGGATGGCAAACTGTGATTTGTACCTTGCTAGGTTTGCTATAAGAGCAAAACCCAAGCTAGGGAATAAAGTTATAACGGAGAAGTTTGCAAAAATTATATTAAAATCTTGTCTCAAGATATTTAAACTATAAATTGATACAAATAATAGGTAATCATACGAAGCTTCCAACCTATTCTTGTCTCGTCGTACAAATAAGGCTTCAAATAAGTAAAGTCAAACCCAATTTAATTTTTGAGAGTTTAAGTTTGATTCATTTAAGCTATTATTGAGTCTGAGTTAAATTAATATATACCAAATTTATAAAAGTGTAATTTTGAGTTTAAGCTCCTCAAGTTTAAGCTAATTTAGATTAACTGTTATAAATAAGCCAAACGAGCCCTCACTTAAATTTGAGTTTGAGTTCAATTGGTCATGTAGATTTATTTATTTATTTTTTGTATTGTGAGTAGGATGGGTGCAATTTAGTTTAATTTAATTGTCCCTCCGAATCAAACTAAACTATAAGAATATGATCTAATATATTATATTTATGAGCTAAATGATTCATAAAATTTCAATTTGATTAGGTTCAATTTGATTATTTTATAATTTAGAAAAAAAATATGTTTAAATAATATATAATCTCACATGAAAAACACTAAATTAGTTTAATAATACAAGTATTGATATCAATTAAGAATTGATGATGTCAATATTCATAAGAATAAGAAATTGCAAATGTTTATTGACAATTACTATAATTCACAGAACTAATATATAGACTTATTCTTTTAAGTTTCACACCACAACAAAAGCATCATTTTATTTATCATGTGTATAAAGGTATCTTTAGTGTTAAATCAATTCTAATAAATTCCATACCATATATTTTATGAGTTTACTCACAAACTTATTTACAAACCTATTTATGAATATGATCGCTTAAAGTATGTTTCTTTTGAGCTCAAACTTACAAAACGATGTTTCAAAATAGCTAGAGTTGGGCCTTTTTGGTTCGTTGTTATGGTATCGTTTTGATGTTGTTTTAGTGCAAAATAGATACTAAATCGATACTGATATAATATCGATGAAAAATTAATAGTTTTACTCACAAATTAATCAAACTAAACCAAAATTGAACCGATACCGATATTGAACAACTACCGAATGGGTATTGATAAAAAACTAACAATCTAAAAAGGCCCTAAATAGTTTGCAAATAATTTGGCTGATTTATAACTTATTATAAATCATTTTAAAATCCCTATCATTTGCTTTGTAACAAGTCGATCAACAACACTATTTGACACACTACAAACAAAAGTGAGCTTACTGGTAGCATGGAAACAAAGAAAACTTGCAATTACCATTATCCTATATACATTGGAGGATCTAATATGTCGTAGTCGGTTGTTAGAATGGCTAATGTTGCAAATGGTACTTAAACTTTTATAAAATATGTAATTAGATATTTAAACTTTTGAATTGATAAATCTAGTATATGAATATTGAAGTTAATAAATTAAAATACATGAAAGAACTTTCGTGTATGCCAACAGTATCTCTATTGAATTCTTTTCAAGTACTATATTGATCAATTACAAAAAATTTTAAGTGTAAAATTGATCAATTTAAAAGTTTAGGTGTTAAATTAATCAATTTTAAAGTTCATATTTAATTGTATATTTTGTTTGCTATTTAAATTAGTTGCTAGTATATAATTATATAATTTAAATAAGATTTATACTATTTGAAATATTTAAAAGAATTCTGAAGCTGTTAAAAGTATCTACTTATGACATAGTAAAGTATATGCGTCTGAAGATGGCTTTTTGCATTTCTGACACGGGAGTGCCCCTTTCAGGATATATATTTGAAGCTAAAAAACTTGCATAATACCAAGGGAGGGACCTTGGATCACATTACATTTGGGACGAATTTTAATTAAATTAATCTTAAGATTATTTATTTATATTCACTTATTATTTTCTATATAATTTAAGTAAGAACTTATTTATTCGTTGCATGTTTTTAATTTATAGTTTTATAAGGTAATTTATCAATCTCTTTAATAGCTATATAATTTAAGCCAGAACTCATTCATTCGTTACACTTTTTTAATATATAGTTTTATAAGATAATTTATCAATTTCTTTAACATTATTATTTGTCCATTTTTATTTAAAGTTACACATTAATCACTCTAATTATCTCTTCTATCCCTTTTAGTTTATATTTTATCATTTTTAATTTTATCTTATTTAAGGTGTCTAAACTCATTTATTTCTCACACATTTTTAACATATAGTTTTATAAGGTAATATATCAATGTCTTTAATTTACTATTTGTCCATTTTTTATTTAAGAAAACACATTTGTCACTCCAATTATCCATTTTATCTCTGCTATTTTTCTCTCTTAGTTTTTTTTCATCATTTTTTATTTTATCTATATAATATATATCTTATATATAGAATTTAAGCCAGGAATTTTTGTTTGTTGCACATTTTTATTGTAATGTTTTATATAGTAATTACATCAATCTCCCTTATATTATTATCTATTCTTCTATATCCATATGTATATAATTTAAGTCAAAAACTTTTATTTGTTGCACATTATTATTATAATGTTTTATATAGTTGGGGTAATGCACAATTTGGTATTTGAACTTTGATGAAAAGGTCAATTGGGTACCTAAATTTTAAAAAGTTTAATTTCATACCCAGTTAAACTTTTCATGCCCCAAAATACTATCGATTTATTTCTTTTAAAGTTTATGTACGAGATTAGATATTTTCTCTATATAGTGATTACATCAACCCCTCTTATATTATTATCTACTTGTTTTAATTAAAGAAACAAAGTGATTAGATGTGATTTTGCCTGTCATTAATGATATGCCTTTTTTCCATCATTAATTTCTATTTTTAAGCTATTAAGTTTTATTCATGGCACATTTTTATTCTAATGTTTTATGTGTGTGTGTGTGTGTGTGTATATCTATATATATCTTAGAATAAAAATGTGTGATGAAGTTTAAATTCTATATGTAAATATATATATATATAAATAGATAGATAATGACACTTTAAATTCTTATTATAAATTTAAAGTAAAATTGTCAACGTTTGATGGTAGGTTGGTTTGAGATATTAAACTATCAGCATTTCACATAAGTATTGACATTTATGTGGTTGAAAAAAGGAATTAACTTTTCACAAATTTAGCCAAATAATGTATTAATGGTTGACTATTAATGAAAATTAAGATAACCTAATTGAAACTAATGAAAATTTTGATGGCAATTTTTTTAAATGTTCATATCTCATTTGATTCATATTGCAAAAGGTTAATTCTTTTTTTTTTAATTACTCGAAATATTGATACCTTAAATGAGCTTATCATCAAAGGTTGATAATTTTATTATAATTTATCTAAATTCGTGTAATAGTATCCTATTGCTAACTTCTTGGGAAGGAAAGGGAAGGGAAGACTAAGACCCACAAAAAGGTAAACGGAAAAGGGTCTGGTTTTGATTAGAGATTCTACACAATCATTCTTCATCAATCTCTCTCATAGGTAAGATAAATCTAGTTATGATTATCATACACAAATGCTGTTGCAGTAAGATATTATCAAACATCATTCCCTTTATATGTTAGCTTTTATTTAATTTAAATACGTTGGTTCTTTTATTTTGTAGAGCGAAAGCTAAGACCCATGTCAAATTTTGTTTTACGAAGGTTTAAAATTATACTTGCTACAATTTTTTTCAATTTCATAAGTATAAACTCTTTATTTCATTTTACCTTTATTTCGTTTAATATGCAGTTTTTCAAGACCAAAACTTTTGCAAATGAGCTGTTATACAAGGAACTCAATAAATCAATTATCGAGTCACTTAAGTATATACATATAAGTATAATTTGATTAAATAAATTCCCTTTCTAATGTTTCATTTGTTTTATAGGTATATAGTTATATCTTCGATGAAGCAAAATAATTACAATTAGTATTGATGATTTATAAATTTCATTATAGATATTCACAATGTATTAGAGTGTTATTTCATTAATCCTTTGATTTCTTTTTCATATATCTTTATACAATTTATCCAATGTTTTTAGTTTCTTTCTTCATCCACCGATCTTACATGTAATTAACTTCAACTATGTTGTTTATTGTAAAAATTCATTTTTTTTATTTAATTTTACATCCTCAACACGGGTGCATTATCTGCTAGTTATAGTTATATCACATCTTATATATTTATAAGAGTTTTGTTAATGATTTCACTATGGTATTTTTAAAATTTCATAAACAAAGTCATTCAAACAGTAATTAAGAATTAACAAGTTTTGCTTTTAACAAAAAAGATCTTATAGTTTTATATTGTAATTTGTCAATTTTCCTAATATTATTATTTGATCATTTTATTTAAAGAAATAAACTTCTTATTGTATTTAAGAATATTGACTAAAGAAAATAATCATTATTGCTATTTAATTTGTATCTATCTATCTATCTATCCATCTATATAATTTAATTACTATTTAATCTATATCTATATATCTATATAATTTAAGTCATAACCCTTTCATTCGTCGCACATTTTTATCATATAACTCTTCTATATAATTTAAGCCAAAACCCTTTCATTTATCATACATTTTTACCATATAATTTTATGTAGTAATTTATCAATCACTCCAATATTATTATTTGATTATTTTATTTAGGAAATAAACTTATCATTGCATTTAAGAATATTAACTAAAGAAAAGAATCATCATTGCTATTTAATCTATATCTATCTATATAATTTAATTGTTATTTAATCTATATCTATCTATTTATCTTCAATATAATTTAAGCCAGAACCCTTTCATTAGTCGCACATTTTTATCGTATAGTTTTATATAATAATTTATCAATCTCTCTAATATTATTATGTGATCATTTTATTGAAGGAAATATTGCATTTAAGAATTTGGCTAAAGAAAAGGATCATCATCTATATCTATCTATATAATTTATGCCATAACCTTTTTTATTCATCGCACATTTTTATCATATAGTTTTATATGGTGATTTATCAATCTCTCTAATATTATTATTTGATCATTTTACTTAAGGAAATAAACTTATCATTGCATTTAAGAATATTAACTAAAGAAAAGAATCACCATTACTATTTAATCTATATATGTCTACATAATTCAATTGCTACTTAATCTATATCTATCTATCCATTCTATTCTATCTTTATAATTCAAGCCAGAACTTATTCATTTATCACACATTTTTAATATATAGTTTTATAAGAAAATTTATCAATCTTTTTAATACTTTTATTTGTCCATTTTTATTTAATGTTACACATTTATTACTCTAATTATCCCTTCTATCTCTCTTACTTTTCTTTCTCTTAGTTTTTATTTATCATTTTTAATTTTATCATATTTAAGGTGTTTGAACTCTCTTACTTTTCTTTCTCTTAGTTTTTATTTATCATTTTTAATTTTATCTTATTTAGGGTGTCTGAACTCATTCATTTATCGCACGTTTTTAACATATAGTTTTTTAAAGTAATATATCAATCTCTTTAATATATTATGTATCCATTTTTATTTATGGAAACACATTTGTTACTCCAATTATCCATTTTATCTCTCTTATATTTCTCTCTCTTAGTTTTTCTTCATATTTTCCATTTCATCTATATCTACATATCTATTTATATAATTTAAACCAAAATCCATTCACTCGTTGCACATTTTTATCATATGTTTTTATATAGTAATTTATTAATCTTTTAAATGTTATTATTTGATAATTTTATTTAAGGAAATAAACTTATCGTTGCATTTAAGAATATAGACTAAAGAAAAGAATCATCATTGCTATTTAATCGACATCTATCTATCTATCTATACAATTTAAGCTAAAATCTTTTCCTTTGTCACACATTTTTATTATATAGCTCTATATGGTAATTTATTAATCTTTCTAATATTATTATTTGATTATTTTATTTAAGAAAATAAACTTATCATTGCATTTAAGAATATTGACTAAAGAAAAGAATCATCATTGCTATTTAAATCTATTATTTTTATTCTTCTATATTTTAAGCCAGAACCCTTTCATTCGTCGTACATTTTTATCATACAGTTTTATATAGTAATTTACCAATCTCTCTAATATTATTATTTGACCATCTTTATAATTTAAGCGAGAACTTTCTCATTCGTCTCCACACCCATTTGAAGGAATAATAAAGTATAATTTATCCCACATTAACTTTAATTTACATTAAATTATGTAGTTCCCCTTGATGTTTGGTTGACTAATTTGGAGATTTCCACAATATGCCCCAAACAATCCCCTTATATCGTATCTATATCTATCACATATATTTTCTTTTTATTATATGTTTTTCCTTTTTGGATTAAGACTTTATAATTCCAAGAATGTATGAAATTTTACTGATTACATAAGTCTTTTCCTTCTGCAGAGAAAGTATTTGAGGATTTATAGTTTTAATTGGACATTCTCTATTAAAGCTGACCAAAAAACGTTCAGTAAAATGATAAAACAAGAAATTGGAAAGTTTTAGCAATGTAGATAATATACTATTATATAAACAAAGGCTGTAACTTCCATTGTATAATGTTTAGATATTGCATTACTAATTACATGCAAAAGTATTATTTCCTTTTCATTATATTGTCAATTACTTGCGGATATGAAGATGTGCCTCATCATCAAGTATGACACGAATAATATGTGGAATCTGATAGGTAAGATAAATCTAATTATGATTATTATATATGATTAGTGTTGCAGTATGATATTATCAAACATCATCCCCTTTATATGTTAGCTTTTATTTAATTTACATATACTGTTTTTTTTTATTTTGCAGAGCAAAAGCTATTACAGATGTCAAATTTTGTCTTACTAAGGTTTAAAAGTCCATCTTGCTACAATTTTTTTTTTCAATTTAATAAGTATAAGCTTTTTATTTCATTTATTCCACTATATTGTATTTAATATACAGTTCTTCAAGATCAAAACTTTTGCAAATGAGCTGTTATACAAGGAGTTCAATAAATTAATTACTAAGTCAGTTAAGTGTATACATAGAAGTATAATTTGATTAAATAAATTTCCTTTTTAACGTCTCATTTTTTTTATAGGTATATGGCTGCATCTTCCATGAAGTAAAAGAATTGTGATTACGATTCATATGTTGTAAACTTCATAATAAATATTTAAAGTGTATCAGAGTATTATTTCATTAATCTTTAGATTTTTTTTTATGTATTTTTATGCAATGTTTTTAGTTTCTTTCTTCATCTACCAATCTTGCATGTAATTAACTTTAACTATGTTGTTCATTGTAGAAGTTCATTTTCTTATTTAATTTTTTACACCCGCAATACGGGTGCATCGCTTGCTAGTTTTTATAACGTCAATTGTAGGGAAAAAAAAATTACCAAGTCAAATTATATAATTAGCGTGCAATATGATTGATTTTAGCACTTATAGCTTATAAAATATATCTATATAGAATAACTATTTAATAATTCTTGTATATTTTAATAGCATTAATTATAAAAACAAGAATGTTACCAAGTCAAATTATATAACTAGTATGTAAGTTATTATACAAATAATATAATTATTATTTATAATATACTTTGAATAAAAAATAGTTATTCACGAGAAGAATTTATTTAGTTATATATAAATTTATAATAAAAGAATTAGATGTTGAGAGAGAGAGAATGCGTATTCCATGTAATAAATGCATGTTAAAAATAAAAGAAAAGAAAATGTGCAATAATGGGAATTGAACCCAATACCTCTTGGATGTAAAATAAAATATTTATTGACTACACCGTACTTACTTTTGTATTATTATTTGTTTTTTATAATATAAATATACTATGTATATATTTTCTTTTTTTAAAAAATTAAAATTTGCCAAGTCTAAGGAGGTTGGGGCCTATTGTCCTCCTTAGACCTGTCCCTAACAGATCCCTCCATAATATTTTTATTAAATTGTTTATTGTAAAAGGAATATTAAGGTTTGATTACGATTGACATAGGTCTCCACTGTTTATTAATTATATAAATGATTCCATTGAAAAAGATATATAAAAGTAATCGAATTGTATAATTTTCCTTAAAGTTAAATGGAAGAAAAACAAGCATTATAGAAAGTGTGATACTCATTTACATATTTTGAAAATGGTAAATTACATCAGAAGATCCCAATGTTAGAAGGTAAGTTCATTAAGGTTTTCACGTTTGGGGATAAGTTTGTTTAATGTCCCAACGTTTAAAGAAGTGGGTCAATTTAAATTCTAACGATGCGTGTCAATAGGAGAATAATCTTTTGGATTTTGATTAAATATTCTTTCATGTTGATACGTATTTGTATAGACCAAAATTGATTAATTTCTTCAAATATTGGAAGTTAAATGAATTTATCCTAAATATGAGATTTTTTTAAAATATTTAAAATATTAAAATTTTAAATAAATTTATCTAAAAATATTAGAGCCTTCTTATATAACTCACCTATTTTAAAAATGGTCAAGAATCCGACCTAAAAAGAATATAAGAATGAGCAAATTTGGGTGGGGTTGTGGTGATATGACGAAAATGACGCAGAAATTCCAGTGAAACGAATGACCAAACTTTATTAAAACAATAAAAAAAGCAGCTAAAGACGTTCAATTATTTGACCGCCCAGGACTTTGAGTGCAAGAATTTAACCTTTTCTGGTTGTCGGATTCCAAAAAAAAAGAAAAATGTAATTAATAGAAGTAGAACCTACGTGTCGCACTCATACAGGCATCTTTTATTATTATTATTTTTATTTTTTTTACCAACTACAAGAATAGGGGAATACTAGAAGATTATATCCATTTTTTTATTAAGCTTTTTCTTTTTGTTATTATTATAATGAAGTGAGGATTTAAACTTGGTATATTTCACTTGACTTGATGAGTTAAGAATGGTATCTTTAATTTATAAGACTATTGGCACTATATGCATCTTAATACATAAGAGGAACTTTTATAGTCCCATCAACATGAGAAATTAAATTACTGACTAATTTAGTTACTAAGACTATAGAATCTTCCAAATACATAAAAATCAAGAAATTACAAAAATGAAACTCCATATTGATTTTAGTTTTAAATCAATGTTTAAAATATAATAGAGTTTAAAAAAAAAAATTGGTTTCATATTGTTATTTTTTAAAATCACAAATTAACTTACTGAATTTTACCTATGTGCAAATTTATCTAATAAATTTTCAAAGTTCATTTTTGGACCCCCCTAAATTTTTCATATTTGACACAGTTAAAAGATAATTAATATTTTTCTTAAAAATGCATTTTAAAAATTTAGGGATAAATTCATATATGGATAAATATTTGATGAGGTAATTTGTAATTTTTTTTTCTTATTTGCTGCCAGTTTAAAAGGTATAAAAGCATACCTTTGAAATTATGGGGGTAATTTACAATTTTAGTTTTTTTTTTTTTTTAATTTAGCCTATGATACCCAAAGTTAGCAGGACATATAATCCAATAGACAATTATTACATTTTGAATTGAAATCTTCTGGCAAAACATAAAATGAATGGTTCTTTAGGCCAATAATCACAAATTCTACTAGGATATGCATTCCTAACCTTCATCATCATAGAAATTCGACAGCAATTTAATGGAATTGAATATATAACTCATATCCTTTAAAATTTGGACAAAACGAAAGTAGAAGATGAGCAGCCTACTTTGGATCCGGGAAATCCTTACTCTTTTCTTTTTAATTGGCAAAGCCTTTTTGTCGTTTGTGTCCAGGGCTATATCTAGATTTTAATAAAATATGTAATTAGATATTTGAACTTTGAAATTAATCAATTTAACACCTGAATTTTGAAATCAATGAATTTATTACTTGAAAAAATTTTAAAATTAATCAATTTAGTATCTAAAAAAAGTTTTTTGTGTATGCCAATAGTACATTTATTAAGTTTTTTTGGGTACTAAATTGATTAATTTCAATTTTTAGGTACTAATCAATTTAAAATACATATACTCAATTGATCAATTTTGAAGTTCAGTACCCAATTGTATATTTTCTTCAAAATTACCAAAATTCAACTACCATTCATAACTTTATCATTGTATTTATCTTCTATTATCCCACTAATTAATTTATTGCTTATCTATTTTCGATAGTTATAAAAGATGGTACAACTAAGAAGTATACTAAATGGTCTCATGATAAGACTTTAAAATGGCCCTAAAATTTTTTAGGAAGGATAGGAAAAAAAAATCCCTTTTGGTACCTAAAATCCAACGAAATAGATAATTAGGTACATGAACTTTTAAAAAATTCAATTTCGTTTGTAATTATATTTTTCGTTCTCCTTTTAGAAACCTGGATTTTTTAAAAGTACAATTTCATACTTAAAAAAACTTTTTATGTTGTATTTTAGAATTGTTGTTAAAACTGACTCAAACCAGCCGATTCAACCTAAAGAGATACTAATGTCGGGTCGGGTCTCGCATATGATTCATTTTTGCATTGAACTGATGAGATTCGGGTTGACCTGGTCCACTTGAGCAGTCGAACCAAGTTGAATTAGCTAACCCAGGAGGTTGATCCTAGAAACCTGGATCGGTTGACATGGACAAAAAAAAAAAAAACTAGAAATTTAAATATTTATTCATAGTTTATTATAAATTTATAAAATATAATCATTATATCATACTTATTTAATAATTAATTGATGAATTTGATCTAAATATAAATTTAATTGAGTGATGTCATATATATTGGTCTTTTATAATTAAATTATTCCTTATATTTTTATTTTTTCGTAACCTCGTTTCGACCCCCGATTGACTTAGTTCAACCTGTCGACCTTGGCTCTTGACCATCTAGCTTGTCTGGGTCACACCCTAGTCTAGTTCTCACAATATTATTTTTCAATAGTTCACTTTTTTATTGTTTTTTGAAGTAGTTCATACGTGTCAGATAAGAATTAAGTGGATAGTGTTTAATGGAATGAAAAGCTCAATTAGGTATAAAATTAAACCTTTTAAAAATTCAAATACTTAATTATCCATTTCATCAATGTTTATTTGCTAAAATATAATTAGACTATTATTAAGATAATACTTGGATAATATCAAATCTAGAATAACATCCGAGCTCAGTCACATCACCATCACAATTTAAATTAGTATTAGATATTTACAAATCCCTATAAATTTGAAAACTCAAAATCTACCGTCCCAAATACGATTTGATTCAAAATTCAAATCGAACGTGGTCACAGGGCGCTTTTTTTTTTTTCCCCTGGGGCGAAACGTTATCATCGGCTAATCTTGAGTATTCTCCGGACGAGGACGAGGATGATTGGCTTGAAGTTCAACCACAACAAGATTTTGTTTATGAAAGGCACCCACAGCCACGCAAAGACAAGAGGAACCTGTCCTGTATTGGGCACAAATTGTCAGCATTGAGTGAAAACCACGATTACGGTTCACAAGTGTTTCTCTCTCATTCCTACAGTACACTCTACGGCACTTCGCCTCCAATACATGCCACCCCTTTTCCTTTCCTTTCCAAATAAAACGCATTCACCAACACGGCAACACCAGAAAAATTAATACTTCAAACTTTGAAGTCCGACCGTTCTTCCCTTTTCCTTTACGCAAAAACACTACCTTGTGTCATAGCCATATTCTATGTTATTTTGAAAGTTATACTAAAAAGACATTAATATTTACATAAGTTCAACCAAAATAAGATAGTAATGTGTTATAAAATAAATCAAATAAGAAATTAGTATTAGTAGTTAAATGGTGATCAAATAAGATGTTTGCACTATATAATGCGATCTTTTTTAACTATTTAAAAAGATGATTTATTTTTTCCAAAGTTTTAAGTTCAACCCATTTGAAGTTTGAACTAAGTGAGGCTAAGCCAAGTCTTATTCAATATTCATGAGATATTGGAAGATGGGAGCAATCCTTTCACATGTTCTCCACAACATCCACTATTATGTATAAAAGCTCCTCTTATAAATGCCTGTTTCCCAAGCTTTTGAAGACAAGTCATATACACCAACATAATTGTATTTTATACTAAATGATAACCTTTCTACTCTATTCCCCCTCTATTTCTTAGATTGGGTAAACACCTACTTGAGTGTCAAAGTGATGTACTGGACAACCCTAAATGCCTTTCGTCGTGTCTTGTTTTACAAGTCTTAGCTTACATAGTCCAATTACTCATGTTCTATATCAATTTTGAACTAATGACAGACGTTCTTTCTTTTTTAATTATTTAAAAGGTTGATTCCTTATTCAATATGCTCTTATATTGTGTTTGATAATCCAAACCATAGTAGAAATCAAGAGAAAGAAATGAAAATAAGCTAAAACAAAAGGAGAGAAAGAGGGATGAAAAGGAATGAAGATTATATATATACATATAGAAATGAAAATGAAATAAAATATTATTGTAAATCGACTAAAATATCTAATATTTTTAATTTTAGCATTTGTAGATGCAGGGTTTTTCTTGAAGTGGTTATGCATGCGTCACGTAGATCCCACGCCTTGCACGTAACTTTAGAGTATTACCGAGGAGATGACACTTGATAAAAATGATGATTTAGAGAGAATGACAAGGAGGAAGAACATATAATTCTAATGTCTCAAATGCACAAATGACAAATAAGGGAACTTGAGTAAACCTTGTGCGTCAACCTTATAGTTCTTGAGCAGTTAAGGTAGAAATTACTTGAGTTGCCTTAAATGATCTCTGTGAACAAAGTCTCCTCTACGGAATATCGTTTGTCTTCACTCACTTAAATGAGAATGCGTGACAACGTATTTATAGAAACTTGGCATTGATGATGACCATTAGATCATCTCAGTGATAAATGAATGAGATAAAGTAAGCTCAATTCATAATTATCTTGGATGAGCTCCTCATCGGCTAGGGTCAATAGCCATCTCCTGTGTGCATAAGCCTGCTTGAGAAAAGTTAAATGTGGCAGACTAGTCTAACGATCCCTGATCCTTGTTTCAAGCTCTATAAGTAGCAATAGCAAGCAAACACCAGCAAAAAGTAGCAACAACAAGTTATATGAAAGAAAAGACCCGTTACTATCTCAATGAGTGCACACTTCACCTCCCTGTAATCCACTAGCTCTGGTGGTGGATGATTACTTTTCGATCTTCAAGAAGGAGTCATGCGCCTCACATAGCAGGAGGCTCTAATTTGCTTAACACAAGCCCTTTAGCTACTTAGATATTACCAGTCAACTTGATATACCTGTTCATTGGCAATCTTAGATAAAACTCATGGCGATAGCTCCACAGGGGTACCACCTTTCTTATGCCTAATAAGTAAGGTACATGCCATCTTTGATTGTAGGCTCCAAGATGAGAACATCAAACTGCCAAGAGTTGAATGCCAGCCTACTGGTAACAATAGAAGAGATCTTAACTATTATCGATATCATAGATTGGTCCTCTGAAGTTACTACCATGTTATCGCAAGACATGCTAGCAACTGGGGGAGGATGGAGATCAATAGGTGCATTAACATTAGACACATTCTTACTGCCTTCATCAAGAGTGTTCTCGTCATTTTCATAATTAAGCTCTTTAGTGCCACCAACATTATTTTCCGAAGTTGCTGCCATGTCATCATAATTAGTCTTGTTTAGGCCATAACCCTGCATCCACGGCTTTCTTTTTAAGGGTATGTAATATTAGTCCCTTTTCCCTCGCATTTTCATAGCTTACCGCCTTAGAAGTGAGCAGGCATGGAATTTCTACAGATTTCGGCTGATTTCCATTCTTTCCCTTCCAATTTTACAAACCCAACCATCTAATTTTCACTAACTTTCGTCAGTTCCTACTGTTTTCACGTTTACTAAACTCATTCTTAAAATAGTCAATTTTTCAACTACTTACAACATAATAAAATCTAATGTAATATACCATATTATTTTTATACCATTTTCAAATCATATGTACTTAAAATAATTAAATTATTTTCCATACAACGATATAAAGAAAAACCTAAAGAAATTAATGTGTGCCAAATGGCTTATGAGCCTACAATACTAGATCAAACCATGATTTTTTGAAATATTTGTTGATTCTTGAACAATTTAATTACATATAATTACAAGATATTATATAAATATCAATTTAAAATCATTTTTATTTTTCCTTTTTCTTAAAGGAAGATTCAAATATAGGATCACTTACGTAAGAAATAAAAAAAAATGTCATTAGACAATTGTTTGGATGATTTGCTTATTATCTATATTTGTGTTGAAACGATGTATAGATACGTCTGACTTGTATTTATATTTTATCTATATTTGATTTATTTAATCTTTTTTGTGAAAACTATCAACTTTTTTTTTATCTATATCTACTTATTAATAAATAATTTATCAAAAAAAAGTTAAAAAAAAAAATACCTAGTCAAGCAGACCCTATCGTATGCTCATTTTGCTTTTCTATTTACATATGCAAAAAATACTAAGTCTTCCTATTTACCGTGCACCAAATATTAAAATGTGATTTTTGTTTTCCTATCATGGAGATGCAACTATTCGTTTGTATGTGTGATTAAAATTTAAAATAGGTATAGTTTGTATTTAAATAATTTTCTTATATGATGGGGAGACACGTATTACAAGTTGATCTTTCGGGATAAATCAAGATTACTTGACTCAGTTATAAAAATTTCCGCAAGGTACGAGACTATCGTGAAAGATTTGACTCATGACCAGGACCGGCAAGTAAACCTTAATTAATAAGTTCCTATAACCATCGGACACTCGTCAACAGAACACAATAAATTTTTTTAAAACCCGATTTTCTCTAAGCGCTATCGTAATCGAAAAGACCGCTTCTCCAAATTACATCTGGTATCAGCGATGGTTTCTGTTGACTCATTAATCATCTGGTACAAGTAATAAATCAGATTTAGAAAACATAATATCACTCGATGTGATACCTTATTCTCCAATAGAGACATGCCACAAACTTATTCTCAGCATTGTCATCATTCAACACCTAAAAAATCACTGATTAAATATCGGTAAACTACCACCTTAAGGTTTAAGCAAACATCCCCATATATGCCTCTTAATCCTAATCACGAGTATCTCGAACCTCTTCCCTTCCCTAAAGAAATCAAGACCAAAATTGACCTCCAAGAATGCATTCGAATAACATCTGTCGCGTGATTGCGACGCAAGATTAACTAAATACTTTAATGGTGTCTTCATTCAGATGACAAAGCTTATACAAGGCCAAAAGGCGCGTTTTCCATTGTTTCTCAAGTATCTGCGTGAAAACAACCTTTTACGAGCCACGCCAAGTCACAAACTCAGTACTTACAGCCTAAAACTCAAGTTTATGAAAAATGATACTGAATAATGAAGAAAAATACTACAGATCTGACGAGAAACAGAGAGTAAAAACGAATAGAAAAAGGAATTTTATTTACTAAAAATCATCAAGCCACATATATATGTATATAAAGGAACAGATCCACAAAGATATCGAACTGTGCATGGGATGACGACAACAGAGACAAACTCAGAAGTCAATACACATAATAACCAAGTAAAATCTCCAGATCCGGCACTAAAATCTCCTAAAGCACGCTAACAAGCCATGTAAAACCCTAATATAGTAAAGAAATAGAAAAATCGGAGATAAAATAGGCTCTATAGACACCATCCTCCAAAACACCTCTCAAAATCAACCAATGGAATGACGAAACATCGCCGAGGCTTCAGATCCTGAGCGCAGATCCCAAGAGAAGAGAAGCGACGGCGGCAACGATGGCGAAGGAAGGAGTGATGGCTGTAGCTGGAGAGGCTGGTGCTGGTGCGGAGCCTCGACTTGTGCAGCGGCGGAGAGAGCCACTGCGGAGAGAACGGTGGCTACGAGAGCGATCTGAGAGGCCTTGATGAATGCCATTGCTGTTGCAGTGCTCAGGGTTGTGTTGCTGGACAAAAGAGAGAGAGAGAGAGCCGGTCTTTGTTGTGTGAGCGTTATGAAGTGCTTTAGCAAGAGAATAGCTTAACGATGATGGTTTATATATAGCAGGGATGAGAGAGAAAGAGCGAACAGCTGGCGATAGGGGTAGTGACAGCTGGATTGGGTGGGGCCCACTTGATACTGGGGCAAGGCATGAGTCAATTATGGTGAATTTTTGTTGTTTTGCAATCCCAGTATGATTTCCTAAATTAAAAAATATATATATTTTTTCCCTCTTCCAACATGAAACCGCCTAACAAAATGTATGATTTGTATAAACTATAAAATAACAATTGTTATGATATATACCCGTATTTTATTAGTTGTCACACTAACTACACACTATCAAATGTCATAAAATTGGTGGATAATTTTAACATAATGCTTTTATAAAATTTAATTATTAATAACTCCTAGACCAATTATTACTCCAAAAATCTTTGAAGATTGTGTGGATAATTACATAAATATATTGTTTATTAAAATTAAATTTGTAAGGATTCGCTAATAATCTCAACAAAAAACACTATATGATTTATTGCTATCTTTGGCCAAAAAAAAAAAAAAAAGAAAGATTTATTGCTATTTAGATTGCACACATGGTTTATAAAAGTAATATGTATAGAGATATCTGAAACCACCATTTATTTAAATTCCTGGCCCAAGAGATGTCATGCCACATGTCTCGTCTGACTGAGGTGGATAATAGCCACCTTAAATGACTTTTGAATCTGTTTCTATAGAAACCTGTTTAAAACCATAAGACCTTAATGCGAGCTTGAGACATCCTTCGAAGGAACAAACATGGTCTGTTTGATTTCCGTATTATTTACTTTTTAGTTTAGTTGGATGTAAAGGGAGTACTACTCCTTATTTATTTTATGTTCCAACAGGCCTATCAGTTTGAATTATTTTTATGCATGACAGGGTGGTATGCTAGGGGAGTAGTACTCCCTTTGTTTTCATTTGGTTAACTTCTTATGGCATCATTGTTATTCCGGAAAAGTTTGAATTGCGTATTTATCTTGTTAATATTAACCTTCTATAGCGCGTCACACCAATGCAGTTGTTTATGCAACCATTAATATAAAATAGTTAAACGGTTTAAGCCGGTGTATATGTAAATGTATGAAAAATTTATGGTCTCGTCATTTATTTAAACGAATCTGTCCCATTATTTGAATAGCTTACATATACCAATCATGATCGAATCCCTAAAATAGTTAATATTTCATTTACTTTATTTATTTTAACAGTTATATTGTAGTATATATCCAAAAATATTGAATTTAAGAATTTTAAATGAAATTCTGAGAATTGTAATTTGAATTATTTACTAAAAGGAGGAAAAAAAACATAGAATAGCATGACTAATTCTTGGCTTTCTATAAAAAAAAAAAACCAAAAATAATATATTATGCAAAATGAAATATTAGCACTCAAATGCTATTTAAAAAAATATAGCAAAAGTTTGAAATCTTCGATTTTACAATCCATTCAATTATAGCACAATAAAAAAGCACAAGGTGGCATGAATCATTTTTAAAAATGAGCAACATTAAATGACACAATTAAAGCATCTTCTAAAATTCCTTAGCGTGTTACATCCTCACCTTAAGGAACTTTACTTATAAAAGATGTAACCACTTTATCCTTACGGTTCTTCACATCAATTTTATCATTTCTTTTTATATTTTTGTGAGCTTTATTTACTCTTACATGATACCTCGCTTTTACATAATAATATTTTAAAAAACTCACTTACATAAAGACCCCAAGAAGTGAAACCCCTAGTTTAGCAACTCATGCAAGTACATCGGATATAGATGCCCTTATATTTATATTTATAGATTTTAGTTTTGTAGAGTTTAGAAATTATCTTTTGCTACTTTGGTTGCAAGTGACTTTATAATTTAATATTACTCTTCCAACGTTCTAATTTTATCAAGAAGAGACAATAATCTTCCAAATGGAATAAATTGTACTTGAATTTTGCCTCCTCATATAATGACAAAATAGAAAAAGTTAAAAAAAAAAAAATCACTTTGAGTAGATGGACACTATTGTTTTACTTAGATAAAATCCACTGAGGGAAATTTCCACGAATATGATGAGGAAACTTTTTCACTGGTTCTTATGAAGGGATGGAGCATTCAAATAGGAAAAAAAAAAAAGGATGAACTAAATGAGCCGCAAGAAAAAAGGGTAATAATAACAACAAAGGTTTGAGACCAAATATAGAGAAATGAAGAAGTCAAACAAAAAAAAAAAAAAAAAGGGGGTAAAAAGAAGAATTGAATTAAATAAGATTAGCTTATGACAATGTAGCCTAATAGTATTATCTTATTCTCTCAAGTAGAATGTTCCATGTTCAAATCTCCTTTCTTTATTATAATAACTGCAAAAATAAAATAAGAATATTTATACACATTTTCCTATAAAATCAGCCCAATGTTATAGAAATTAACATTTATACTCTTATAAGCACACATGCAATTCTACGTAGCGTAATAGTATTATCTTAATCTCTCAAGTAGAATGTTTCATTTTCAAATCTCATTTCATTTATTATAATAACTGCAAAAATAAAATAAGGGTATTTATATACATTTCCCTATCAAATCAGCCCAATGTTATAGAAATTAACATTTATACTCTTATAAGTACAAATACAATTCAACACATTCACACTAGAATAAATGGATTTTATATCCAAAGCACAAATTATAATTTGTTCTTTTTATCATTATAAGGGAAAAGGGGAATTTTTAACTTAATATATCTCGTCGAGAGACAAATGTCATAATATTATATTACAATGCTGCTAGTAACAAATTACGATTTAATTTCTATATTTTATTGCAGTATTTGTGATATTTTTAATTATATTTTCATCATTCCACTTACAACTCAAAATAAGTAATTATTTAAAAAATTCTAAATTAAGCCATAAAAAAATCTATCCCGGTCACTAACATCTTGATAGTTGATAGCACCGATAGGCGTGGACAGTGTAAGAGGTTGCTAAACCACTAAATACATAATGGGAAAAAAATAGAAATTGTATCTTCACCGTCATTGTGTTTTTTCCCCTGTTCATATTTTATCATCTATTGAATCAAATCCTAGACTCGCAATTACGAAGACTTTCAACTTTGTATAGACACAGTCTGTTTATATAGTTATTTTGGTGTTGTTTTGATATCATTTTCAAACCGAACAGATATTGAACTAATACAGATATGATACCGATGAAAAACCAATACTTTTACTCATAAACTGACAAACCGAACAATACCTAATTGATACAGATTAGTACAAATAAAAATTTGACAATCTAAACAGCCCTAAGTTAAGTCAAATAAGACAGTGGTAAGGTTGAGCACTAGCATAGCTCAATATTTTAAGAATCGAGTTTTATTTAACTTTAATTGAGTTAAGAATTTTTAAGTTAATTTTGATTCAAAATAGTATTAAATAAGTGTAAAACTTTATAATACTAAACTAAATTTTATTAAATTAAATTTAACTTAATAAATTATTGAATAAAATCGAATTTTGAATTCGATTAACTATCTTCAATTAGAGTTCGAATAAATATGGAAATGAGTTTACCATTACATGTGCCTTAATTTTGTAAAGACCAACGTGTGAACAAGTTCGGATTAGCAGGCGATTCTCGTTTTAGAAATAAAACTACGACCACCAAACGCGCCCACCTACATGCCTGTCCGTTTCTCATTCGAACAGGTTTAGAAAGACCGTGATTTTGAAAAGCTGTTCTGTTCCTTCCACGCGTATTATCATGCGTACACTCAACGCGTAGCATCTTTGAGCCGTAAACTAAAGACGCGCGAGAGATGTGCGAGTGCATGTGAAACGCGACACAACACAAAGAGGAAAATGCACTTCCATAATTGCAGTTAAGTTGCAATGAAATAGAAGGGCAACCTACAAATATGCGTCTTTGAGATAGGGCCCACTGGAAACCAACCTGTTTTATGCTGGTGAACCAATGATTAACAACCACGTGGCCATCAAAAAATGGAAACAACGAATTCAAAAGATAATGGATTTGAGAGGAGGTGCGTTGTAAAATATATATATCCTTCCATAATTCGAGAAGCTTCCTTTAACGGGAGATGCCCGTTGATTCCTCTCAAAAGCTCCCCTCCGTTACGTGGAGGGTTACGAATAGATTGCCAATTATGGACCTTGAGGCTTGACTTAAGCGTTGTAAGGTAATTTTGTGGTAATATCATAATTAAGGTTTGAATATTGATCAAATGTGTTTATAAATTTGGATACCAACTCTTCTGAAAAATTGAGTTTGATTCAAATCTCATCATGTAGAGCTTAGATGAAGTCTTTTTGTATAAGGAAGAAGTAACGTGATTATTTATTTATTTTATTTTTTTATATGAGATTTGACGATCTCATTTGGAATATAAAAAAATCATAATCTAACTTTTAACACACATGATCTGAATAAAAGGGTACTAGTTCTAGTTCAAATTAGTATGTTCTTTCAAATATATGAGATTTGCCACATCATGCTTGATTATTCAAATTAGTGGGTTGTTAGTTTAATTACATTATAGGATGTGAAACATGTGTCTATCATCCTCATAAGTAAATTATATAAATACAAATTATATAAAAAATTATCAAATTGCTATCTTTATACCACATGTTGGAGAAGAGATACGAAATTTTATACATGTATCACATTTTTGAGGCAATATATACCGATCTATTGTGTAAAAGTTGTAAAAATTTATGTATCGCATGTAGGGTACTTGATACACTCAAAGTACCGGTACTTTGCGTGTATCGCAAACCCTATATATGATCCATAAACCAAAGTGCCGGTACTTTACTTATAATGCACATCACACTTGTGATACATGTATCGCATATAGAATGCGCAATACACACAAAATACCGATAGTTTGCATGTATCACATGTTCAATATGCAATACATTAAAAAAAAAAAAAAAGGCCATATCGCATGTCCAACATGCGATCTAGCATTGCTAATTTTATAATTATTTTTGTCCCAAATTATATTTGTGCAATTTTCTTTAAAAACGATTGTTAATATGTAATAATCTCCATTATAGCACTTAAATTCAATTTTTGGAAGACTGTGACTCATCATAGCGTTGTGATGCATTATACTTGTTGTGCAATCATCTCCTTCAACGCAAATTGAGCAAAAAAATTTCACTAGCCTCTGCAGCTCTTACTCTCTCTTAATACCTTTTATAAAGGGAATATCATCTTCATTTAAATCCCTAACTGTTTAAAAACATGAAAAGTTGCTATCCAAGTATATAGAGTTAGTTATATTATAGGAAAATTTTGTATTTTAATAATTTTCATTACAATCTTAGTGTGGGAGGCAATAGAATCTTTAGGAAGAAACGGATTATCATGTATTCAAATCATTCTTTTAAATTTTAGTCTTATTTGTATTTAGCAATTTTTCCTAATATTTTTAGAGAATTTAATGATTGCTAGTGAAATCAGTAATGTTGTTAACCCGATGGATTAAAATATGTTGAGTTGGATGGATTTAAAGGAATGAATTTAGATTACAAAAGATGAAAGATATGGTTTTCCTACTATTTGTGCTTAACATTGCTTACATCTTTATTTTGAGCACTTTAACCGGTTAAAAATTTGAAAGAGGATGCAACAAGATGCAATCTGATGAGAATGCGAAGTTGGAAAACTCACCATAAAAAGAACAAAAGAAAAAACAAAAGATCATTACTAATTACAGTTGCATCAAGTTGAAACCTGCCACACTAAATGTGGACCCTATCAAGGTGATGGGTGATCATCCAATACGGGGAAAAAAAAATGAAAGTGAACACATGCTATAAAAACTTGTGAGGTCGCAATTAGGTTAGTACAAGTTGAAGCTTCTTCCATTGTTTTCCTCTTTTTTATTTCTTAACCTTTTGTGGTGGTAGGCACCAAGCACGTCTGTTGATCTCCTTTTTTACTTGTAGAACATATAATATATATATATATATATATATTTATATATATAATTACTAAACTGATATTTATAACAACTGGTAAATGCGGGCATACTGATAACAACATAGATATACAAAGTGAAAAAAGAAAGAAGATGAAAATATAGGTAGAGTGAGCATAATCTTTCCTATGTAATTTATATTGATTTTTGCAATACTTATTATTGATATCATAGAGAATAGAAATGGAGATTTGTTAGTAAATTATATTAAAAAATATCAGTTTTACAAAATAAATAAAAATGTTTTCATAAATCATAATTGACTGTTGCATAAAATTAGGAAAAATTGGGAGCGTTATATAAAATGTTAATATCTCATTCCATTCACTTTACCAAATGTTGGTTACTTTTCTAACTATGTGAAATATTGACTCATTTTTTAACTATTTGAAAAGTCAATACCTCGTGGGAAAAAAAAAACGAAAAGAAAGAAAGAAAAAAAAGTCAATTACTTAAATAAATTTTCTCCTTAAACGTTGATATTTTCTAATATAATTTAGTATTTTGTTATTATTGTAGAGATTGTCTTTACATCCCCCACTTTAAACTGCTAATATTTCTAGAATATGCATGCTTGATATTTGATTTGGTGCATCTTGCAATTATTAAGAGTGTATGTGTTGTGGTATGATGTGTGTTTATGGTTTTAACCTTCATAGTATGAAAAATTGTGAGTGCTAACCAACACAACTTTCTATGCTGGGGGATTTGAATTTAGCATATCTCTTTGGGAGACTAATAGTAATGTTATTGGACTAAAATAACATAGCCAAGTGTTGCAAATGATTAAGGGAAAAAAATGTCCTAAAGTGCATTATCAATTATATTAAGCATTATTGATAAAATTATACCAAATTATAAATATAGTCCCGTCATTAATTTTGACAGAATCAGTCTCGTCACTATATAAATGTTCACATCACCCAACCGTGATCGGAGTACTAAAATAGATAATATTTTAATTACTATATTTATCTTGACGGTTAAATGATTTATACGGAACAGTAAAAGTTACCATACTTAGAAGCATGACTAGATGAATAGACGTCCATGATGCCTTAATTTGTTATACATGAAAGCCTACCCCCATTTCATCATCAATAGCAATAAATAAAGTATGTCTCCTCGTAGTGCCAAGACCGAAAGAGAAAAGATACATCAACAAAATCCATCCTGCTTTAGATGGTCGTGTAACTTAATTTTCTCTTTTTTCTAATAAAGTTGATTCCACCAAAAAAAGAAAAAAAAAAAGATACATTAACAAACATATGATAGACAACTCATTTAAGATAACAAGTCTACTCATGTGCTTGTTTTTGTAAATTTTCACAGCTGTTTCTTATTTTACGGGATTTAATGCGTGGACGAACGTCCTCTTTTTATTTTTTATTTTTCCCTAGAAAACACAAACACATCCATTTGATTAATAAATAAATAAAACAACCAAATACGAAATTTTAAGAAGAAAATGGTGCTAAAAGGACGCTGCACGATTTTGTTTACTTTTGTGTATATGCAGTTTTTTGTAATTATAGATCATAGGCAACGTAAACCATAAGAGGCTCATGTAAGTAAGTTTTTTAAAGGGTGATTGTGACGTCTAGTGTTTGGATTTTATTTTCTCTTTTTCTTTCAAATAATGCTCTGAAATTTGAAAGTTTTAATATGGTAAATTTTTATTCAATTTTGCAACTATCTATACAAACTATGCTCATTTGTCCAATTAGTTATCTTGACTAGCTACTGTAAGCACTGTCAAAAAATTCATATTATATTGATAGTTTTAAATTTTAGGTATTTTGATTGTAAAATAAATGAAACTTGAACACCAAATGCAACATTTACTCTGCCTTTAATAGAGAATAAACTGAGCAATACCCAACCTTCATGACGTATGATCGAAAATGTAACTAAAGTTAAAATGCAAGTTTTCAATGTATTACAATTCTCATTTTTAAAATAAAATGATGTTGCATTTGATATTTGAACTTTAACATATATTTGTAAAACTCTATGTACTTTCGAATTGCCGATTTTGGTATCAATTAAACTTTTTAAGTTCATTTATATTGCCTATGTTAACTTTTGATTGAGTTGTCTGTAGTTTGCTACATTTTCAAAGCAAAAACTAAAATGAAGATACTTCATATAGAATATATTATTTCTCGACAATTATGAATGGCCACTTATGTTAGCCATGTCTAGTCTATATTCACTCTATGTTACAAGATCTCATTTCTATTGGTAATGACATTATAGTCTAGTGGCATCTTTTATAATCTCTCAAGTGAGATTAAGTTCGAATCTCTCCTCTTGTTATAATGATAAAAAAGTAAATAGGGAAAAAAGATCCCATTTTCCGCTAGTAATATGTATTTCAAGTAGAATATTTTATTAGATTTATAATTTAGGACACACGGTTGTTTCAAGTTAACTGGATGGACGTTAGAGTTATCAAGATAGTATTACTAATCTTGAAATTTTTGAAAAAGTACTAAAATTAGTAATCTTAAATTTTTAATATTTAAATAATAAATCAATCAAAATTTAGGTGATATTATCCCTTTCAAAACGACTTCCAAACATATAAAATAAATAGAATTGAATTTTGCAGTTTCAATTATATTGTGCAAAGCTTATGATGCCTGAAGAACCATGTTGTCAGTAGTCTTTTTTTGCTAGTGTTGGTTTTATTGGTTCGTGATCAAATAAAGTTTTTCATTGACTAACCAAAGGCGGCCACATAATAGAATTTGACAATAGTAGTTGTATTTTAGTGAATTAAGGGTTTTATGTAAGATGGGATTGAGAATGTGAATTATTTTTTGGTTAATGCATATGCAAATGCATTTAACGGGGACTATCAAATTCAACGCATGCTCAATCAATTCAAATATTTTTTTTTCATTTGAACATTACAATTGAAAGCCTTTTCCCAGCATTTTTTGCCATTAACCAATAACTGGGAAGGGAAAGATGAAAATACTCAAGGTAGAAGTCGAAGGCATAATGATTTATTCCTGAATTTATCAACATATTTCTATATATCCACTTGGATCGATAACGTACTTATTTCATAACCTTTATTACTCATGCAAAATCTATCTAGTTATACCATGTTGTATTGCTTTTGACCCATTCCATGATCACCCAATGATCTATCTGTGAATTTTCTTCTTTTTCTTTTTCTTTTTTTTCCCCCATTGTGGGTATCTAAAAGAAAAGAAATAAAGAAAAAATTCCATGTGTCTAACACTTATTAACATACTCTAATGATAATCTCCTTAAATAAATCACTCTTTAAACTTCATATATTGAAATAAAACACTACTGCAAAAATATTAAAAAAAATCTTTTAATTATGTTGGAAATAAAACATTCCACTTTGCGACCTACGTTACTTTCATACTGCGACCAAATAAAAAAACAATAATAAAATAATAGAAAAATAAAAGGTTGGCGGTGTACCATAAACTATTTAAACCAAAAAAAGGAGACAACTTTATGTGACCCTGTGTCCTGGCTATGTATTACAACCTTCGCACATGCGCATCACAGACCATGTGCTTAGTGGAGTCCACGCAGCAAATCAATAGTCATGCACCCGCTTTGTTTGTGGAAAATTTAAATAAAATAATATTTAAAAAAACCATAACACATTAACTTACTAAAAATATGTATAATATAGCTGTTTATAGAATTAGGATCATAAAAGCCATGAAATGTGCATTAAAATGCTTTGAAAACCATTGACACATAGAAAAAGTTTTACCAGTAGTGGACAAATTGAAAGGCATATTAATAATAATATAAATACATGTGTTGCAGTTTAAAAATAGTCATGAGAATGGATGAAGATTAGTGCCACACATTTATAGGGAGTGCAAGACGTAGTTACAAATGTAAATAGTTAAAATAGCCCTTTTATGTATTGTTTAATTACTGTATTTTCCATATGAATTATGTGGTTGAAATTAGTTATATAGAGATAATGATAGAATTTTATAATTAATATTGTAGTGTTGAAGACAGAAGCTTTGATTTTATAATAATAGATTATTCAATTATGTGCTAAATGATTATGTTTATGAACCTTGATGAAGTTAATGATTTAGTATAATTATTGTAAGCAATTAAAAATAAAGTGATTTTTTGATGAGGATGTAAATTTATTAGTCACTTTCCAAAATATAATAGTTTGAACAATTGTTAAATTTAATACAGTCAAACCCCATTAGGTATGCAACAACTTTTTCTTTTTTAATTGAAAAAGAAAAAAAAAATATGAAAACTAAAATTGCAGCTATTACATGATAAGTAATGCAACATTAATTGAACTAAAATATGGAACTTATAAATGACTATTAAGTATTATCTATTGATTTAAAGCAAGGTAAAAAACTTATAATTAAATGGCATTGACGTTAGATTGAAAAGATAGGAAAAAGTACACATTATTAATTGAACTAAAATTAAATATACAAAAAAAAAGGAAATTATTAAGCAATTCCATTGCAATAGTAACCAATGTGGTAAAAATCAGGTAAGGCTTAAAAGGTCAAAAAAAAAAAAAAGAAAAAGAGAGAGAGAGAGAGATGAAATATCGAAATCTTTTCAAATGTTTAAAAGAACAACCGAAGGCGAATGTGACGTCGTGAATTGTAATACGAGCCCAAATAATAATAATAACACTTTATTTTTATGAAATGATAGTCAATGCAATGTAAAATTATTTGAAACAGCACTAAAATTGAAATTGCAACATAATAGTAATGAGGTTACATATAAAGTTTTTTCTTGCCTCTCGCTTTCTACTTTTTAGAACGTGTGTCTGGAAAACTGAAACAAAAAACTTACATATCAAACACATTACTCTATGATTTTCATCATTATAAAAAATAACATGAAGTAGTAAAATGTCAGTTACTAAAATATAACATATATAAAATACTAAATAGATGTACCATTAACATTATATACAATTGGTCAGAAAGTCGTGTTATAAGATAGTGTATTTACTAAAATAACCAAATATCAAGAAAAATAATAATAAGTAGGTATATTTTTTTTAAAGGGGCAAGTTAGAAATTTATTTATTTTTAAAGCAAGAGCACACTTGTCCATGCCCAAAACTTTTAAAAATTATGACAGTTGAAAATACATAAGTAGTCATCTTCTTCTCCTCTCCTTTCTTTCACGTATATTGCAGAACATTTCTTTCCTTTTCCTGAATGAACTATTGATAATTCTTGAAGAAATTTCATCAAGACAACACAATAAGTGATAATCCTTCTTTCATTTCTTTTCCCTTCTTTTCCTCTCTTCTCTTCTTGCTTTCAAGTATTTGTGGGAATAACAAGTTCTTGTCGTATCGGTGTAACAACGAGTTTCCAACTAGAAGGAACGAGTTGTTGGGGATTTTTGAGGAATTGTTAATGGAGAAAAGTTTAGAAAGTTAGAACACAAAATGTAACAGGGAAATAAGTAACAATCAGCAAGATAATGCAACCTGGTGCAATTCAATTTCGTATGCAAATTTGTTCACTTGAATGCAAGTGACACCAGCCTTGGGAGTAACAATGTTTGTATATTTTTTTCTTAATTTTGTAATTCGTACATGATATCTATGTGTAATATATCCTCCCTAATTTGTAACTAAATGCACTACTCAGGGTGTGACACATCAACAAACCCATGTGATGTTTGTCACAACCCTAACAGCAAAATATTCTAGAACTATTACATGGACCATACTATTAAGCATAATTTTCCATTGGCCGGTAGGTCTTATTTTCTGAACTCATGGCTTGGTTATTTACTGGACTTCCCAAGGCCCATGCCCAGCCTATCTGCTTCCAACCTGAACCCGTTTCCTTGAGCTTATCAGTAACACCCTAGAATCCTTAAACTCATTAGGCAACATATCCACTTCACTTCCCACTCGTGCTTTGTCTGATTTTTCACAAAACAGAAACCCTAATTGACTTTCCCCTATTACAATCGCCTCCCCTAACAAATCCCTTGTCCACAAGGTGAGTGAGGAAACCTTAGCTTCAAATTGTCAGAAATTCCCATGTAGCTTCATGGAGAGCACAATTACTCCACAAGATAAGTCCATAACATCAGCTTTGTTCCCTTGTTTCACCAGCTTCCTTTCTAAGATCTGCACTAGTTCTAACTCCTTATCTCTTTCCATTGCAGGTAGTGACGGTAAGGTGTCCTTCACCGGACCATGGAAGAGCTTCAACTGCGATACATGGAAGGTAGGATAAACCCCAGAATCAAGTGGAAGATCGAGATGGTATGCGACTTTTCCGATCTTGTCTAATACTTTATATGGTCCATAGAATTTAGGTGAAAGTTTTTTATTCTGACCCTTTTTTAAACTTTCATGTCGATAAGGTTGTAATTTCAACAACACCCAGTCTCCAATCTTAAACATTTCTCTGTGCGCTTCTTGTCAGCCTGTTGTTTCATCTTGTTTTGAGCCCTTCGTAGATGAAACTTTAGGGTTTTAATTGCTTCTTCCCTCCCCATTAGCATGTTGTCCACAGTAGCATTTCTTGAGTCACCTAGAATGTAAGGGAGGTACAGTGGTAGTGGGTACCAGTATAATATCTCAAATGGAGTCTTCTTAGCGCTAACATGGTAGTTGGTGTTGTACCAGAATTCGGCTAAGGATAGGAATTTTCCCCACTTTTTAGGACCATCACTAGTCATACACCTGAGGTAAGTCTCTAGGCATCTGTTAACCCTCTCCGTTTGGCCATCCGTTTGTGGATGATAGGCCGTGGAGTGATTTAGCTCAACCCCCTGGAGTTTGAAGAATTCCTTCCAGAATTGGCTCACAAACACTGGATCCCTATCACTAGTAAGACTTTCAGCATTCCATGTAGTCTGTATACATTATCCAGATATAATTGAGCAACCTGTGGAGCATAATAAGGGTGTGGAAGTGACATAAAGTGAGCAAACTTACTTAGCCGATCCACTACCACCATGATCACCTCTCGGCCATTAGATTTAGGTAACCCTTCAATAAAGTCCATAGTTACTTCAGCCCAACAAGCATTGGGTACAGGAAGAGGTTGCAACAACCCTGGGTAGCTTGGTTCTCATATTTATGTCGTTGACAGACTTCACACTCCCTACATACTGCCTCACATCTCTTTCCAATTTAAGCCAATAGAGCACGGCATTTATCTTCTTGTATGTTGCATGAGCTCCTGAGTGTCCTCCCAATACTTCATCGTGATACATTTTCAAGAGTTTCCTTCTGAGTTCCAGGGATGGTCCCACTACACATTTTCTCTTCCTCGTCAATAGTCCTTAGGTTAAGATAAAATGCCCATAGGAATTTCCTTCTTTAAGTTGTTTCATCACATGCTAATTAGCTCCAAGTAGGTTCCAACTTTCCTTCAGTTCTTCAACCAATCCTGGGGTAGTGATGGATACTGTGATGGAATTCATGGTGACTTGACTTCTCCTGGACAGAGCATCAGCAGCTAGATTGGTCTGTCCACTCTTGTATCTTATCTCATAGTCCATACCTAATAGCTTAGTTAGCCACTTATGCTGGCTTGAAGTGATCAACCTCTGTTCTAATAGGTGTTTTAAACTCTGATGATCAGTTTTGATCACAAAATGCCTACCCATTAGATAATGTCTCCACTTCTCAACAGCATAGACCAAAGCCAAGAGTTCTTTCTCATATACTGATAGTCCTTGCTGCTGTGTGTGAGTGTCTTGCTGTAATAAGCTATAGGATGGTGTTCTTGCATGAGGACAGCTCCCACTCCATCTCCACTCGCGTCTGTTTCCACCACAAACTCCTTATTGTAATCCGGTAAACTCAGAACCAGGGAACTTATCAAAGCTGACTTTAACTTCTCAAAGGCCAGCTGACATTCTTCATCCCACCTGAAATTATCCTTTTTTAACAATAATGTGAGTGGTCGAGCCAAGAAACTATACCCCTTAATGAACCGCCTATAATACCCATAGGCCTAGAAACCCCCTGAGTTGTCTTAGTGTCTTAAGGACTGGCCAATTAGCAACTGATCCAAAGATTTATGCCCCAAATATTCAATTTGGGTTACTCCAAAGACACATTTGGACCTTTTAAGATATAGTTGCTCTTGCCTCAGTATACAAAAAATGGCCCTTAAATGCTAGCTGTGTTCTTCTAAGTTTCGACTATACACAAGTATGTCATCGAAGAAAACCAGGATAAATTTCCTCAAATGGGTCTTGAAAATCTGATTCATAAGTCCTTGGAAGGTAGAGGGTGCATTGGTCAAGCCGAATGGCATGACCAAGAACTTATAGTGTCCTTCATGAGTCCTAAAAGCGGTTTTATAAACATCTTCGGAATTCAACTGGATCTGATGGTATCCCGACCTTAAATTCAGCTTGCTAAAATAGGTAGCACCACTTAATTCATAAAAAAGATCTTCTATGATAGGAATTGGAAATCTATCCTTAACAGTTTGTTCATTTAGTTCGCGATAGTCCACACACATCTGCCAAGTGTTATCTTTTTTCTTCACCAAGACAACTGGTGAAGCAAAGGGGCTGTGGCTGTGTCTAATCACCCCACTCATTAGCATCTCTTTCACCATGTCTTCTAAAACAATCTTCTGCATGGATGCGTACCTATAAGGGCGTTTATTGACTACCTTAGAACCTTCTTGAAGTGGAATTCTATGGTCATGAGTCCTCTTCGGTGGCACTCCATAGGGCTCTTCAAACAGGTCATGAAACTCCTCCAACAAATCCATAATGATGGGTGTAGCTGCTGTAGCTTCATTCCAACCTCAGTCACTGCCTCAACCCGAACCATCCAACATTGGTAATGTGGTGCTACATCCTTACCAAATAATTTAGATGGTTCCTTAGGTTTAGTAACCTTCAACTGTTCCCTGTCAGCTGTCAGTTGACATTTCCTTCCATTCAATTCGAAATCCATAGTGAGACTCTGAAAATTCCAATGGATGGTACCCAGTGATTTCAACCGTGGTATTCCCAGGATCATGTCACAACCTGATAGAGTAATCAGGTATACCTCTGTAGCATACTCATATCCTTGCATTATCTAGGTGAATACAGTAGTTTTGTAGCTGCTAAACAGGCTAGTGCCATCACCCAATACAACTTCCAAGGGAGGAACTTCTATAAATGAGCATTTTAGTCCTTTCGCTAATCTTTCATCAATGAAATTTAGCGAACTTCCAGTGTCCACAAGCACATTTAATCGCCTTCTTTTGAAAAATCCACTCACTCTCATTCTACCTAGGAAATGCTCCTGATCTTGGTTGATGGCATTGAGTGTAAGTTTAGCGAAGTCAGCCTCCACCTCATCCGACTGTATATCATCACCTCCTTCGGCCCCCTGTTCATCTTCAGCCTCCACTAGTAACATATTCAATCCTTTCTTGCACTTATGACTTGAACCGAATGGTTTATCATACCAGAAACATTGTTTCTTCCTCCTTTTTTCTTCTAATTCCTCTGGGGTGAGTCTTTTTGTGAGTCAAGTTTGTGTGTTTGATGGAATGACTGGTTTAGTTATGCTGTTGGTAGTGGTTGTCTGTGTTTGTGGTTTAAGTGCTGGAATGGTGTTGTTGTTTTAGGTATATTGTGGTCGATTGAAAGATGAGTAAGTTTGTGAACTGTTTAGGTAAGCTGGTGGGGTTAGTTGTGGGGTTTGTGAACTATTTGGGTAAGCTGGTGAGGTTAGTCGTGGGGTTTTAAGGTACTGTCGAGTGGATAGCAGGTGTGCTTCTTGTGATTTGGCTAGTGTATAGGCTTTGAACATGCGGATAGGGTATTAAATGGAGGAATGCAGTCCACTCAAGAAACAACTTATGAGATAGTTTTCTGGTAATTTGACTTATGTAATGAGATGCTCAAACTCCTCTAAATACTCCTATAGTATTCCCTTCTGGTGCAATTCTTTCAGTTCGACCATAGGATCTTCATAGGCCTTTTCCCTAAACCTGGATTGCAAGGCCTTAACCAATTCATTCCAAGCAACTTTATGTGATGTTTCAAGCGTTTAGATATGATACCATTTTAGTGCCCTTCTCTCCAAATACATGGTAGCAACACTAACTTTCCAATCTTCAGGTGTCACATCAATTTCGAAATACTGTTGTGCTTTATACACCTAATCTTTTAATTCATTACCATCAAAAGATGGAAAATCCACTTTGGGAGCTCTCAATTGTAATGCGCTTTCAACAACTACAGTTGGAGAAATTTTTAGCTCATTTGTGTCTACGGTTGCAGATGACTTACCAGAATCTGAGGCTTTCGATTCGGTGGCTTCCAATTTATCAAGCCTATAAGTTTTCACCTCCGTGATGGCCATGGTCTGCTGGTCCATGACATCCTGCATCCTCTTGAGGGTTTCATTGATGAGTTTTAAGGCATCCTCTGTCTATTCCTTCACAGTAACTCGCACAACTTCATCGATTCTCTGGGCTTCTCTCGTCTCCATGGTATCGACGAGGCTCTGATACCAAATGTAACAGGGAAATAAGTAACAATTAGCAAGATAATGCAACCTGGTGCAATTCAATTTCGTATGCAAATTTGTTCACTTGAATGCAAGTGACACCAGCCTTGGGAGTAACAATGTTTGTATATTTTTTTCTTAATTCCGTAATTCGTACATGATATCTGTGTGTAATATATCCTCCCTAATTTTTAACTAAATACACTACTCAGGGTGTGACACATTAGCAAACCCATGTGATGTTTGTTACAACCCGAATAGCAAAATATTCCAGAACTATTACATGGACCATACTATTAAGCATAATTTTCCATTGGCCGGTAGGCCTTATTTTCTGAACTCATGGGTTAGTTATTTACTTGACTTCCCAAGGCCAATGCCCGGCCCATCTGCTTCTAACCCGAACTCGTTTCCCTTGAGCTTATCAGTAAACACCCCAGAATCCTTAAACTCATTAGGCAATATATCCACTTCACTTCCCACTCGTGCCTTGTCTGATTTTTCACAAAACAGAAACCCTAATTGACTTTCCCTTGTTACACAAAAGAATTGACATATACTTGATAAGATAACATGATTTCTATATTCAAGATTCAATCTTTATACAAGTTTTGTTATGATGGGTGTTGGGGCTTTGAAGAAGAGTTGAATGTGGATCATTAGTTTCGTTTTTAATGTTGGGAACGGAGAAAATCGGTGCTTTCTAAAAATTGCATTGCAGAACCCTATTTTTGGCCATGCACAACCTCATACACAGCCTGTGCAGAATGGTTGTATACTTTGAAAATGCTTTCTGCCCACTACTTTGTCTTCTATACAATCTCTCTGCACAGCCTGTGCAAAATGGTCATGTACTTTGAAAATACTTTCTGGCCACTTTTTGTCTTTTGCACAACCTTCCTACACAGCTTGTGCAGAATGACCATGTATAAGTTTCTACAGAGCGTTGTACATAGTTTGTCTTGAACTTTGTGTACAACTCTATTTTTCCAAAATTTGATTTATCCTTTTTAAAACACTTGAAACTTGTTCAATTGACTTTTTAAGGTTTATTATTACTCTAAAAACCCAGACCTTGTTACTATCAATTAATTACTATTTTTCATTATTTTTTTGTTACAATTTAATCTATTAACGTATATATGCAAATATATTATATAAATACCACTTTAAAATTAGAATGAAAGAGAGGAGCCTAGAGAATATTATTTGGGAATAAGTTAGAAATGTAAAAGAATCTAAGTACCTTTGTATATTGTAAATCCAGGTTAAAGTTTTCTATCAATTGGACTAAGTTAAACTAACTACTCAGGTACGTATATACTTTGTTTGTTGTTTGTGTTTATTTAGAATAGAAACTTAACTTGCCTAATTTATCTATTCGGCTTAATAATGTGTGCAATACTTTTATGTGGCTATAGTGATAGGAGAGAGTATCCACGCTATTATCGCGGCAACCTGATAATCCATATGTGGCATTGTCTAGAAGTGAGTTGCATAAGGAAATGATCTAGGTAGATCGATGTTGTCACGACGTCGTGGTTATTAGGGAGTACCCAATAACCAATATATATATTTATATTATATATGCATGATCAGAGATACTGAGTTATCCCTTTGTTGAGTATTGAGCTAATGGATAAAGATAATTAAATGGCTATCCATTTCATTCGCATAAATATAATGCATGCGGATTTTGCCATTTATTTGTACATGCATGTGCTTGTTGGTGTATCGTACTAGGCTCTGACTCATCTTTATCTTTTTCAGGTACAGACAAACCCCTGTGGCTTTTTGACTTTTTTGGATATGACATTATTATGGACTATGATGAGAACGTTAGTGGCGATGATTATCCAGTAGATTTTTAGATATAAAATGTTAATAGTAAAACATGGGACTCCTATCATGTTATGGGGTTGTTATTTTGTATTAAGTTAGCATGTTAGGGCATTGACCCACTTGTTAGTTTATATATGTGTGTGTGTGTCTAGATGAACTCTGTAAGCCATCTATTGCCATCTATGTGTAGAAAGTAAGAGTTTCTGTAGTAGTTATAATAAAGTATTTATGTTATGACTATGGATCTTGAGTATTAATATGTATGTGTTGGAAGTATAAATGGTATATATTGTGGTTATTAGCAAGTTCTAAGCCTTTGAGTGTCTATATATTGTATGACACATGGCAGTTGTAAGTACCCTTAAGATTAGTGTTATATTTGCCATGGCAAAAAAAAAAAAAAGATGGTACATTTACTAGTTACAGGCTATAGCCACGACTCTATAAAACAACCACACTATATAAATATGAATATGATCAATATAGGAGAAATTAACAAAACAGCAGTGCAGCCACAACTCTAAGCTATTTAAAAAAGGAAGAGAGGGGGGAGCATTATTGCCATTTCGTCATAAGGAAAAAAATCCTATAAAGAAAATCAAAACCCTCATTAAGCATTACTCGTTGGAAAAAAAAAATGAATTGAGAAAAAGCATGCATGTGAATTTGTAAACTTACTATTCATTCACTTATTGCTCCTCATTTTCAAGACCTGAAACTGGCGATTTCGTTCTTGTTCGATTTGATTCCAAAACTGTGCCCATTTCTATATTGGGACCAGTTCGCATTGTTGAAAGAGAAAAGTTTCCGAGAGTGTCAAAGAGTACTTGAGAATGCTCCTTAGTGTAGCGTAAAGTTCTTCGGCTCAGGTGGCTCCAAGGAAATGGGAATTCAATCTCCCTATGGTGTGATCATAGCACCCAGGAGGAACTCTTCGTGATTGGCTAGGAGACCAAAGCCATCCACTCTTCGGGTTTCCCTTAGAAAGTTTGCTTATTCAATTTCTTTCATTGATGATCAAGGCGAGGATTCGGCCTGCAGGTGCACCTTCACCTAGGGATGTCATCCGGAATGATTAACCATAATGCGGTACCTGGAAACAACACTAGTGACCATTTCATTTGGATATACGATTCTTCCAAGAAATTCTCAATCAAAACAGCTTATAAAACTCTGCTCTCATGCAGCTAAGTCCTTGTCCTAATTTTCGACGGTTTAACTGGGGTCATGAGTCCAAACACATTCTTATCCTTTAGCTTTGCGGCACACCGAAACCTCCATACTTCGGACAAGCTGCAGAATTTAGGTATTGCTCATTAGAATATCTTTTATGTGAAGAAGAGAGGATCAATTGCGACTTTGTGAAGGTTCAACTGAAGATTAATATCCATCTTCAGAAGTTCTTCCACCAATATATATATGGGTTTATCTTGAACATTTTGATTTTTGTAGAAAATCTCTTAACTCAAGCGAGGAAACCATGGGGCATTTTGATCATTTACATTTAGAAAGAGGGAAGTGAAAGAAATTTAGGGCTTAATTCTCTCTCTTTTGAATTTTTAGCTAGAAAGATTCTTGTTTGTTATCATTCATCTAGATAATTTCCCTGTGTAATTAAGCCAGGATATCGACTATTTCATCCTTTTGTTATCTTGGTGATCCATTCAATATCTTAAGCATCTTTGATTTATCTATATGTTTGTACAGCAGATTTCTACCCTAAGTTTGTACTTCTGAAAATCATGTGTAAAATCAGACCTCACCTTAAAAATTTCTAACATTTCAAAAATTGCTTCAGACACCCAGAGCATACGAATATTTCCATTGCGAAGGTTAGCCACAAGTGCAAAAATCGATATTTAGTGAAAAATAATCACTGGACAAGATCACTTAAGGTCTTTTTGTTAAAACCAAGTATTGGATATTGGTCCGATAAAGTCTCAGTAAACAGACAACCTTGTTTTTGTTACAACCATTGACATGATAGTGTCCATCAAGGCAGAAAACCTATGCACCAGTTAGAAGATAAGTCTTTCCAGATCTATTTACTGACTTCAAAAGTGGAGCGAAGATTTGATATCATAACTGGACATTCACCCTTCTCGTCATAGTCAACAAAGTCACCTCCGGATAAATCGATGTTTTGAAAGAGTGTTCCAGCAAGCTGCAGAAAATAAAGTTTGTTAAATCATAAAAAAGAAATGAAAAGCAGTCGCACAACTATCTTTGCAACTGCCATAAAACACATTGCCTATTGCTAGAATATTAGAGACAAATGTGCAATTGGATGGACCATGCATCCCTTCAGGCTGTACTAAAAGTCTAAAACCATATACCAACTGAAACAACAGATATGGAAGCTGCAGATATGCTGTATCAAAGTGCAAGCACGTATGCAACCTTCACCGAACCATTGCAACAAACAACTTACACAATTTGCAATGCAATCAAGAGAGCTGACTTAAATTCACTAGCAGGACATATAGAATCTCCTTTTCTTCGTGAGCGAGTAAAGATTTATGCAATTTTCTAGTTTCTATTAATGTTTTCCTCAAAAAGTCTCCTTATTCTTAAATTTCTTTTCAAGAAGTAAATCTACTGCTACCTAATTACCGACACTAACAGTCTAAAAGGACAGGACAAAGTTCTCAAAAGGTCGCCAATGATGTTTGACTAGTCATGCAGGAAGAAATACAATGAGGAAAATTATTGGGATGTGCTGGGATAAGTTGTTAAGTGACGACTTGCTTTCAAGTATCATATTCTACACCGTTATATAAAGGTAAATAAAATCAGGAACATTAGATAATACCCTAATATTTACTACTTAAGAGTGCTTAACCCCTTCATCTGGTCATAGATAGTTAGAGAACAAAGAACAACTAATTATGAACAACATAAGATTCGAAACTCTCCATTCTCTAAAACCTTTTCCATCTTCTTGACGTGACCTCCGATGAAATCCTCTTTTTCCCTGAATCAAGTGGCACTTCTTAGAAAAGTGCAACCTCATCTCTTCTAAGACCAAACCCCTCTCTAAGCAAACCAAAAAAATCTATCTGTAGGAGATAAACAATCATCTTTTCCCTTCTTATATTCCAAAATTAAAACTTACTAGTAGAAGATGAACCAGTGAAAATAAACGAACGCTGTCCAAGCTCATCTTAAAATGCAAGAATGCAAGGATTTTTTTTTTTCCCCCTTTTCACATTTGCCTCTTTTTTGTTTTCTGTATGATTTATGGTTCCTGTTTTCTTCAAAGGTAAGACATGTTTTCCCATTGCTTCTTTATGTCATATTGAGGATTTTTTTTCCCTTGTAGTTTTTTGGCAGGTTTGGATTAAAGATACCATGCTATTTATGTTGTATTGAGAACTTTTTGTAGTGTTTGCTTCGTGGGTGGTGTAGAATTTCATTGGTTTGTATAAAAGATGTTAGAAAAAAAAAGCATTTGTAAAATTCATCATATTAAGTAAGTCCAGATTCAATAGATCCTACCAGCATTTATTTTCTATATATTTGTTGTTGGTAGCTATTCTATTTTGGTTCGATTTTAGACATTGAACACTGCTTGCATCTGCAAAGTAGGACGCATGTTGACTGATTGAAAATAAATTTAACTTTAACTTTTGGAACCATCTAAGAATCAAGGCCGCACTTATATTCTCATTATGTCATGGCCTGAAAATGTAGTTCAAATTGTAACTTATCCGGCCAGAATAAAATTCATTTCCAACCAATGAACATAGGTCCTATTTTGCAAATAGAATTAGCATCTAACGCCTAAAATTCAACCAAAATGAAATAGATTTGACAACCTACAACTGGAGCTATAAAAAATGGACTGTCAGGATATGTTGACGTTGGACTCATTTATAATAAATTTTGTGGAATCTTTAATCTAAACAAACAAAAACCTACAAGCGCTCAAAAAGCAAAAAACATAAAAGATTCCTTAATGGCATCTTTACTCCAAACCCACCAAAAAACTACAGATACCATAAATAAAAAACCACCAAAGAAGGAAAAAAAATTCCTTAATACAATATAAACAAACATGAAAATATAGAAAGGATGTTGCTCTACCTTTCAAAGAAAGTATAAAGGGAAAAACAGGGAAAAAAATATATATATGTGCATACATATATCATGTACTAAAAGCAAGGCTTCACAATAAAAACAACCAAATTCCTTGAATGTTTTACCCTTGGTAAAAGAACTTACAGAATCAGCCTTCCATAAACCCATAAACGAGAAATCAACAGGTTCATAGCCTCTGCAGTCAAATAGCATCAGTGGAGCAAATTTCCCTGCCTCACTGTCCTCCACTGTCAGTGGACGACCCTTGCCTGGGATCATTGTCACCGTTCCCTCCCTTTCACAAAACTTGCACTATGAGATGAAAAACGAAAGACAATAGTAGCGATCAGCACCATTATAGAAGTGAAGATGAATAGATTGTCCCAACAATTATCAAGGATACTCTCAAGAAGCAACACATGGAAATTTAGATATAGTTCCATAAACACAATACTGCTATTAAGAGAATTGGCTGTATGTAATAGTAAGCAACCGAAGGGGACAATAGGGCATTCTTGTGAGAGCACACAAAGATGACAAGAGAGGCATACAATTATTAGGAGCAAAAACACAAGCAGCAGCTGTTTCATAGAACAGTAACAACCACTGAGGAACTGTAGCACTAATCTTAATGCAAGATGGAACTGAAACACGTCTTTGTTAAAACAGTATCATGGATCGTGATTTCAGTAAAACAAGTTCCTTGTGAATTGTGATTGTGAAAGTCTGCCCAGTGCACTTGCCTTGAATACATGATTCACTAATTAAATTTGACACATGCTGCTCCAGGAAGAACAAAATCATGAAGGACAAGTATCATTACCTATCGAGAGAATTTTGCTACAAGTCGTCTACCTTTTGGTTTGAACATAAAACCTAGACACGAAAACCTTTAAGTACACAAATGTGGATGAAAACCTAGTCCTTCAGAAAGCCAGATAATTAATTATTCTGGAGCGCATTCTCTTTGCTGAAATTAACAAGTGCTAAACATCCACATGTTTTCTAGTCAAACGTATTGCATTTAATAGGTCCAATTCCAAACACATTAAATGTAGAACAATTGATATCTTAATACTCTGACAGTCAGCACAAATTCTCAAGATTATGGAATCAAGTAAAACTCGCAGAGAGAATAAAGGAAATCAAGATTACCTTCTGAACAAGATGAGTTGTTCCTTTGCTATTAGGGATAGCTAGGGTTTCGTTCAACGTCACACATGAATCCTTCTGGCTCACCTCACCGCATCTCCCGCATTTAACCTGTAAGAAAACAAATAAATAAAATAAAGGAACAATTAGCCACAAAGCTCCAAATTAGCAAACAAAATTAATCAAAACCTAACCCTAACAAGAGGTATTTTATTTCCATGTCTAGGAAAACAAAATATACAACAAGTTCTAGGTAACGAAATAGTAAAGATAGTAATCAAATAAGCATGATTCCGAAATGGAAGAAGACATTAGTGAATTTGAAGATAAAACCTAATCATGATCGTTTCAATTCACTAACTGAGAAATCACGCACATGAATTTTTAGCTTACCATACAGGAGAAAAATCGAAGATAATCAATCAAGTTTGATCAAAGTTAAGCGGATTGATAGTGAGCACAAAGTGGTTATAAAATAATTAGAAGCAACATTGAAGTTATTAAGCAAAAAAGAAATTCAAACAAACCTAATCAAATACAGTTCATTTCAATATCAAAGAAATCGAAACAAATAATTCTAGTGGGGAGGGGGAGAGAGAAAGAGACCTTGAAGAAGAAAGAGAAGTTAGGATCGTCGCAGCCATTTTGAGGTTGGAGATTAGTGAGGTTCTCGAGTTCAGCAGTGATCAATAGCATGTAGTTCACCATTTTCGAGGGAGTTGCGCGCTCAAACTTAAAAAGCTTGAGGATGAAGCTTTGAGTTTGGTGTTATTATGAAAGGGATGGATTGAACTTTTTGGGATTTTGTAGGGAGTGGAAATGGAATTTGGGTCTGGGAATTTCTTGATGGGTTCGAGAGAGACCAAGAGAGGCCGAGAGTGCTCTGGTGAAATCAACAAATGACAGATCGCCACGTCAGCAAGAGAAAAAGAGAAAACTGCGTTCATATTGTATTAAATCTTATAACTTTAATTATCCAAAAAAACATTACAAGCTAAAATATATATTAAAAAAAATCCTATTACGACATGCAATTTAAATACCTTGTTGGCATATTAAGATTCCATGTATGTAGAACGGCAAAATTCTATGTTAAAAAAAATTAAAATTAAAAATGTCTGTATTTTACAATTTAGACAAATTAGTATATCAATTTTTATTCTTTATTTTGTAGTGCATTTAGTTTTACCTTTTTTTATCATATTAGTGTCTCTAAAGACATAAAAAAAATATAAAAAATGAAAGTTCAAATAGTAATTTTTTGTAAAAGGAACTTTTATGTTTCTGTTGATGCAATCATCCAATCAACCATTTAACCATTAAAATAAGTATAATAATTAAAATATTAATTATTTTAGTAATTCGATCACAATTGGATATGATGTGAACCGTTTGATAGTGACAGGATCGGTTTTATCAAAATTAATGACGGGACTATACAATTTTTCTTTCCCTAAATGCAAAGTAAAAGCATTTTAAATCTCCTTTTTCCCTAATGTTAAATTTGCAATATAATAGAAACGATAAGTCCTATGTTAAAATTTATATAATTAGTAGTTGCATAAATGAGTTTACATATAAAATAAAAATGAAATTATCAATATCATTTGCTAGCTAAGTACCTAATTTTCTTTTTCTTTTTTCTTATTTGTTCAATCTTCCATTCACTTTAAATCAAACAGAGAACCTTTATAAAATAAGGTAAACTATAAATATACTATGATTGTTTTTATCATAACATTTTAGATTTCATTTTTAAATCATAAATTGAAAGAAAGATGTTAAAGACTAGAATTGATGTATTCATATATTTTTTATTCAAAATGAATTACAAGTTTAATAACGTTAAAAATTTTGTTATAAATCCATAAACACTTCCTTTTTCTTTTGCTAGCTCGGAAATGTGAAAGCGACTATCATATGTTAATCTTATTGTAAAAATTTTCAGTTTTGGTAACAGTTAGTTTTGTCGATCGAAGTAGACTGGATGGACCTGAAATTGGTGTTGGTGGTGTTAGCATTGTAAGGGATGCATTTGAATTTAAGAATAATAAAGTGCCAATGGTTTCAAACACCAAGGGTTTGTTATATTATATTTTGGTCATTTTGATATTATATTTTTATCATTTTTAAATAAATATTTATCAAGAAACGGATAGTAATAAAAAGCTGATAATTTGACTCATAAACTAATCAAATAGATAAAATACAGATAACAAATACAAAAAAAAAATAAATACGATACAGATAAAAAATCTAACAATTTAAACAAACTCTTAAAATACCACTTAAATTAAGAAATGTGATATATGAAAAAGAGAAGTAATCTTTTTTATACTTTGTGTATAATATTTGTCCATAATTGAATTGAGTAATCCACAAATAGAATTTTGCCTCTACTAGTTTGGGAAAATGGAAAGGGATGAAAGATGGTTTGCCAATCCAGTCATTGATAAAATTAAGATGTAAAAATGATTGAAAAAAAAATTGAAACAAATAGACCTAGTTCGTTCAAATGGATTGACTTGTACTTGTAATCATGGACGATACGTCCAAAATAATAGAGGTTTCTATTATATTGGTTACCTGCAAAGCTATCAATGAAGTGAGGGGCATCGGGGCTAGGTGCTTGATGTGTTTTATGCTTTCTCTATTTTAAGTTTGTTAGATAACTATAAATGCATGTTTTAAAAAAAAATAATCAATTTAAGTATGAAGGCCATCGGCAAGTGTACCAATCGTGTAAGTATAGCTAAGCAGAGTATTCAAGATTGTATTCCACATGGAGCTAAATGACTAAGTACTAGATTATAGTGGTTTTACTCTAAGCTACGCAACTGAAATGGGGTTTGAGATTTCTAAACTAATTAAACTACTTCTATAAATTACCACTACAAAATATGTCTAATTTAATGCTATATACTAACACTAAAACTATGAGGCGAAACTCCTTTAGTAAAAAGTGTGGATTATGTAATGATTTTGGTTGGGATTTCCATTAGTTGTATAGTAGTTATAATCGAGTTTGTTTACTTGGATTTTAATTAAACTTATAAGAATTTGCTTCCCTCTCGAGTTGCAAGATTCTAATTATAATATGGATATCTCTCTTGAGTAACCCATTAATGATCATCAATTAAATAATACGCTTCTCTTACAAGCCATGTTATTCTAATTGAATTTATGGTTCAAGCGCATATTCATGTCAATAAACCATAATTTCAAACTCAATAAGAACATGAAATTCATAGACATGTCCAAAATCGCACGTGTTAGTATCGATTTCAAAGTTGTATTTTCTATTTCAATCGAGTTTTAGAATCTCTCTCGAGTATCTTAAGCATTAAATTACAAGAAATTCATAGACAAATTTTTACCTTGTAAATACTGAAATAGAAATAACCAAAATTCCAAATCTACAAAACCCATTATAAAATACTAATCAATTATTTAAGAAATCCATTAACACTTCACATAATGCCAAAAATAAAATCTAGCTCATACTAAAAAGTGGAATTTCATTTATGATAACTTGAACACAATTCATTACAAAAAATAAATGAGAGAAATCACCAAGAAATTTGCATAATGTCTTCTAGAAATTATAGGGACTAACTCTACGGTGATAGTTCGGAATAAATAGTGCCAGAAGATAGGGTGTGATGAAGTCGAGGTCGAATGGATGAGGTCAGAGTGGGTAAATGAGGTGGATGGATGGAGAAATAGATGAATTGGTCTATCGAGGGGAGACCAAAGCATGGTTTGTCCTCCAAATAGAAAGACAAACAAAAAGGAAGATGAAAATAGTATATATATATATGGTTTGTGAAAGGTGGATTAGTGAATGGAAATATATGGTGATGTGAAAGTTGATAGAAAGTGATGTGATATGTGTGAGAGATGAGTGGTTGTAGGTGTGGGTATATTCCTGTGGAGTGGATCCTGAAAATACTGCAAAAGTAACGAAGAAGGATAATGTATTTACAAGCCAAAAAGAGAATAAAAATAACAAAGGAAATAAAATAAAGATTTTCTACACGAGGGAGGAAGCTAGAATTGAGTTCAGGTCGATGAAGCACAGCTCGGATCTATTGTAGAGGTCGGCTTAGGTTGCTATCTAATGCTTGGTGAAGTGTTGCTACAATGGTGCTTTAGGAATAGCCCGGTCTGCTATCAAGGTTAGCCTCCAATGTGGCTACTCAGAATTGTAATTCTCTTGAGCACTCTGGGTCTGTTCTTGAAGTCAACATAATCTATTCTACCAGCTACTCGGACTGCCTCCAATCAAACAGGAAATGATATCTGATGTTGTTGCATGTTCGATGAAGTTAGTAGCTTGGAGATTTGTCTGCTGCTGCTGTTCGATGATGCTGTGAAACTAATTAGCAGCTCAATCTCAGGCTTGTTTTTCTGCAGCAAATTGGCTCTGTTCGATATAGCAGGAGGTTAGCTCGATGGTCGATAATTGAAGCTCGGTCGATAGAGTTCAAATTCAGATTGGCAATAGGAACTCAAACTTGGACAGGTTCAGTTTGGCATTTAGAAGGTCGGCACCAACGTCTCTGCTGTTTACTTCCGTTGTTGAGGTTAGTAACTCAACTCAGACAGTGGATGATTGTTGGTCATTATTAGCTCGGTTTGTGACAAATCATCAAGTCTGCTGCGTCCATAATTACTGGTTGGTTGGGAGCTCGGTGAAAGTGGAGTTTGGGTTTTGTTGTTGCTCGTTGGCTACTGCTATAGTGTTACACCAGTTCTTATAAGAATTCAGCACCATGCTCAGGCACTCACTCCTAGTTTGATGGAGCTCATGTGCTTATAATTGGATGTGAGGAGCTCGGTTTAGTGCAGGTCAAGTTCTTGGTTGCTCTTGCGTGTTGGTCAGTCAGCAGCTATCTTATTTAAAGAAATCGATTCCAGACCAGGTCGACATTTGGACATCCTCTGCTACATTTCATCTACCTGGCCAGTATGATATGGAAGCTACACCACAAGCTCGGCCTAATCTTCTTTAGTTACTCTTGGTGCCATTGTTGTGGTCGGTGATGTCTTGAACTTGGACCACTCCTGGTTCTGCTTGGTAAGTTGCTTGCTCAATATAAGGACTATGGTTGATGCCTTGCGTAAGTTGTTCTGACTTGCTTGTTCAGTGGGTGTGAACTGCAGCTCATGGTTCAATTGAGCTTTGGTTGCTCTGCTGTTGTTGTGTGAGCGCTCGGGTGTCTTGCTTAGGTCCACTACGTGGCTTCACTTGTGCTCAGAGTCTTCATTAGACATGCAGCTGCTTTAAGTTACCATATTTGGTTCTGTTAGGAGTACATTGGTTGCTGTCATTAAATTCAAGTGGAAGTTCAACTTAGTTTGTACACTTTCTAAGCTGCAATTAAAGATGGATACCAACATTAATTCAAAGAGCATTTGTTAACCAAAATAAAGAGAGCATGAACTCAAATTGGAATCGTACGACCAAGTCATTGAATTCCACTCATGAGCACAAATATATATAGCAATTAAGCAAATTCACTCTTATGAACACATATATGCAATTTGACCCTTATTTTGATCCTTTTTACAGCTTTTTTTACATACTTAATGACATTGATCCAATATCATGCAATTTATCTATTTATGACAAAATTTTACCTTATATGTAGGGACCCATCCTACTTAATCCCATAAATCAAACATGCCAAATCCCCTAGCTACGCATAATGCTTAAATACTACATGTAAAGCCGTTTGAAAAAGAAGATGTTTATGTGGATTGCATGTTTAACATGTTTAAAACTAAAAACTTTAACAAAAACTACTCATCATTGAGTAGATACTTTGATATAAAAATATATAGATACCCATAACTTGGTATCTTAAAGCTTACAAAATCATATATTACATACAATATAGGGACACTTAAAAATACACTTTATATTACAAACTTAGGCTTATAAGCAAGCCATATCTATATTATTACATTTTAAAACAAAACTTGGTTTGATCTCTCTTGCAAAGAAAACAACAAGGTCGGTCCAGGAGTCTTAATCGTCACACTCAACCAAAAGGTCATCAAAGTCCGTTACATAGCTCAAGGAATCATAAAACTCGTCTTCCTAGAGAAAAAGTGGGCCTGTAACAAAAACAAATATGATATGGCATACACTCCTGAACTAGGCAAAAATCATAAATTATTTCTCTTTATTTAAGTCAACAAAACAACACTGAAGTATTCAAACTCCAATTTCAATCTTAGAAAGCGATTTACCATTCCTGGCTTACCACCGTAGCAGTAGGGAAGCACACTGGTAGCCTCCGCAGGCAACTACCTTAGAGGCCTAATACACAATAACAAAAACAAATACGATATGATACACTCCTGAACTAATGCAAGACAAAAATCATAAATTATTTCTCTTTATTTAAGTCAACAAAATAACACTGGAGTATTCAAACTCTAATTTCAATCTGGGAAGAAATTTACCATCCTTGATCTACCATCGTAGTAGTGGGGGAGCGTCCCAATATCCCCCATAGGCAAATAACCCAAGACAAGAATCGGGGTCCTAAGTAACCACAGCTGCTTAGGGGGTTGATATAGGTATCTCGAATTCTTATACTTTTGATATAATCTCATAAAAAAAAAGTAATTTCATTTAGGGTTTACAACTATTACTCAGCTTTATTTAACTTAATTCATAATATCACCTAGTTCAATTATCCCCATAAAACGTAAATTAAATCATATTATATCTTTTTAAGAATAAACAAATATTACATCAATATTATACCCCCTATCAATTATCCGCCGAGCTACTAAAGAAAGTCATGTATCATGACTAAAGTGGCCTAAGTATCTAAACTACCATGGTAACCTCGTTAACAGGGTTACCACTCCCCGGACCAGATTCAATGGCAAAAAGCACAACCAATATAATCACTTTTAATTTCTCTTTGATTAGAATTGGTTTAGAAATGTATACCCTAATAATCAACAACCACATTACTACATATCTTGATAACTAGGTTTATCAAGAAAAAGACCGGTATTCAAACTCAGTCGAGTACATGAATCTATCAAAAAAACCATTTCATATAAAACAAGGTTAATTCACAACTATACACTAATTCAGATTCACACACACAAAATATATTATATCACATTTCAAACAATTATATATCAAACATCACTATATCTCAATTGAAAATAAATCACAAATAGTTGCTAAATAATTAACATCCATCAAACTCAAATAAAATTCATATAAAAGTATAAGTTAGTATTCAAACATACAATTAGTTCATATAAGCTTTTTAATTAACCACAAAACTAAGCAACTAATAAAGAAACACATATAAAGTAATAAAATTACAACAAACAAATTATTTTATTTATTTTTTAAGGTAAGGTACTATTCATGCCCATATGGGGCCGTTTGAAGGACCGTACGGCTCATATGGGGCCATTTGGGGGTTGTATAAATTTTAGAACCAAATCAGAAAACCAAACAACCCTCCAAACGGGCTTGTATGCGAGATTGTTTGGGCTCAAACACCCCCCTTCCCCAAACTGTTTCAATCGAGGAATTTTACTCAAAATGATAAAAAAGCGCAACACCTCTCTAAACGGGCCTGTATGCAAGGCCATTTGGACCTAAGGAAAATATGCAAAAATTTTCAGAACTTGCAACACCCCTTCATATAGGCCGTTTGGCCTATACATTCATTCAAACGGGCCGTTTGATAAGGTGTTTGAGTTGTAACGAGTTCTCTTATTTTAAACTTCATTTTTTCACATTTTTCACTTATCTTACCTCAAATAAAACACAATGCAAGCATCATACGACATACCATATGCTCTTAACAACTCAAAACATGTATGAACTTCACTTCCCAACATCAAATTACTCTCACCACATCAGTCAACATAACTCAAATCCTTCATCTCCAACTTTCATCAACTCATCATACTCAAAACAACTTCTACACATCCATACACTTGTCAACACACTTAAACCATCTTATACACTTCAAACCCATCATTTTCACTCACTTCACATTCACATAAACATGTTCCAACCATCTCAACATCCATAACAAGATTTACAACTTCATTTTCATCACTACTCACTCACTAATTCAACATAACCATGACTATCACTAACTCATTCATTAACTCAAACAAACTTTAAAGCTTACAATAATTTATTTACTACAACCTCAAGAATCCATATACTTTCTCAATCAACTCAACATGTTAATATTACATATACCTATCAAGAGACCAAGTTGGCCGAAATCCGTGAAAGAAAAGGATAACAAATCATCACAAAAGATATACAAACTTAACTGAAACTCTCTTTAACTTGGAGATGAATTCTTGAAGAGTTCTTAGCAAATTGAGCAAGAAAAAATTGAAGAAAAAGATGGAATGGAAGAGGAGAAAGGCACCGTTGGGTTGGTATGTTTTTAGGGTCTGTTTTGGCTTTGTTATTTTAGCAAAATGAACATTGATATTTATCCTTTAATGTTGACTTTGGGTTGCAGATTTTTAGAGAAAATAAAGAGGTTTGGGCTTGGGTTTTAGCTTGTTTTTGGCTAAAAATCTTCTATGGCTTAGTTTGGTTTGGTTCGAGTTTATTTTAGTAAAACTTGAATTTATCATGCATTAAAATAACTACCAAAAAATTATCAAATTACACTAACACATTATATTTTAACATTTATAATTTATCAACTAAAATATATTCACAAAATTTTCATTATTTCAAACAAGTAAAACATATACATGCTATATACTACTATCACTAAATCATACTATCACACCATATTAGATTAACTAATTATTAACCATAATTTTTATATTTCAAGCAAACATATCATATATTAATTTTACACTATCACATCAAATTCTTATCAACCAAACACTTAACAAAATTGCATAATTTAATTAAATCAACTTGTATATTGGATTAATTATGCATTGAAGTTAGGCCATTGCATTATGAGCGCTAAAACATGCATGAAGGTATGATGTTAATGATAGATAAATGTGTGATTACATGTTTATCACTAGGTTATCGATGTTGGTGCTTGTACTAATGCTAGTACAAGTATTTTATCTCCTAATGCAAGTTGACATCATGACAAGGATGGACGCCTTTATCTTCGTTTTCCTTTTTTTTTTCTCTTTTCTTTTTTTCCCATTTATTTAAAAAAATATATATGAGAGTTAGCGATATTTCACAATCTCTATTAATGTTATGTTTGATATGATGAAATAATTAAAATGCAAAAATATTTAAAAAATCAAAATGAAGGAAAGAACTGTAAAATTTTGAATGGTTTTATGTATTTGGATAATAAAATAGAGGAAAATAGATAGAATTACAATAGTAAAAATAAATATAATTATAAATTACTTGTATACCCCTAAAAGATAATAAATAATTTAAAAAACAAAGGTATAGGTGTAATTTTAGAAATATTTTCCCCTTTCCCTCTTATTCTCTTCACTTAGGGAGAGCAAAAAAATTAGTGATACCTAGAAAAAATATTACATCTTTTTCCCTTTCTCCTGTGAAATATTCAAAAGTTTTACCTAAGTTAGAAATTGGACCTAGATAGATTAAAATGATGTAAATAAAATAGATATATGAAATATGATTAGATAAATCAATGAAAATAATTTAGTAAATAAAGATAAGTTGAAATTTGAGTTTTCAATTCTTAAAATCCCAAACATGTTGTTGAGATGTTTAGTGGATTCCTAAATCCCTAAACTTTAGCTTAACATCCTATATTCTTAATCCCATAAATTTTGAAATCATCTGCTTTCTTAAAAATATCATATTTGAGTCTAAGCTCAAGTTAAATACCAATTTGATAAAAACCAATCTCCTAAATCAATTTTCTATCTTAAACTCTTTATTTCTAATCTATTAATGTTCAAATTATTTCTTAAATATTTCTAGAACTAAAAATATTAATCTAAAAGTTCTAAACCCAATATCTTTACTTTAAAATAACTTTTAATTTTTCCATATATATACACCTTTTCTTTTTTCTTTCTTTTTCCCATTGAGTTGCCTTCTCTCTCTCTTTTCTTCCTTTCCATCGTTTCTTTTCCTCCTTCTTTCTCTTTCTCTCCTTTCTCAAAATTCAAGCCACAAATCTCAAATTCAACAAGTTTATAAAGGAAATCAAAGATAGAAATCAAGATAGAGGATGAAGATCATGCTAGATATAACTCCAAAAACTTAGGAGAATTGTTGCTCGAAAGAATCAAGAAGTTAGGTTTTTTCTCAAAAGATAAGTGTTGTTATTTTCTTTGCTTTAAATCTTGTATATGTATGTAAATGATGTATTAGGACTAGATATATATAATTCTTATGATGATAGTGATAAACCAAAGATGTATGAACATGTTTGTTAAAAACCTAACAATGAGCATGTTATGTAGACTAAGTATTTGATGAAATGAATAGTGATAATATGACGTAGAAATGTATGTAGAAGTGTTATAAGTTATGTTTATAGATGTATATGCTAATACTAGGATGTTTAATTTGAATTGAAATGTTTGCAAGTTAGTAAAATTTGAAGAACCTACGGAAGGAAAAAGTAACAGGGATTTCCTTGTTCATCACGGTTACGGCTTATGATCTCCTTGGAGCAAAATTATTTTAAAAGCAACAGCCTGATAACGGTTGTGATGAGGAACGTGATATGCTCTGATCACATTTTTCTTCGTGATCACGTGCGTGAGGCCCATATTGACCATCATGGCCCCCAAAATGGGCGTGATGAGACAATCAATGGAGATCACATACTGAATAACGGGCATGATGAACATGGTGACAACGATCACGGTCTCCATCATGGGTGTGATCTGTTCCCTCGTACTGTTCATAAAGAAGAAATAAAAGGAAAAGAAAAATAAAAAGAAAGAAGAAAGATAAAATAAAGTAAATGAATAATAGCTAATGTGATGTGTTAGTTAAATGATATAATTAAATATGAATTTAGTTAATTTATAGATTTAATAAATAATTGGATTAACTATAGGAATTATAAGTAAAATGAACTTAGTTGATTAATTTAAGTTCAACTTGATCTAAGTGAACTTAAATGAGCTAAAATGAATTAAATTGCTTAAATTTAATCACTTTGGCTTAGTATTTGAATTAAATGATGGACTCTAATTAATTTGGCTAAGTTAAGGTAATAAAGGCTTAATAAATAGTAATTAACTTTAGTTTATGAGTTAGGATAAACCTTAATTAACAGGGGGAATATGTTGTTTCTTATTTGCTTAGGTAATGTATGTTTTAAGAATATGAACGATGTGATAATACTTTTGTGAAAAAACTATAATCAAAGTGAAAAGAAATAATTTGATAGACAAAGGAGAACTATCCGTATTTTGGCGGAGCGATATTCGCAGTCATAACAGGGTTCCTAATTAGTGTCTGATCAAATAGGAGTTTAAAATGGATGTTTAATACAAAAGTTAATGTAAGTTGATTAGTGATTAAGATACCTATGTAATTTAATTTCTCAAACAAATGTTTGAGTCTGGCTTTTGAATCTTCTAGATTATCTTTTGAGATGGCGTATGAGTCTTTATTTGGATTGCAAATATAAGATATGCAATAACTTGCATGTTGTTAGCTAGGATTGGCATCTAAAAATGAATTAAGAACTGAAGACGAGCTAATTATTGAGTGCTATTTGTGCTTGTGTAGTTGAATTTGGTCAGAGAAGCGACAACGCTATCATGATGCAATGGCATGGTAATTAGGCATTGAGATGTCATGATGCAATGGTGATTTTATATGTGACTCAACAAGTAGCTGATAGAGCAAATGGTTCGGCGTATCATTTACTTAGGCAAAATGAAGTAACGTGTTTTAATTCACGTTTATGGGACCTGTTGAACTAACTGATGTTATGGACTGGGATAAGCGGTGTATATGAAGGCTGTGAACCCTAGATGAGGTTATTTTCTCTTTCTTGGTTAAATATAGGAGATATAGGGATCCAGACTACCTATATCAACCTCCTGCCAGATTCCCATTGGCTTGTTCTAGGGTATGAGTATTCTAATGTTGATTTATTTACTTTAATTTAAAGGTAATTAACTTGTTGTTTGTACATTACATTTAGCTAGGCTTGTGTGTCATTTCGTGTGTGTGTCTGTATTACTATGTACTGATCTTTAGCTCATTATTATTGTTCTTCTTCTTTTTACAGGTATTTTGATGATGATGATGATGATGAAGGTGATGATTTTGTTGATGACGGTGTTGTTGTTGTTGATGGTAATGATGATTCTTGGCTTGGGTTTTGGACGATGTTGGATGAATGAAGTGGGTTAGGACTCAGAATTTCATTTGTATTTGTTTTTATTTTGTTTTAAGAGATGGATTTATATTTTCAAGTTGTAATTTTATTTAAGGAGCCTGTGGCACCTAAATGTTTTGAAATCGTTAATTTACTCATAAGAGTAGATTATAAAATGACTTTATAAAATTTTGTTTCTTAGAAAGTTGGTTTGCTCTGGTAAGAGTAAGACCCTTTATTATATTTTTATAAAATTTTGATTTTCTGAACTAAATCAGTTGTTTTAGAAATCTAAACCAAAGATTTCAGTAATCTAAAATCAGTTAGCAATGTTCAACATAAACATATCATTATAAGAAGCCTGAGCGTGCAATACATAAAGTATTATATATGGCGGTAATGCCTTGATTAAATTTAGGATGTTACATCCTGTCTTTCACTTTCAAAATAGATAAAGTAAGTAAATTTGATCCCTCTCATTCCTCCCCCTCATTATTTTCTCCATGGGTGTTGCCAAAACTACTACTCAAGTTAGAGATGTGAAAATTCATATGTTGTTATGGAAGAAAGGCTTCATAATATACCTTTAGTGTTTGAGGGAAAAAATTAATTAGTTTTCTTTAAAAGATAAAAATGAAGTAGAAGAGAAATAAGAGTTTCTGTGTGTGTGTGTGTGTGTGTGTATTTTTAATTTTGCGGATATCTTATGTTGTACATGATTTTCAAATGGTATTTAAAAATTCAAAATGAAAAAGAAATATAATTTCAACTAATCTAACTAGCATGGTTTTCAAAATCACAAGTCAAATATACGATTCTATGAGTTTATGATTATATATATTTTTTCTTAATTAAAATAGATGAAAATTATTTAAGTGCCAATTTTAGGTAAAAATATGAATTTAGATATACAATTCTACAAGTAAACGATTTACCGGTTTTACATGATTTATACGATTCTACCGATTTTAGAAGCTTGGATGAATAGTAAAATCGCGATTTTGACAACCATGCTAACTAGGTTTGTAAATGAATTGTGCCAATCGTAAGTTATTCGAGTTTGACTTGATAATGACTTGAATTCTTAAGTTAAGTCAAGTTGGAGTTCAAATTCAAGCTACTCGAATAGCTATTGAATTCAAGTTCGAATTTGGGTTTTAAAAAACTTGACTCATTCATTTCACAAGCTTATTTGAGTTTTTTATATATTGAAAAATAATTGTAAAAAATTATATTAAAAACAATTTATGTTATGTTTGGTATGCCATAATAGATTCGGAATGGAATTACGATTCTAGCTTCCATTCCATTCCTTACGTTTGGATGCACTTTTAAAAGTCGGAATCGACGATTCCGACTTCAAAAGGGAATTTGGTTCCGTCTTCTCAAAGGCAGAATTATAATTCCATTATAGCTTTATTAATTATGCAAAGTGTAATTATCCTTTTATCTTATCACATATTTGTATTTGCATTTATTACTAAGGATAATTTTGATAAATATATTTATAGCTATTCCATTTCATTCCATTCGATATAACCATCCAAATATAGAAATGGATTTTATTTCCAATCCAATCCAATCAATTTTATTCCAATCCATTCAATTGAAAACGATTCATGCGTACCAAACGTGACATTATTCTTTAATCCAATCGAGTTGAGTAAGCGAGTTAAAGACCCATTTATAATCATAAAATCCTCCATTAAAATATAAAGAAAAAAAACTTAAAATGTTTTAGGTTAAGGCCTGTGGCCCGCACACATGCCCTGCAACCCCGCACTAGCCCAACCCAGCCAACTCTCTTAACTTTATCTAGCCAGACAAATAAATTATAAAAGTAATTATTTGCTATCTGAGACTTGTGCTCATCTTGATTTCTTGAGTGGTAATATGCACCTTTCCAAACTCAAATTAATTAACATATCACAAATTAGTTTCACCATCGAGATTGCAACCTCATTAAATTCTTAAGCTTTTATTGTAAGAGCTAGCACCGAAAATTATGTTAAATAATTTTCTAATTAATTCAAAAATACACATTCATACTTGTCTATAAATATTATTTTTTATTCAAACCTATAAATTTGATTTTAGATATCTCACAATGTATAATAATACCACAGGGTTTAAGAATGAATTTCATAACACGAGAGGATCTAGAGGGGGTTTAAATAGAGAGTGACTGGCTCAAACCAAAATCCGTTAATCTTGGATACAATTAGACAATGAAGACCAATTCAAACTCCATAATCAACCTTGCCAGTAGATTCAAGAGAGTATTTGCCAACGATATTAGAGTATATTCATGAATTATGATGCTTCCATCCTATCCTGGAGGCAATCCATAATCATTGGTGCTTCTCATGCATACATCATTCTATTATGATTAGATACAATACAATTTTGTAACAAAAAAAAGATTTAATGAATATGATACAACACCTATTTGAACAAAAAGTGGACATATACCAATGTGTTTTAAACAAGTTGTGAGAGCAGTGTATAATTTTTGTAAGGGTTAATAACTAAAATGTTGTTTGAACTTTGCCCAAAAAGACAATTAACTGCCTAAATTAAAAAAAATCAATTTACTACTTAATTTAACATTTTTAAAACATTATCACTGCTTGTGCTAACACTGTTACTTCCATCATCCCATGTGGTGAAATCACCCAATCACAAATAGACACATGTTCGTTTGAAATAAAAATAATGTGCACACCCCATTTTTCTTTTAATTTCCTATGATATAAAAAATGTAAAATAAAAAAAGAACTATCCCTAATTAACCCAAAAAATGTTCATATGGTGACTAGAAACCCTGTTGTTTGAAACCCTTAAATAAAAATCAAACCCATTAAACCATTATCCAAACATGAATATGTAGCATTTAGAAGACCAAAAGGGAAAATCATGAAAAAGTAATAGGTCTAAAACCCTAAATCTTAGCAATTGGGGCTCACCTTGATTTTTATCTTTTCTTTTCTCTTTTTTTTTTTTTTTCTTTCGAAACTTTTGAACCTCTGATGCTTCATCAGCATCATTATTCTTTCCCTCTTTGTGGTCGAGAACTTGACTTGTAAATTATAAGATGGAATTCAGGTTTATCGTCAATTGTCATAAGTTTGAGAATCACTAGATGATGAAATTGAATGCTTCCATTTGATCCTCAAATCGGTTGGAGAATAGTGCTAATAGACATGTGCTATGTAAACGTGAATAAAAGGCAAGACTTTCACCACTTAAGCATTGTATGGAGTTCTTGAACTTAACTTACGGTATCAAATTCATCCATTAGAGTTTCGATCTACATTGTCAATGCTTAGGTTTCTTCTCGTAAAGAGCATTAAGGATTTGAGTTAATAGGGTGATAAAATTATTTTCAATCATGTTGGAATTTTTATTTTGGTTGGGTTAATGATTAACTTTGAGTGAGTTTAAAAAAAAAAAAAAAGGGGTTTACACATTGTTCTTATTTCAATGGACGTGTTTATCTAAGATTGAGTGATTCCTCCATGTGCGGTGAGGAAACTAACAGTGTGAACACAAGCAGCAATAGTATACTCAAAAAGTTAAATCAGATAGTAAATTGATTTTTTAAAAATTAAATAATTAATTGCTTTTTAAGTTTATATAGCATTTGGTTATTAACCCTTTTTATAAAACTATTCACATGTAAAAAAAAATATAATTTTTATAGAACTATCCAACAAAATATTTCATCAAGATTTATACATTACCAATTATTCTATATAGTGCCCTACACTCCATGAATCTTTTCTAAGGGGGTGTTCACTTAGACCCTGTTTGTTTTAATAAATATGTTTTTCAAAAAAAAAATATCTTCATTTTTCTATATTTGTTTAAGAAAAAAATAAGATAATTAATGAAAACATTTTTCATTATTTTAAAACATATAAACTCGTTCATAACTTATTTTTGAATAAAACAACTTACGAGATATAAAAGATAAGATAAAAGATAAGCTATTTTTTAATTGATCTACAAACTCATATACCAATTATTTATTATCTAAAGACATTTATTATTAATTTAAAAAAATTTTTTAAATAATTTATTTCTCATTATTTATTTTTTATTTTTTATTTAAAATATATAAATTACTTTGAAGCTATAAAAATATTAAAAATCTATTTTCATAAAATTAGTCAAACAACGAAAAATATCTTACTTTTTAAGAAAAAAGGTTTTTCGTTAAGAGAGATTTTTTCTTAAAATAGACGGACTTTAAATAAGGAAATATTTCAGCCGACCACACCAAAAAAAAAAAAAAACAGAGCTTCTGAGATGAAGGACCACGAAAACTAGTGGCATAAAAAAAGAAATGCTTTACACTGACAAGTTTACGAGCCCAAAAGCACTTGGGAGTGCTTTAAGCACGCGTCTTTACTTCTACTTCCTGTGCTCCTTCACTGTCGATTGGAGTTTAATTTGCTAATAGAAGAGAGATAGGAGAAAGACCAGATTTTCCACACACACATCGCATGTGTATTAAAAATAACGACTTACCCGTTATTATCGATTACAAGATATAATAAAACTCAGGTACACAAAGTTAAAAATTGTCAAAACACCTACGTTTATATTGTAATTTATCTAAAAATATATTAGCTATTGTATTATCTGAGCCTAAAAGATGGATAAAGGGTCCAAGACCAAAGGATTCATCCATGTCAACTCAAATGGGCATTCCATGAATTAATATGGTTCCTCAGATGAATAGTGCAAGGTCAAGTAAAAGTAAAAGCCAAGCATTATATGATGTTTTAAACCATTAGGAACAAGCTGATATATTCTAAAAGCAAATTTCTGCCCTACATGCTGTTTTGAGAATTTATGAAGTGACAATGAGTGTAATATAACTGTAACAGACATGCTGAATCATGCAAGAGATCAAAGAGCATAGTATCATCCAAAATGCTTTCAGGTGGACGAGAATCTTTATGGAAGAGCAAATCAACACCCTTTACTCATTGAATTATTAGGGCTAGATCTGTCAAATGTCTCATCAAACAAAAGATCAAACAAGAAACCAGTAGTCTTGGCAATAAAACACAAATTGTATTTTCCCTCCACTTGTGGCACAGCCATTTTCCAAGGTTGAAAGTTGAAGAAGCTGACAATCCACAAATAAACAACACTAGTCGTCTTCTGCATCTGCAGTACAATGTCACATGATACTCAAGTGAAAATTGCTGGAATACAAAACCAAAGAATAATATCTTAAAAGCACCCAAATTGAACCGGATAAATGATCAGAACTGATGGATTGTTCGTGACACATGTTCTTTTTGAGACAATGCTAGATACATGTTATTTTTCTCTTCGAGAGAGAGGTGGGTTGACCACCCAAATTTGGCTACATCCTCCAATGAGGGTGCACCAAATAAGATTGTGGGACCACATGTGATGCTGTATGTGCGACCACAAGGGTCCCACAATCTTATTTGGCACACCCTCAATGGAGGGTGTAGCCAAATTTGGGTTGTCCTTTTCTCTTCATTGGATTGCTATTTCAAATAAGTGAACTTTTCAGCAAAGTTGAAACCTTTTTTCGCCAGAAAATGATGAGGGTCTGTCATCATGTCCTTTATGGTGAAAAAGCAAATTCCTCACTTAGATGAACTCTCTTGTCATAGTGTCAGATCTAGGTCATAGAAGGTGTATTTTATTCTTGCAACAACAGTAGAAGTAGAGTTCAAAAAGCAATTGGCTACTATTTATGCAGATCCATGAACTAACACACTCATCCAGAGTGGTTTGCCCTACATGCAGATCATGTCATAGAAGATGTGTTCTAATTTAGCAATAAAGATAAAAGCTGTGGAGAGTTCAAAAGCATCAAGCTAATTTTTAATGCAGATCCACAGATGCACCACTGACCCCCTCACCCAGTATGGCTTGCCCTACATGTTCTATATTTATAAAATTATCCTATTACCAGGAATGCTACACATGGCGTAAAAGTGGATTTCATAGTCCATAGGTGCTTTATACCACTCATTGACATCATCGCCCATAATTATCAGGGATGTCATGAAATTTGTCAAAACGCTACCTGGCAGGTCAACCGAAGTTTCCTCATAAAATTTAGAATTAAAAAAAAAAAAAGGGCAAGAGAAGTTACCATATTATCTCAGTTATAGTTCTCCAGTAAAGCATCGGATCAGAAAATATTCAATATCTCTGCACGGATTATGAGAATGTTTTATGGCATAGTTGAGTAAAATCTGAGATTCTTAAGGGCTGAAGTTTCTGGCACATTAAGGTCCCAAGTGATGCATGTTGGTCATAGAGGAAAATCTTACAAGTGAGGCCGCTTGCCTTGCAACTCTTGTTTTGGCAAGTTGGAGATGATAACAACATATATTGGCATGATCCTTGCCACCCTAGGGGTCCATTAGTGGATTGGTAGGGAGAAGGGTGTCATTGGAGGTTGGTTGACCTGAGGAAACAAGGTTGTGTTTTTCACTAATGATGCGGATTGAGAATGGCAATTGGGTGTTCTCTTTTTTTTTTTTTTTTTTTTTTTTTTTGGGATGGTGGGGGGGTGGTTTGGTGTGGGTTGGGGGTGCGGGCATCAACACAGATTTTGTGGACTTTGAGCTAAAACTCAGCTCACAGGACAAGTTAGTTTGGAAGCCAATCTGTCAAAAGAACTATCCACTAAGACTGCCTATGACTATGTTAGAGAGAGATCTCCAAATGTATGTTGAGCAGCCACGGTTTGAAATAAATCTACTCCCCTAGACATGCTTTTATAACATGGCTAACTGCTCAAGAAAGACCCTATACTCGAGGATTTGGGATGTTCTTCATACCAATTGGTGTTTCTTGTGCAATATAGAGGAGGAATCCCATGCCCATCTTTTCTTAAAATGTGAAGTCTCTATGGAAATTTGGAGAAGCATAGAGGATTTCTTGGGTTAGTCTACTGTAAGACATTTGGATCAGGCCACCATTTCCGACCTGTTTTCTTCTTCAGGAAGACTTAATGCAAAACTGCACTCAGTGTTTTGGGACCAAGCTCAATCCATCAGTTCTATTTTGAGATCCATTTTTCTGTGCCTTTTGTAAAGTAGTTTATGCTGCTGTTGTTTTTTCAGGAAGCAGTAGCGAGCTTTAAGGCCACTCAAAATCAACCTGAACATCCTTTTTTTTTTTTGAATAAATAATTTCATTAATATCAAGATCTCCCATAACAAGTCAGATACTTCATATCGAGTCGGCGCACAACAACCCACTAAAGCTGCCCTTCAAAATATAAAATATACACACAGACACATATCTCTCCAAAAACTCCCATTTAGAAATCAAGTCAGAGTAACAATACTAGATAGTTCAACTAGTGATACACAAAATGGGATTATGAAATCTCGCTGTCCAAGATTCCGGCAATTGTTGCATAAAGGAGAGCAATTATCTAACTAGTGTTACAGATTCAACTCCAATTTCAATCAATCGACTGAATTACGCAGCCGCCGTCTTTTCCAAAATTTCATATCAATGCCATCGAACCAACCAACATAAAATAGAAACCACAAAAGCAGTTTTACTATTACAACAGATTAATAAAATTGTAGTGGGTTGGGATTGGGAAGAGAGAATTCAGTAAAATTACCAATATAACGACGCTCGTTAGCTTGTTTTGCCCTTTCGAAAATCTCAATATACTCTTTCCCAGCCTTCTCATCGAATTTAACGTACTGATGTGTAAACACCACACCCAATCCCATCATCATCACATGCTCCCATGGATCTGCGAGATTATTATTGGCATTATTTATTCGTGATTTTCAAAAAAAAAAAAAAAATGAACAACCCATGGCCATATCGTCAAATTAGGGTTTGTTTTGAGTTCTGGAAGTAGGGTTTATGAGGTTGGCACTTACGGCGCATTAGAGGGAGTTTACGAAGGGCATTGGAATAAGCCTGGATGCCGAATCCAAGGAGAAGTCCCAGCGTCGTCGCGCTCCACGGCATTTCTTTTCTTCTCTTCTTGCTTGCAGTCACTCTGTCCCCCTGTGAGTGCGTGCGTGCGTGCGTTTGTCCAAGTGATGAGACTGGATTGTGTGATCTGTAACGTGGTGTGTGTTCTTTAGCTGCCATGTATCATTTGATACAAATATAAAAACAAAAGAGTTTTTATTTTTATCTAATTAGTGAATTAATTTAAGCAAACAACATTAGTGTTAAAAGTAAATTAATATGAATTACTATAATACCGTATTACGATGGCACGTTAGATAAGATGCTTCAATAAATGGCATATTAAACGTGATTTTTTTTTACTTTTTAAAATTTATTTTATTTTACGTTAGCATTTTAGTAATTAATTTTATATAACTTATAGTATAATAATTTTTTTATAACAAAGTAGACACATCTTATACTTAAAGTTGGACATACAGGCTAAACAAGCCAGTTTGTTATGGTTGTGGGTTAAACGAGCCAAGAAATTTTGATCCATTTGTTGAATGGACTAGAATTTATTGGCCCTAGCCTGACATACTTTAGCTCTTAGTCTAAATAAATTAAAGTCAATTAATTTTTTGTTTTTATTTTTTCATATTGATGTGTACATACATCAACGATTAAATTTATTAATATTTAATTAATATATATGAGGACAAGTTTTAAAAATAATTTATTAAATATCATATAATATTTAAACCAACAAATATAACCCTAAAATAATGTTATAATACATGTGGTGTTCGCATCAATACATCATCCTTCATAACATATCATAAATAATCACTAATATGTTATTATATTATTTTTTTAATTTGAAAATTTTGGTGGTTCTTAAACTTTTACCTTTTCTGTTTAACAAGTGGGTCAACACAACTTGTCACGAGCTAGCCTGTCGTCCATGCTTGTCATGGGCTAGGTTGCTTTGATTACTAGGTTAAACGTGCCAATTAAATTAGTCTATTTTTAAATAGGTTAAAAAATGTCGGCTCTATCTTGTATTTAAAACAAGTTAAATGAACTAGCTCATGGGCCAAAGCCCATTCGTTCAACTCTTACTCTACTCAATATCTATTATATTAAAGCTAAAAGACCCATTTTGGTGTCTCTCTTTTTTGCCTCTTCATTTCCATAAAATAACCTTAGATATACATGTATTCAAGGATTATAACAAGTCAGGTATTTCTACTTTTAATTTTTAGCAATTTAATGTATCATCTTTAGATTTTGGCAAATTGGTACTTATACTTTTAAATATTTGACAAACATTTATTTTGAAGATGAGATAATAGAAGGCATTTAGCTAAAAATTGCCAAAATCTAAAAATGTAATACTAAATTACGAAAAATTAAAAGTACAAACACTTCGTCAGTGATTATCCTATTATAAAAACAAACATTTGTCAAATATTATTTATTAAAGACATTAAACCACAATGGCCAAAAAAAAAAAGACATTAAACCATACTTTTAAAGTACAAGTACTAATCTATCAAAATCTAAAGATAAGACATTGACTTGTCAAAACTTAAAAGTACAAATACTTGGCTTACTATTATCCTTTATATTTGATATAATGAATTTTGTCCATGTATTAGTATTATAAGAATATTATGGTAAAATCCCATTAAACTACCAACTAACCCACTTCCTTTCATACCTTTTTTTTTTTTTTCCCTAACTATGAAGTTTACAATTTTTAAGTTCAATTTCTGATTTCTCTCCGTTTTATATTCTCTCTTGGTTAGTCATAATTTTTTTTCCACCAAAGCTGTTACCGGTAATTAAAGTAAGAAGATTGTATGGAGATATATACAAATTTAACAAGAAAATGAATAGTCATCTATCGATAGCGTAATATGAATAAAAATAATTTATAAAGAAGGGTAAGGAAGTATTATTTGTTATTTTATGAAAGAATAAAATAGTCACTCTAAATAAAATTATGCCAACCTTACCTAAAACTACACACCTTCTCTTATGTAACAATTTCACAAGATCCTCAAGCCCTAAAAATCCCTTCTTCCTAGTATCTTCCTTTAGGGACCAATAAAGATTAAGAGATTAAAGTAAGTCATTTCATTTTCCTTGTATTTTGACAATCATAGGACTTTTCTTCTCTCACTTACACTTTCAATATTAAAGGTGTTCGTTGTTTGGGGAAGAAATAAAAAAAAAAAAAAAAACTAACAGCCCGTTTACTTAGAGGAATGGAATAAATGGGGAATACAAAAGTTATGTCTTGAGAATGTTATTACCAAAAATATAAATTCCAGCGTTTACTTGATTTATTGATTAAAATTAAATTGGGAATAAGATTAAAATTATCATTATACTTGTATTTGAATAAAAAAGAAAAAAGTTATATAATATATACTCATATATCCGTACCCATACTCACACACATATGCTATTCAGAGCAAATACATTATTATAAATATATAATATATAAATACATACACATAAAACATAATATATATATATACTTATATACATAAAACACAACTTATAAAATATAACTTATAACTTATATATAGAACTTACATATTTTGTTAATATCCTATTTACTTGTTTTTATATATATATTATATTATTATTAATATATAATACATAGCATTTATATTTAGAATCTTTAGATTATATATTTGTACTTTCTATATTATTTATAACTTATATATATGATCAATATATCATATAACTTATCTATATAACCTATTACTTATAAGTTATAATGCATATATATAAACTATTACTTACAATTTATGCTTACGAAGTATAGCTTGTATATTGAAATGACTCAAATCTCCATATATTTTAGAAATTGAGTTTAGATAGATTAAATGAATCAAATAAAGCGTAGGAAATACTTAGACAAGTTGACATCATTAGATTAGTAATTAATCAAGTCGAATTTGAGATTTCAATTCCTAAATCTCTAAACATATTATTTAAAATGTTTAGAGGATTCATAAACTCTTGAATCTTAGCCTAAACACTAATTCTTAAATCTTTACAAAATATGAGTTCATTGGATTGTATAAAAATATCAGTTCTTAAACCCAAACTCAAATTAAATATCTTTTTATCTACAATAAATTCTTAAATTAAGTTCTTATTATAAGTTCTTAATTTCTGAGCTATCGGTTCTAAAATTATCTTTTAAATATTTCTAGAACTATAGATATTGATCTAATAGTTCTAAATCTAATACCCTATTTTGAAAATACCTTTATATTTATCCTTTCCCTTTATTTATTTTTCATTTTTCTCCTGTCGTTCCTTTTTCTTTCATTGTTTACGTTTTCTTTCCCTTCTTTTCTTTCATTCTTCTTCTCCTTCTTCTCTTCTTCTTCTTCTTCTTCTTCTTCTTTCTTTTTCAAAATTCAACACATGAATCTCAATTTCAAGAAGTAAAAGAAGATAAATTAAAGCTAAGAAAGAAGATAGGAAAGAGGAATCAAAATTAGAAGTCCAAGAAAGAGCTTAAGTGTGCATGTGTTCTTAAAGAGCTAAGTTTTCTATTTCTATTTCTATTTCTCTTTGTTTTACTTGTTATTTACATTTGTAATTGATGAGTCAATGTTGAATTAGTTTGAAGGTGCTGTTTATTTATGTATTTATTGATATATATTTATTGGGGATTGGTTGGAGAAAGGAGATGATGAATAGTGGAAGTTAGGATTTGATGAAGTTTGGGTATGTTTGATGTTGTTGGATGAAGTTTGAGGTGTTAGAAGTTGTTATAGGTGTTTATTTGATGTTAGAATTGATATAAGAGGTATATAAGTTGATGAAAATGTGTAAAAATGAGTTTTCAAAACAAACGAAATTCGTAATCCTTGACAGAGAAGCAATTAAAGGCGAGCTGAGGAGTGTGAAACACTCTGATCGTATGATTTTCACAAATCACAGGCGAGTTGCGGCCGTGATTGTGTCCCCTGCAGCTTTGATATGTTTTTGTAATTTAACCATAACTTTTTCATTCGATCTCCTATTGAGGTGATTCAAATTGTGTTGGAAAAGCTTAAAAAGAGATCTACAACTTTCATGTTTTAAGTTTTTACAAATTCTAAAAGTATCGATGCTCAAATTTGACTTCTTTCCAGCTACTATATTTTTATAAACAAAGTTTAAAACTTGTTTTTGTTTGATAAATGTGTTTTTGCTTAGGAAATGGATATTTTTGAGATAAAATGATATAGATAAGTGATATTTGATGTGTCATATGAGTTAATTGATATAAATCAACATGAGTTTAGTAGATTTGTAGATTTAATTAATAATTTGGATTAAATATGGAAGTTAGCTATAAAAATGAACTTAGTTGATAATTCTATGTTCAACTTGGCTAAATAAACTTGAATGAGTTAAAACAAATTAGATTGTTTAAGTTTAATTAACTTGACTTAGTAAATGAATTAAATGACTAATTCTAATCAATTTGGCTAAGGTCAAGCTAAAATGGGTTAATAGCTAATAATTAGCTTAGATGAATGAATTAGGATGATCTTTGAATAATATGGGGAATATGTAGTTTCAAAGGTGTGTTTGCTTAAGAAATAGATGTTTTTGTGAATGAATGCCTTGATTAAGCTTTTGTTGATAAAAGACCATAAACAAAGTGAAAGAAACACTTTGACAAACAAAGGAGAACTGTTCGTATTTTAGCGGGGCGATCTTCGCAACCATAGCAAGATTCCAAGTTAGTGTCTGATCAAATAGGGTTAATAAAAGTTTGAGAAAAGTGGATTATTAGTTTAGTTTAGTTTCTTATACAAGTTCTTTCCTTAACAGAAGTGGATATCTGATTTATCTTCTGGGTTATCTTCTAAAATTCCTTCTAAGGCTATGTTTGGATTTCGTATTCAAGGTACACAGTAACTTGCATGTTGGATGTTAGGATAGGTATCTAAAATGGATTAAGAACTTAAACTCAGTTTAATAATTGATGAGTGTTGGTTGTGTTTTCCGCCTTTGAAATCCGATTCTTGCCCTGGAGCGGAAGATCGGTATCCGGTCCGGAGAGTGGCAAACTTGTCATGATGTAATGACATGTTAGAATGCGTGCTTAGGCCATTTGTCATGATGCAATTACTTTATACCATGATGCAATGGTGACTTCTTTTTAAGTGGCTCAGCGGGTAATCGATAGGGAATGTAGTAATGGTGTAACATCTACTTATCTTAAGAGGAAATAATATGATTTAATTCAATGTTTATGTGAGCATATGAATTAATTTATATTATGGATTAAGTTAAGTAAAGTTGTGCAACGGTTATTAACCCTAAATGAGATTACTAATCTTTTCGGTTAGATTTATGAGATATAGGTATCTGAGCTATCTATATCAACCCCCTGAGCAACTGCTGTTACTCGGGACCCCTAGATTCTCATTGGCTTGTTCCAAAGTGTGAGTGCTTCATTGTTGATTTGTTTATTTTAATGGAAAGATAATAACTTGTGGATTAATGCATTGCATTTAGTTAAGCCGTATGTCACACTGCATGTGCTTGTGTTACTATGTATCAAGCTTCGGCTCATTATTGTTGTTATTGTTCTTTTCTCCAGGTGATATATTGAGGATGATGATGATGATTGATGATGATAATGTTGGTGATGATGGATGATGAGACGATGATATGATGATGTTGTTGCTGTTGATGATGTTGTCTCGGGTTTTTGAGTGCTTCTGTTGACTCATAAAGCATTGTGGATGAGTGATGTGAGTTAGAAGCGTTGGGTAGTTTAGTTGTTTTGTTTCTTTTTTTTTTTTTTTTGTTTTATAGAGACTAGATTTATTTATAAATTTTTATTTTCATTTAAGGGCTAGTTAGTGCCCATGTTTTGTAGATAAGTTTTTGTAAAGATTTATTTAAGTGAAAGTTCTTCCACTTGTAATAATGGAAGTTTGAAATGCTTTTATGTAGAAATGTTTTTATTAAAGTTTTTTTCCGCTGCTAAATCCAGTTATCTAAAAATCTAACTAAACGATTTTATAACCTAAAATCGGATAGCAATGTTCAACATAAACACCTTCTTTTAAGACAACCTTACGTATAATTCGTAAGAATTATACGTGGTTGGGGACTTGGTGTACTTAATTTTAGAATCGAGCATGTCAGGTCTTTACATATATATAAATTGTAACTTATAAAACATAAAACATACATAACTTATATATACATGTTATAAGTTATAACTTATAAATATTTATAAATATAATCTAACTTATAAAATACAACTTACATATAACATATGTGCTTTGTTAATATATATAACTGACCACTTATATGTATAATTAATATATTATATAACATATGTATATAATATTAATGAAAATTATATATATAATATTACTTATAACTTTTCCACATGAAATATAGCTTAATATATATAACTTTTATATTACATACATATAAGTTATGAATTATAACTTATATCTGTTATTCAACTTATATAATATAACCTATGTGTATAACTTACATATACAACTTATATATTTTATCAATACTTTATTATTTTTCATTTATACAATATTCATAATCACTAGATTATGTATTTATATTTTTTAGATATTTATATATAGGTTAAATTACACCAATGGGTCGCAACATTTGGGAGTAAGTCCATTTTGGATCACAACATTTGAAAAAATTCATTTTTGGTCACAACGTTTGGAGGATAAGTTCATTTTAGGTCACAACATTTAAAAAAGTGATTCAATATAGGACACGGTGGACACATGTCAACGAGAAAAGATTCAGTGGGTATTACATATCACCTATAATACATACGTGGTGTGTAACTCCCAATATTATTCTAACACGTGAACATATGGATGTTAGTTACTTTCAAAACCACCCACTATAGTGTCCATGTGTTAATATATAGTTGGGAGTTACACACCACATGTACATACAAGTGGTGACAAGAGAAGTGTACATGTCAACAAGAGAAGGGCAATATATGTCAACAGGAGGTGATACGTGTTAGTAGGAGAAAGTGACACGTGTCTATCATAACTTGAATTGAATTATTTTTTTAAACGTTGTGACCCAAAATGAATTTATCCCCCAAATGTTGTGAACCAAAATGAACTTTTTCAAATATTGTGACCCAAAATAAACTTACCTCAAAATATTGTGACCCATTAGTGTAATTTACCCTTTATATATATATATATGTGTGTGTGTATGTATGTATATAAATCATAGATTATAAATAAAAATGATGTATTATATAATTTATAAATTATATATATAACTTATACATATATAACCCTTACATATAACTTATATGTATTAATAACAACTTATATATATAACTTACACGTTATAAAACATAAAATATATATAACTTATATACATAAAATATAATTTGTATTTATAACATATAAATTATATATACAACTTATATATTTTATCAATATCCTATTTACTTGTTACATATATAACATATATAATATATAGCATTTATATTTAAAATCCATAGATTATATTTTTATATTTTTTATCTTTTTTAATAACTTATATCTATACAACTGATATACTATATAACTTATTTCTTACAACTTGTATATATAAACTATTACTTGTAAGTTATAAATGTGAAATATAACTTATATTATATATTTAATTTAACTTACATGTATAACTTAGATTATATATATACTATGAATTTCATTAATACACTATTCATTTGTCATATATATGACATATTAATACATATATAGCTCATATATTCATAATCTCTCCATATTATTTATCTATATCTTTTTAGAATGAGTTACATATATAGATAATAAGTAAATTATATGACTTACATATATATAACTTATAACTTATATATTTATATGAATCATGTATAAAAATATTACTTATAACTTATCTATGTGAAATATATATTATACTTACAAAACATATATATATATATATATATATATATAAGATATGAACTATAACTTATATATTTTATCAATGTACACTTTTTCATATATAATTTCTATAATTCATATATATTACAAATATAATCCACATATATTACTTATAAGTTTTATAGGTTATAACTTATACATGTCATTATAGAACATAACTTATGTGTTTTATATTATATATTATATATAATATGCATTGTAGATTTGAACATGATTTGCTAAATCATAACAATAGAATAAATAAAGAATGACACAATTGTATTTTAAAAAAGAAGGTTTTGTATACTATTAGGGTATATTTGTTAATGACTAAATAGGGGTAAAATAGTAACATCATGTAAATTTTGATTCAAATTGAAAGGGAATAGAGAGGTAATAAAAAAAAAAAAAGAACTATATGGTAGGTGGTTTTTTTTATTCCTTCTGTACAAGGAATAGAAAGGTTACCGATAATAATGTGCCCAATTCATTTGTATAAGTAAACAAGGTAATAAATTAATTCATTGGAATAATTATTCCATTCTCTCTCTATTACCTCCAAGTAAATGGGTCATAATAGAATTTCCACAAAAACCTAACTTAGGCTTATTGGGGTACTAACAAGTTTAACCTTAGTCATTAAAATGTTAACTTATGTTTTATAAAACAGCCTTTAAAAGGTTAACTTAAATGGATAAAATCAAGTGTTAGTCTATCCTAGTCTTGGTATGATTTTTCCATTATGTTTTATAAAACTTCCATCTTTTTCTTGCATTGATTCTTTTTCTATCTGTTTCATCTAATTCCACTTGATTTTATCCATTTTTGTTACTCAAACATACGTTAAATTTATCTTCTAGTCACACCTCTAATCAAAATTAAGCTTGTACACAAAAAGTTGCGGCATTGTAGTAGATAGATTCTTATCGCCTTAAATGTCTTGTTCATCTCGTAAGATTTTTATGTTTCCCTATCAAAAAAACAATTCAACATGTATCAGAGACACAATGGATGAGAGTTTACTTACTATTCTAGACGGTTCTTGAGAAAGTCTTAAGGTTTTAAAAGAAATTTGTATCCTCGTGAAACTCTTACAAAAGGAAAGTAGGGTTTTTGGGAGCTTATATGTAGGGTGGGACTGTGGGAAAGTTATAGGGAATATTTAAGGTTTGAAATTACTCAAATACTCTTAGTTTTAAAATAGTTTTTTTAGATGTTTCATCTATTACTACAACAAGAACATTAAAACCCTATTCTTACTAGCTATGATCAACTCTTAGATTCCACCTTGTAACAGGGACTAGTATTTCTCTTATTTTTAACTTAAATTTGATATTTTTAATGCTTACCTACTTAGCATTAAAAGACTATAATAATCTTGTGGTATGAATATTGATCTTTAATTAAAGTGAATTATTGGACTCCATACATTCCTCTCTCAAATTGTATTATGTAAATTAGTTAAAAAAAATTAACTTAGCAACCACCATTTTTAGTATGCCATCCATTGAAATAATGTTAATCATACACAAAGATTTATGCCCGGCATTGAGGAATTTTCTTCTTCTTTTGACGATGATGATCTTATTTGTAGAAGGTATATACCTTTTGCAATCTTTCTTGCACATACCAAAATTAATTCCCCAACACGTTGTCACTCTCCTTAATCCTCTTTGAATCACCATCCTTAAAGTTAGCGCGTGGCATATTGACTCAATGCTTCTATCTTTTGTATAAAATTGCATATTGCATTTGCTTTTTAACAAATGTATCAAAATACCTTGTAATGCACTAATATGAAGGCATTACAACCCGCCACATGTCCTCACTAGGAATGGACACGCTATGACAATTATACTACTAATCCACAAATTGAGTCATATAACATTAAATTCTCATATAAAGGGTACCTATTTAAAAACATTTTATAATAACAAAACTTTTGAACAACTTAGTTGGCATAAATCAAAGCTAACATAAATCAAACTCAAAACATCCTAGTAAAAGTCTCATAAAACATTGTCAAAATCATTTAAACATATAAATTGTTATAGGATCTTCAACTTTGTCTATCTCCAAACCAAAAAATTTAAACTTCAATAGGAAAGTCATGTCCACTATCGTCTTCCCCATAGTCCACATAGACATCATAGCCTGACAGATAAAAAACTATCGGATCATCACCGATTCCTGAAAATAGAAAAGAGTGAGCACAAAGGTCCAGTACGCCATATCATAAACATATACGCATGAACAATTAACATATAATTCCACATGCATCATAATATCATATACAACAAACATAAATTATTATCTTTAATTTGTCAGGTAACCAACAAAGTTTAGAACCATATGCATATAGTCCTACACTCGGAGTGACTCATGACTCTGTAAAATTAACTAGTATAGAAAGTAATAATATATATTGGGAACTTTCCACATGCCCTAGGTATCGTACTTGTACCACTCCTAGACTACCAAAATCACCTCTATGCACGACTCCACTTGGGACAACGTCACACACAAATCATCAGGATGTCGCCCTAGTAGCAATGGTCCTCTCGATCTACTAGACCCAGCGAGAGACAAGTAGCAAGCCCAATTTTAAGCAAGATAGTATTACTATTATATCAATAACAGATACTAAGCTTACAATAACAAACAACAACTAAGGTAAGGTTATACCTGAAAAAGCTTTAGGAACAAAACCCCAGCTTCACCAAAAACAACTTATTCCAATCAAATTCTCATTCTCAACATGTTTCACAAAATAAACATAAAACAATTTTCATCTAAACCCCATAATCATACACACCTTTTTCCTTTGGATTGTAGAACTAAAAAATCCCCACACACCACAAATTAGGGTTTTCCTCCAATTTCTCCAAGAACTTGATTCCCTTTCAAAATCTACTAAGAAACTTAGAGAAAAGATTACACTTTTAAATCACTAGAAAAATAGAAAAGATTTAACTGACCTATTTCTTGATTCTTTTTCCTCCTTAATTGCATAGCACTAAATCTCCAACAAGAACTTTGGGTTTTTCTCCAAAACTTCCTTCAAAAATCAAAAGAAGACTTTAGGAAGAGATCATTCCTTAGATCGCTAAAGAATTGAACTTAACTAACTCATCTTGATCTTGATTCTTAATATTCCTTGATGCGGAGATCATGATTAGAGAGGTTTTGAGAATTTTCTATTACCCATGAATGATTTTGGAGAAGAAGGAATAGGTTATGTTATAAAGAAAACTTGGAAAACCTTTCAATTTCTATGTACGAAGGCTAGCAGCCTAAACAAATAAGCTGGTAACCTAAATCTAATCGGACGATCCTATGGCCATGAAGCCCAGCTCTTATGTTGGTGGCGTACAGGCTAAAGCCGACAGCTTAAAAGCCTAAAGCTGGTGGCTTTCCAACTACGTACAACTACGTTTTCTTATCTTCAATCACAGGTTAGTCATTTGGAAAACATACATATACATATTAGAATGGATAATAAAACCTTCTTATTTTTAAACAAATGACACTTTAGCCCTTCATTATAAATCATTTATCTTTATATTACATACTTTTTCATCATTATTCAACTTTTTTTCCTTAGAACTACGTAAAAATATTTATAAACCATATCATAATACCATTCTCTTTTTTTTTTAGTTAAAGTTTTAATTTAATCAAATATTAAACCAAAGTTTCTATTTGGCATAGTTTATTGGTGACAATTGTTTATCCACTTTTTATGTAAAAAATTTTGTGTGATTGGAACCAACGATAAAGATCCATTAAACCTTGCAAATCAACAATTTTCCATTAACCTTTTAGCTATTGCTAAGTCTGAACAAATAAGAAAAGGAAAAAAAAACTAGTTATCAATTTGGTTCAATTAGTTTGCACCAATTCTTTGAATATGATTAAAAAAATAAGATTCTTGTTTTAGTCTTCTTCTTTTTTCACCAATAACTACTATAATTATTAAAATATGGAATGATCGAGTGTGATTCATAATTTATTTCATATGAATAAATATTCATATCATTAATCTACAATTGTGAATAATATGACTAAATAGGTTGATTACATCATGAAGGTAATATCAAGTGATGATCCTACGACAAACTGATAAGTTCTCACTAAAGTAGGAGTGAAAAACATGTCTAAGGCTTATGTAAAAAATAATTGCCAAGATATGATCGGTTTGAAAATAATTACCAAAATACTTTATGAAATCATGTTTACTAATTAGGCTATGTCAAATTTATATGTAAATTGTTTTAAAAAACACTATATCATGTTTGAGTATCGTATCTAAATCGCGATCACTAAACATGATATAAATTTTTGCATGTAAATCATGATTTAAATTGGCAATATAGGAGCATCTCTCTCTCTCTCTCTCTCTCTCTGACACCTTGAAATCCTCCGCCTCGCTTTTTCTCCTCTCTCCTCTCTCTTCTCCTTTTGTTTTTTTGGTTTATTTTTCTATTTTCTGATTTTGCTCCGTAAGCTTAATGTTTATTAAATGCGATATTCATATAGTTTTACGTATGGGTATCATGTTTTTTAATCGCGATATATATTAGATATATAATTTTTGTATATTCCATTTATAAATGCGATTTTACAACTGTATATTGATAATTATTTTTAATTTAACCTTATTATGATAATTATTATTTATAGAAATCCTAAACAAAAAATTATTTCGACTGAAGTAGTGTATTATTTTGTTGGAATAGAATCTAATGAGAGCACATGTTGCCAAAAATGGATCCACCTAGTCATTTGTGATCTGTGTGTGTTTGTGTTTGTGTCGAAGAATCAACAAACCAACATCCGGTGTATCTTTAGGAAGCCCACTACCTACTGATTGCATATTCTCCTCGATCAATGAGTAAAAGGTAACAGGGCCTTGGGTAAATCCACTATTGAGGATTGTCATATGGAAAAATGATACTACATGCGGTATTGTATTCTATGTGACAAACTCTTAATAGAGGATCTTGTTATTTTTCTTTGTCCTCCATCTTCTTCTCAACCATGTACCCTCTCATTCCCACACAAAAGAGAGAGAAAGAGAGTGAATTACAACTTTGTAACTATAAACATATATGCCCTTTTCTATTGAATATTACTTAATAATTATTGGACATTTTTCCATTTTGCTAAGGTCTTAAAATATGTCCCTACACTTTAAAATTATGTTATATTAAAAATGAGTATATAAAAAAAAATATTTAACATCTTCACTAGTATTTGGATGACACTATTAATATTTTTTATATATTTAGATTTCCTGATACTACATTTAAAATGTGAAGTTGTTAATTTAAATATAGTATGTGATATAAATGTTATTTATCAAAATTTATACATGATCTAAAGTTAAGAAATGCTATACACATTTGAACTTTGCCTATGAGAATACCACCTTTATGATTTTTGCCTGTATAGTATTTGATAAATTATAAAACTAAAAGCAATAAAAGAAGTTAAAAAAATTAGTAATAAATGATAATAAATTTATTTCTATTGTATGACATAATTTATCATCTTTTAAATCCCTGTATGATCATCCTATCAAAAGCATTGAAAACTTATAATAGAGAATCTGCAACCACATTCTCAAAATTTCTATAGTTGGAAAATAAATAGTTTTATATTGAATAATATACATAAGAAAAAATGTAAAATTTGACATCCAAACTTTTCATGAAAATTTAATATAATATTTGAACTTTTAAGAGGTTATTTAATATCTAATCAAACTTTTTGTGTTACTTCTAAATCTCACCAATAAATGTCTATTAAAAATAATTGATGGTTTAGATTTCAATTTTGTTCAGAAAATTTTATTTTAATATATCCTCAAATTTTTATACTACAAAATTCAACGGAAAAGGATAGTGAGAATTATAATTATTATAGGAAAGTTTTAATTCTTGCTAAACTTATTTTAAAAAACTAAAAACAGTATAACAAATTTATCCTTTTTAGTATCTTAAAAATTTCTGACCAAAAAATGCATTATAATCTCACAATCTCAATCTTTTAGTGCAAAGATTCCTTCTGTTATTTTATCCAGGTTTTCTACAAGCAATGCGTTGTTAGTTTATTTTGATTTTAGGTTTCAAGCATTCTTAGTTCTACTACGCAAGGTGTCCCTTGTGACTAATATAGTGTCCAATTGAAAAAACAAAATGGAAGAAAAGATTCATTAGAACTCAAATGGAACTTAAATAGTACCTAATAGAAATCAGAACTGATCAGCATTGTACCAGTTGCCTTGTTATTTTATTATATTCATGAAGCTAACCGAGTTTGAGTCAATTTTTACTTAAGTTTAATTTGAAAATAATCAAGTTGAAAATAGGTTACTCAAGTAATTTATCGAATCAACTTAAACTCTATAGTGTTTAGCTAGATAAGTTTGTAAGCCTAATCTGTTGTGAGTCAGATTCAATATTAATCAAGTTCAAGTATGTTTAGATATTAATATTATTTTAATTAAAATTAAAAAAGTATTTTTTTCAATAAATCTAGTGTGAAGGAATTTAATCAAATCAAGTCGAATGTAAATTTTAAAGTCGAGCTTAAGGTTTGCTGCGTACTATATTATCTCAACTCAATTGCAGTTTTAAATCCACTATCTTATTAATGGAAAAAAATTAAAACAAAAAAATACATAAAACCACACAAACAACCGACGTGCAACATCGAAAATATAGGAAGGTAGATTTGCCTTTATTGTATTTATATATATTAAAAGTATTGATAAATAAAAGAATTTGTAGATAAGTGTTTGTAGAACTTTTTAAGACAAAGAGTAAGTAAAATTAGAGTTTTAAAACTTATAAGTATCTTGAAAGTTGTATTCCATAGCATTCATCAACAAATTTTTGCAAAATTGATAGTGGTAACTAGGCCCACCAATAAACCAAGCCCAGCCTTTAATCCTTCCTAACCCTAATACTCAGTATCCCTTTGCCTCGCTTTTCACTCATGTGTCACTCTCAAGATAAGACTCTCCCTCCCTATTGTATTGTTCTCTTTATTTTCCTTTTATGTTAGGGTTTCTGACTAATAATTTTGTTCTTGTGTTTATGGTGTGCATGAGCGATTTCGAGTGCTTCTACTCCTGATGGCTCAATAAGAGACATTCAATGGTAAAATCGAGATATTCTAGTTCCTTTTCATTTCATCTCTTTATAGACAGATTTACAACTGATGTTTGTTACAAATCTGTTATCTTAGTTACAAGATTTGTTAGAGATATCACTTTAACCATATTCTGTTACAAAATTGTCAAATATTGTAACTACATTCTTGTTTTTTATTCTAGATCTGTAACTGAACTATGTAACATAGTCTGAGAATCAGACTGGCTTCTTCCTTTGTCATTTGTTGTTGTCATGTAATATTGTTGTCGGATGTAACAATAGGCTCCCCCTCTTGAAAGAACACCTTGTCCTCAAGGTGAAAATTAGGGTATTGTTGATGAAACCTTGAAAAATCCTCCCATGATGTATCTTCCATAGGCAACCTTGCCATTGGACTAATATTTGAGACACCCATCGTTGTCGTAGCCAAACATGTCGTGTATCTAAAATATCTAGGAGTTGGATCACTGGATAACTATCGAAAGCTTCCTGAGGTAACTCCAGTGAAGTCATAAGTTGACCAACAACTTTTTTAAGAACTGAAATATGGAAAACACTATGAATTTTGGCCTCCTCTGGTAATTCCAACTCATAAGCAGCTCCTTTATTTCTTTTAATGACTTGAAACGGGCCATAAAATTTCTTCGAAAGTTTAGAATATTTACCATTATGTACTGAAATTTGTTTGTGAGTCTGTAATTTTACAAATACAAGATCATTGGGGTTAAAGTAACAATTAGTTCTATGTAGGTCAGCAGCCTTCTTCATCCTTGCCTGAGCTTTCTCCAAATTAGTCCTCAGTTTAGCTAATAACTCATCCCTAGCTAACAAATCTGAGTTCACTGCCTCAATGTTACTTGTTTCTTATGAATATAAAGGAATGAGTGGAGGAGGTCATCCATATATTAACTCAAATGGAGTGAACTGATGCCTTGATGTACTAATGTATTGTATGAAAACTCTACCCAAGGCAACTTCAAAACCCATTTGCGTGATCCATTACAAAACATCTCAAATATTACTGAATGATTATTCATGACCTCAGTTTGGGCATCAATTTGTAGATGATAGACCGAACTGTAGGTTCATTTGGTACCACTCAATCGAAATAACTCCTTCCAAAATTTGCTAAAAAAAATAGGATCACGATCCAAGACAATAGTCTTGGGAAATCCACATAAACGAATAACCATCTGGACAAATATATTAGCAACTTTAGATGCTCCAAAATGAGTATCTAATGCCCATAAATGATAGTACTTTGTCAGTCTATCCACTACGACTAATATACTGTTTTACCTTAAATTTGGTAAACAGGTAATAAAATCCATAGATAAATCCTCCCACACTTGAGATGGAATAGGTAAAGGGTCCAATCAACCTAAAAGGACATTTGTAGAATGCTTTACTTGTTGACATATTAAACACCCTGCAATATAATTAGCTAATATCTTCTTCATGACTTCCCAGAAAAATTGGGATGATAGATGATATAAAGTCTTGGCAACACCAAAATGACCTCCTATAGGAGAGTCATCAAAATAAAAAAGTAGAATGGAAATAAGCTGAGATGTAGGAACTAAAAAAAATTTGTTCCCAAAATAGAGAATTCCATTTATCCACTACAAGGACCATTTCAACTGTACACCTAATTCCAACTTCTGGATAATGTCCTTGAATTCCGAATTATAGTGATATTCTTCTTTAAGTTTTATAGTAAGATCAGCATAAAGAGAAGTAATAGCCAACATCTGTCCATCAAACTGTCTTGATAAGGCATCTGCTACTTTTTAAACAATACTGTAGTTAAATCCCAAAAGTTTCACCAAATACTTTTGTTGATCTGGTGTTTGAATCACTTGAGTTAGCAACTCCTTGAGACTTTGATGGTCAGTGCGAATAATAAAATGACTCGCCAGTAAATACTGTCTCCATTTGCGAACTACTTCCACTAAAGCATGAAGTTCCCGAATATATGTTGAACCTTTCATCAAGTGTATTGGGAACTTTTTGCTAAAGAAAGTGATAGTACTCTCCTCTTGTAATAAGATTGCTCCCATTCAAGTACCAGATGCATTAGTTTATTATGACAAGTTGTTTATGAAAGTTTAGTTGTAGTAATGAAGTTGAACACAGTAACTGCTTCAAAGAAACAAAAGTGTTCGTAGCTAAATCAATCCAATGAAAATTGTCCTGTTTGAATAAGTTGGTCAAAGAAGAAGCTATAGAAGCAAAACTTCTAATAAATCTTCGGTAATAGCTTGCCAAACCCAAAAATGTCCTAAGTTGTTTCAATGATATTAGTTGAGGCCAATTCTTGATTGCTTCAATCTTAGTTGTGTTCGGTCCCACAAATCCTTTAGAAACAATATATCCTAGATACTCATGGTGTCTACACCAGGATTTCTTAAAATAAAAAGTATTTTCAACCAAAATCTGAAATATTTGAGACAAATGTGCAACATGATCATGTAATGATGTACTATATACTAGTATATCATCGAAAAAGACTATCACAAATTTCACCAATGTGGCTTGAAAATATGGTTCATGATTGAAACTGCAGTGGATTACACCTATTATACTCTAATAATTTTCAATTTCAAATATAAGTGTAGTACTTAACCGGTTAGCAAAATCACCGGATACAATGCAGTATTATCTGGAAAGTTCAGGTCGCATCCACAGGGAGCTATATAGCTAATTACTAGGATTTGCAATCTTTCCCTAATGTAAGCTATCAAATGTCAGATTCAATTACTCTATGATGATTAACTAAAAATTAACTATCAAAAGATTGTCAAGGATTAAAACCGTATATTCTAGCAACAACAACGAGGGATACAGGTTTAGGAGATGCAAATACAAATATGAATAATGCATATATTCTCATTTGAAATAACTTATGCTTCAAATTGATATTTGAAATTGATTAGTTGGATTTAATCAAATTCACTGGAAATTGCTCACCTTCCGGAGTAACAAAATCTTATCATAACATAAACTATCCTGCCAAGACAATTTATCTATGATTAACTGTTTAATAGTAATTTGCTCTCACCAAATTTACTATTCTAGTTAAAATTACAAACTAAGCACCGTCAAGTGACCTAAATTCATAATTTAACTGCAATAAGATCATGTGAAATTAGGAATCAATTAACTCGAGGGAGTAATTGATTTATCTGTGTGATTTGCAGTGCAAAGCATGACTTCTCATTTCATCAATCTTGTTTTATGAAATTAGGGTTTAGGGTGAATCAAGATGAAAGGGTATGTTTTGTAATTGATAATCCTTTGAAAAGGCAAAATTATTGATATTAGGGTTGATAAATTAGTTAATTAATTAGATAATTAATAATTTTAGATTATATGCCCATTAAAGATTCGGCTAGATAGTAGAGAATAGGTGATACTAGTAATTGTTTTCAAAGATCCCTCAGGACGATACCTGATTTAATCCAGTACTACTTGAGATAAGTATACTTCCCTCATGTTGATCAAAGGATTTGAATTAGGATTATAAACTTTAAGAAAAGAAAACAACCACAAATCCTAAAGCAAACTTGATCCGAAAAACCTTTAGGTATAAGCATGCAAAGTAGCAAGTGGATCCATGCTATACACACAAGCAAAAACTTCACTTGCAAGCATATCATTCATAATGAGCTACGTAAACTCGTTTTGCTCCTTAAAATGCGTCAACAATTAGCTATCATCCTACCTCCATCTCAATCTCCATATCCCTATCTATCTCCATGTTCATATCCATCTTTAATCCATATTATATCCGTCTCCATCTCCGTTTCCATCTCCATCTCCATCTCCATCTCCATCTCCGTTTCCATATCTATATCCATCTCTATATCCATCTCCATCTCCATATTCATTTCAATGTCCATATCCATTTCCATCTCCATCTTTATGTCCATATCCAATCCATTTCCATCTCCATATCCATCCCCCCATATCCATGTTCTTAGTGGTATCGAATTAAAAAAAAACACTTCAATCCTAGTTTCTACTCATTTTCTTAGTTCCTTTGTAATAAAATCTTTAAAAACTCTCTGACTTTTCAAAAAAACTTGAGTGTGAGACTTTATTTAAAATTCTTAGATTGAATATCTTTTATTTTGTTAAGAATATCTTTTAAATATTTTTGTTAGTAGTAGTTTCCATTTTTATACCTCTTATGGTGTTTTTCTACTTTTTTTTTTATTTATTTTATGTCCATGGAATTTTTAGGTAATTTCCTAAGCAAAAAAAAAAAAAAAAAGAGAAACTTAACTTTTGGCATTCACGAATGAATAATTTCGATGTTGCCCTTTTAATTGATGTGATTCCACTGAGCAAAAAGCTTTCCTTTACTTTTACTTATATTTATTTTGATGCACTGGGATTTCTTTTTAGGATGGTTTCCTCTTTCCTTATTTTCCTCTTTTATTTCGTTGTCTTTTTTTTAATATGTATATATTATTTTTTTTCTTTCCTTTTTAATGTCCATCTCATCAATTTAAGATGCTATGCAATAATTTCCTAGTTGTTAGACTTATCTTAAGTACACTAGTGGACAATAAGCTAATGGTGTTAAATTTAAGTACAAAAAGTGCATAAAATGTACATTTAGATACCAAATTAATCATTTTTAAAATTTAGTACTTGAAATTTTATATTTTATGATAGTTTGAATACCTTCTATGACATTAACCTTATACAAAAATATTTTAACACATAATACTAATGACACAAACTATTTACCTAGTGATTTTAAATTGTTATCCATAATCCTTATTTTAATAGAATCCTTCAGTACATTAAATAGTTATTTTATCAATATCCTATTATACTCTCTTTAATCTTATGTGCAATAAAGAATACCATATATAATACTAATATATGGTGTACTATATAATAGTTTAATATGCATTGTAACTATATAGAAAGCAATTTTTTTTGCAATTTTGATTATGGACGATTAATGAAACATTTATATTGTAGAATATTTATCAATTAATCTCATAAAATATAATTAGAAATATAATACAAAATTTCATTATATTTATTAAATTAGTATCTACAATATTCTAATTAATGAAAGATTATCTTTGTATGATTCATATATAGATGCCATAACAATATTATAAATATAATGTTATAATATTGACATTATAACACTACATAAATATGATGTTATAATATATATAATAAATAGTTATATGTTGTAATACTATCTATAATGTCATATAATATAAACTTATAAACCAATTGAAATAATTCTTATTTTGCATATGAATTTTGAGTAATATATTATTGCAATACAATATTTTTTTAACTCTTGTAATTTTTCGATTTTGAATATAACTATTCACTAAATATGAGGTTTTTAAACAATTATTAGGTCATATTGTGCCACACCCATTAAGCAGTGTTGCCTGAGGGTGCACTAGGATGCCAGTGTACTAGCATCACACCTACGGCCGCCTGAGGGGGTAGGCTATCACATAAAAGGAGCCTTTTATGTCATGTTTGTACCACCAAAGCACACCGCATGATGAGGGGGCACCCCTGGGCCCTTTGGCCACCTTGGGTAAGGATCGTGATGCTAGAGACACTGGCCCAATCCAAAGTCCTCATAGGCGACTCCTTCAAGATAGGCAAAATTGACATTAGCTGCAGCTTTCAAAGATCGAACCCCAGACTTATGCCTTTTGTTGGTACGCAGGCCACACCTCTTACCCAATTGAGCTGTAGCTCAATTAGTGAAGGCATTCTCCTTTGGAAGGAACAAAAGGCTTACGTCCAGTTTGACTCGTGGGTGGGCACTGCATCGAGCCTTAATAGACGTCTACAGGTAGGAAAACAATTCCTTGAGTGCTCTAGTGTTGCCTGAGGTGCACTGGAGAGCCAATGTACCTGGCATCACACCCACAAACCGCCTAAGGGGGGTGGGGTATGGCATCTTGATCCTTAAACAGATATTATTTATTGATAACTAATAACTATTAGATGAGAATCTGTAATGTAATTTAAACAAGTTTTCTGTAATGGGCATTAAATTAACTAATATTAAGTTATTTTACTAACAATGAACACTATATATTGTTAATGGGTGACATTTCTAGTTAAAGCATAGTAAGTTACTATTGTTTTAATTACTATTGGAAGAGAATCTTTAGTGTAAATCATCATGTTTTACCATACATCAATATATTTTACTTTATGTAGAGGGAATATACTAGAGAATAACTATTAAAATTTATACATGGAATTTCAGTTAAGTTATACTTAGTTCCAATAAAATCCTCCAAACTAAAAATATATTCCTCCCTCAATCATATTTATACAACTTGTAAGTTAATACATTTTGCTAATTAATATGGCTAACCTATGACAAAGTAAGTCCAACGTTAATAAATATATTTTTAGTGTTAGTAAATTAAATACTCATTTTATTATTTGGCAATAACTAATAATCGAGTGTCTTTTAATAATGTTATATTACTATCTATTTATATAGTTACAAATACATTGTCGTTATATTGTTTAACTATAATTTTATAATAATATATATAATATTGTATTACTATATATGTGAATACATTGTTATAATACTAACTTCATATAATTAAAAAAAATTAGTTTTATAATTCCGCATTTCATACTGTATGGATTTACACCCTCCAATATAAAGGTTTCGAGAACAATGTTGTGTCACAAATGCCTGGTAAACCAAGGTATAAGGTTTCGATAAGGAAAAAGGGTACCTGATATGGTCAAAATCATTTATACTTTTTAACAATTGAAAAACAAACCTCAAATCTTAGTTCTACAAACATTGTCACCCTAAGTGATAACAACTTTCTTGTCCTTACCCATGGATGGCACTCCTTAGCAGACCACTTAATTTCCACTAAATAAGGCAAGGGCTACATAGAGAGGTATGGTTCATAAAAATGCTTTATGCAATAATTGATAGAACTCCCTTATAGACCGAAAGAGTTATCACGTAGCAATAGGGACCCATAATAATGCAGGTGCAAGTGTGTAATGCATGATCATTTATTATTGTAGTCAAATAATTACTAATTTGTTGTTTAGTGACCATCAAAATAATGCACAAACTTTGTACATCTATTTTACAGCACAACAATTAAATGAAAAAAACAATATTATTATCATTTTACATTTACATCCTGTTTACTTTGAGGAATGGAATAGAGGGGGAATAGAAAAGTTATGTCTTTAGAATAGTATTACCAGTAATAGATTAGAATAATGTATTACCTTGTTTACTTCATTTAGAGTTTTATTACTAGAAATACATATTTCAGTATTTACTTTAATCTATCATCTGTAGTATTAAACTGGGAATAAAATAAAAATTGCCATTATACCCTTATTTGGATAAAAAAAGTAAGAAGCTATATAAATATACTCATATACTCATACACATACTCGCACACATATGTTATTCATAACAAATACTGATAAAGTCATATTTTACTCACTTTTCATGATTGAATTATGCTTAAATATTATAAGTTTTATAAAAATCCTAAGGAAATGATACTTAAGTATGTTAATTTGATATTTCAGGTCTTTAAGGACTTATAATACAAGTAAAAGCAATTGACAGAAGTTTTGAGCAAATTTAAAGACAAAAACAAAGTAAGCTGGCAAAATACTTCAAAGCCGCTAGCCCACATGAAGAAAACAAGCAACACCGGCTCCGAACAAATCAACACAGTCGACCTAGAATCAAATTTCAACCAGCCTTCTTCATCAAACATTCAATGTTGGCTATTGAAAGAGAAGGCAACCAACTTTCATACAAATACAGTATCAGCCTTCATCGTCTACAACGTACGCTGCAACTGGAAGGCAAGGCCGCCAAACTTTAGGTAGTGTAAGTCATTCTATACATTTTTACAATACAACGAAGGCCACAAATGGAGACCCAACGTCGCGACTTAAGGCCGATAGTGTCTGCTTGAAGGCCGCCTATGAACTTGTCTCGGAAATAATTTTATAAATGAAGGCCGGCTACTGGGAATCCCACACCTTCAACCTTGAAGCCGGCGTACATCCATAGCTACTCTCATAAATCAATTTTACAAAAGAAGGCCAACTAATTTTAATTTAAGGTCGCCAGCCTTGAAGGTAGCCTATGTCCTGCACAAGATTTTCATACATATTGTTCTTTTGTGGATCATTTTTAAGAGGAACCCTAGCACATACAAAAGCTTTTTTTTTTTTTTTTATCTTTTTAGTTTGAGTAAGGATTCCACACCAAGATCAAGTAGAAAACATCATTAGAAATTGGATTCAAGAACAAGATTTTCTTGACAAGTGATTTTGTTCTTTTCTTATATTTATTTTATGATGATGTTGAAAGCTTGTGCCTTTTGTGGTTAATTTGGTTTTGAGTTGTTGATATGAATTATCTGATTGATATTTATTTGCTATTGATTGATCGTTTGTTTGTATTCGAATTGTTGATGCTATTTCACAAATAATACATTTTGGATTGAATCTGGAGTGCATGATAGAGTAGGATTGTAATTGGAAAATTCATTTCTAATCAACTCTGTGATTAGCTAATCAGGATTATAGATCTCATAGATATATGGATTTGAATTCAATTAGGGTTTGGTAAATCATAAGGATTAGTCAATTGATCACTTTCTTAGAATAGAGAATATTGATTGGTTAATTTAGGGTAATTGCTTACTTTGGAAAAAGGAGTTGTTATCTAATGCTTGATTGATTAAAAAAATTAAACCATTAATAATTTGGATTTGCAAGTGTAATTCTGGTCATAGCATACATTTAATTGATTTTCAGATTTATTGGCTCTTAACCTAATTCAATTAAGGTGTTGGAAATCCCATATCTTTGTAGATTAGTCTTATATCCAAAAATCCAAAAATATTTCTTTTTTATATACATGTTACAACTTGTAAATATTTATAAATATAATCTAACTCATAAAATACAACTTACGTGTATAACTTATAATATATATACAACCTATGTGTTATATTAATGCACTATTCATTTGTCATATATATAACATATATAATACATAGCTAATAAATTCATAATCTTAGATTATTTATTTATATTTTTTAAACTGAGTAATATATATAACTAACCACTTATATGTATAATTAATATATTATAAAACATATATATAACTTATAACTCATAACTTATATAATAATGAAAATTATATATATATATATATATAATATTACTTATAACTTATCTACATGAAATATAGCTCAATATGTATAACTATTATTGTGATTATATACTTATATTTTTTAGATATTTATATATATGTATATAAACATAGATTATAAATAAAAATGATGTATTATAATTCATAAATTATATATATAACTTATACATATACAACCCTTATGTATAACTTATAACGCGTATATATTAACTACAACTTAGTTACATAAAATATAATTTATATGTATAATACAACTTATATATTTTATCAATATCCTATTTACTTGTCATATACATAACATATATAATACATAGCATTAATATTTAAAATCTCTAGATTAGACATATATTTATATTTTTTTCATTTTTTATAACCTATATCTATACAATTGATGTACTATATAACTTATTTCTTATAACTTGTATATATAAACTATTACTTATAACTTATACATATGAAATATAGCTCATATGTATATATAAAACTTGTAACTTATATATATACAAGTTATAACTTATATGTCTATATATAATTTAACATACATGTATAACTTAGATATACAACATATATACTTCATCAATACACTATTCATTTTTCATATATATAACATATATAGCCCATATATATAGATATATATATAAATTATAACTTATATATTTATATAAATCATGTATATAAAATATTATAACTTATCTATATGAAATATATATATATATTTTACTTACAAATTAAATATAAAAAAATAACTTATATATACAACTCATATATTTTATCAATGCACACTATTTTTTCATATATAATTATATAATTCATATATATAACATATATATATATATTACTTATGAGCTTTTATATACAAGTTATAACTTATACGTGTTGTTATATAACATAAATTATGTGTTACATGTTATATTTTGATACCCATTGGAGAGGGAATAGAGAGGTAATAATAAAAAAAAAAAAACCTTATGGATGGTAGTTTTTTATTCCATCTGCAAAGGGAAAAAAAGATCACCAGTAATAAATATGCTTAGTTCATTTGTGTAAGTAAATAAGATAATAAATTGATTCCTATGAATGATTACTCTATTCCTCCTCCAATACCTCTAAGTAAACAAGTCGTAAGCTTTCTTATTGATTGTTTTGTTTATTGATTATGAATGAAGAGGAGACCAATTAATTAATTTCATGTATATTGTTTGGAAAGGTAATTATATGTTGTTAAGATTGATTTTGGGGTTTTTGACTATTTATTGACTAAGGAAGGGATTTTTTGAATAACTTTCGTATTTTGAAGCGTAGGAGGTGTGAATGGGGGGTCACAACCATGACTTGAGATGTGATCTCCTTGGCTCAAAATGTTTTAGACACCCTTGGCCATATCACAGCCATGACAAAGGCCGTGAAAGTCACGACAATCTATCACCCCTTCCACCACTGTGCGTAACAAGGGCGGTGATACCTTGTCACCCCCTTTGTCATGGGTGTGATATAGGAGGTGATAGTTGTCACTTCCTCTATCAAGGGCGTAACCCAGGGAGTGACATCGTGTTTTCTTTCAACGAACCCATCACGCTCTATTATGGGTGTGAGCTTCAACATGATAATTTAATCTTGTTTATACCTTTTTAAAGACCTTCCTAAACATCTAAAAAGCTTGACCAAAGTACACCTAAACTTAAGTAGGATTGTATATCTAGACATAGATTGGTAATGGGCTCTTAATGAACTTAAGAAGCTAGACAAGCTTAGGAGTATGCATTTTCGATGACAAAAATAATGAATTAGTATTGTTATGTATGATGAGGTGTTCCTAGTTGAGTTGAGTTATCTATTCCAGACATTGTATCAAGTACACCACTACCTTGTTTGATGTTTGTGTGTACTAGGTACTGGTGACTAGAAACAAAATAATTAATTACTCAACTCTAAGAATTGTTTTACTACTTATGTTTGGTTAGACCTAGTGTACCAGTAATGCTAGGGTGGTACCCTAATGATCCTTGGTGACATTGTCCCAAATGGAGTCGTACCTAGAAAGGATTCCTGTAGATTAGTGAAAATAGTTGTAGTTCCCAAATACCCAGCACAAAATATATGTGTATATATACATTAATATGTGTTTATTGTGGAGTCGTGAGCTACTCTAAGTGTAGGATTAGGAGCAAATAACCCTAAACTGTGTTGGTTATTGGATTAAAAATTACAAATAATTAAAATGTGGTTATTACATTAAATGTCCTGTTGCATGTGACTATATTATGGTTGTTCATGCATGTGTGCTTGCGATTTTGGTGTACTAGGTTTTAGTCTAACCTTTTTTTTTTTTATCTTTTTTAGTAACGGGTGAAGAGCCTATAGTGTTCGAGTTATCGGGATATGATGTCTTTGTGGATTATGATGATAATGATAGTAGACCAGACAATCTAGTAGAATTATGATCATTAGATTTTTTATGAATGATGTTTCGTATTCTGATTTTTTTTTTGTAATAAACTAAGTTTTAATTCCTTTATTAATATGAGAGTGAGTTAGCTTTTAGTTATGCTAGCTCAGTTATGAAGTATTTACCTTACAATTATAATATTGTTAACATTATCTATTTAATGTGAGTTTAGAATTATTAAATGCCATTTGAGGAAATTAACAAATTTCTTAGCCTTAGCATGTCACCATGGTGGCTAATAACGTACTAAGGTTAGGGTGTTATAAATAGTTGTGTTTTCGACTTGTATACATGTAATATGCTTGGATAGATGCCACTACTTAATCAAATTTGTTTAAAATAATTTAAATAAAAAAATTATATTAAGATTGTAGGTCCTGGTTAACAAATTAGAGGGGAGAGGTGAACTGTTTGTTATTAAAAACTTTTTATAAATTTTTAAAATTGGTGTGAACAATTGATATATATAAATGCAATGCAAATGTAACAATAATAAATTAAAATGCGGAAAATAAATGAGGCTCGAGATTTATGGAGGTTTCTCCTTCTGAGTTGGTCCTCTCTTCAGTTCAATTGCTGGGAATCCAATCCACACCGGTCGTTTCACTAATCCAATCGAATTGAGAGATTACAAGCACTAATGTTATCTTACTCTATCTCAGAAAACTCATACCTAGGCTAATCACAAAACTATAAGATACCAAGATGTAATCCTCTCAATAAGCACAAAACCTAACTCTTACAAATAAAGAGTAAAGATAGTTTAGTGAGATACAATGGATTCTCGAAAAATTAAGTAAAAAAACATAAGTAAGACAACTTCTAAAATATATTCTAAAGAAGGCTCTGAAGAATATCAGCAATAAGATGAGTATTTTAAGCACTTTTTACATGTTGTGCTTTGAACTTCTTCTATTTATATATTATTCTTATAACGTCTCTTGGATGATATGTCGGATATATCTTCAAAAACATCTTTGAATTGGATAGGTACTTTATCTTCTTGAATTCAAAATGTTTGAAGCTTGAAAAATATCCCATAATATCAAGTCATGTTTTTCTTGAAGTTATCTTGATAAGTTATAATCTGATCTTTCTTTGAATTTGAAATTAAAAGCTCTACAAATATTTGGAAGATGTCATTAACCAGAGACATGATACTCCACAAGATCTGAAAATAAGTTGTTATACATATCTTATCTTCATCATGATAATGGCTATCTTGAAAAAGATAAACTCTTTATTTAGTCTTTGTCTTTAACTAGTTCATTTTATATCTTTATATCTAAATATATGTCTTGGAAAATAATATTAAGATATTGGATAAAAAAATTACTTGAATATCTTGTTATAACCCATAAGTTTCGAAATTATAAATCATCTTGTCCCCATGGATTTAAAAACCTCATTGAATGGAACGCATTAATATATTATCGAAATACACCTAATCAAGTGAAGTTGGGTCTTCATATGATCCTTATGAGAAATAAAAGTAGTTTGTTGAGCATAAAATCCTTTTTAATAAGCTATAAGTCTTTTGTGCAGATTCTGATATAAGATCTTATAGAATTTCTGAAAAACATTCTGATATGAAATATTAAATATGTACACTTGATAAAATAACTTAGATATATTTAATTCCTTTTTGTTATCATAAAAACTATTAAGGGAATGAACATTCTCCTCCCTTTCTAATGATAACAAAACACCTTTCTTGAGAATTTTCAATCATTCATTTTATTCGTTAAAACATTTTCAAAGAATATCCTTTATCATATCCAATTCTCCTCTTTTTTGTTATCTTCAAAATTATTAAGGGAATGACCTAACAAATATCACTAAAACATTGGCTTTGAACTTTTTTTAATAGTGTTTTAGCTTAAATAATATATATTGACGAACTAATACTCTATATATGTATGCAAAAAAAAAAAAAAAAAACTAATACAATCATCTAATTAGATTTTATATGTAATAATCACTAAATAAGCTAAGATTTTTCTAATAGTAGGAATCTATTACGCACGACAATGGAATGGAGATCCATACCCCTAAGATCATGAGAATGCAAGGCTACTTACCGTCATAAATCACCTTCACCTCTCTTTATTTGAGATGGAGACCAGGTAGAAATGAACATTGAGTGAATGGTAAGTAGAAAATGAATAAAAGTTTCTCACGATTGGTTGGTTCTCATCTATGGCTTATTTTCCTTCAACAAATTTCATGTAATTTTTCCGTTAGGTTATCAGCTGATAAACAGAGAACTTCCTCTATCAATGAATATTAGATGTGACTTGACACTCGTCTATCTCCCTTATGTTGATGACATCATCTCAACTATAGCACTCCTTAAATGTTATGTCTTGATTTTCTCTGGTCGGTTTCCTTTAAAGGAGCTTTGTGCTTTGCATTTCTTTCTTGATATCCGTATCATTTATGATTTTTCAAGCAATTCAATTAAGTTAATGTCAATCCACTCATGATCCTCTTAAGATCATCATACATATGTTGTCAATCCTATTAAAACCCTAACGTCTCACAAAAGTCAACTCAGTGCTTATGTTTCCTTTGCTACCAAATCAAACCGCTTGTCATGAGATAGTTATGCACTACAATACCCCACTGTTACCATTCACTACATGAAATATAAATTTTGTGGTTATTGAGTTAAGTCAATATATATGGAAATAGCCAAATTGAGTTCTTAAACATCTTTGCAGTATCTCATCAATAGGTCTTTCTTATTGTAGGCACATCTCACACCTCTTCAAGTACTTTTGTTGATGCATATAAAGTTAATTAGTCTAAACTATTACTCCACCACAAGATATGCCATTTTTCTTATATGCAATTACATTTATTAGCGATCTAATAAGCAACCTACTATGTTGCAAAATTCTATCAAGGCTTACTATTTAGCCCTAGCCTATGCTATTGCAAAATCTACATAGACATATCACCTCACCTTTGAGATGGGATCCCCTTTCATTGTTTTGTCATCTTGTATTGTGACCATCTTATAGAGAAAACCTATTTGATAAGCCAATTCTACAATATTAAATAAGACATGTCAACATTGATGACCTCATTATGCATGAATTAATTGCTTATAGTCAGGTTTTCATTTTTTAAATTCCTAACCATCATCAATGGATAAATATTTTAACGATGAACTTATTTACAATAATATTTCTTTGTTTTGATCTCAAGTTGAATTTAACATCTTAAGATCAAGGGGACATATTATTATATATTATCGTGGTATTAATACAAAAGGGTAAAATAGTCAATTTTTTTATGTAATGTAGTTAAACACCTCATTCTCATGTAGAAATGCGTTATTTATTCCACTATGTAATGTAACGCTTCGAAACAAGGTCTAGGCATATACAGTTACCATGTATAATACTTTATGTATTACATGTATAGGCTTCCTTTAAAGAAACTATTTGTGCTGAATATTTGCCAGCCGATTTTAATTACTGAAATCATTTAGTTAGATTCTAGAGACAATTAGATTCATAATGGTAAATTAAACCTTTATAAAAATATTTTATAATCTACTCTCATAAGTAGATAATCTTTCTCATCAACAAAATCATACCATCATGTGTTTCATCATAATACCTATTCATGATGATAAGCAAAACTTTAAAAGCTTAAATATAACACATAAGCTCCATAACTAGGTCATTATAGAAAATACAAGTTCAAAAAGAATAAATGTAGTTCTTAAACAAAACAAAAGCAACTAAAATACGCCTAACAACCCTAATCCGCTTCACTCCTATAAACTTGTCCAAAACCCAGGTAAATCATCAATAAGAAATCAACACCTAGAAAGAAAATAACAATGAGCAGAAGCCCAGTATAACAATGACACAAGCATACAAGAGATAACACACAGGCTTAATCTAATGCAATGCATCAAACAACAGTTTATTATTATTGCATTAAAGTAAAGCAAGCAATACTAGAGCACTTACACTTTAAAACAAGCCTTTGACAATCTAAGAGTTCTGAGTAACAGTAGTTGCTCAAAGGGGTTGATATAGGCAACCCGAATGCCTATATCTCCTATGTGATATACTGAAAAAGGAAAAGTAGCCTCATCTAGGATTTACAGTCGTTACACATTTTTACTTATCTCAGTCCAAAACTTCACTTAGTTCAATCAATCCCATAAGCATGATCTAAATCATGCTACTTCACTCCAAACTTATGCAAATTTATGCAAATACCTTTTGCCCTATCAGCTACCCGCTGAGCTACTTATAAATTGTTGTTATATCATGACATAGGGGTAGCGTAAGAGCTTAACTACCATGCTTGGCTCCGAGCAAGGTTGTCACTTCTCTATCCAAATTCAACAACACACACACAAGCAACACCCATTAATTGACTCGTCTTTAAATTTTAGTTTATTAGGAATGTTTATTCTAACAAACAACACACAAGAAATTGTATACCTTATCTAAAATCTAGCAGAGATTAGAAGTCAATCTCGAAGATAAGACATAAGGTAGATTCAAGTATTTGTTCAATAAATTAAACGCATATAATCAGTTAAATTAATTATTAACTTACATCAAACTCATTTTAAAACCTATTTGATCAGACATTAAGTAGGAACCCCACCATGGCTACGAAAATTGCCTCGCTAAGATACGAACAATTCTCTATTATCTGTCAAATTATTTCTTTTCCTTTGCTTATAATCCATTCATTTATAAAAACATCATCATGTTATTCCCTTTCAACATACTCATTTTCTAACAAGCATACATTTGAAACAACATACTCCCTTTGCTATTTAAGGTCTAAGCCAAAATATTATTTACACCATTCCTAAGTCATTCACAAGTTAAGTCTATATTAATTGAATCTTAGCTAAGTTGATTAAACTCAATTGTTTAGTCTAGTTACTAAGTCATATTCAACTATCTTCCGAGGTCATTATCATATATCTATTGGGATCTTAATTAGCCTATTTCATTTTAATTCATGTTGATTCATTAAGCCAAATCGATATTAGGTTGATTAACTAAATTCATTTTGTACTCAACTTATATATTAAATCTAATTAGTCATCAATATACAAATTCTCTTAACTCACTCTTAATTATATAAATTAAATAACATTTCATTCATCTATTTCATTTTATTTTTATATCTTTATGGGGAATAAGGGCAGATAGGTGAGCAATGTTTCAGCTCATGTAGAAGCACATGAAAAGCATGACTAAGTACATTCAGTCATGTTCCCATCATATTTTATTCTTGGTTGAAGAATAGAGAGAAGTACAGGAAGATAGGGTGAGTCATGTTCCTCTCTTGCTTTGCTTGACATGTTAAGCGCTCAAGGATAAGAAAGAAACATGGTAGGATGGGGAGGCCGTGTTTCAGCCATGTTGTTCTAAAAATGAATTTGTTGAACAAAACAAAGAGAAGCACGATTAGATAGGGCATCCATGTACCAATCGTGTTCCTTCTCGTGTATGTTAAAATTCATATGTTTTGAGAATTCAAAAGGAGCACGACTAATTAGGTTCCTCATGTACTCCTCATGTTTTTCATGAAAACAGAGCATGTTAACTTTATCCTATTTTAACTATTTGTTTTACATCAACATGCAACATCTTAATAAATAGCAAACAAGTTATTACCATCACTTATAACACCTATATACCTATTATCACTTCATATCACTCTTCATCATCAAATTCCTAGTTCTAACATGTATGAACTTACCTAGATTTTTGCATATAACTTCATATATTATAAGTTTTGCAAGTTTTATCTAAATTCATAATTATATCTAGTTTCAATTTATCATGGATATACATAAACAACAATTAAAATAAGGAAATAACTTAACTTACATGTTTGGCAAACATAAGCTTCTTAATTTACTCTACCACTACTACTTTTTAGTTGTTTAAGCTAATACTAGCATGATTTCTATCTTCTATCATTTTTTTCTAACTTCAATTTCATCCAAAATCTCCTTAAAATTGAGATTTTGAGCTGATTTGATTTGTTGAGAGAAAAAGAGAAGAAGAAGAAGAAGAGAAGAGGAAGAGAAAGAAACAAACGAGAAGAGAAAAGAAAGAGAAGATGACAAGTGAAAAGCAAAGGAAAAGGGAAAAAATAAAAAAGAATAAGGATTAAGGACTTTTGAAAGATATTTACGTTTAAGGGTCTTGGGTTTAAACCTTGCTAAAAATTATTTTATGTATCATAAATAATTAAAAAATAATTTGAGAATTTATATATTAAAAATTAATAACTTGATTTAGAAATATAGTTTGAAAGTTAATTTATGAGAAACTGATATTTAAAATTGAGTTTGGGTTTAAGAACTGAAAATTTTAAACAAATAAATGAATTCAAAGTTTATGGGGATCAAGAAATGAAAGTTTAGTTAAAATTTAAAGGTTTAGGAATTTCCAAAACAATTAAATTACTTGTTTGAAGGCTTTAGGGAATTGAAGTTGAAAGAGATATACGAAATCTAACATTTCACATAATTTACTTGATTTATTTAATCTATCTAAATTTAATTTCTAACTTAGGTGAGGATTTAGGATGTTGCATGTAATTAGACCAATAATATAATATTTTATACATTTGTTCCATCGTAAACTCTAAAAGTATCCACGACAATCCTTACATCAACCTAATATCTACCAGTACCGCTACATAAACCCGACTAAACCTACTTCAACCTTGACCATCACTACCATCAATACTAAACCCAATCAAACTTAGGTTACAACAAGAAAGAACCATTAGCATTTGGTGCAACTCCTGCAATTTGGTGCATTTTTCTCCTTTTCCTTTATTTTTCATTCTATCATATTTTAATAACTTTTCCAATTACAATGTATTAACCACTAATGCACCTTTCTTTTATCAATTCCTAGGGACATAATCTAATCACAAGGGCAGTGCTTTTTCATGATGTTGGATACCAAGCTTTTATGGATTCCTTCTTTGTTACCAGGGTTAGCCCCAAAAGCTATAAGTGAATCGTTGGTGGGTTATGAGTTGTCGCACACGCCCATGAGCCATCATGCATTAAATGTGCTCTTTGAACATCATGGGTAGCATGCCATATGTTTGTGCACCATAATTTAGTCAAATTCCTTTTAACTTGTCGTAGAGGACAATAGGCCAACAGCCATTCGCCCACCACAATAGCAACTGCCTTTGGCTTCATTTTGTTTTATCGGCTTTGCTTTATTTTATTTTATTTCATTTTTAAGGATGCAATGGATCTTAAGAACACAATATAACAACAATATTCAACCTTAGTTTGATTCTAACATATGCCGAGAAAACTAAAGTTTCAATAAAGAAAGCTAAATTTTAATATTAAGACCTAACTTTTCACAGCATTCCTTCAAGTACAGAAACATGCTTATTTGACCACTTTCATTAAGAACTTTCCTTTGGAAGATGAGCATAGAACTTGAAAAGCTTCCTTGACCAACTACAAGAAGAAAGCCAAGCAAAACCACCCATTATTGATCAAATACCAAAATGATTGATAAATCTTAAATATGTATATTGTGAATTAAACAACAATGTCTATTTAAGCATAAGATCAGCTACCAATATCTACTTATGATATCAATACCCAATATTAAATAGAATAATCATTATCAAACTACAAGGGCTATCACATCTTGGAAAATCAAATACCTAATGCAAAATAGGATATGAGGTCATAAATAAACATCCGGAGGACCATATTAAGCATGGAAATCACAATGAAATGGTTATTGTTCAAAAATAGTTTAAAAAGCACAATAATTTATGGAGAAGGTGTGAAAAACATATTGAAAAGAAAAGAAATCACCTCAATCTAGGGAAGAGTTTAGGGTTTATTTAATTCTATCTTATTTTTATCCATTCACATCTATCCAAGTAGGGGAACTTCTATAGTTTCATATCATTCAATCAATCATTAACTAAAATATAGCAGTTAATATGTTAAGTATCAATGTTGTGACTACTTTGAATATAAATCTGAATCATTAAATAACTTATCACATCAATATTATAATTACAAAAAGAAAAAAAAAAAGATCATAGAATTTCCCTCCAAGTGGACTTGTTTTGTTAAGAAACATATGCTAAAAAGATAAAGATATAGGTTCAACCAAAAAAAAAAAAAAAGATAAAAATACAAGATATAAAACTAGTTTGTCATTTTTGTAAAAGAAAGAAAAAACCCCAAAAAGCTTATAAAAAATTAATTATAACAAAATTGCCTTTGCAAGATGTGATTTTTTAAAAAATACAAAATTACATTTGTAATCTGTAATTTCCAAATGTTAATACCCTCCCAAATTGCATTAGTGACTTGCGATTTCTATTTCTGTAAATAACATTTCAGACATGCAATTCTTGTATAAAACAAAAGTTGCATGTCTAATATGTGTTATGCTACAAAATTTAATTTCATATAAATCATATTTGTGTAATTAATTTCTACGGTCGCCGTAAGCAAACAAAAATTCTAAAAATACAAGTACATGTACACCCTCTTCTAAAATTAAGTCTCCAACAAATCCACGTAGAGTTTAACTTATTTACCTTTTAATTTATTCATTCTTACAAAAATATTAATTAAAGTTCTCTTGTCCAATATATAAAGTATATTTTTTAAAAGTACATGAATTTTTGCATCCCAATTTTTACACCTATCATAATTATGAAATAAAAACAAATAAAATAGTTTTCCAAACACCAAACTTCGAACAAGACAAACCAAATAATCTTTCAACGAGAAAAGAACGGAAAAATAATTACCAAAGAAGCAACTTCAAAACCCCCTTCTTACATTAGGATGTAGAAGAATTCCAAACGATAGCCCAGCAATAGAGAAGAATGAATCATGTATGCCATTAAATAGGCATCCATGTCAATAGAACCATGCAATAGGCACAACAAACAACAAATTGTACCCTCAGGAACAAAGCAAGTTTTACATTACAGGGAAAGAAACAGCTCTAAAATCAGGGGAACAGAAAAACTTATTTGACCAAAATCCACTCTTCATGGTATTTAAGCCAGTTAATTGCCTCTCACCTACACAAATTTACTAGTAAGGCACTGGCTCTATTTATAAAACATAAATGTACATTACATTTCTTAGCTATCTATATCTACAAAAAGATTACCTACCAAGTCAGAAAGGATAAAAGCCGGCTTACAGTACACTAGCCCTCATGGAGGACAAATGGATAAACAGATTAGAAAGGTAAATAAACCAAAATAACAAGGAACTAGCATGCATATATATGTACAACATAACCAGTTAAGTAGAGTCGTACTGTTTCCTCTCTTCCTGTATGAACCTGAATATTCGAGCAGCTGACTCAGTCGCAGACCTGGGATTGTGAGGGATAACTCTTATGACTCTTGTTGGCTGGTCATTGCCCTTAGGTTGTGACTCTGAGCCACTCTCATAAGCAGATGGAGCCACAGGGAAAAGTGGGAGGGCATCTCTTGTTTCTGCAATGTCATCTTCCCGAAATCCTTGTGGTCTTTCACTGGGACTACTTGCCGTGCTTCCTTGTATCTCACTGTCTTTGAATGCCTCAGCCTTATCCCGTGGCATAGCTCCGCTCTTATCAGTAGCTACATTACACGAACCTTGATGTTGCAGTGAAGTGACTTCCCCATGCAAAACATTGGCCTGTCCATGAGAATTTCGTCCAGGGATACGCATTTGTTCAACCGCAGAACCTGAAACTGCGGGGACCATATCTGTTAAACCATAAGCTGGGAAGTAACCATTAGTCATGGGAGAAATACCTGGTAGAAATCCCAGCCCTTGATGATTTGATGGAAGCCCATATGCAGGGTTCATAAAGTTGCCCATCACTGGAGTTGGTTTGTAAGGTCCACATCCTCCACGAACAGCTCCCATGAACCCAGGCCCAGGATATGGCTTGTAAACAAGTCCTTCAGAAGGTGACATCACAGGTATAAGCCATTGGTGCTCAGAAGGCTGCTGGAATCCCCAAAAGCTCACTGGGGCATGTGTTTCTCCAGCACAAAGGCTGAAATTTGAAGCATGGCTGTCATTCCTTGCAGAAGAAACAGACGTTTTCCTAGCAGCACCTTCAACAGCAAGATCGATCCTTTGGTTTGGCTTCTCAAAGTCCCCTTTGTGCTTGGAAATATGTGATGGTGTTTCCACTATGTCAATTGTCAACTTATTTACATGTGAACCTTGCAGGATAGGGTTTTCCACAGAAGGAACTTCTAGCAATAGATGAGGTGATGCTGCAATTAGTCGTTGTACCTATAGAATACAAAAACCAATATAAATACCCACCTTATGATTCATGCAATGTAATCAGTGTTTTAACATCCATAAGCAACCAACCTTTATCAGTCTGTGCAACTCAAACACCTGCACTGCAAACACTCTCTGTTGACTGCAAAAAAATGGAAGTCATACAAAACATGCAGAGAAGAATTGTCACCAAGCAATTGTCACAAAGTGCACAGTCCTAACAACAATGTATCATCAACTTAGAAAGCTGATCGATTATAGGTAATAATATCATGGAATAATGCCTTGCCGAGAACAAAAATGTTATTAACAATTTAAAATGCAGGTCCAACAAATGTAGTATAGCGACTACGATGTCTAAATAATTTTTATTATTGAAGGAGTTGATGACATCAAAAAGAAATTTCTTTAATATTTATAACTGTTATAAGATAAATGTAATAGCTCACGCCATATCTATAAGCTTAAACTTTTAGATCAAATGGTTGTGGTGTTAACCTTAACATGGTATCAGAGCAAGAGGTCAAAAGTTCGAACCCCTGCATTACAATCGCATTAAAAAATTAAGTTATCCACTTGATGGTTGTGGTGTTAACCTTAATAATAACAATTAGATCAACATATATCTTTCTATGATTGAAGCACAACCCTAGGTCCTTCAATAGCTGATTTAGCTAAGGCTTTTCAAAACATTATGCTCAAATCTTGGACACAATTTCTAGTAACTGCCAGTAATAACATCAAGTTTTTCTTCTCAATACTATATACTATTTCCACTACTTATACCATCATCCCCAAGGGCACAAAGCCCTCAAAAGCCATAGAAGAAAAACAGAAATAATCACCAGACATTGAAGCCACCTGCCAAGACTTAAAGCAACGACCTAATTATTAAAGGGATCATCTTTTTCCAAGAACTTGCTAACATAAAAAAATTCAGGTTGCTTATTCATACTGGTCAGCCAGCCACAGAATTGTCTATGAGGATATTCTGAAAAGAACATCATCACTCGAGTCTTAGAACCACTTGGTGGTGCCAGCTATATGTGTTCTGATCTAGGCAAAGAAAAACTCGGCATGGAGATTTTTATAGTGATTCCCCTCCTCCAGGGCTACAGGAGGTCACTCAGCCAAAGCAGGATTAACCCAAATCTAAAATTGGTCCAAGAAGACTGGAGTCATAGTGGAATTGGTTATCACTACACTTCAGTTGAGATGTATGACCCTTTCATGCAACATACAATAGATGGGTCTACATTAATGCAGATTATATTACTGTCATTTAGAATATACAAACATGTAGCTGAAGCCTGCATGGACTTAAGTTCTTAAGTTCAGTTGTGCCTAGCAAGAGTATATGCTAAAAATACGGGGATAAAGTATGACAATAACTTCTATTGATTTTAAATTTACCTTCATTTTTTCTTGTGCAAATAAAGAGCAATAAATTGAAGGTGAAGGTGAAGGTGAGGGTGAGAAATCATACCACCTATAATGAAGGGGACGTGACAGGCATTAATGAATACATTGGATTATGTATCTACAATTGCACTTCTGTTAAGGAGCTTTTTGAGTATTTTGGAATAAGGCATTAAGAAACCAAGTCTCCTGATTTTGAAATTTCTACAGACCCCCTGTAGTAGTTGCTGTAATTCAAGTTAATGACTTTACACAGAGGCAACCGTATTTTACATTTTACTCCCAAATCTTCAATATTAGTGGGCAGTTTGCTTTTTCAATTAATTGTTTAACAAATTTTAAAGCTTGGCAGCTAGATGCCAAACAAGTTTAGGTTTAGAAGAAACGTTAATATTCGTATGTTAGAATTAAGATTTAACTCATCTATAGCTTCCAAATTTCCAAGTTGCCTAAAGCAGAACTGAATGATTTTCAGTATACTGGTTCAAACTTCCAAATTCACCCATTGTTTAAATAAAGTTAAATCATCCTCATACTTGTTAAAAAAAAAATAATCCTCATAAGGGCAGTTTTTGCCCGAGCATGTGGAAGTTCTCCCCCTTCCATGCATTTCGAAAATGCAACCATAAGTAATATCTCACTAAACAAAAGCAAAGCAATGAATACAAAGGAATATTATCAGGTGCAACCAAAACTGAAGATAAAGACAGGATAAAATTACTTGGCCTGGAGAAATGAATGGAGACTTACTTGACAATTGCACTCCTTGCCTTCCAGAAATGTTTCTCACCTATAACTCCTAAAATATCATCAGGAGAGAGATTGAAGCTAGCAACAATATTCTTCAGGGAGGCCACAGATACATTGATCTCCTCAGGATTAGCTGTGAGCAGTGGATTGCTGCTCTTCTCCTGAGTTGCATAACCCTCCCTATACTCAGTTGCACAACAAGGAACTTCTCCAACAGGAGAATTATTTGTCAGCCTCGAATGGATCCCCTTGTCTCTGGTTGCCAGAGGTTCATTACCATCAAAATGTAGTGGTTGACCTTCTATTTCCAGCTGGTTGTCAGCTCCATAATCCTGTGGCAACCTATCTTCCATATCATCTAATCTAACAGATCGATCTTGAGACTGTTGATTACCAGATGAACCATTAAATGTAGACTTGACTCTGTCTTTGGCCAATGAGTTCTTGGCTGACTTCACGGAAGAATTACCACTGAATACTTTTTGACTATAATCTTCTTGACTCTGGCTCCTAGAGTCTCGTCTCAGATTATGCGCTGCAGCTTGAGACTGCCATGTGTCCCTGCTTAAATTACTTTGAACCTTCATAGAGTGGTGCGAACTACTGGGACTGAATGAGGTGTATTTCTCCCTGCCATGGTGACTTCTACCATGACCAGCCTTTGACTTAAAAAACACAGGCACTGTGTAGTCATCTTCATCTCTTACCTTCTTTCTCTGAAAGCCTCCATCAGAATTTTGAAAAGTAAACTTGTCAGAGAGACGAGCTGATATTGGTGGTGGATAGATTGGGGAGAAGTTGCGGTCATGGGCACTCCCCTAGCCAGAAAAATTTTATTGCAGTGATTAACAGCATTTTTTGGGAACATTCAGAAGCTACTGCAGGCACAACACTATGTAAGCCAAAATTCTTGATCAACTCAACATGTTCACTGCAAAAAAAACTTACCATGACTAAATACAGGTTGGTTGTTGAGCAAATGTCAAGTTTTGTAAACATGCAAAAGTGTCCATCAAACATTACAAGGCTCACCAAATTTTTTATGTGATAAAATCTAATTGAGATGAAACTGCTCGTAGACATTGGATAAGCAAGAACAGAGCCAGAAGCAAAACAGAAAGAAAAGGAAGAGAGTAACAAAGCCTACTGATGTGTGAAGCCAAGAAATCAACAATTCTAATTTCCACTTGCAACTTCACCAAACACCAGCAGTTCCTTTCCTTCCACAAACATTCAAAAATACTATTTGTTGAGGCTGAGGGAATGAGGAAAGAAATAGTTTGAAAAAAGGGCACATGGCAGTATGTATCTAATGTGATCCATTTATGTGTCTTTGCATATTTTAATAGCTCCTATTGCGTATATTGAAACCAACCCAGTAGGACTGCTGGCTATAATACTTTCATCTTCTCATTGATTGGATTCGTCTTTCAGTTTAAATAAGATGAAACCAAGGTTTGGAAATCTAACTAGACCACAATGCAGCTGGCCTTTTCATTTACCAGAGCAGTTCTTATAACACAACATTGCATTCATACTTGAATATATCTTTCCTCACATCGCCAGAATCTCTTTATTTCATTCACTCCCGTCTTTGTTTTCATTAAATATTACAGTTTTGATTTTAATGAAGATATTGATTGGCAAACCACTTATACGGTTACCTATAAAAAGACCAGTCTGTTGTAACTACCATGTCAATAATAGCCATAATAACAAAATCTAAGCCAGGAATCTATAAAACTGAAAATAGAATAACAAAGTACACAGAAAGATCCCCCTGAACTTAACAAAACATACTACCAAACAAGCCTCTTAACAAGTCACCAGAAAATGCTAACAGATGTGAATTTGTTATTGTTAATATGTTGACATAGACGGTAAGCATGGTTGGAAAAGTTTCTTCTTTCTAATGTTAACAAGTGAGCCGGTCAATCCTTAACATTTTCCAGCTAAATATACTATGTAGAACAGACACATACACAACGAAATCATTAAGAAACTTCATAAGAAAAGAGGCATATAATATATCTTACATGGATCATATGGATTACCTGGCTTGAAGATGCTGGAGGAACCAAATGACTAGTTCTACTGGGATTGAACCTCTGAGAAGGAATACTAAGTTGTTCATATAGAGCCATCTTGTTCCTCGGAGGTGCTTTAGGTCCACCTTTATCAGCATCATTAACATGTAACCTTGGGAACATAGGTTCCAATAATTTCTCATCTTCTCTTCCTCTCTTCATCTTTCAAAAATTCATACTTCCAACATCCACCCAACAAAACCGTACATGTAGAACCTACCATAACAACTTCCCATCGAAAAGCATCCCATGTATACTAAATTTCAATAGGAAAGAGTTAAAAAAAAAAAAAAAAATCTTTACCAAAATTCTCGATGATCAAGACTTTAGAAACCAAAACCCACATGCAAAAGCTCAAAATTTAAGCAAATCAGTAGCTAAAAAAGCATCTTCCCACTTGAAGCCAAGAAGTTCAAAGTTATGCAATCAGCCTAGGGAAAGAAAAAGTAGTAAGCTAACAAGGGAGAGAACAGCGTGCAAAACGTTTGGAGATAGAGATAGGATAGATTCGAGACAAGAACGAGGAAGAAGGAGGAGGAGGAGGACTGGAGGAGAAGAAGAAAGATGCTAAGGATTAGCTCAATCACAGCACAGGGACATTAGGGATTCCTCAAACACTAAAATTAAGAAGAAAAGAAAAGAAAGTGGACCCTATTCTGGATAGAGTTACAGGAACTCCATTTGCCATCTATAAATTATTATTGTAATAAAATTAGAAATATATTAATTTGATATGGATATGATTTGATGTTGTATTAATTATTCCTAAGATCTTATTTGCAAATTTGATTTTGTTTTATGTTGACCAATGAATGGATTCGTTTGTTCTTTAGAAGGGACTTTCACATGAAATAAATTTACTTTTTTAATCCATTAGTGGAATTTGTTAATGCCACCTTGACACTGGGACGTGACCACTTTCCTACAAAGACATGGACAGCTACAGCTTCACATGTGGGCAATGGAATAATGGAAAGTCGATGTCGCACGTCCGGCTGGACCGGTTTGGAGTCAACACAAAACGAAAACCGTATAGGCAAACAAATAAAAAAAGACATTCCAGCTCAGTGGGTTTAAGTGTTCATTTCCCTCTCATTTTATGCAAAGTTATTACTATTATAGTACTTACTTGAAAATGACTTATCATTAGGCCAAAAAATAATAATAAATAATAGCAATTCATATTCCCAAGCACATGAATTATTATCATATTTATATAATAAAAACTGAGGGTATTATAAATATTTTACTTTCACACTAATAATTACTTGTTTTGTTTTTTTTTTATATCAAATGAACATTATAATAGTTATTATAACTCTATCATATTCCTATTAAATTGGAATAAAATAAACTACATATTAAGATATCAATATTTAGAAGTAAGCTCATTTAAGGTATCAGTATTTTAACTTTTTGAGTGGTTAAAAAGAGGTATCAACGTTATATCATGTGAGTCCAATAAGATATTCTTATCAGTCTGTCATAACGTCATTAGGTGCTATGTGCCTTTAAAAAAATAATAAAATATGAATCTTATTGATTTTATCATGTTAAGTGCCATGTTTTCATTAAAAATAAATGTCACTATAAGGGGAGGTTCATGTGAGATGTTCCTTGAAAAAAGATGAAAAAATGAACTTTTCTCATTAATCAAACCGAGAACTGATCACCAAGGAGATGGAGAGAATTCATCAAAATGGCATCCACAGACACTACATATTTACAAAACCCCAACCCAAGCAGACCACAAGAAAGAAATGAATAAATGTTCTTTTGGGAAAATGTAGAATAATACACCTATGAGACTAAGAAAGCTTATGTTTTCTTGTGTGAGACAAGAATGACCTCGAGACTGACAAGATTGTCCTTTAGGTAATCGAGTCATCGTTAGTCTTTTTCTAGTGCATACCAATCCATGAACACTTTTAACTTCACAGCAAATCTAATTGAACCAAATCTAGAATATGTGGTTTTTTCCACAACCAAATGGTCAAACCTAACCCTTCATTGATGTTTGCGACTTATGTAAGACTTGAAGAAGCTAGATGAAACCCCACTACTTCTTTTCTGTGTTTTGAATCCAATTCAAATGCAGCCGCACCACAACTAGTAAATTAAACCCTCTGGAGAAGACAACACTTAGACTTGCATCTACATCATAGTATAGGGGTTTTGGTATTGTGGACTTAGGGTTTCCATGCATTCTGATTTGGGTATTATGGTGTTAAGGATTCGTCTGAAGGTCTAAGTGTAAAGGGATTACAATTCCTAGATTAGGGGTTTGTAATTCATAGATGTTTATAACCTTCTGTCTGCAAATTGAAACCTAATATTTTATTTTTTTTAAGACACATGGCACTTAACGACAGTCTATTAATGGTGTTACTAACAGACTATCAATGATACTTTATTTAACTCTTATGACACATTGATATCTTTTTTTAACCACTTGAAATGTTGATATCTTAAATGAGCTTACCTTTAAACATTTAGTTTACCCAATTGGAATCCAATTCTCCCTTATTCAATGCGATGAATTGAACTATTTATGTTTTGTGTTTTCCTTTTACCTCTTTTATTCTCTCTAGTTTTGAAATGCAAATAACTTATAAACCTTAACACAAAGCATATATATAATGTAAACCTTCAAAATGTCTTTTAACATCTTATCAAGATTTAATAAATTAATAGATAAGAAACTATAAAGAACTTACTTATACTTTTATTGATTGACAAATATATAATTCGTGTTAATCTATATTATAAATATATGACTTGAATTTTTTTTTTTTAAATTGTTAATGATATAAGATGGGCACGGGACAACAACGTATTAGTTTAACATAATTGATTCAATAATAAATACTATTTAATAAATTTATATAAAATAAATATTTATAAATATATTTTAAAAATTACAGAAAAAAGAGAATTCAACTGTTCATTGTTTCCTCATCTTAATAACATTTGCTTCCCACTCAACTACCACAATGCTGACAATATCCCATTAAGTGAACTTTGACATTTTCCAAAAGCTAAAAGTCGATACATTTACATTGTTATTTTTCCAAAATATTATAGTCTTCTTAAATTTTAATGTTGGTACAGTTTTTATGTTGTTAAATTATCAAAATTTAGAGGTGCATTGGAAATTCTTATAATAGTTGGTTTGCTCTAAGTCTTCATCATTATCCATGGGAGAGTGGGTCTTCACAATAATGCTTAGATATGTCTTCATATGTGGGCTAGAGAGTGTACCTAAATAATTGAGAGGGCTTTTTTGTTAAAATGCCCTAAGGCAATGTGTGGGACTTTTTCCCACTTCTTTCTTCTCTTCCAGCACTCTCCCGCAAGTCCAACTGTCCTAGCCTAGTTTTGACTTGCCTTCAATTTATGAGTTTGGGCTGTACTTCAAGTAGAACCTCAAAAGCCACGAGTTCATCATCTTCATTTCTCTCGGCCTTATGCTCACTCGAGTCTTAGAGGCCACAAGTCTTCAACCTATCACCTGGATCTTCCTTACTAAGCTTTTCTTCTTCATTTGTTTAGGCTTTACATCTTAAGCCACGGGACCTCATCATCATTATGACTTGGCTTTTTGTAAGCTGCCAATGCACCAGGTTTTAGCTTTCATTATTTGCATCATGGGCCGCCATTATAGCTAGATCTTCATGGCCCATGAGACCAACCTAGCTTTGATACCACCATTGGAAGTTGCTTATCATAGTTAATCCAATCAAAGTCATCGACATTATCCATAGCAAAGCGAGTATTCACAATAATGCTTAAGCATGTTTTTATATGTGGGCCTAAATAACTGAGAGGGCTTTTTTGTCAAAAATGCCCCAATGCAATTTGACCTAAGCACCTCTTTCATTATATAACTATCTCTTTTTCCTCAACTAGCCCATGTGGGAATTTTTACCACTTATTTCTTCTCTTCTAATAGGGTGTAAACATATATTTTGAACTTCAAGGACACATAGTTATGGGAATCGAAGAGCATCATCAAAGGAGATCAACACATTTCCAAAAGTGTAGGAACTTCAAAGACTATATGGGATATCAAGGAACAAATGAATAGATTCAAAGCCAGAGTAAAGGATTGAAAATTGGAAGCAACAGGACTATACACCAACAACATAGGCCGTCGGCCTTCAAAAGTATGCTGCCGGCGTAGGCCGCCGGCCTTTACGTATACAAAATAAAAAATATTTAAGGCCGCCTCTCAATGTCGCCAGCTTACTTATAAAGGTCGTCAGCTTTCATATATAAGCTGCTAGCCTATGTGTTACGACAAACTTGTTTCTTGTTTATGTCTTTAGGGTTTCCTTTATAGTTTATATGTATTTCTTTGCTTTGTTTTGAGATAGAAGTTTTTATGAGACCTTTGATAATTGAGTTTGAGAGAGAAGGAGTTCTCTTGTATTGCAACCTATTGTAATGATCTGTGAATATTGAGGTTAAACAAAACCATAATTTCAGATAAGAAGAAGAAGAAATTTTGAACACCTCCATACCTTGGCCCCACCCACCCCACCCCCCTAAGGCTCTTATCATATAGGGTATTTAAAATTTTCATTTATGTGCACACACACACATATATACCCATGCATGATGAAATAGTGATGATATTTCATCATCATGCATAATCCAAGTTTATTTTAGATACCAATTTTTTTAGCAATAAGGTCTATACAATCACGACTATTTGATAGGAAACTACGAATGCATTAATAAAACTTAGTTTGGTTCTTCAAAATAGAGATTGCTAAATGGATTCATTAGCTTTTAGTTAATTCATGTAAACAAAAAACTCGTTTACACACTTTAGGCTATGAGAAGTCTAAAAAAAAAATCTCTTTAACTAAGGCTCGCTAAAAGACTTGATACATTAAAGTATGGATACATCTCATCCATTAATTGCTTAAGCAATGGATGTCACAAAAGGCTTATTCTATACATTGATCTCTAGAGTCATCCAATAGTTAAGATTAAGCCTTAAAACCTATATATGGATGCTCCATTCTCTTTATTTTCATGATACAACTTTAGAAGTGAAGGTATTAAGATTCGATCGTAATGATCATGTGTGTACCATTAGCTAATGCGCTATATGTGACTTATGAAAATGACGCATATAGGGATGATAAAAAGAGAATTGCATAGAAAGGAGGAGCAGACAATCTCGATAGGCTCAAACACACGTATGAGAGGTAAGAGAGAAAAAGAGCATCAAACCTCATTTGTTATAACAAAATGGTATGCATTATTGATTTTATCAAGTAATTGATTTACCAAGATAGAAATCCAGTAGCACGACCATATTTTTCCAAGATTTTCGATCACTCAAACGGAATGGGACTAGTGGTATTTATAGGTAGCCTAGCTATCGATACCATCTATTGGATTAGGTAAACAGTTAATGACCATGATGAGTCTCTCTCATGATAGATATCAAATGAGTTCCCTTGTTGATATAAGTCTATTAAAGACTTTATTTGTAGTGTGTAAACCTTACTAACGTTAAGCCTGAAATTTAGCTTTCAATTCGATTTCTTTTAATTTGATTCGTAGTAAACTCTAACCCCTTTAATATAAACCCTCAACTAGAAATTAAAAGAAATTTTATTATTTTAAAAACTTTTAGGAGTTTCCACCCAATCAAAGTTAGGAAAAAGAGTAGAATAAGATTAACGGGTTGGTTTATCTTACAATAAAATCAATTTTGACCCAGAGATAATGAGTTTGGAGGCTAACTCATTGAAACCTAAATGGTTACCGCCTTAAACTTTTAAATTAAATTATACTCTTTTGATGTCTATTATTTACAAATTTATAGAGGATTAATTAACTTTTTTTGTTAATGATTAATGATTAATGATTAAGTTAATATATTACAAAAAGGGGAAATTAAGTTTTTTCATTTTTTTTAAGTTGTCTCATAGATTCGTATATAAATCAAGATCAAACCACCATGGTTCTTTAATGAAAATTCAATTGTGTTGGTTAATTTTAATTATAGAATTCTTTCACTTTAATTTGCTAATCTTTTATTAAATTTGATAAAATAAATTATTTTAGTAATGTCAAATTGTCAATCCTAAATATTACCAATTTTAAGTTTTACTTTTAAGAAAATGAGTTTTCTAAGTGACAAAACAATTTACTTCATATAGTATATCTTATATACATATAATTTATCTCATGATTTTAAATGTCTTACACGGGCCATTGATTTAGTATAAACAATATATAAAATGTACATATTTACTTCAAATTGTCAATTATAAGCACATGTCATACATTATAAACAATATCATTATATATCACTATTTCAAATATCATTATCTTTTTTCACATCTTATTTCTTATTTCTTTTAACATTTACTAACAATCTATTGAAGATAGTTGCTTGATTATTATCCATATGGTCACTAATATTATCTCATTATGTCATTATATTACTAAATCCAGACGACGACGACGACGACGACGACGACGACGATGATATAGTTATAATTGAGTGTTAACCATAAAATTACTAATATCAATGCAACTACTCCATCTTATTATCACTTTTTAGGTTTTTCATGTGTTATAATGAAAAGTGGCTTGCATGCATACACTCGTGTTTAACTATTCAACATTAATATTTCTTATCTTCTTTTTATTATAATATTTAAGAAAGACAAGGGCATTAGACTTACCTGGGCATAGACTGAGCTTTGGTGGTTGGATCATTAGCAGCAAATTGGCTCACAAGACCTGATCAGGCTATGGTGATGAGAACCATGGTTTTAGTGGTCAATGGTGGAGTGGAGGTTGTCGGATCAATCCTTTCAAGGGCTCCGGTCACTCCAATAGGGTTAGTTCAATTCAAATCAACTTATAAGTGGTGGTTTTGAGCAACCTAATGGTGGTTGATGGTAGCAAGGAGCTTTAGTGCACACTTCTTGTCTTCAATAGCAAATCTATACACTAAACTAAAGCTCTTCAACCTGGCAAACTCCTTATCATAATTAATCCCTTCAAGACTGCCTACAAAACAAAGAATTTTGCAAAAAATTTAAAACTCTAGGTTAGAACCCAAAACACAAATTTAAAGTTTTCAAATGTAATTTTTGCTTCCACAAGTCTTAGGAAGCGATAATAGGACCTCACTTTAAGTTTATAAATTGTTGATTCATACAAATTTGCATCTTTATATTTTAGGGTCATATCCATAAGAATTTGGGATTTGTTTTAAAATTGGGTGTTGTTTTCTAATTAAAAATGATATTCTCAATCTTAGAAATGATTAGAAGTTTCCATAACCCTTTAAATTGCATATATAATACGAATTTGTATCTGTCAAGTAAAAATGAGGTGTTTACAGCTGAGAAAAGTTAGACCTGGCTACCAGACTTATTATAAGCCCACCATACTAATTCTCTCGTTATCATCCCAATCTAAAAAAGGATTTGACTCTCTGAGCCTTATTACCCCAGCCTCGGGAGTCAGATCCAAATAATTATTTGAATAAAAGCCCAAAGTTAAATTTAACCCTTTACAAGAAGAATGTCACCATGTTGCCAAAATCTCAGCATGAAAGATCGAAGCATTCATTTGAGAGCAACCAAGAATTAGTTGTTCTACCTCCTACCTTTCGTTTCAATCTTGTTTCTCTATATGTTAGTCGATCAGACATCTCCAGGGCCATCATAAGTGTAAGATCACACAAAGCACATGTGATTAGCAATGTGCTCCTCTATATTAATTGGTGACTTCATTAGAAAGAAGAAGCTTTTAACTTAATGGCATTCAATGAAAAAGAGAATCATCAACAAAAGAAGAACTCTTGAGAACAAGAAATCAATCTTAATATATAGACTTTCTCCAATGCAGCAAGACAATACTTCACTTACTCTTGTAAGCAAATATTGTTTCTGTCATGGTGTAAACCATGCCAGAAAACACTAAGGCTTTTAACAAAAATTTTAATACTCTTATGTAGCTATTGCCTATGATTGTTGTTTATGTGCAACCCAGTGTTGCTTTACCTGCTATTATTACCAGTGCATAAACAAATTTCACCTTACTAATCCATGTGGCCATGTTACTTAAACTTAACTAAACAAAGGGAGAACAGTGCCAGACTTCGAGAAGTAGGCATGTAGGCAATTTAGATTTTATTTGTTGCTAATCAAGCCCCACCTATTGAAAATGTTAAAACCTATGTTATCTCTTCCTTCTTATCCCTTTAACTTACAAGCACTAGTTATGGGCATGACCATATCATGTAATGCTATACCTATTTCCCGCTTAAAGGTAGGAACTCGTCTTGTAGGATCCTTAATATTGATAGAATTCACTGCTGAGTAAATGTAGCAGAATTATATGGAAAATAAGAAATCAAATACGTGTTGTCTTTTTCATGTTTTGTGATTTTATAGGTTTTTAGAATGGAGAACATGAAACACAAAGATAGAAACGAACTAAACTATTAGATATAATGCATCTTTAACCAATTAAAATTGATATTTTGTTAATCTTTAAGTGATATGATGCACGATTGAAGAGAAAATGAGGGTTTTAAATTATCCAATGATATGGCACATGATTGAATAAGTTCAAAAGGATTATTCGTAGCATTTTTAAAGGAATTAAAAACAACAACAAAGTCATGGAGAAAGAAAAAGGCACTAAAAAGTTTTCATTCATCAGCTTGTCTTCAAAAATAATGTTTATAAGTCCTTAAATCTCAGTCACTTAACAATATTAGGGGTATATGTGTTATAAAAAAATTATATTAAAGTAGGGTAGATTATACCAGAGTCTAATAAATTATAATTTCATAAATTTTTACCCAACTTCTTATTTTACTAATGTGTATATTTTATAGTTTTAATAGCTAAACTATATAGATTTATAAAATATATACGGATTAAGGTCAATATGAAAATGAAAACTAACTTTTAGGCTATGATCATATTTGTTTGATTTTAGGAAATTTACATTGACGGCTAGCACATCGATAGGCCTCAATATGAAGACCACGTTTAGGAAATTGTCTTACCCAATGTCAGGAGTCCATCCCAAATTGACTATCAATTTATTGTCCAATTAAATGCATGAATAATGAGCCTATTACGAAAAGAGGAGGATAGAATAGAACAAAGGAGACACGGGGAGAAAAAAGATAGAGAAGGCATGATAGTTCTTCTTTTTCTTTAGCTTTTTCTTTTAACTTTCTTGAGGATTCTACACTGAGATTAAGTGGAGAATGTCATTTGTACGTGGATTTAGGCATGTCATCCCTATTCAAGGTCATTTCTTTACTTTTCTTTAAATTTTGATTAATTTAGTTGATGTTCACTGTTGTTGATTGATTTCATGCTTGTTTCAAGTTAATGATGCTAATTCACCGAGCATATATTTTGGGTTGATCTTATAGTGCATATTAATTAGGATTGTAATTGGAAAATTCTTTTCTAATCAAATATGTGATTAGCTAATTTAGATTAAAAATCACAGAGATATGGGTTTTAATTTTGTTAGGGTTTCAAAAATTAGAAGATTGGTCAATTAATCAATTTTCTATAAATAAGATTATTTAATTGGGTAATTTAGAGCAATTACTTGCTTTGAGAAAAGGAGTTTTTGTTCAATGCTTAATTGTTTGAAAGCACTAAACCCATTATCTATTTGGAATCAGAAGCATATTTTGGTTAATAGTATACATCAATTAATTTTTGATCACTTGGCTTTAAATCGAATGTAATTTTATGTGTTGGAAATCCCAAATTTTTGTATATTAGTTTTATTTTCAATTTTTTTTTCTTTGTAGATATCGAAACTCAAATTATCAATTCATCTAGTTATGAATGGGACTAGAATGGTTGAGAGCTAGCCCTCATTCATGTGGACATGAATCGGACTTATTGAATTGTATTACTGCATAAGCACCCAATACATTGGTCGATAAATTTTTGCTCTTTTGAAAAGAGTTTAAAGATAAGCATATGAGTTTTTGGCACCATTGCTGGATAATAGACGATGCCACTTTTAGTTTTTTGGGACTATTGTAAACTAGGCATTTTGTTTGAAAAGTACAAAAAAAAAATTGCAAACCAGAACACATACATATATTCATTTTCCTTTATGAATAATTGTTTATAGTTATTTGTACATATCTAGTCCCTTTATGTTTTCTTCTTACAAGTGCTTGTAGGTTTTTGGAAGACACTAGTTTAGCAATGAGTTTTTGAGCTAAAGATAAGACATGGGTGATCAGCAAGTACCGACCTTCCCTTATTGTTGTATTACGAAGCTTCAAGAAGAGATATATACAATTAAGTAGTCTGAGGCGAGCCATTGTCAAGTGTTTGGGAAGGTGCTACAACTTGATGATGAGATGCCCTTATCATGGGTTGCCTACATGGTCACAATTGAGAGTACTCCTTGATGGAATAGGGGGCTCATGATAGAATGATGATAGAGACAGTTGTTGAGGGTTAGTAACAAGAATGCCCTTGAAAATAGTGTTTATGATGATTGAAGATCTGGTAGGGAGTCCATACACCGATCCACGCTTTTCCCTCTAATAGTTTGTTATTGATGTGGTGAGCTACATGAGAGCTCTTTACGTCATAGAGGTAAATCGAAAATGAATCTAAATACCTCAACTCAAGAATGGCCTTGCCATGGCAAAGCTCCAAGAGAGGCTATTAGTCCTTTTGCAAATCTAGCTACCCCATCTCTAAAAAAAGAGAAGATCAGAAGAGATTTTGAGGGGTTTAGAGCAAAAGTAGGAGGAGAAGTTTGAGAAGTAGCAAGCTATCATCGAGAGATTGGAGACTCAACTATCACATGTAACAAAAGTTGTGGTAAGCATGTTCCATCTTGTAATATGAAAAGAGGAGAAGAGAGTTACGATGAAGAGGGTGAAGAAAGAACCCCAATCGAGTCTCCAAGACATATAGAAGAAAAAGAAGAAGTTGATATGTCTAGTGAGGAAGAATGGAAAAACATTTCTCTGTGGCCAATGAGGTAGGAATGAAAGAAGAAAGACTAGCATAGGAAGCAACAATTTAGAAGCTTGCTAACTTGACTACTGAAGGGTTTAAGAAATTGGAGAGACAAATGAAGATGTTGTAGTAAAGACTTCGTTTCTAATTGAACCAATAAATGAGGTCGATATCAATTCAAGCAAGCCAGTTGAGAAAGAAAATATCCAATCTTCTACACGAAATTAAATGGAAGAGGTGATACAACAATTGCATACTCTTGTGTCACTATGCTTACTATCAAGCCATATGAAACACCAATTCTTTTTCCAGGATGATTAAGAAAAATGAAAAAAGATGACGTATGAGAAATTTCTGGACGTGTTTAAGAATCTAGAGGTCAACATTCCCTTAACTGATGTCTTGGAGCAATTGTATTAATACAAGTGCATCTTAAAAGAAGTAATGAGTAAGAAAGAAAAATGAATGGGAGAGAGACAATCATGTTATCTCAGGTGTGTGTGCAAGCATTAAAGGATGCACTTTCCCTTAAATTAAATAATATAGGGAAGTTCACTTTGGATTGCACTACAAAAGATAGTCAATTCAAGAATGCCTTTTGTGGCTTAGGTGCAAGTATCAAATGATACCATTATCTATAGCCAAGAAGTTAGGATTAAGGGATGTAATTCAAGAAAAACTGAGATGACAATTCAATTGGTTGACAGTTCTTTTAGGAGACTTAAATGAGTGATTAAGGATATACTATTGAAAGTGGATAAGTTCATATTTCTTGTGAATTTCATGGTGTTGGATATCAAAGAAGATCTTAAGATTCTTATCATCTTTGGCGCCCTTTTGTGGCTATTACTAGAGCTGTAATTGATGTAAAGAATTGTAAAATGGTGTTGAGAGTTGGAGATAAAGAGTTGCACGTGAATATCATGAAGCGTTGGAAAAAAGACCCCAAATCCACCAAAGTGGACGCAACATTTGAAATTTTAAGACTAGAAGTTTACAAGAAAAAGGCAGATTATGGCAAAGAGACTAGTCAATTTGATCCACCTTGAGGAAGAAAGTCAGAAAGTCGGGCTGAGACTATAAAACAAGCATGGATGAGAGGTAACCACTAATAATTTTGCTTTGTGCATTTCCTTTTATCTTTTGTAAATATTTTCTTTTAGCCTATGTTATTCTCTACTTGCTACTGTGATGCCTTTTATCCTTCTCTGTGTAGGAATTATAAGATTGGAGCTTTGAGCATGCATTTTTAGTGGATGACCATGGAGCTTAAGCTTTAAAGAATGTGTTTTACAGCTAAAAGATGATTAAGAGCTAAAGGGCATGGATAGAGATCATTTGTGCATGAATTTAACCAACTCATCAACCTAAACCCCAGGGCAGTCCCATTCTTTTCCTTACCCCTTTCTTATTATTCATTTACTTGTATTAACAATAGTACATTGTTTCCTTTTAAACTAGGGGTGAGATTTTGCCGAATTAAGTAGGGAGTGGATTTTCTATTTGTGGATTATCAATTGCTATTGGCTGTGGCATGTCTATGTGTTAGGCATAATCTGAATATCATGATCTATATAATTGGCAAGTTATGTTTCTTCTTGCATCAACTAGCAACTTTGCACGACTTTTTTTTTCGATTTTATATAAAATTTTGCTTGATTTTTTTTTGTGAACTTTTATCGCTTTATTTAGTAAAATGATGGAATCTTTGAAGTGGAAGTTGTGTAATTTTTAAACTTTAGGTCAAAAGGTTTTGGATTGGGGCAATATTGTTCATAAAAGGCTAGTCATGTGCATTTTTTGATTCACTTTAGCATATGCTCATTCCTAGGAAGTTTTTGAAAAACATGAAAAATCTCTTGCTTATGATTAAATGAAGTTTTTTCTTAAGTATCTTTCTTAAAAATAAAGTTGGGGGCTAAAAGTAAAAAAAAAAACAAAAAAAAATTCAAAGCCAAAAGGTAGGGGCCAAAAACCCCATCTTCTTAAGAAATTAATCAAACGGATAGGGGCAAAAACCCTTCCAAAGGAAAAATAAAAAGATGGAGGCAAAAATCTCTCCCTCTGAAGCTTAGTAAAAAAAATTGAAAAAATAAAATAAAATAGTTCTCCTTTATGTAGAGAGATTATTGAGATTAAGCATATGAAATATGCACAAGTCTTTGGGCTTGAATGTTTGAAAGATGGAATAGGAAGTGTATACATTTTAGTTTAAATTTATTAAAGTATATCTAACTTTTCTTGAGTGAATTAATGTTAAACTCAATTCAAGGACAATAAACTTATGTTTAAGCTCTATGACATATTGCAGAACTTAGTGCATGTTATAAAAGATTGGGCATATGCTTTTGTATAGTAAAGTTGCTAGAACTTTGATTATATTTAATTGTGATGGATGCAAGAGTGCTTCATTTGTCAATGCCAATTTATATAGATCATGTATGTGAATATGGCTTTGTGAGTATAATAAAATGTCCTTTGTTTTTCATGATAATATTTTTTTGCTTAAGGACAAGCAAAATCTTAAGTTAGAGGCAATTGATAAATTATAATTTTATATACTTTTACCCAACTTCTTATTATACTAATATGTATATTTTATAGTTTTAATAGCTAAACTGTACGGATTTATAGGCTTTGATTATATTTGTTTGATTTTAGGGAATTTACATTGATGGCTAGCACATTAATAGGCCTTAACATGAAGACCACGTTCTTGAAATTGTCTAACCTTTCAAGAGTCCATCCAAATTGACTGTTGATTTATTATCCATTTGAATGCATGAATAATAAGCCAATTACGAAAAGAGGAGGATACGACAAAACAGAGGGAGGACACAAGAAGAAGATATAAAAGACACAAAAGTTTTTTCCTTTATTTTTCTTTAGTTGTTCTTTTTCTTTAGCTTTTTTTTTCTTTTTCTTGAGGATTCCACATCGGGATTAAGTGGAGAATATCATTTGTACATGGATTTGGGCATGGGATCCCCATTCAAGATGATTTCATTCATTTTTCTTTAATTTCATATGATTGATGTTGTTTAAAACTTTTTCGTTATGCAAATATTAAGGTTTTGAGTTTTCGTTTTGATTAATTTAGTTGATGTTCACTGTTGTTGATGCTAATTCACCCAGCATGTATTTTGGGTTGATCTTGGAGTGCATGTTAGATTATGATTGTAATTGAATAATTCTTTTCTAATAAAATATGTGATTAGATCATTTGGGTTAAAAATCACATAGAGATATGTGTTTTAATTCGATCAGGGTTTCGAAAATTAGGAGATTAGTCAATTAATCAATTTTCTAGAAATATAAGGTAATTACTTGCTTTGAGAAAAGGAGTTTTTTCGTCAGTGCTTAATATTTAAAAATACTAAACCCATTATCAGTTTGGAATTGCAAGCATATTTTGGTTAATAGTATACACCAATTAATTTTTTGATCATTTAAATCGAATCTAGTGTTAGGTATTGGAAATCCCAAATTTTTGTAGATTAGTTTTATTTTTAATTTTTAATTTTTTTTTTGTAGATATCAAAACTCAAATCATCGATTCACCCAGCTATGAATACTACTAAAATGGCTGAGAGCTAACCCTCATTCTCCGTGACACGACTCAATATTTACCGAAATTTTATTACTGCATAAGTACCTGACGTACTGGTCGGTAAATTTTTGCACTTTTGAAAATAGTTTAAAAACAAGCATATGAGTTTTGTAGTCTCTAGCTGGGCTTTTGCTTCTCATAGTCAAGGAGGCTTAAAAAGTCAAGATTCCCTAGGTCCAACTCCAGGGTCTCCTTCGAGCTCAGATCTCTTATGAACAACTCTAGCCTTTTCACCATCAACTGCTCTCAATAGCTTATCAAATGAGATATCACTAGAGACACCAGTCTTATCTCTCTCCTTACACTTCATAGCACACAACATAAACTCTTCATCTCCTATTCTCAACACTATCATTTGTCCTCTCACATCAATGAGAACTCCACCTGTGGCTAAGAATGGTCGGCTATAGATAAGAGGCATGCGATCATCTTCTTTCATATCCATTACCACAAAGTCAGTGGCAAAATTATATCTATTAACATGAACAATCACATCCTCGTATACCACGAGTAGTCTTTGGAGTCCGATCTACCATCCTAAGGGTCATATTTGTGTCCTTCAACATACTTCCTAACTTTAATCTCTCCATCAACTTAAAAGATATGAGGTTTACCACGACACCTAAATCACATAAAGCACTCTCAGTAAACTTACTGGCAATAGTGCATGGAACCATAATCTTTCTTAGATCGTCTAATTTTTGGTATATGTATTCCATTTATACATCTACTCCTCTATGGTCTGGCAAGATCATTTGATTCGTATGCTCTTGTGGTATCTCATTTGTCCTCATACTTGATGTTTCACTTGAATCACAATCAATCATTTCTATCTCCTCACTCCTCTTTGTGATTTCAACTTTCTCTACCTCAATAACCTTCTCTTGCTTATTTCTAAAGTTATGCACTCTTCATGCTTGTCTTCACCATCACTCCAATCATCAGCTAACACTAGTTTGTCATATCTACTTAATTCCTCCAACTAATCTTGATCATTCTCTATAATATTCATTTAGACCTTTCCTTCATTCTCATCCATTTCTTTAATTTCTTTTACTACTTCCCAGTTCCCAACCATTTTTTACTGAATTTACCTTAATGAAATCCTCTTCAACCAACTCTCTTCTTACTTCATTACCTGGACTACTCAAGACTTGGATTTCAATTCCAAATTCATAAGTTGGTTTTTCCTCTTTGTCAAAATCATATTCTTCAAATGCTCCATCTAAAGGATTCATCTTAAAATTCCCATCTTCTTCATTCTCAACCGTGTGTGACTTCATTTGCATTTACATTTGATGATCTAACTTGATCCCTATGGTTCTTCTCTGTAGTTCTAGGTAGTGCTCCCTAAGGGCGACTACTAGATGACTGAGATAGTTAAGCCAATTACTTTTGCAAATTATGGATAATGGCTTATTAGTTATTTGTCTTGGCTAGCAAAGTTTATAGCAGCTCAATTATGGTATCATTCTTGTCTTTCTCTTTCTGTAGGAATGACTACTACTGAACCATAGGTAGGGGTGTTCTAGGTGCATTTACATCACTCCATCTCATGTTGAGGTGGTCTCTCCATCCATGGTTATATGTATTTGAATAGGGATTGTAGTTCCCAACTCCTTTATCAAACTAGTTCACAAAATTTGCTTGATCCATACTTGCACTACAACTAGGAAAATACGAATCTCCCATTAGATGATGTGAAAAGCTCTTAGGAGGACCACCATGAGGCAAAGCATCCATGATTTGACATATGACCTGGTCCTCCACTTGGCATAGGTTGCATCTTACTCAACTAAGTGGTAAGTGCTACCATTTGTGCTTGAAGTTTAGAAGCTATATCTTACTCATACATGTTAGCCACTCACCTTGGTCTATTCCTCTCGCTATGTCAATCGAATGCATTCCTTGCCATTGCTTCAATAAGCCTATAAGCCTTGGGATCACTTTTCTTCATCAAATTACCACCGGCTGCAACATCAATCATTGTTTTCAATTGATCACCAATAGAAGTATAGAAAGTCCTGACTAAATCACATAAAGAAATCCCATGGTGAGAGTAACACACGAGGAGTTCCTTGAATCTTTCCCATACCCCATAAAGGGCTTCACCCTTATATTAACGAAATGAAAATATCTCATTTCTCAACTAAATGGTATTGTTGGATGGAAAGAACTTCCTTAAGAACTTTTGTGCTACTTGATCCCAACTTGTCAAATAAGGAGGAGGTATCGAATTTAACTAACTCTTTGCCTTATCCCTAAGAAAGAGAGGGAATAGTTTAAGGCGTATTGCATCATCGACACCCTGTTACTCTTGATAGTAGCACAATTTTGCAAGAAATTCATGAAGTGATCATATGGGTCTTCTAAAGCTCCTCCACTGCATTGATTAACTTGCACCATTTGAATTAAAGCAGGCTTCAACTCAGAATTGTTTGCTTGTATAGCGGGCCATGCTATGGATGGTGCAACTCCACCAACTATGGTCATACAGTACTCCCGCATAGGTCTATCATTCCATTTCTGCCTCCATTATATCCCTCAACTTGGTTTGGATCATTTTCATTCCCATTTCCTTCCATGGTTCTTAAATTCTCAAGATTGGCTCTTCTTTCTCTCAACCTTTGGTGAAATGTCCTATCTATCTCAGGATAAAACAACAATGTCAAATTTAAGACTCTTTCACCTAACATACATGAACAAACTAATCAAAAAACACTATTTTTGAAAATTTCAGATTTTGATGGGAATTTTCAAAATCTTCATATTTGAACAAAATAAAGCAAACAAGAATTTCACAAACCAAAAAGACTCTAAATCAAGAAGTTAACTAGGCCTAAACTAAAAAGACAAAAACAAAAGCAAAGACATAAAAAGAAGATCAAACACACACATTTATATTCACAAACACACAAAAACACAAAAGATAAAAAGCTAGATTTTTTTTTTTATTTTCTAGTTTCTTTTTTAAATGTACTTAGTCTAAGGGATTAATTACTAACCTAATATTAGCAATCGTAGCTCCCTGGCAACGATGCCAATTGACTGGCTATGCTTTTTGTTTTTTTATACTCTTTTTATAAGCACAAAATAACAGACCAATAAACCGAGTGCGTATGTAGCAACAAAAATTATACTGGTGAGACCATGTCGATCTATATGGAGCTATTGGCTAAGTACTAGGTATTTGAGTTCTTCTATAGGCTAAGCTATCACATATTTGACTTTATCTTAAAAAAACCAAGCTATTGAACTAATTTGAACACTTTAAATCAAATGCCCTAGCAACATTATTGAGGATTTCAGGGTCAGGAGATGCCAAAATTGGACCGAAGGTTGCAATTATATTCTCATTTCAATTATTGCTATGCTTTAGATCAATATTTGAAGTTGATTAATTGGGATTTAACCAAACTCATTGGAACTCACACACTTCTGGAATAGCAAAATTCCAATTACAACATAAGTCATCCCACAAAGGTTATTTATCTATAATTATCATGTAAATAGTAACTTACTCATACTAAAATCACTACTCTAGTTGGAGTTATGGACCAAGCACCGCCAAGTGACCCAATCTATATTTCCAATCGCATGAAGTGCGTGAGTTTATGAGTTTTGTTAAAACTCATATATCCTTATGATGAATCCTTTTCAAAAATCCAAGATGTTCTTGTACGAATTATTAGATCCCTCCCAGATTCTCTAATCCTATCTATCTAATTAGTGTTAGCCAAACACAAATCAAATAGACTATACGTAATAATAGCTAAATATCCAATTAATCATAAATCAACATAGAAACAAGTCATTTAATCATCAATTTCATCGAATCCATCATAGCAAAACCCGCAAAAATACAAATCACAACATCATTATAACACAATCAAGCATATAGCAATATAGAGCAAAGGTCAGAAGACACCTCGATTAAAATTTTCTCATGAAAGTCTTCAAAAACCTAAGATCTCAATAAAAATTGGACATTGCTTGATTGCATTAAATCCTAAAATCACCTTCAAGTGTTGTTAGAATAATACGGTTTTAGTGCTATTTGATAGAAATATACATCTTCATGTTTTCAAAAAAAAAAAAATGAAAAAAATGAAGTTCTTTTCGCCGTTGGCACTATTCTCTTCTCTATATTATATTCTGTCTCTTGTCCTTCCGTCTCCTCCCTTTGTATATTTGTTGAGACCCTCTGCGTGCGTTTTATTTTCCTTTTCGAAAAAGGCTACTTCTTTGATACACGTGGGCCTTTCTTACCATTTTCTGTCCAACATATTTCCTTTTCTTAAACTTTCTAGATAAGACTACATGGGCCTTTATTACAACGATAATAAAGTATAAGGGTCTAAAGTTAATCACTTATGTTGTTGACACTTAGTCAATATAACCTCCACACATGAGTTGTTGACAAAATTTTGAGTCAACACATGTTGATCACTTGTGGTTTCTTAGTTACATTTTTAAATCGGTTCAGGATTTCAAATCTCCAATCTGTCTAGATGGCAATTGTCTCTTGCTTTCGTTTTAATCAAGGGTACTTGACTTGCTACTATATTAGAGTGCTTAGGTGGCCTATCGTGTGGAGTTGTGGACACTGAGTATGTGCGAAGAACGCTCAATTTAAAGACAAGGGGCGCTTTAAATGCTAAAGTGGGTGCCCTATTTGCTATCATAGGTGCTCGTGATGTGGATCACCAGTTGTTTGTGGAGTGAGTGAAGGGCTACTGTTGTTGTTTTCTTGTGGCGTGTGTGAGCTAGAGTGGAGAGTTGGCGAAGTAAGGAGCTGATTGAGTGCTCAATTGAGCGCTCCTTCTACTGGCATGGATGCTCTGCTTTTGTCATGGCTACTTAATGTTTGCTCTGTTAGTGACTTCGGGCTACTACATGTGTGTGTTGGCTTGCTGTTGTGATGTTAAGCACTCTAGCTGCTGGTCATGCAATGGTGTGGAAGCTAAGTTTCAAGTGCTCGATTGATGATGGAGACTATCTATTATCGCTGTGCATTGTTGGGTTTTTGTGAGCATCGGAGTGAAGCATTGGAGTAGAGCATTGGAGTTGCTGTTTAGTGTATGTGCGATTAGTTTGAGCTCTTCAAGCTAATGAAATCCATGCTTGTTGCTCTGCTTTTAGTTTGTGGTACTTCTGCTGCTTGGAGATGATTGCTTAATGCGTATAGGAGGCTAGTGTTACTTCCGTTAGCGTAGGTGCTTTATAGAAGAGCTGCTGTTGGATGCATTGCTAAAGTGTTACTTAAGTTGCTGTTGCTGGGGTGATGTTGTCGTGATCTGGTTTGTGTGATGCTTAGCCGGTGTATCAGCAGCAACACATGTTGTTATCGGTGCTAGGAGCAATGTGGAGCTGTTATTGTTCTTGATGTGTTTGTGTGGTTGCTGATATGCTAAATTGAGTAGCATTCAACACTCTTATTTCAATACTTCCAATTCAAGTTTGTTATTGAGCTTTTCAAGGAGTGACCTGCTATGAATGTTCTTAATTAATCACTAAATGAGAATGAGGCTGATATGATATTGGACAAGTGAATATGTCTAGTGTTTCATATGGAGTGCACGGTGGAACGATAGACTGCTGTTACTTGTGTTTCTTTTCCTTTTATCCACATAAAATGCAGTGAGAAAAACCATGATAGAGCTATGAAATAACATAAAAGCTAATAAGTTCTTACTCTCACAGTGGTATTCATCACTAATTAAAAGAATATTAGCACTGGCAGGATTTGATTTAGGAATGTACATTAAGCCCAATATTTTCAAATAACAAACTTGGTTGTTTAGAACATGATCATTACTTTATAATTCCAAATTTCATGCAATTGATCCAAATTGGCATTTCATTTACTTTGAGTAGATTTTTACAATAAAATCCCTACGAATTGCATAGTTTTCTACTCCTTCGTATATTATACATATTTAATCACCATATTTTATTACACTTTTCTTCATACCTTTTCTTTTTTAATTAATTTATTCTCTCTCTCATTCCCTCTCTTCTATGGTTAGCTGTTACCCCCGCTCCTTCTCTCTAATTTTTTTTTTCAATTTTTTTCGTACTTTAATTCATATAATTTTCTTTCATAAATACCACCACATCCCCTCCTCATTTTCACACTTTTCTTACACATAACAAAACTCTACCAAGTTTTCTCCTCAACTTTTCTCCTCAACTTTTCTCTCTAAAATTTATCCCAAGCTTTTTTTCCCTCTTTCACTCGCACACACAATCCTTTCATATTTATTTAGGTAAGATACTAAACACTCTCTTTATATGTATTGTCAAGTAAAATGTGAATATGTATGGTCTTTGAATATTTCCTTCTATGAAAATCCCTATGATGGATATACTTAGGAATGAAAATGCAAAGACAATATACTGTTCATGTCATATTTATGTTCATGTTTATATCGTGTTTTGTTACTAATTTAACTTTCTATATGTAAATTATATATATATATATGTATGTATGTATTTATATTTTTTAGAGCCTAATGTTCACTAACTTAACTTTATTTATTTCGTGCACTTATTTATATATGCACTCTATTTGATTATTTGCTTATAAGACTAGTCAACTTCTAGTTTTAGACTAGTTAATAAATAAAGTCCTAAGGAGACTGTAATAATTCGAGTCTTGGGGAGTTTTGATACAATCTAAGACTCTCATATTTTTATTTATCTATCTTGATTTTTATTTATGGGATTGGAAATATTACAAGTACCGGGAAGCTTTGATAGGAATGTAAGACTTTCAATTTTCCTTTTTTGTGCTTTGCTTTTACTTATTACATGTGATGATTGGATTATTTCAAGTTCTAGAAAGCCTTGGTTATAATCTAAGACTTCCATATTTCTATTTGATTTTCTTATATTTTTATTCATCATCTTGTTTATTTCTTAGCATTAGTTTGTCTTGCTATAAATTAAAAATTAACGAGTATAGTTCATGTACATAGATGCTCATAGTGATGTTGATAAAGAAAACTCTTTCAAGTTTTAATGTTGATAATTCTTTGTTATGTAAATAATTTTCTAAATCTATTTTTCAAAGCCTTATGATTCATTCAAGTAAAAGTAAATTTTGAAACAAAATCAACTTCCTACTTAAAAAAAAAAAATGCCGTGACACCAATGTAATGTTTAGGAAAAATTCTACAACTTGAATTCTTTTCTCAAATACACATAAAAACCCTTTCCATCAAGAAAGAAAATTTAGAACAAGCTATTTACCTAAATTTTTCTTAAATATCAAAACTCAAGAAAATATCAAATAAATACAACTTAGGATATTTTCTTCACTAACACATAAAGTTCACATTTTAAAAATAATTGGTTAAATAAAGTTCCATTATAAGTATGAGATACTTAAGGGTTCAAACTAAATATAAAACCATGATTTTTTGTTAAGTTTCATATTTATAAAAGTCTAGGATTTGAGATTTTATTAAAGTTTAGGAGTTATTTTCCATAAATTTAACTTTTTCTACTTTCCATGAAAATTGTTTGATAAGAATTTCTATTTTGCATAATATCACTAGGACCATATATGTAATATGAGCTATTGTTATTACTATATGATTTCTAAATATGGAAATATTTTATACTTAATTTAGAGAGTTTGTATGAAGTAAAATTTTTTGAAAACTTAAAAAGATCAAAGTCTAGAAGGTCTACACGCAATTTGTATCATGCAATTCTGAGATCTAAATGACCTTAAATGTTTGAGATAACCTTAGAAATGGATAAAGCATTATAAGTAGGTAGAAAACGACTACTCATATGTGAAATTCCGAGTTAAAATAAGTAAGTTATGGCCATTTTAAATTTGAACTTTCATAACTGAGAAAAATGACGTGAATAGAATTGATAGAGTCAGAAATTTAAGTAGAACCTATACAAAACACTCATTCTCGGTATTTCTTTTGCTCAGGTGATGGGGATTAAAGAACTCCCTTCCCTGAAGATTATTTCAACTAGGAATTGCTCTAATGGATGAGTGAGTTATTTTTTATAATTTCGTTACCTTCTGTCCTTGTATAGCAGAGTACTAGAATATAAGAAAAAAAATGGATTTGTATGTGGGATGTCATGGGACTATGTTTGTGGTTTTTCTATGCTTGATCAACAAATAGCAAGTATATTGAAACATCAAAATGGTTGACTAATGCTCTACGTTTCATTGTCATGTTATTGTGTATGTGGTTACCTTGATGATCACCCCTAAATGGAAAGTAACTTGATCAAGTATTGAATAATAAATTGATCATGCATAGCACATCAAAGAATCATATGATTGAAGGCTGTTACTCCTACGCGAAGAGTTGGAAGACTTATGAGATATTGCTGTAGGCATAGTATGCTCCTTCTTAGGAAATTACAAATGTTCGGGGAATGCATCATTATGGAGGAGCCGCGTTGACAGATCGCTATAAGCAAGTATTCGGGGACTAGAAGTAGATGATGCATAACCTTAATTTGAATTCCTTAACCCTTGTTACAAAGGCCTAAATCCGTTTTATGCATGGATTCCAGATGACCATAAATATGTGTGTATTCATATGTTTGTTGCATAGCATATGTTTTAACTAATAAACTTATTTGTTAATGGTTGTTGGTGCGAATGATAGGAAGTATCTTATTAAGCATGTTATAAGTTTACACCCCTATAGGTTTTGTTTGAAATAGAAATACTTAAGACTTTATTAAAGGAGAAAGACGACAAGGAAATCACTTGGATTTTGGGGCTATGATGAAGGATCCAGGAGCTTGGGATAAAGCTTCATTTGGAAACATTTTATATTAGATAAATGAGATGTTTTTACTTTGAAGATTATTATTAATAATTATTCTATCTGAATCATTTGTGGACATTAGCAGGTATGCACCTAAGAAATGTAATACACTTTGTTTAAGTTTATTGATATACAATTCTCTTGCATTGCTATTTAATTGCTACCATCTTAAATTGTACTACTTTAATGTGTATATTATGAAAGCCTTTGCGTCATTAAAGTAGTCATTCATGGACTTTAATATTGTGTATGATAGATTATTATGTTTAGAGTACCCTTAGGATATAACAATATGCCTTTTAATAATACTTCCATATCTTTTGGCATATTCAGTTTGTCTATAACATTTTGATTAAAAAGCTAATATCACTGTTTTATAAACTTTCCAAGATCAATTTTGATAAACATCCTGCCGATCACTTTTCATCTTTTTCTTCCTTTTTTTTTTCTTTTGGCTATTTTAATACTATAATATTATTTCTTGCTTTCAATGGGCACAAAATGATGGCATATTTGATTAGCTAAACCACAAGTGTTTCATTATTCTAGAGCATAGTTGGTTTATTTTCCTCGTAAAATGTAATATATGTTGGTAAAGAAAGTAGGAAATATTTTGAGTACGTTAATTAAAAATGCACATCCGAAGTGTAATAAGAACATAGTTACAATATAAAATTGTTTTAAAAAACAAAATTCACATAAAATGGTTAGAGATAAAGTTCCTACAAGTTTTAACTTATAAATCTGTTACATAATTGTTACATGCAATAAATAAGTAAAGAGGAAGGAAGATTTTGTTTTTGTCAATTCAAACTATTTATCGAAATAAGTTTTCAAACAAAATAATTACCAAATTAATACCTTTAAATCATTTTTTTTTGCCCAATTTAAACCATATCTTGAAAACATTATTTTTGATATACAAAACTGGCATATTTGATTTAAATTATTAAAACATAATCGCACATTTAGTCATGGCGCCGAGTTGAACAGGTTCAGAACTGCGAGGCACGATTCAGGCCATGGTTGAATAAAAACCGACTCGTGACTATGAAAGGCCGGGCCGTTTATGACCCTGACCCGTGAATGATTTTTTTAATTTTTCATAATTTTTAATTAAATTAATAAAAAAACACATAATTAGATTATCATACAATAGACATATGAAGAATCTTAAATTACAAACTTGTGCAAAACAAGTAAAATTTGTTAAAAAAAGTATACTTGAATTGTAAAGTTACTATAGAATGTACATACTTGGACTAAAAATGCATACTTGAACAAATGAAAAAAAAAGATAATTTCATAATAAATACTATCTATTTTATATTGAAATGAATTCAAAAATATTTATTTCTTGCATTTTTAATTTTTTATTTTGACTTACCTTACTCACCGGATCGAAGTCTTGAACCAATGTTGATTAGTTAGACCGATGGGTTGGCTGACGGATCATGACCTGTACAGTCAGGTTGAACCACAAGTCATGACCAGTCAGTGACGGTTTGAGCTATATCTACCTATACTTACATGCCATTTTCATATCTTGATCCCATAGGCCCCATACCAAACAATTAAGTCTATTTTAATTTTTTTTTTTAAAGATAGTCATAAGATCGCGAGGGCTGTAAATAATTAATAAAAACAAAACAGGGAAAAAAAAAGAGAAAAGAGTCAGAAATTAGATTACAAATATCTCGTGGATAAAAGACGAATTACCACGAATATAAAAAATCCCCTCTGGACTTCAGAGTATTAAACCAGCACGGGCTCCAAAGCGAACTTGTCCGAGATCAAACTTCAACATGGCTTCGGCCTCGGCTTCGGCTTCGGCTTCGGCGTTGTCTTCGTCTTCGTCTTCGTTTTCTACTATTGATGCTGCACCTCCAGATCCTGGTGTGTGAATTTCTTACTCTCTGTCCCTCTCTCTCTTCCATTGATCGTCATGCTGCATTCTCTTTCTTCTACGCTTCGAGTCATTCGTAAATCTTCATGCAGTTTGCGCCCGGGAAACCTTGCGATTCGTCGTCTTCGTTGATGGCGAAGATAGGTTTAGTTTGTATGTGATAGTATGAATCTTTATCCGTTTTCTACTCTCGAGTTTGCGTCTGCTCGATATGTGCTATACTTCCGCGGAAATGAGGCGATCGTGACGTCTGATCGCAAGAAAGCGTTTCCGTTTGGTTACTCAGAAAATGAGATGGAAAAACCTAATTAATTAGAATTTAAAATGGCTGAATTGATTTTAACTTCTTCTGCTATGCTAACCAACTTTTAGTGATTTATAGGTGACATTTGCTTTACATTAGGCGTCGATCTTGATTAAAGAGCATTTAGTTGATATTGTTATTTGTTTTCGATATTTTAGACTGATAAAAAATGCGTCGTTGTTGAGACCCTTCTTTACTACGACTTGATCTGATGAATGACTCTTTATACGGCGTAGGCGATGGACTGTCCGATCAAGTACTCCCGATGGTACCAATCCATATCGTCACTAGTGCGGCTCAACTTCCAGCTGACTTTCTCGAACCCTCACCTGAATCTCAGTTAGTGATTGGTTTTGATTGTGAGGGTATGGACCTTTGTCGCAACGGCAAGCTTTGTGTTATGCAGGTAAAGAGTTTGTTAAACTGTAGGACACACGGATTTTTTATTGATCTATAGTTGTAGCGTGTCTACTTTATGACAAATGTAGTTGTGATGCTGCATATTTATTGATCTCCTTTTTGTTTATGTGAATGCACTGATGGTTGGTAGTACTGTAAAAGAATTTCTGTCTTATGTTGTGCATCTGACTATCTGCATGGCAGGGTGATATAACTTATCAATGAGCTGTAATATTACATATCTAGTGCTTGCAATGAAAGTTTCTGGTATCATAGCAATATTGTAGTTTGTTATTTGCAAGTTGACGTTTAGATGCTGATATTTTGTATTTTTGATAATATCACCAACTGTTGACTCAGCTCGTATGTAGTAGGTATTATTTTGATATAATTCTGTTAAGTTTAGCTTCTCAAACCTATTAATAGTACTCAATTGTCACATGGTTTCAACAAAATCCTAGAGATTTAAGTTGGAAAGTAGTGTCTGACACAGGTGGAGACAGCAGTGTTCTTTTTCCTCTTTATTTTAGAATGACTTAGTTTTGGAAGGAGAGAGAAGAGGCTGAACGTTTTCATCCTTTTCTTTTGGTGATGCAACTTGCTTCACATAATGATTTCATTCACATCTGCACTTGATTTCATCCTTCTTTTCTTTAAAGTTTTAGATATTTCCTCAGAAGCTTTTTTATTTATTTATTTTATTGGGTCAGTGGAGCAAATAAATGGTGCTGAATGACATTGGAAGATCTGACTTTATTCACTGGTATTGCTGGGTGAAGTGGGATGCATAGCCTTTAAGATCTTCTGTTTGCTTCCCAACTCACTTTAAAAGTGGTGGGAACCAGTAATTGGTAAATTTGGAAAGAGGTTAGCAGGTTGGAAAACATTTCTTCTTTTTTAAAAGAACAGAGATGCACAACTGAGAATGATATAAGATTACTAAAGCATATAGAGTGTCTTGAGAAGATGGATTGTTGTAAGGTGGAGGAATATCGGTCGTTGATTTAGGGGCTTTCATTTTGTGGTAAAATTCCATTAAAAATCCTTTTCCATGATGTTTTTATGCAATTGATTGCCATAAGAGAACTTTTAAAAGTACTTCATGTTGAGATTGGAGATGCATGGAATAGTCAATTACCTAGATTATGAGTTAAAGGTTTTTGAGCTTCAGTGCATCGGTAATGCCATATCAACAAATGAAAGGGGGGAAGCAGAAATCCGTTGGTATTGAAAATAGCTAGTATCGTCTCTGTGAAGTCCCTTTCTCTTTCTTGATCTTCTATTGAAGTTACTTGGTGATTTACCTTTGTAGTTTGGTGTGAATCATGTAAACTGTGAGCACCAACCCATGTAGGATTTTATCCTTTATTACTCAAATGGAACTCCTTGGGTTTCTTAATCTTGTGAACACCATCATCTTCTTGTGTTTTCTAAGTTTTTCCATGGACTTATCAATGATGAAGTATTATAATTGGACAAAAGATTTTCATTTTAAGGGTGTAGGCAGGTTTAGAAGGATGAGTAATTGGCAAGTAAGGACTGGATTGAAAGAATTTGGAAGTCATTCATTGTCCCACCATATGAATAGCATGTCAAGAGAAGTCACAAAATTGAGAATAAAATGAAATTTTTTAACATATTATTGAATAACATCGGTTGTTTTTACAACGAAAAAGATGAGGTTACTGGGGGCAAAACATTATTTATGGTAGGGTTAGGGCTTATAGTTAGTCTCATAGTCTAAATTTTACATGATCTAGCTCATAATTCTTTAGTTTGGGGTATTTACCCCGTGTTGTGCTTATTGCATAATAGTAATTTATTTCAAATAAAAAAGAAAGAAAAAGATTGCTGCAGTAATGGAAGTGGCTTTAACATCAAACATGATGAAAGACAGGATCCTTACGTCTTTCAACTAGTTTTTAGTTGATTGTGACAAACTAGAATTACAACCATACTCTTGAATTTGCCTTTCCACTGTATGTGTCATCTTCTTCGCTATACCTGGAAGGAATTAATTGAAGGTATTAATCCTCTTTGTGAGCAATTTGTTATGCATCCTTATATTGATTTTTGTTAGAGCTCTAATTTTTTGGTCTGTTGAGTGTTCAAGTGGATCTGGTCCACCTCTTGTGTGTTATCTAAAGTTCTAAAGTTTGTGACTGCTTTTAGGTGCTGTTTTTAACTTTTCTGTTAGTTCCTATTCTACTCTTTCTGTTTAATCTACCATTGGCCAAATTCAGTCCTGTTCATGATTAGAAGCTTCACTTGGTCTGTAGCTTGCTTTCCCGGATGCAGTGTATTTAGTTGATGCGATTGAAGGGGGAGAAGAGCTTATGAAAGCTTGCAAGCCAGCTCTTGAGTCTGCACATATCACAAAAGTTATTCATGATTGTAAAAGAGATAGTGAGGTCTCTAACTTTTTATTTGATATTGCATTGGGTCGCTTTTTGACCGATTTGTGACAGTTTTGTGGTAAAAATTTGATGTTGTTAGGCACTCTATTTTCAATTTGGCATCAAACTGAGAATGTCATGGATACTCAGGTGAGTACCTTGTTACCATCTAAAACCTGTGCATATAGTCTTTTTCTTTTTCTATATGACCTTACAAGTATAATTTTCCAAATGTTAATCCATGTCTATACAATGCGTCCCACCCCATTTAGTTATATTTTCGAGCCTTTGCACTTGCTAACTCTATTAATTACTTTATTGTTAAGGATAAGCAGACATTGGATTAGGATTTGTTTCAAACCGGTGGGGTATTATTATGCTATTGATTCATTAAAATTTGAGTAGGCAGTTAATATGTGAGGGAATATGTTGTTTTAATGATAAAATGGACTTATTTTGAAGAGTAGAGAAAGAGATATAATTAAGGGCAGGGAGCAATACCTTCATTTTGTTCATACTTGATATGGTTGAATGATGTCCTTGCAAAAGTGCTTGACGAACTAGGTGCCATGGAGCTGCTGGAGTACTATTTTTTTCCTTTGTGAAGTGAAGGGGAAACATTTGATCTATAGGAAATTGTGAAATTGTTTGAAGCATGAAGACTAGGTGTTCTCACCACTTTGTGTCCTTAAGTGGGCCAACTACTGGATTTTATTGCTTTTGGAACAGAAAATAATAGTTCTTCCCAGCTCCCCCCGACCCACAACCATAAATTCATTCCATTAGTGAATATCAAAGAGACAATCTTTAGTCATTCATTGTGTAAAAATGGAAAAGAAAAATGAATTTAATGCTCATTTTACTTTAAGATATTAAACAAGCACTCCTTTAGGACTTTGAGGTTTCCAACCTTGGAATCTGCTGCTACTATTAACCCTTTCAATGATTGTCAAACAAATAATTGTGATGGACAAAATTATAGTTTGTTATTGGAGGCAACCGATTGTGAAAAAACAAATTCTGGTTTATTCTCTTAGCAAACATAAGATGTGTCTAAGTTTGTCCGTACTATAAGAATAAGCAACAAAGGTTATAATCTATTATGAATAAAAATCAAATGTATGCAATGATCAAGGGTGTTGTTGCTAAGACTTGACATATTTTTTAAAGATTGCTCAAAGTTTCTTGGATGGGGAGGTATTTGTGTAGCACCACCACGAGAGGTGGCTAAATTCGTGCATTTTTTTTTTCCTGTCGATTTCCAAGTGTTAGTTGACCCCTCTTTCACCATTGTGCTTTGTCCTTGGCATTTTGTTCGACTTTTCTTTGTTGGTACTTCCTTCTTTGCTAACCATTTTTTCTCGTTAGCCTTCTATTGGCTAGTCTTTTCCCTTTGTTTTCTTTCTCCATCATTGGCTTCTTCCTTCTTCTTCGAGCACTTAGGGTCTTCTGCTTGCATGGCTTTTCCTTGCATCTACTCTTGCCGGTTTTATCTATGCTTCTACCCCCAAGTCAAAGCCTTTGCTCATTAAGTTGCTGTAATTTATTTTCATCTTCTTTGACTTTGACAATGTCTTTGGTCGTTCTGGCTTCTTCCTCCTAGTTGGAACCTCTCGTGGCCCCTTATTGTTTGTTTTATCCTTAGGACTATCCCTTCCTCTCTCCCTGGCATTGTCTATGGCTGGATCAGTGTTGGCATCCCCCTCTTTGTCTTCCGCTGTTTCTCTTGTTAGTCCTTCGTCTCTTGAGCTTTGTTCTACCCTTTGTAAAGTTGTGGCCATTGCTTCTTCTGCAATGAAGGTTCCTCTCCCCTGCTTGTCCTTTGAAGAGGTTTTTACAATGACTCTCCCTCGTCATTTGCCCAACCCCTCTTTCCTTTCTTCATCTATCTTAGACAGCTAGTTTCCCCCTTTGCCTTCTTTTTTACCCATCAATCTTCTCCTTTCCCTAAACCCATTCCATCTAAGGAGCATAGCTAGCATAAGTCCTTTGTGGAGGCTTGTTCAAGTTCCCTTCCCCACCGGTTGCAGCCAGAGTTTTATTGTTTCTTTTATTCTTACCCTTCTCTTTGATGGGAAGGTATTGGAGTAGCATCACCATGAAAGATGGCTAAATTTGGTGTATTTTTGTGGTACTACCTTTGTGGGTTGGTCCTTTGGGAAACCCTTTCCTAATTGGTAGATGAAAAGATTGCCCATGCAGTGTAGGCTTTTTTTTGGTTTGCTCAAAGTTTTAAGTAATGAAAGAGGTACTTTCCTTTTCAAATTTGGAAACGAAGAGCAAGTAATGAAGGTTCTTGAAACTCGATGGTACTTCAGTAGCCATTATCTTATTCTTGAACAGTTAGAAACGGGAATAACGTTTGCAAGTGAAACTTTTAACTCCATACCAATTTAGGTTAAGCTATGGAGTGTTCCTATAGAATATTTTCATAAGTAGGGCATTAGGATGCATTGCAAGTAGATTGGGTTAACCATTGATTATTGATTTTATTATAGCTTGGTAAGAGAAATTGAGCTTTGCTCGAGTTGGTGTTGAGATGCAAGTTGACAGTGATTTTGTGGACTCCTTGATTAGTTGTGTTGATGGTATAAAGATTCTTGCAGAAGTTGAATATTAGCTAAGCCTCGTGGTTGTTTTTGTAGCAAAACTTTTGGTGATCATGTGACTGATTGCAACTTGAAGGAAGTAGGTACTTTGCCTCAAGTATTAATGAATTTTGTTATAAATAACAAAGTTGATGAGGTCCCTTCAATAAAAAATTGTGACTAAACCTCTTGCAGAATCAAGAGATGCTATGAATGTCACTGAACTAATTGCTCATTCACTTCGCTATAATTGCAATTCTATTACAGCTTTAATCCTTACGAATAGCTATTATGGCGTTTCGTTCATTGAATAGCGATTCGATGATGAATCCCTATTACACAAAATATTAAATAGCCATTCTTTATTCAAAACTATGAATACCAATTCAATACTGTAATTGTCTTTTCTCAAAATACTACCATTCAAATAAAAAATTAATAAATAAAAATTCTATTATAGTCACATTTCATTCTTCCATAATAGGAATTTCATTACAGTTTTATTCATTTAGTGACGTGTCCGTAAGAGACATTGGTGTCTAGAGTGAAATCTCTTAGGCTAGAATCCTTTCTCGAGATGATGCTTTTTGGCTTTTGAGAGGACATTGTTGTCTTTCCTCCTTCAGGTCAGGCATCTTGGAAATCATCTACTAGTTCTACTTGGACTAAGAAATAAAATAAGAGTGAAAAATGGTGTAAGACCTAAGGGGTCAGCTTGTGATGTGTTTTCTTTGTTTATTTTTAGTGTTGGTATTCTTGTTTTTCCTTGAGTGTTTGGGTTTTCTTGTATTTGCATCACCACTGAAAGCGTGGTTTTTTCTTGGTTTGTCTTAGTACTCATGTTATTGTGTTGCTTTTATAGCCTACTCACTTTACTATATGGAATAAAAGGGAATTTAATTGCGATTTAACGGGAATGTAATAGAGTTGTAATAACCATATTTATTACAATAAAATAAGTGAATATTGGAATAAAAATAAAATATCAATCATGTCTCAATTGTACTTATAATGGAAAGATATTGGTTTTTATAGGTGGTTTCTTCAAGGTAATGGGATTTATGAGAGAGAAAATGAACATTGAATAGCAGTTCATGAGAATGTGGACATGAATTGCTATTTAATATGTAAAATGCATCTAAACATCATAATAAAAACTTCTTATGGAGCTGATAGGAGAATTGAATAGCTATTTGCCCTATTGAACATAGAGCTATACTATGTTTAGCATGCAGAAATGAACTCAGAATAGAGTTGCGAGTGCAGATTCCATTCCTATTTTTATGTTTGGAGGAATCGGCAATTTTAGCTTTGAAAGAGAATTTGATTCTATCTTTGAGAAGGTAGAAACAATTCTATTTCATTGCCTTAATAATTATATTACAATTATTCTTTTATCTTCTTGCATATTTATTATTCACATTTATTATTAACGACATTTTCATATCCATTCTATTCCATTCCTCTTATTTCAAATGATTCCTTTGTACTAAAAGTGACTTAGGGTAGTTGGATTCTCTTTAGTACTTGTATCACCCTAGATGTGTTTAGGTTGTCTTGTTGGGGATTTCCCTTTTGTTGTGTATTTTTTTTCAATTATAAATTGGGGGAAAAAATTATGATGGAAACTTGTCTTACATAAAATTAAATTTCATCGGTCATTAAAGGTAAAAATGAGACATACCAAAGCAAAAGATGAAAATGAGGAAATAGATGTGTTGAGATTAGCATTACATTCATCTGATCTAGAGGCTTAAGCTTATAGATATGATGTGGGTATTATATTTATTATATAACACTTCTTCTCATTTATGTGTCGAGATTTTGACTGAGGTCCATCAAGTGGACAATTGTAATTTTAATAGGAATATAATGAGCGTGTAGAGATTCAAACTCATGAAAGGTTGCTATGATACCATATTTAGGTTAGTGCCACAATCATCTGATCTAGAAGTTTAAACTTGTAGATATAGTGTAGACATTTTATTTATTACATAACAAGATGATATAAAGTTCTTATTTCCTCTCATTTCAATCTCTAAAGAATTCTAGAGTAAGGTTGTCAGAGGCGAAAAGCGCACTCAAGGCGCTACGTCTTGTAATTGCTTGAGGCGAGAAGTGCAATAAAAAGCATTGCTTGAGTGAAATGAGGCACAAATATTTTAAAAAATTATTAATATTATTTTGATACACATAAACATCCACATTTAATTATAGTGTTTAATTTAGACCACCATAAACTATTTAGATAGGTCAAATATTAGATCGATATAACATCGATTTTACAAATGAGCACTATGTGCATAAAAACATTAAGACTTAAACTATTATAGTAATTATAAATGACAGAAAAAAGAACAATTTTTTTTAGGCATTATATTTAATTTTTTTTGGGTAAGTAATTATTATTTTTAATTATTTTAATAAATTTATATTTACTATTAATATTAACATTTATTTTTCCTGGTAATAGTAGATTTCATTATACAGTACAACTATGAAGATTCCATTTGTATTTTATAGTAAGAGGAAAGTGAATATAAAATAGACAAATAAAATGGAGATAGTGGAGTTGGATTTTAAATGTGAGTGAGTGAGAAAGAAAGTGCCTAAAACAAGTCTCAATAAAAAATAAACAAATTAGACAAGTGTCTGCACCAATCAGTCAAGCATCTTGCATGGAATAAAATAAGACGAAAAGTATCATTATAAATAGCTGATGGAAGAGTCAAGGTAGTATGTTTGTTTCTTTTGGCAAACAAAAGAGAGAGAGTAGGGTGATGGTCTTCAACGTGAGAGTGAGAGAAAGTGAGGTAGGGTAGGGCTTCTTTCAAGTTTTAAAAGCTATCCTTTTTTTTTTTTTTTTGCCAGCTGTGGGGTAGGGTTTTTTTTTGTTCTATTTGTGGAGAATGCTTTTCCTGGTTTTATATTTAAGGAAAAGAATTAAAAAAAAAAAAAAAAAACAGGCGCTTGCTTGGCGCCTATTGCGCCTTTCACTTAAGTGCACGCCTTATGAATGGTGCCTTGCCTTGGGTGTCACAAGGTGTTGCCATGTGCCTCGCCTCACCTCGCCTGAGCAGCTAGGCGCAAGAGGTGAGCGCCTTTCACAACACTGTTCTAGAGTTTGAAGAAATGATTTCACATATATTTACTACCAATGCAGGAAACAATAAAGAGCTTATTCATTGCTTGTTATACCTTGAGCATTTGGAAATGTTTACTCATTACTTTAAGTGCAATGTATTATTAATTTGCTCATATTAATGAGCATGACCAACCGGATTAAATTTTAATAGTTGATGAATTATTGGCATTCTAACTGATAATATTTGAAAGTAAATATTATACCGATGAGGAATTAATTAGCCGAGGGAGCTGGATCTTTTACTAGAGTGATCTTGAGTTTTCCATAATATCTTAAGCTTTTACATTTACTGGTCATGGATCTAAATTCAATTGTTGTCGTAGTAGGAGATTCCTCCAAATCTTCAAATTCCCCATTTAATTATTCTTGTGATAGGCCCAAGTCAAGATCCAAGCCCACCCATAAAAGGAAAGTGTTAGAATATAAAATATAAGAGCTCATGTCGATTTAGAAGCTTAAACTATTAAATTGGTTGTGTTATGATATGTTGTAGTTACTAAATATTGTAATTAATATAGTATTAGGCAGAGGTTGGTAGGAACTTTGTATATCTCCTTGCATATACAGTAACTCAAGAAATTAAAAACTACCGTATTCTTCTTATAACATGGTATCAGAGCTATCTAGTAAGAAAATAACACTATAGTCAAGTTGCCCTAGTGAGCGAACGTGGGAAGTTTTTTTTTTTTTTTCCTTTTTCTTGACCGCTAGTCTAGAAAGGAAGACCACCCACTAGTTGGCCAACCTATGAAATCTAGCGACCAATGTAGGCATGCATGGGCCTCATGTACTGCTCAAAGCTTTCAGCCTTCTAGATCTTCGTCGGCGCATAGGGGTTTAGTTCCATTTTTCGATAGCCTTTTGTTCCTTTGGAAGCTTCGATGCTACTTTGGTAATATCATTCCTACTTATTGGTGTTGTTTTGATCTGTTGAAGTGTGTTATGGATTCTTGAACTATCGTATATTGCTGATATTGTTGTGTTGCACCATGTGTTACCGATTCGTGGTGTAGGTTGATTTGTAAGTGATTTCTCTTATTCAGTTGGCTATACTTTTGGTGATTGTGTTTGGCAGAGCATTTTTTTGGTGCAAATCATTTGTGCTGTTGGTGATTATATTTTGGTATATTGGCAAGACTCGGAATGTTTGTGTGGCTAGCTTGTCATTCTATTGGTAGAAAAGTCCCTATAAAATGGCTGATGGTAAACCTTAGATAGTTGATATATTCTTATAACGAGTGAGATTACAGAATGCAAACTTAATGGAAAAAATTTTGTTGTGTGGACCAAAACAATGTGGATATATTTACGAAGCATTTAGAAAGATGATCACCTCACTAATAATCCACCAACAAACTAGGCATGTGTATGTGATGATGCCTGGATATTTTTGCAACTTAGAAATTCCATAAAGAGTGAGATTATTAGTCTAGTTGAACATTGTGAATAGGTCGAAGAATTGATGGAGTGCTTGGAATTCATGTATTTTGGAAAAGGAAATATTTTCTGAATCTATGATGTGAGTAAAGGTTTTTATCATACAGGAGCAACAAGATCAATCTCTTACTAGTTATCTTATGAACTTTGAGAAGATATATGGGGAATCGAATGTATTATTACCATTAGTCCTCATGTGAAAGTTCAGTAGAATCAACGGGATCAGATGGCAGTAATGGTTTTTTTGCTGGTCTTCGTCTAGAATGTGGTTCTATCAAAAACATAAATTCTCTTTGGTCTTGAGATATCATCTCTTCAAGAGACTTTTACTAGGATACTTTGCATAGAGAATCATATATTTGTTACTCCATCATATTCTATTAGGGTTCTTGTCAATTGAAGTGCAGTTTGCTTCTATATTTGAAAAAGAGGAGATAATACTTAAGAACAAAATTCAGGAGAAATAGTGTGCTATTATTGTCATGAGCTTGGACATATAAAGTGTAATTGTAAGAAGATGCAAACTTGTAACCAAAAGAAACATTTAGTACATAGTGCCTTCACTGGCTCTATACCTAGTTCTTCTAAAAAGACAACAACAAATTCTATTGATGAATATGCCAATTTCTCTTAGTATCAAGAGGCATTGAAGGATTCATCTCATCATATATCTGCTGTTGTTGAATTAGGTAAGCCAACTAAGTGTCTCTTTCCTCATCTTCTAAGTGGGTTATTGACTCTAGTGCCGCAAATAATCCTAATCTCTTCTCCACTTAGCAACCATAACATCTCCTACAAACGTCACTCCAATAGGTGGTTTCAAATCATGTTCTTGGATTTGATACTATTAATCCAACTCCTTTGATTTCCCTGTCTTCTGTATTAAGTTTACCATGGTTCTTTTTTTTTTTTTTTTTAAACTTACTATCAATCAACTCATTCATGCAAAAAATTTTTGTATCTCATTTTTCCCTAATCATTTTCTGATTCAGGATCATATGATGAAGAAGATTATTGGTAAATGATATGGATCAAGAGGTTTCTATATTTTAGATATGCAGGTGCTAAGATCTGTTGCATGCTTTAGTGTCCTAACACCTTCCGATGCATACTGCTACCTTGATCATCTCTCTCTACTTGTGTTGAAGACAGTTTGTCCTCAATTTCATAATGTATCTAACTTAGATTGTGAATTGTGTCACTTTGCCAAACATTATCATTTTTCTAGTTTGCTTGGAGTCAATAAAGATCTAGTTTGTCTTTTCAATTAGTCCATTCTGATGTATGGGGTTCTTGCCAGTTGTGTATAAGACTGGTTTTCGGTATCTTGTTACCTTTGTGGATGATTATTTTCATATGACTTGGCTTTATCTTATGAAAAATCGTTCTAAGGTATTTTTGAGATTTTTGTATTGAAATAAAAACACAATTTAATGTCTCAATACATACATTAAGAAGTGGTAATGCCAAAAAATATCTCTGTCATTCCTAACAGATATGATTCAAAATGACATTCTTCACCAATTTTTGTGCAGATGCACCTTATCAAAATAATGACAGAAATAAGAAACAAGCATCTTCTTGAGATAACAATAACACTTTTATTTTAGATGTATGCTTTTAAACAATTTTGGGCTGATGTAGTTTCCATTGCCTATTTTTTGATTAATTATCTACCCTTATCCATTCTTTAGGGTGTGACTTCTTATAAAGTATTGTTTCCTACAAAGCCATTGTTTCCCATTAAACCTTGGATATTTGACAATACTTGTTTTGTTCATAATGTTCATCTTTAGGTCATTAAACTGATCCTAAATTTCTTAAATGTCTTTGTGGATTATTCTTGAGCTCTAAAGGGATATCGGTTTTATTGTCCCTATCTTGACTAGTATCTTATGTCAATTGATGTCACGTTTGTAGAAAACATTCCGTTTTTCCTTCATCCATTGGAACCTCATCATAGGAAGGGGATGACGGTAGGTTGATTTATCATAATACTTGTAAGTCTTTAGGTTCACCAATGCGGCTGCCTCCACCTCTGCCATCACGATCTCCAATTCGACATGTATATTCCAAACGATGAGACCCGCTTGCTTCTTGTTCTGCACCACTCTGTTCTTCCTCAATGGATATGATCTTAATTGATCTTGATCCACCTATAGCTCTTCGTAAAGATAAACGTCAATGTACTTATCTTTTTTCTTCCTTTATATCGTATGATCACTTCTCATCATCATTTTCTTCATCTATGTATCCTTTGATGCTATGACCATTCCAAAGTTTGTTATAGTGTTCTTGAACTCAAATCGGCCTACCAAGTTCAACCAGATTCTACCACCACAACAGTGGGTCGGTCATGTATTTAGCCTGATTGGCATCGAATCGGATTGCTAGGTCGACTTGGCTGAATTGACCTTGTTCGACCCCCTACCCCCTACCATTTATGGGCTAAATTCTTGGTTCAGTTCCAACAACATTGGTCTATTCATGTTGGTCTCTTACGTCTTGGTTGGCGAGATGTTATGGTAGAAGAGATAAATGCCATGGACACAAATAGAACTTGGGATCTAGTGGATTTAACTAGATAGAAAAAGGCAAGTTGTAAATGGATATTTGCAGTTAAGGTTAATCTTGCTGGTTTAGTAGCTTGGCTGAAAGCTTGTCTTATAAGAAAAGGTTATGCTCAAACCTAAGGTGTGAATTATTTACACATATTTTCTCCTATGGCTAAGTTGCTGTTATACCCTTATTTGTATTTTAGCAATTTTTAATCATTGGCTCCTGTATCAACTAGATATAAAAAATGCTTTGTTATATGGTGATCTGCATGGGGAAGTATATGAGGAAGTATACGGAACAACTGCCTGGGTTTGTTGCTTAGGGGAAGTTGGGTAAAGTTTGTCATTTTCAGAAGTCATTATATAGATTGAAATAGTGTCTTTGAACCTGGTTTGGGAAATTCAATCAGATAGTTGAAAATTTTAGCCTAAGAAAGAGCAAGTTGGATCACTCGGTATTCTTTAAGTGTTTTGACATCGATATGATTATCCTCATTAGATACGTTTATGATATTATCATTACATGAAGTAATAATATTGGAATTGCCAGTCTCAAGTCATTCTTCACACTCAATTTTGTACTAAGGATTTAAGATCACTAAAGTATTTCTTGGGAATTGAGTTGGCAAGGAGCAAGGAAGAATCCTCCTATCTCAATGGAAATTTGCACTTGACTTATCAATGGAGATGAGTAAATTAGGAGATAAGTTGTGTAATACGCCTATGATTCTTAATATGTAGCTTACTAAAGAAGGAGAGTTGTTCAAGGACCTAGAGAGGTATAAATAGTCGGTTTGGAAGTTACAATATCTCTCAATCATCCATCTTGATAATGCATACCCAGTTAACGTTGTAAGTTAGTTTATATCTTCTCCTATAGTGTATCATTGGGCAACTTTATACGAGGTTTTGTGTTATCTAAAAGGTGCCCTTGAATGTGGTTTAGTGTATGAAAACCCTGGACATAATTATATTCAATATTTCTCAAATGTTGATCGGGCAGAATCTAAGATTGATCGAAGTAGAATTCTCCCTGAGGTGGTTCGAGTCTAACATGTGGACCTACTGGGTCCCATGATGGGTTGGATTAATGCTTGTAATAATTTTTAATTAATTTATAATTTTTTTAATGAGAGACCTATTGGGACCTGTTGAGTCCATAGGTTTGGCTAGTGGGCCCGTCTTAGACTTATGGACCACGGTGGGTCTGGTTGGTGGGTGTGTCCATGGCTGGATCCGCCTTTGCTTGGCTGGGTCGTGTCTGGTTCGGATCCGACTCGAAGAGATGTCTAGATAAAGATTAACCACTGGGTACTATGTATTTGTTGGAGGTATCTAGGATCTGTTGTTTCATCATATTTTGGTTATTTTAGTATCATATTTTTATCGTTTTCAAATAGATGTTTATCAACAAACAGATACTTATAAAAAACTGATAGTTTTATTCATAAACTGACTAAACAAATATTATATAGATATAATACCGATAAGTTACAGATATGATGCCGATAAGTTACAAATGCAGATCAAATATAAATATGATGTAAATAGAAGTCCGACAATTCAATCCAGGCTCCTAATCTCTTGAAAGTGCAAGAAACAAAACATAGTATCCTGCGCAAGTGCAGAGGCAAATATAGAGATCTTGCACAATCAACATGTGGAATAATGTGGATTCATCAACTCTCTATTGAAGTTGGCTTGAATGTGCCTAGACTTGCACAGCTATGGCGTGATAATTAGACATCTCTTCACATTGCATCTAAACCCATGTTTCATGAATAAATAAAGTATATTAAAATCGATTATCATTTCATCCTGAGAAGATATACCAAAATGTGATTTCTACTGGATCTGTTAGAATTGGAGAACAATTAGTAGATAGATTCACCGAAGCTTTGAATGGGGTTAAAGTTGATGTTATCCGTGACAAGTTGGGTATAATCAATATCTATGCTTCAACTTGAGGGAAAGTGTTATGATGCATTATAGTTACTAAATGTTGTAATTAATATAGTATTAGGTAGAGAGGGGTAGGAATTTTGTATCTATATGTATATGTATCCTCTTTGTATATACAATAACACAAGAAATTAAAAACTATTGTATTCTTCTTCTTATAACAGGTTGTTTGTGGAGTTAAATCCAATAAAAATTTGTTTTTTTGATACGAAATTTGAGATCTACTATTAAGTTTGAGTTGCATTTTATCTTTTGAAAAGCTGAATTCAGCTTAGAATTTCTGCCTACAGAGAAGTTCATAGGTGAAAGATAAGCTGGGCACAGTTTCAAATAAAACGGCTCAAAGTGAATTAGTGATGGTTGATATCTATGCATTTCTGACTGCCGAACGTATTAGAATGAAAATTTAAGCTATGTAGTGTTTGGGTGTGTGCTCTTGTACTTTAAGCCTAGTAGTTCGTTTAATTATTAAAAATATAAGAATTTGTTCTACGCCAGGTTTATGGAGGTCTTTTCCATTTTTACCACAGAATTTGTTGAACTTTCAAGTTGCTCATGCATATCTAGCAATCTGATGGAAAACATAAAAGCACTGTAACATGTTAAAAATATCTTGCCTGTATTTTGGTACTGATTTTTTATACCCTTTCAAGTCATATATAAATTAGTCAGTAACTTTACACCAAGTACGTACTTGTTTGTGACCTGCAAACCTTCAAAATCTTCCCTATTACTGTTGAATAAAAAAAATGTCCTGTATCTATCTACAGAAGTTTTTCGGGAAAAGGAAAATAATATTAATTTTTTTAAAAATAATTACAAAAATACCACTAAGATAAAAATAATAAAAAAATAGGTAAGTTGATCTCGTCTAGAGACGAGGTCATTAGTGGTCCAACCTTGTCTCTTCAAGAGACGAGGTCACTATATTTTGCACTGACCTCGTCTCTTGAAGAGACAAGGTTGAATCTGTTATCTTCAACCTTGTCTTTTCAAGAGATGAGAAACGAGGTTGACCATTAATGACCTCGTTTTTCTAAGAGACGAGATCAACTTGTCTATTTTTGGGTTTATATTTTCATCTGACAGATTTGTGTAATTTTTTTGAAAAAATGGTTATTTTTTTTCTTAATCCGAAGTTTTTCCTTGTCATGTATGATGTATCTTGTGCTGATTAATTTAAAAAAAAACGCTCTTAAAGAAAAGGATCTTTTTTAGAGCTTGTTATTCAATATAACTGATTTTTTTTAATAAATTATTGCCAAACCTTATTTAACAATGAATGGAACTGAAGATGCTTTTGGACCAGAGCTGTACTGTGGTTGGACGGACAATGAATAATGTCTCTCAATGGAAATAGGCATTCTGAGTCCTTAGATTCTCAATGAAATTTTGCCAGGACCTATACTTGTGAACCAACATTGGTGCGGAGGTGATGATTGGGTTAAATATATCTCACATGCAAGTTTGCTATTGAGTTGGAAAATGTGCATGCATTGCTTTGACTAAGATTTACTGGAATTAGATTTTTGCATGTTTGATTTCAAGCTTTTGTCCTGAAAGATGGATGTCATTTCATGACACTTTTCCCTGTGTAATAGCTTTCTGATTGCTTCACTGGGTTATTTGATCGAAAACTTTATTGGAGTAATAAAATGTGGATCACTGTCATGGAAGTAACAATTCTTTACTATTGAGTCATTTAATGTCACCTGTTTGAGATTGACTCACCATTGTCATTTCTGCAGATAGCATATTCTCTCATAGAGGACAGAAGGAAGGAAAACTCCCAGACTACATATCTTTTGTTGGCCTGCTTGCTGATCCACGTTATTGCGGTACATTGATTATACAGTTTTGAATGTCTTCAAATGCTGATTGCGTACCACAGAAATTATATGAATTATCAGTTCAGCACTTCCTTGGATCATTATCATGTAGCTTGAAATTTTTTATTGGTCTTTGATTTATTTTTCTGGTTATAGTTTTAAAGATGCTGATTATACCATTGCACTAAAATTGTATGAATTATCAGTTCAGTACTTTCCTGAATCATTACCATGTAGCTTGAAAATATTCATGGGTCCTTTTTTTTTCTTTTTCTTTTTTTGGTGTTGGTTTTTGTTTTGGGTGGGGGGTGGTGTTGTGTGTGGGTGGGATAAATTCAGTATTGGGTGATTAGTCTTTGCTTCTAACAAACAAAGGGATGGGAAATATTGATTCCATTCTCAATTGTAAATTGATACATTGATATATGTATATATACAAACTAAATGAGTCTAAAATAGGAAAGCTAGGAAATTAGAAATAAATAAAAGATATCCTACTTTCTATATTATATTCTACTTGCTATATTTATTTATTTACACCCTACAACAGATTCATTGGTCTAATTAGTATTTCGGTAGCATGCATGCAAATGACTTAACATTACTGCTTGGAGACACAATCTAATGCCATGTATTGGCTTTATGATTTTTTTTTCTCTCTTTTTAATGCAGGCATATCTTACCTTGAGAAAGAAGAAGTGCGTATTCTCCTCAGGAAGGTTGATATTTACATTTGGTATTAGTTGCAATACAGCTAACGATAGGAGTTAAGTAAGAAATCTATTTAAATTAATTGATCTCATACTCAAAATTATTATGTAAGATGAAATAGGCAACACTATATTAATGAGAAAAACCTTTAGGTCTTCTGATATTGTGGCAAGACGTGGAAAGAAAGAGAGATCAATTCTTATTTTTTCTCCTCCTTTGTGGAACATTGGATTGGATGACCACAAAGACCCTTTCCTTTATGTTTCTTGATTTCTTTCATCATAAAACTTGGAAGTACAGAAACACAGGAAGGTGAATACAGGAGATAATAGGAGGGTGAGCAATATAGGTAGCGGTGAAGTAACCATTAAAAATAACATTCCAGTTACACTCTAGCTGATTTATTAGACACGAAGGTGAGGAGCTGCTGTTATATGAGCCAGAGAAGAGTAGTCTATGTAAGTGTAAAATTTTGATGCCATGGTAGTGTTTGGTGAATAAATAACCATATGCCATTCCCAGGATCCAAAATTTTGGATGTACAGGCCTTTGTCAGAAATGATGATTCGTGCAGCTTCAGATGATGTTCGCTTTCTTGTTCACGTCTATCACAGGATGATCGAGAAGTTGAATAAGCGTTCCTTGTGGTATTTGGCAGTTCGTAGTGCCTTGTACTGTCGGTGCTTTTGCATCAATGATAATGATTATGCTGATTGGCCAGCTTTGCCTCCTATTCCAGGTTACATTCCCCATCTGGCAACTCACTCTTGAATAAGATCTATGCTTCTAATGTGCTTTATTTTGGTACTGAAATTGCTGACTAGCAATATTTTCCTTTCGGTGAGAGTGATCATATCCTAGTGCCTTTTTTATTTTATATTTTTTGGATTGGGAGGGTGTGGGGTTGTGCAGCTTAGTGGTCATTGTTAGTGTATGAAAAAATGCAGTTGCAGACAGAAAATCATAGTACAAATCTTCTCTGGGGTCATTTGTAGTGGAAGTATATAATCTTCGGTTATTATTTTGTCAAGAAGGAAGAAATATCTGATGAAAGATGGTGATTTTGATAAATTACAGGGAATAATGATCTGAACTTATGGCCTTTATATTGGATATAGATCTTTATCATGTCTAAGAAAAGGGGAGATGCTTTATTCCCCCCCAAAAAAAAAAAAAAAAAAAAAAAAGAAAAATGGAGATGAATAAACTACTTGTCATTGTGGATTAGATAATGAATCGATGAGAATTTTTTGTTCTTATGTGATAATCGTTGCATCCTCCTATTGTAGATGGCATTACAGAAGATGGTAATGCTCTGGAGAGAGAAGTCCTTTCAGTTCTTGACGTTCCTCCAGGAAATATGGGACGTGTTATTGGTAAAAGGGGAGCTACAATTAGGTTCATCAAGGATGCTGCGAGTACATCTCTCTCTCTCTCCCCCCCCCCCCCCCCCCCCCGCAAAACCAATGCACCTGCACTCCTGCTTATACTTCATTCGTGCCCTCAGCTTGCTTACCGTGCCGTTATCTTTATGACATATGTTCTAACATACGAGGTCTTATTGTAAGCCACCATTGCATAAAGCTACAGAAAAAATTATATATTTTCAATGTGGAATTTCTTACAATAATGGAAATAAAGAAAGCTTTGCTATTGAATTAAAAGAATGTCAACTATATTCTAGATATAAGTATAACAGCCTACTCAAGATTTTTTCCATAAGAAAATGGGAAGAGAGAATGCATCTTTCCTTATTTAAGTTCGGTCTCAATTGAAATCTTGTTTACTGCTTTCACAGCAGCATTCTTCTATTTTGCAGTGCGGAGATCCATACGGGAGGTTCTAAGGGGCCGCCTGACAAGGTTAGTTGGATGAATGAAGTTTTTTAAATGTGTATTTAGTTAAAGAAAATGCTTTACATGATTACATCTCTGCTTTTATTGACCAAATTTCTTAGGAAATGAAGCTCTTCTTTGATCTGACAATAACTATTGTTTTCCTTTACCATGCTTCTCCTTGTCTGTAAAGGTAAAGGATACTAGTCCCTCTATTTTTCAGCGTGTCATCCTCTATCCTCTGCCCTCAGATTGTTTTAATCAGAGACTCCATTGTCCTTTTTGTGCGAAGCCAAGGCATTGAGACTTGCTGGTTCTTTTCTTTTGTATACCATCTCTTCTTGTCATTCCTTTTGCTTCAAGGAAGCACAGTTGTAATTTGACCAGTCATCTCCAGGCATAGGAACTACTTTACATAATTCATGCACCAGTTAAGTATAACTTGCACCATGTAGGTGGCTTAAAAAGTGTCTCGGTAGGAACCTCAATTGTCACAAGAGCTTATCCACTAGGCCAATCCCTTGGGTTTGGTCATTGCTGTCACTCTAATCCTGGTGTTCCTCAATATATCCAAGGCCATGGAAACAAGTGGTGGACCTTCTATTCATAGAACTTTCTGAAATTCTTCCTTGAGTCATCTTGGCTATGATTTTCTTTACATTCATAATATCTGCGTTATTATGGAGCTACTATGAGGCAATGGTTATAAGATTTTCAAGGTGGATGCTTGATCCCACCGATACAAATACACATGGGACCTACTTAGGTCAAGTCACTTACTCACCATACGTACCATTTTTTTAACTTACAATCTATAATTTTTATATGTAACTTAACACACTTACAAGTTACCACATCTATAACTTTTAAAACAAACTTACAACTTTATACAAGATACAACGGTGGATTTTACATCTTTCCTATAAGTGACTTGACCCAAGTTCAACCCAAATGCATATTAAATTACAATGGAAGTTTCTCACAAGATTTCTTAATTATAGTTTTCATGTGTGCTTGATGAAAGTAAACCATTAAACTGGAGTTCATATATAAGACTAGATCTAGGTCCCGTTTGTTTCGATGAAAATGTCTTTTAGGAAAATGTTTTGTCATTTTTCCGTATTTATTTAAGAAAAAATAGGGCAATTAATGGAAAACATTTTTCTTTATTTCGAAAAATTTCATAGCTTATTTTTAAAAACCACTTATGAAATATAACTGTGTAAATCATTTTTCCATTGATTTACGAGTCCACCTACTAATTGTTACTATCCAAAAACATTTATTATTATTTTAAATATTTTTCTTTTAAGTAGATTTTTTAAACATTTATGAGTTACCTCGAAACTGTAAATAAAGGAAAAGTATTTTTATAAAATTAGCCAAATATTTGAAAATATGTTACTTTTCTAAAAAACTTTTTCAAGAAAAAACTGTTTTCAATAATAAATACTTTTCCTCAAAACAAACGGGGCTTTAGTGTTGAGAATGACATCCAATATTGTACGTAATATTCTTTAAATTTGTTGAACCTAAGTCATATGAAATCTTGATAAGGAGATATGGAGCATGCTTACAAATTAAAGATATGTTTTGATAAGGGGCATGCTTATGATTGCAATTAAAAGAGTGCTTTCAAATCTCTTAGTTGCATCTTGATTCAATTTGCATGGAAATTTCAGCAATGGTTGTCTTGTAGGTGTTCATCATAGGACCACCCAATGAGGTAAGGAAAGCAGAAGCCATGATAAGGGGAAGAATGATGGACTTGTGATGAGTGTAGAAATCACCGCCATCCCTTGTTTCTACATATTTACTCTTATTGCTAACCATGGTAATTCATGATCAAATTAGTTGGCTTCATTATACAACCTCTCCTCTATGTTTGTACAGTGATTACACCCTTCGGATCTCTTATTGCTGTGTATTATTGAGATAGTGGACTCTTGTAAATGAGGTGTACTCTAGTTTTATGAACTGTGATAGGTCTTTTTGTAGGCCATACAAAAGGTCTCAGCTTCTGCAAGTTTTAAAGATGATTTTTCTTGGGAGTTCTGCATAATATGGAATGTGTAAACATGGGAGGTGCCTTTTATTTATTTACTTTCTTTTCCGGTCAGACCATTTTTTTTTTGACGTTATAACCAACTGCCAGTCATTGCCCACTTCATACTGAGGGGGCGGGAGTAGACATCCCAGGGGTTGGGTCTGACCCGGCCCAGGCAGGTGTATGCTTGGGTCTGGCTTGTCCGGACGGAGACTAACACATGAGCTAACCTACCTAAGTGTCCTGTATAAAAAATAAATTACAATTATTATTTAAAATAAAATTAGAAAATATGAATAAAAATTAAATGAAAAAGGTAATACAAAAACATAAAAAAAACTTAAATGACATTTAATTCTTGAATAATTTTTCATATTAATAAAAATTATTTATGATATATTCATAATATTTAACGTGTTATCTTAACAACATAAGAAATTAATGGAATTGACAAACAGGTTTGCTGTATATAGCCTCACCAAGTGAATGATGTCATTTATAAACAATGTGGGATCTATTTTTTTTTGGCCCCCTTTAATCGTTTTTTAGATATTTAGAGTGTTATGTTAATTCCCTAATAATTCGATTGAAATGAAATGTGCTTGTATATAAGTATGTGCACATTCTTAATATTTTTAAATGAAAATGGGTTGAAAACTATAATAATCTTAGACCTAGTTTTTATTTTTAGTTTTGAGTTTTACTTTTAGATAAGTTTTTATAATTTATTTGAAAAAAAAAATTCTTAGGATGACCTGCCTTTTGACTTGGTTCTTGCAAAAACCTAAACTAGACCTTGCTACCTAGGGTAGACATCTCTTCTAGTCGGGTTGGATCATCTTTTCATGGACTCATAAGAATGTAGGGTAAGTTCAACCCATGGATTTGTTGGTTTTTAGGATGGATTGGGATGATTCTGACTCGTTTCTATTTGAAAAAACAAATTTAAGAATTTTTTAATTAAAATAATAAAATTTTAAACTTTAAATATATAAAATAAACATAAGAATATACTACTCTTTATCCTATATTTATCTAATACTATCAAGGATGTCTAAATTAAAATAATAAAATTTTAAACTTTAAATATATAAAATAAACATAAGAATATACTACTCTTTATCCGATATTTCTCTAATACTATCAAGGATGTCTAAATATTTATATAGAAGTATGCTTCTATTAAATTGAAATATTAGCAATATGGAAGTAGAGTAACATTCTTACATTATTTAGATGAGTATGAGATATGGTGATTTTGAATTATATCTATTACATGTTTTATTGTCAATAAAGTATTAAGTATTATGAATAGATAATTAATAATTTCTGTTTACATGGAAAATAGTCTAAACATTAAACGTTATATACTTTATTTAATTTTTCTATTATTTTAAATTTTATATTATTTTATATTATATACTTATTTTTATTTTATATTTTGATAATATAAAATCATATTAAAAATTTAAAAATAAAAAAAAATTTATTAAGGAATCTTAAGGATTTACTAGGTCCATGGATCCAGCTAGCAAATCTAGCTTGGACCCATGGATCATGGTGGCAAGTCTCGCAGGGCTGGACTAGTCAGCTTGTAGCGATTTCTAAGGTGGGAAGGAGGGTAGGATGGTATCACACCCCCATCCTAGGCACAATCGCAACTGTGGGGGTGCCTCTAAGTTCGCAGACAATTCTGGGCAAACAGCGTGATGCCAAGGACATTGGCCCCATCCAAAGCCTCCTCAGGCAACTCCTTCAAGGTATAATAAGATTATTCTCTACCTGTATCAATCGAGTCTAAGCTGCAGTCTTGCAAACCTGAACTCCAGATGTAGCCTCCCTAGCATCATGCTGCTTGCCCAGGGTTATCTGTGGACCTAGGGGTACCCTTATAGCTGTGGTTGTGCCTGGAATGGAATGTGACAAATGGCCCATCATACTTGTTTCATGTGAATTTTGCTGATTCTCCTGGTGCTCTCAATGGCTTGTTGTTGGTGTTTAGACGCCATTCCTTTCTGGCTTGTAAGGATATTCACGGTTCGGTTAATCGGTCTGTATCCCTATTTTTTGATCATAACTGTAATGATCGGATTTTCAATATCTTGATTCTAAATCAATCCATTATGAACGGTTAACCATATTAACAGTTAACCTTTTTTTTTCTATTAATTTTTTCGGTTTTTAACCGTTTAAAGTAATGATTATGCAAATTTTGCAGTTAACCATATTTTTCAATATGTCCTAAAAGAATTAGAGTATTTTTTTGTATAATTATATTAAAAAGTATAAATTAAGAATGTAAGACATGTAAAATAGTTGTTAATATATATCGGTGCCATCAGGATAATAATCATAATAGCCTTTTACTCATATGTTCTTATCAAACTTGATTGATTGAGCTTAATACAAATCTCAATCAAACACTATCATTCCAATTTTTAAACATATATGTATTTGTTTCTTCTTATCTGAATCATTCATTTTAACATAATTCATATTGATAATACTAAAAGTATAATTATATGGGTATATTATATATTATATATATATTTATAATTACAGATCGGTTAACCGAATCCATTGGTTTCTGGTATTTAAAAACCGCAACCAAAACAAAAAAAAATAAAAAATGCTAATCCTAAACCGAAACTGATGGATTGGCTAATCGTTTTTTTTTTTTATCAGATAGGTTTTACGATTTCGGTTCGGTTATCCCAAACATTCGATTTTTTTTGCATACCCCTATTGGCTTGTTGGGATGACTCAATCGGTTCCTTGACCAGTTAAGTTCACTAGTTTGTCTGATGCGTTTAGCCAAACATGCTAAAGATGCTTCATATAATTATAAATAGTTCTATTCAACCTTTTAGGGAAAAGGAAAAAAAAAAAGATGATTTTTAAAAAATATTAAAAATACTGTAACATAATAAATAATCCCATTAATAGACAACTTAAACTCATCTCTTAAAAAATAAGTTTATTAATGTTATTTTGGACTCGTCTCCTCAAAAGAGGAGTTAATAAATAAACTCGTCTCTTCATTATAAATATATTGAATACGTCTTTTTATGAAACGAGTTTATTACAATTTAAACTTTTCTTTTAAAAAAATAAGTTTGATTTACCTATTTTTAAAATCATGTTTCCTGCAGTAGCAATTTTGTATTGTTTTTTAAATTAAACAACGAATGCTTTTCTTTTCTCCTTTTCCCCAACCTTTTGATATTTTTACATTTACCTACTTTTAATTTCCTCCAACAGTCAATAAGTCGGTTGGTTTCTTATATATATATTATTCTTTTTGAATATCCTTGATAGCCCATTTTGTGAACATTGCTCAGAAGATCCTTTAATAATTTACGGGCACTAGGTTCTTGACTTCTTGCCTAAGATTGGTCAAGTCAAGAAGAGGCAAGGCCCAGTTTCATCTTCTAATTCTTGTTTGTTTGGTCTTGCGATAACTCGGTACGTCAGTTCACGCCTCAAAATATTTTCTCCCTTTGGCCGAAGGTAGTATTATTTCGATCTGACTGCAATGAATTTTGGAAGGGGATGGGGTTTCAGGTCAATAGTTATAAATGAAACCGCAGAAGCAAAAGCAGGTAGCTTGGCTTACGCCGATAAATTGAAACGAACGATGATACAGCACACCACGTAGCTTCAAAATCCCACTTGCACAGTTATAAGATGCCATATGTTGAAATAAAAGGTTTAAAATACATACGAACCAGCCAATAATTTTAGACATCTCTCATATGAGATCTTATGCTCGATTTCCTGTTCCGTTGTAATGAGGGGGAAAAAAAAAAAAAACCACACGCGTGCGCACGCGAACCAGTCCATGTCACTCGGAGCTCCACTTTGTAACACAGTTTCTGGTCCATCTCTCACAGTTCAATCAAAATATTCGTGGTTGTGCTTCCAAAACTAATTTGTCTCAGGTAATCGAATATCACAACCACGATTTGAATTAGATAATCATATTCCTTGCCTCTTGATCCGACTGCTAAAAACCATTTGGATTTTATATTAAAACCTTGTAGGTTTTGGGTGATACATATTTCCTGATAGCAAATATGATCCGATATAAATAGATAATAAATTAAAAAAAATTAATAATATTCTATACGGTTGGTTATCAATTTCATTTCCATTCTTTTTTTTTTTTTTTGGTCCTTTTCTATTATAATAGATGAGAGATTCGAACCTTATATTAAAGTTGAGAGACCAGGGAAATGCGAATAGAAGCATACAATGCGATTGAGAATTTCATTTCCATCCTACCCATCCTGTTACTGTGTGTCTCATGTCACGACTCACGCCCCAAAAAGAAACAAAACCCAGCCGCATACTGATTACTGAACAGAACAAAGAACAAACACTATTCCAAAATTTCCTCATCCCTCAATCTATTATACTCTGATGATTCAGGGAGCAGATCTGTGTCACTCATCGGGGTTCCATCATCAAACGTATTATTAATAGGATTATTTCCACTATCATACTTATTTTTAATAGGGTTATCGTCCATCATCAAACTCATTCATTTTCTTAACATTGTAGCTGGAAAAAGAAAAATCACTGCAGCAAAAAGGGGTCTGTTTTTGTTCTAAAATTCATCCAAGGCTCAGTTGTCTTGTTTTTTTTTCGGTTCGTTGTTGATGAAGAAAGACTATTTTAAAAGATGTATTGGATATTTGGTAGTGGAAAAGAAAAGGAAGTAAAGAACGAAATAAGAAGTTTGGTGGAGGAACACAACCCACTGGTACACCTTACTAGCATGGTCATGGGTTATCGTATTTGCTTCACTTCTCCTGGTGCCTCCATTGTTCACAATAACTGTAAACTTGATCTCGTATATACTGTTCTTTGTTGTTTGTTTGAATGTTGATCACCTGGTGTTCGATGAAATGTCTAAGGTCGTATTGAGTTCAGGACAAAATTTCTTTTTGGTATTTATTTTATTTTATATTACTCTTTTTCAAACCTCAAATATCATGGAAAATAAATACTGGTATGAAAATGAGGAGATTGATTTTCTATTAATCATAACGTGTGTGATGTCATTTTGGTTGGAATAATGTATTTACAACATAAGAGTAGTCACTTTGCTATTTGCAAATTGTACGTGGCAGAGAAAAACAAATCTAATAAGAACAAATTACATAAAATTAACCTTCTCAGAAAAGATTAACATCACTCTTCATGTGCAAAATATCATCAGTGTAATTAGAAATCTTGTCCTCCCTGAATTTCAAAGCTATTTTGGGTCAATAATTGGGTTTGCTAAAATCCTATATGAGTGGGTTCTAGATACGATGAAAAAAATCCTATAGGGTTTTGCTTGGATTTTGGAAGATCCGAGTTTAATACATGTCTATCATATTTAAAAAAAAAAAAATTACTAATATGCAAGCTAAATGAAATTAATTATCAAAATATTGTTGCTAAATCACGTCCATAAAACGGGATGTAAATATTCACATACAAGTTGTGGATATAAATTGCGATATTATATTTTACTACAGTATTTATATCATATTTTGAGTAAACAAAATATTTTTTTTATATGTATATTGCGATTTGTTTTTGTGATATACGTCCAGTGATACATCGTATGGGAAAACTTTTTCTCTAAGCTCATTTCCCTTTCTCTCTTTTTGTGTGTCTTGTCTCACTATATTTTTCAATCAAGGGTGATCCTCATTTGTCTCTCTCCTACCTTACATGTTCTCGAAAATTCTTAGGTCAAGTTGCTCTTTTTTATTGTACGACAACTTGTATACAAGTCGCTATGTCTCATGTGGTGTATTTTATTCTAGGTGTAGTATATTTTTATTCCAAGTCGGTATATTTATTATAAGTACATAATGTACTAGGTGTGTGCTAGTACAATATATTTTATTCTAGGTGCCACTCGACTCAAATGTAACCCCACATGTTTCCTCTCTCTTTCCTTTATCTTTTAATACATGCTAGGCTATCCCTCTTTTTCTTTCTTTTCTTTTTTTTCATTCAATAACTTTTCTTATTTTTATTCTCTGTTTTATATCTTTATCGATATCTATATATATAAAATATATGTATATCCAATTTAAAATTGCAATATACGTATTATATATATAAATAGCATATCCCATGTATGAAATGTGATTTTAATACTATATATTGATAATTATTTTTAAATAGATATTACTTAAGTAATTAATATTAATAAAGATTCTAAACAAGAAATTATTTTTGAAAGATCCTATAATTAATCGAGGAGGGTTTGGGTATTGTATGACCTGTCCCAAACATGACTTGGTTGCATCCCACTCTTGACCATAATATACTAATCCATTAGAGATATTTTTAATCTTTATTTATCCGCAAGAAACAGTTTACAAATAAGTGGAGGATGTAATTTCGTCTATTTTTTCCATATCTCTCGTTAGATAAAACACATGCAAGCATGTGTGACACAAATTTTAAAAAACAAAAAATACCCAAATTTGTCCTACTTTTTTTTTCATAAAATTAAAAGGAGAAGAGAAGGCTTGCAGAGCAAGCTTGGTGGAGAATTGGAGGGTGGGGGTTGGGGTGTTTGTTTTGGGGTTTGGGGTGTGTGGGGGCGGTGGTGGGGTTCGAACCAAGGAAAAAACCTACCAATGATAAGAAAGGGAAGAAGGGAAAGTATATCTTACAAGATCAAATTCGCGTCTTTTTTTGCAGATTTTTACATGAATTTGATAAAATCATTAAAGACACTAGCAAATAAACAATAGATTCCCCCAAAACTAAAAGAATGTTAGGATTGAAAATTTGACAAAATCTACTGTTTCCTTAAGAAATTGATTCAAATCAATCCAAAAAAAGAAACTTAAATCTTAAGTGTCGGTCAAACACTTTCTCTCTCTAAAATATCTAACTTTTACACAAAACGAGAGAAAGCAAGTTCATATTTGAGTTTTCGGAGATCTTTTAAACAAGAAACCAACTAACTTTCTTAGCAAAACAAGAAGAAAAGAAGAACAGGTCTCATTATTTTTCTCTTCCTAGAACCAATATGAACCTACTCCAATTTCTTTTTAAGATTTCTTATCTTAAAGTTTAAGATCAACGTCCCAAATTAGTATCATCAAATTCTAGGTGTCAAACTCTTCTAGAAAATCATAAAATTTTCCCTTTAATTTTATTCAAAAACTCCTAGATCCCAACGAACCCAACTTGGCCTCTTAGCACATCTCATGAACCGCCATTATAATTACCTTTCCAAGCCAAACTATGACTACCACATGATTTTGCACCTCCAAGAACCCAAACCGATACCCATGAAGATCGAAGAAAATAAATTACCAGCCATGGATAGAGTTGACCGGAGAAAGTGGGTTTTTAGATGAAAAAATACAATTATCATGTGATGAGTAATGGCATTTTTTTTTTTTTTTTTTTTTATGGGAGAAAACGGAGTGTATCAAAGATTAGTCATTTGTAGTGGGCAAAAAAAAAAAAAACCCATATCATTTAATTGCAAAAAGGCCAAAATAAAGGTCGGTTTTTTTGTAATCCACACATAAGTGGATAATGGAGGATGAGTTAAAATTTCCAAGCTCGGGTAGTTAAAAACAAAACATGGTTTAAAAAAGGGAAGGAAAGAAAATTGATGGAACTTGAAACAGCACGCGAAAGACGAATTCTTTAAAAATTCCAAAGTTTAAAAGGCTGTTCTTGTACATAACATTAAGGATAAGCTCTGAAATATTATGCATCGATATGGCATTAGAAAAGTGAAACTTTGGATTGAAGAAAAAAGAGGACTGATGACATCAATACTTCAATCCATACACAGCATACTCGATACAATCAAAACTGAAGTTTCTTCACATATTACAATCAGTCCTTTATCAGTACATTACCATAGTGCAGATATCTGAGGTATATATATAAAGCCTAGTAGGAATTTTCCTCTCTTGACATTTCAATGCAGATATGCAAAAAAGAATAAGGAGAATAAACTGAACAAAGAACAGAAAAAGTTACTTCTTGAAGCTACCATACTGATATTGCTGGTTGCCAAAGTTCGAGAAAAAGTCACCTATATCAGCCGATTGTGGAGATGCATAATTGGATTTACCAAGGCCAGAGCCCGTACCCATCGCTCTACCCATGTAAAATGAAGTTGGAGGACCCTTCTCTCTCTCATCTGAACCATCACTTAATCCACCGACAACACCGACATCAGCGAGCGATACCTTCTTGGCTGCAATTCAATTCATAAACAATGCCACATATCAAAACTAGCAATTCTACCGTGAAATTCTAAATTGACAGTGCAAATATCATCAACCAATAAGTTTCAATAAAATGTATTTAGATGTGTTATAAGAAGGAAGCAAATTGGCGGAAGGACTTACATATCTTGTTTAATGACTAGACCTTTTCCTTCTAGAAAACACTACAATGAACACGAGAATTCCCCCACCCAAATATATATATATTGACTTCAGATAAAGAACACATTTGATATCAGTAATCTTCCCTTCTTTAAACTGACATTCAAACCTATAAACATCAAGACTTTTATTGAGTACATCCTTCAGGATTATTGTTACATGTAAAAACTTCATCATGCCCAGGGGCCACTAATTCATGTGTGAGTGCGTCAAAGTATGAGTGTCTACGTTCCTTTTCATTTAATTTTCCTTTCAAACACTTTTAAACATATTGGAGATGTGCTCAATCTATGGCTTGTCTAATATTAATAAGCTTTCAGGTTTCATAAGGCAAAAAGAAACACGATAGATACTTACGTGCGGATATATTAAGATCAATGATTCCTCGACTGAGTGAATCAGCCCAAATTCCAGACTTAACTTGAAAGCTATCTTTCTTTGGCAGCGGGTCTGAACCAGCTGGAGACTTTCCACTTTCACTTGGGCTGATGTCAGCAACCATACTTTGTGAAGGCCCTGCTGCAGCTGAACTGGAGCTCAGAGAGAAAGCACCAAAAGGATCAGAGCTGTCAAAACTGTTCAATGGAACAGAAGCAAATGGATCAACTGCACTGGTATTGGTTGGGACAGGATTCACAGGCTTGTCCTGTGGTATGGTCACTGGATCCGGGCTGGCAAAGAAATCCACTGTTACAGAAGCTGCAGGAGCGCTAGCTGGTTGAGAAGCAAACAGATCCACCTCAGTCTGCAGGGAACAATCAAAGAAATAAAAATAAATATAAAAAATAAAATGAAAGAAAAAGAAAACTCCTATAGCATTCGCAAAGATCGAGAAATGTAGCCGCATTTTCCTAGATGCACCTAAATTTTTTCAGTAAGCTCATTGAATATTTGAAACATTTTGGCTTATTGCAATAGAAATAACAATCAAGTTCAATGCAAATTCATTTGTAGATAACAGCTTGCCTCATGCCCAACATAAAGGGCTAAACCAATCGAAACGATACAATACACTTAATCAAAGGCTCTCTTTTTTATCTTTACATAAAATGAAAACCTGAACTTATCCAATAAAAAATGTTATTCCAAAAATAAAATTAAGATATATATAGACACTGAAGTTTCCAACATTCAGAAATACAAGGTTTTTAAATTAAGACTGAAGTCTTAACTCCATAGAGCATCATGCTTAGGCCACGATATAACTTGCTAAATCAAAAATTAGCCATAGATAGATGTTTTTTATCAAGTAAAGCACTGGAATTATATACATTTAAATCTATATTATCCGCATTGATGTCACCCAACAAATGAAAAATCCTAAGTGCACTGAACAACCTATCTTCCTTTAGAAAATCCCCCAAAATAAATACAAATCTGTATGCCAACAAAGATAAAGACTGGCATGAGAATATGGTTTTTCTCAGGTTCATAGATAACCCCATGCAAAAGAAGGTGATCTAAAGGATCTGCACTCTCATGGCAGAGCATATATCAAGAAAGGATCTGGTTCTAGTACTTACCTTCAATGGCTGGCTACCAAAAAAACTACTAACAGCTTGAACTGAGCAAAATTTTCTTTCTTAATTTTTGATCGGCACCTAAAAAGGTCTTGTATTCATGGTTCAATTAATAGATCTCCTCTGCCCCCGCCCTGGCTTAGAAAAGGCAAGGAATGATTTCAGCTCTAAGTTACTAATTCAGTTGTCTCATACATGGAGCCAGAAGACAGCTGTAAGTTTTCATGCACTACACATGCATTTATGCATGCCTGTCCAGGACCCAATAATCATACATAAAAGCACTTGATGTCAATAGGAGGGAAGGATGTATCTTTCACAAGAACCTCAATTCTTATAGACAAAGATACAAGTATGTAAAATCGCTAATACCACTTCAAGGACCTCAGAAGCAGGGTGACCATCTGTACCTGCTTTTGTGAACTCGAAACAGATTCTGCAGAAGGTGCAGCTGAAACAAAGCTAGCATCAGCAAAAAGATCAACCTCAGAGGAATTGTTTACAATAGAAGAATCCGGAGGAGCAGATGATGTTGGAGCATCCAACAGATCACCGGTCAAGCTTTCTCCAAAGAGATCCACCTGGTTAGAGCTTGCAGCAACAGCTCTGCAAAGCAGAATCAGCTTAAAATTGAGCGATACAATGTATGCAGCAGTTACTCACAAGAGCAAATAGAAGTAAATCATATGTCAAAAGTAACATGGACATTCAGTCAAGGGCTATGGTCCATAAAAGTCATTGAGGAATGTTGATTTGAACCAATACAGAATGATTTTTAATTGAACTGCAGCAAAACTCATTCTAAGTTCATAGACACATGGATAGTATTTTAATTATATTAAAATAATCTCCCATCACCGGTTGCTAACTACATAGAAGTAACATTTTGCTACCAAAGCAATACTACACAAAAAGAATATGAAAGCGCAACGATCCCACTTCTCTGTGTTTGATGCATACCCTCTTTAGCCAAAAAGAGGATAATTTTAAGACTTCTAGTGGGCTTTTGTTTAATATAGTGACAATATTTTCAAGCCATATGTTTGACAGTATAAAATTTTCAAATTTTGCCGTGTCCCTTAAGCGGCCTTTTGTCCAAAACTAATCTCATTTTGCAAACTGGATATAGATACTAGATATTTTATTCAATCTAGTCCAGTCCCTTAAAATCACACAAACCAAATGTTATCAGTTTGTCAAAATTACAATGGAGCTTGTGCATATCACAGAAACCAAGAGAATTGATTGAGCACAACACAGGAAAACCACTTGGGAAATATGTGAGGACATATACTGTTATTATTATTATTTTTCTTTTTGGATAATATCAGAAATTTCATTAATAAATGAAGTAATTACAAAGAGGAATCATAGGACTCTCATTAGACCTAAACTCTCAAGCATTCACCAAAAAAACAAAAGGGTGTTGAGATCAAAATCTTGGCATTACAAAGCATGAGTACTATCCATTAAAAAAATAATAATAATAATATGTCACTCTATCTACTTCATTAACTGTTCTGGAACTGATGCCTATTCTTTTCTCCTTATGTTCCCTTCAAACAAAATAGATAACCAGCAGATATACTGAAGCATTATAAAAATGAGATAATAGAGGCTGCTCAAGTATCGGTTGTTTTTCCTTAGTAGTTTGTAAAAACAGAAACAACATGCAATAGACGACAGCAGAGTATGCATATAATAAAAGAGAATGTACTATATCAGACAATATTTTATTTGGCCATCAGGCATTAGCAGAAAATTTTTTTGGACACGATAGCCAGAATATTTTCCTTTCTAAATCATATATAAGAAATAGCACCTACTCGGTTTAGAAGTCCCCGGGGATCAAAGTCATCAAAATCATCGTCGTAGTCGTTGGAAGCAACATGAGATGGAACATTATTGTAATTACTGGAGTTGCTGTTGGTTGATGGCTTGGATGCAGCTGCTGTATTTTTATCTTGATGCTTGCTGCAGAGCAAATTACTTCATATTAGCAAGCAGCAAAAGGTTGAAACGCTGCAAAACAGACTCCAAAGTATCGATTAGTCAACACGTGGAAGATAATAAAACAGTGGTTCTCAAGGCCAAATATGTTCACATCTACACATATATAATCATCCCATTCATGTAAATCAAGTCCAACAGTCAAATTATTCACAAGCAATGACTCTTGAATCACAGAAATTACTGGCTCATGTCCCCATGCAATCCAATATCACAAACTTAGATGCAATTGAAAAGGTATTCTTCCGCAAGGAAGCTAGATGTCCTCATGAACAACTCTACAGCTGTTTGGCCACAAAAGCACTACACAGCAGAATTCCTCAGGAATAATTGCAAAAGAGAGAAATCTGGTTGTCAATTAGATTAGGAGCAGATGTCATGGAGGATAGACATGTTTAAAATGATCTTTCTAATTGCAAGCTATCCAGGCCAGGTACACAATGGATGACATCTAACCTGCCAATATCTGTGGACACATTTCTTGAGGTGTATTCTTGATTATCATTTTTCAATCCTTGATTTTGTTTTTTAAACTCAAAATAATCATCCTCATCCTTAGAAATACTACCAAACCTATCACTCTCTCTTGCACTACTCATGCCTCCATAACGGCCACTACTCTCAAAGCTGCTGCTTCCAAAGGCAGAAGCACTTGATTTGTATGAAATTCCGGTAGATGAGAGACCAAAGTACCTATAGTCAGAAGAAAACACAGTAAATCCAGTAGCATGAATTCATAGACATGAAAATGAATGGACTAAAGAAACTGAGACACTTGTATCTGGTAGTCAAAGTACACTACTTGTCACGGTTTGCTGCAGCTTTATTTCTTACTTCCTGTATCTTATCTTTATTGTTCAAGAGGGCAGTAATATTTTCAGCCTTCTTTCTCACATTGATTCCCATATCCTTCCCATTTGGCTCAACATATTCAAAACTGGAGAGTGACTACAGAAAGCATGAAAGATAATATTTGATGCAGATAATTATGGCTCCCCCAACTACTAGTTTGGAGAAATTTGAAACAAGAAAGACAAGTGCAGTCCCTACCGAGATCTGGAAAGTGTGTTCTATGATGTCATCAACAGCACGTTCTGAGCCATTTGCAATCAAATACTCTATAACAGCCAATGCCTGAAATAATTCTAGATTAAAGCTTAGAATGCAGAAAGAAGAAAAGGTTGGCATTACAAGGAAAAAAGGGGCAGAATTTTCCTTGGACAAATTTGGAAAAGTTCCAAAACTGATAGTATCACTACCTTGTATACATAACGCCAGTCTTTTCCTGTCTCACGCAATCTGGTCCATAGTACATTCATGACCATCTGACACTCCGTGCTGAAACAGAAACAATACTGATTCCAATCAGATCCAACAAAACAAAATTGCTAATCGAAATATGAAAAATGAGTTTTATTTATAGAAAACTTTAACAATTAAATATGAAATGCACAGGAAAAGATGGACTAATTACAATTTTTTGGTAGCTTGAGCCATTTCAGCCAATGCAGAGCCATGAGGACCCCAGGGTTCATTATCCGTTGCATCCAGTACCTTAATTAACCGCATCAATATTTAGATGAACAGAGATATGGACCACAAAAATTAAATATTTCAACAGAATTAGTTAATCTGATAATAAACATCTGTAATGCAGAAGAAATCATTACACAATTTTAATCTACAATCATTTAACTCTCAGAATTTTCAGAAAAACAAAAGTAAATGGACTAATTTTATAGCAAAACTTTGAACTTCCACCAAGTTTTGCTCAGATAAAAAGCCAAAAAGGACAATGAAGGATAGAATCATGCAGGTAAACATTTTGAAGAAATAAATCACCTGTGAAATACTTTTCTACTTCATTGATGTGACAAAAGATAGTGTAGCAAATGTACATTGAAATATTACTTATCACAAGGCAAATTGAAATACCCAATAGCTTCCTCAGCTGACAATATGTCTTCCCTTTCTTTACTGTAGTTTGAACATGTTGAGTTCTGGGTTTTTCTACTTGCATCAAGAATAGAATTGACTTAGCAATCCCACGGCAAAAATGAAAATTAAGCCCTACCAAAACCAAGGTACCATTACACCTAAAATGTCCGGCAAATCAAACTCGGAGAAACCTAGCAAATCTGAATTTCTCCAAATTTAAGGTACAAAAAAACCAAAAAAGATCATAACTTTTAGCTCTGCAACTGTCAATGTATTAAAACCACCACACAATCACGAATCGGTGGATATTTTAATCCAATATGCACAGGACTATGGAACACCTTATAACTACAATAAAAATTACACTATAAACTATTATATCTATTCATTGCTATCACATTTGATACGCTACGCAATATTAATATAACCAATTCCGAAGCAGCAACTTCTCTTGTATCTAAAACAAACTCCATAACAATAAAACTAAATAACAATATATAGTTATGAGTATGAATCTAACTTTTCACCTTCTGTTCGATTTCCGGAACCTTCAAGACCTTTAAATTGACCTCTCTCTTTCTGCTCATACAATCATCAAATATCAGGGCCAAACAGAAATCGACTAAATCTTTAAAAAAGAAAAGAGGAAATTTTAAATTAATAAGAATGAGGTGACTAGAAAAAAGCTCACATTTCACGAACAGTTTGATCGAGGACCTTCATGAAATCCATGGGGGATCTGTAAATACATAAATTCAGAATAAGAGAAGTAAATGTGAAAATCAAATGATTCCAATCTTTAATTGTATGGATCTAATAATAAACCTATGGATTCAATTAAAATTTGGAATTTCGTATTTTCAGACGATGAGGATCAGAAGAAGATAATGTGTGGAGAAAGTTTAAAAAAGGAAAAAGAAAAAGAAAAACAAAGGAAGATTTTATTAAAAGAGAAGACATGAAAATACCTTGAAGTAGTAGAGAGAAATACAGGTGGTTGGCTCGGATCTGTAACCTTAAGAATGAAAGGTAAAAAAAATAATTGGAGGATATAATTGAAGGGAGGCAGCAAAGCAAGACAACCAGACCTATATGTGTATATATATTGCCATTCTTTTCCAAATTTTTTTTTTTAGATATGAGATAAAATATGACATTTGTAAATCAAATCTAATTAAACTCAAAATATAATTTTTTAAGCAATTTGTTTTATGTTTTTTTTTTTCCCGATTTGGGCAATATGTTTTAAGAAATTCTCATATCCAATCAATCAAACCGTTAATTTATAATTGGTTTGGAGAAAAAAACCGAATCAATCATAAAACTGAAAAAATGTATATATAACGATATCTTATATGTAACAATGAATTTTTTTTAATGATAATAGACTAAAACCCATTTATTTTGTTATGGTTTTGTTTGAATATTTTATTATTTGATGAATATTAGTTAATATTAACTTATTTTTTTTATTTTTTTTAGGTTTAAAATATATTTATTCGTTAGTAACTTAATGTTGTTTTTTATTAATTTTTAAATCGTATAAGTTTTTTTTTATTTAATTAAAACTCCTATTATATGTTAATTGTTCGATTTTGCTTTTATTGATGGATGCTTTTGTTGGTGATAACTTTTATTAGTGAAGAATTATAGATTATAATTTATTATGTATTGGTTACTGAATGTATGAGTATGATTGTTTTATGAAGTACTAATTTGTAATTTGCACTTTGTAGAGATTTTTTTTCTTTGTAAAGTAGTTTTTTTTTCTTCAATAAAAGTTACAATAACTAAATTACATAGATAATTAGATTTATATATTTTCATATCCTTTTTGAAGTAGCGATAATTACTATCATCATATCAATCTTTATCTACAACCCTTTAAAAAATGTTTAATGTCTATATTTTAGTAAAATAGCATTAATTATTTTTATATCTATCTCTTTTATCTAGTTTTAAATATGTGAATCTATGCATAAAAATGAAAGATTAGAATTTTGATTTAATATGTAATATAAGCAAATATAAATCATTATTTAATGGTAAAGAAATTTCTAATTTGACTCAAATCATTATTTAATTGGTTTAGTTTTAAATAAAAGGCCAAACTATATAACTTAAGGTTTGGTTTGAGATAAAAAAGAAAACAAATTGTAAAAGATGATTTGATTTGATTTTTAATAAAAATCAAGTTGAACCAATTTGTGCCCACTCTAGAAAACCCCACATGGTAAGAATGAATAAATATATATGTATACATATTTTTTCTACCATAGGAAAAAAAAATGCAAAGGTGTTTGAGTAGTAAGAGTTTAGATTTTTCTTTCCATTTGGTTTTTGTTTTATTTGAATGTGGTATGTATTGTTTTTTACCTAATGCATATTGTTTTATACCTAATCTATATTTATTTGAAGTTTAGTATCTCAAAATATGGGTTCCCAGTTAATAATTACAATAAAGGTGGTGGTTTAATATTATTGGATCGATGGTTTGAAACACTTAATATACAAAATGTGATTGTGATTTGATATGATTGTGTTTATGCAATTTATGTGCTGTTTATATGTTATTAGTAATGCTGCAGCACCTACCTGCACTTTTGCATCCAGACGTTAGAATGATTAGAGGATTAATTATGTCAATTGCAGCTAGTGTTTGGACACCGAGGGTTGATCCCGCTTGTGATCTTCAACATATTCTAAGAATTCCTAGGTTGTTGGCATCAAAATCCGAATATTATCATGAGAAAATTTGAATTTTAGAAGAAAAGAAGCAACACATGCTTAATAAAATTCTATACAATCAATAATTTGTCTTTCTTGCCTTAAGCCGTATAATAAATACTAAAAATCTAAAATTTACTAAAAAGGAAAAAATAGAAAGTCCTATCATAAACTAAATAAAAAGATATGAAAAAAAAACCCTAAATTTTGCTAAAAGAAAACTTTCTAAAAATTCGTTAGACATAAAATAAATAAAAAGATAAGAAAGCACTACAAGTGGCATAAAAAATAGAAAGTTCTACTGAAAGTTATTCTATCTAGACATTATAATATATTCAAAAAATGTTCTTAACATATTAAAAATATTGAAAGGTATTCAAATGATATTAATTGCATCATATTGGCATTTTTCATATGATTAGAATGTGTTCTAATTATGATGTAGTGGGAACTTCTGTGCCTAAGTTTTGTAGGTGGTGCCTGGACGATAGCCTGTGGCATGCGGACGTTAGTTGAAAGAGAAACTTTGTTTCGGTATTTAATGCGAGGGTGATTTTTGTTGAAAAAGAACCAACGTCAAATTTCTTGGAGACGCTATGAATAGAAGACTCAAGGTAGTTATTGATGAACTAGTTGAGCTTATTAAATGTCATTTAAACTTTTGTATTAATCTTTTTATTAATTAATCTTTGCACTTTATTGACTTCATCTTGTGAGAAAAATAGAAAAGTGTATTGTGTTGAGTATATATTGCAATCCTTTTCATCTTGTTAGAAAAAAGAGAAAAGTGTAGTGTTGTTGAGTATTAGTTTACAATCCTTTTATTGTACGACATTAGAGTCTATTAAGTGATCTTCTGAGTTAGTAAGTTGTGTCTAGTGTGTTAGAATGATTCTTGTAAAAGACATAACATAAGTGATATTAGCTGGTGTGTGTGCGTGTGTGTGTGTGTGTGTTTGTGTTTTTTTTTTTTGGTAGCTCCTTTGTAGCATTTTATTGTGGTGAAGAAGTGCGTATAAAGTCCTCCATTAGAAGATATTTGTAGACTATAGAGGTTAGGAGGCTGATCAAACTTCATGTTAAACCTAAGCTATTTCTTTATCCATTATCATTTACTTTATTGCAATTTAACTATTGAAAAAGAGATAATTTAATATTTTTACGCTACCTATTGAAGTTTTATCTTGGGCATTAGGTAGGTTTTATGAAAGGTAATAGAAAATGTTTTAAAAATATGTTTTCTATATTGTAAAAGAATATATTAATTGATATTTTTGTGAAAATGAATAAAATAAAAGGGTATTGGATATTTAATTTTAAAAGAGAGTCATATATGTGTATTTTTTATTTTCATCTTTTCAACATTTTTTCTTAACAAATATCACTAGAATGGATGTTATAAATATCACAATGGTAGAAAATAAAAAGAACGAAACAAACCTTAACATCACTAGAATGGATGTTATAAACATCCACAATGATAGAAAATAAAATGAACCAAACAAACCTTAAAAATATTTTTACTTTGACTTTAATTAATTTTTTTTATGAGTTATTATGATCTTTAGTTGTATTTTATATTGTAATAAATTTCATATTTAAAAGCATATTGAAGAATCTTGACCACTTAAACTTATAGATAACTATTTAATATCATATGATTTTGTTTTCCTCAAGACTACCTTAATTAATATGAAAAAAATAAACAAGTGGTTGCTGTCAGCATATTACTTAAATATATTCAAACAAGTGAATGTGCAACAATTATACAAATCAAATGATAAACTAAGAGAGGAAAAGGTATATAACTACACCAATCAAGTTAATGATGTTGATATAATTCCAAACTTTTAAATGATATTAATAACTTTTTGATATTGAGAAAGAGGCAATATAAAGAATTTACTCTTTAGGTTCATCAAAAACATGTTTACATAAATATTTAGGAGTGTTAAAATATATTTTAAAAAGCTTAAGTGTTGTTTTCGATTAAAGTTTAGGAGATTAATTCTAAATTTTCTGAGTTATTTGTAATGAAAATTTAGGGATATACCTCTACTGGGGTAAAGTTTAAAGGAGATATTTATATTTTTCTTTATTATATATATTATCTAAGAAGTTTATTAAGTATGGGGTTTAATATTAATGAAAATAGAAATAAATTATTTGCCAAGATTTTTTACATGGATTACTTGAAGAAGGGCCCAGAAAAAGAAAAAAAATCATAGCCCACTACATTAATAGTAATTGGAAAATGAGGGTCACTATCACTCTCCACCTCTAAGGTACACGTCAAACCCAAAGAAATCTTCACACATGTCCAGAGGCTGAAGAAAACTCTAGCTCCATTGCATTAAAGAAGCCCACAGTCCAACTAAGAACTGAGGTGTCTAAAGAAATGAGAAAAGCAACAGTGACCCAGCCCATGAATTCGTTTTGCAGTTGTCCAGCAGCTCCATAGCATGTCGTTTCAGTTTGTTCGATGAAGAAACTCCTACTCAAGTCTATTCGATGATGTTAGTGAGTGCATCGATGATGTGACTAAAGTCTGTAAAATAACTCCCTGAAAGGTGCTTGACTTTGATTAAATTATGTCAATGAGATCTAAGAGATTTTAGTGGCAACTTATTTTTATTTGTCTTTTATCAGTATTTTATATATTTGATTTTGAAATGACCTAAATCCGTATATACATTAGAAATTGAGTTTAGATAGATTTAGATAAGTTAAATGGATCATAAGATATAATTAGACAAGTTGAAATAATTAGATTAGTAAATAATTAAGTTGAATTTGAGATTTTAAATTCCTAAAATCTCTAAACATGTCATTAAAATGTTTAGAGGATTCCTAAACCTTCAATCTATAGCCAAAATATCAATTCCTAAATCTTTACAAAATTTGAGTTCATTTGCTTGTATAAAAATATCAGTTCTTAAACTTGAACTCAAATTAAATATCTTTTATCCAAAATAAATTTCTAAATTAAGTTCTTACTTTAAGTTCTTAATTTCTAACCTATTGGTTTTGAAATATCTCCTAAATATTTTTAGAACTAAAGATATTGATATGAAAGTTCTAAACCTAATACATTTATTTTGAAATATTCTAATTTTAACTTTACTTTTCTTTTAGTTTTCCTTCCCTGCCCATTTGTTCTTTTCCTATTCTTCCCTTCAAAATTCGTTTCTCTCTCTCATTTCTTTCTCTTTTCTTTCTCTCTTCAATCTCTCAAATTCATCTCCTCAAATCTCAATTTCAAAAGGGATAATAGAGAAATCAAGGCTAGAAGATGAAGATAGGAAGAGGAAATCAACTAGAACAAGGAGAAGAAGAAGATGAAGTAGAGAGAAAGAGAATTCAATTTCATGTTCTTGCCTAAAAGCTAAGTATATTTGTTTTATGTTGTTTTGATTCTTGTTTTTGTTTATATATGATGAATTGATGTTGAAATGAGTTCGAATTGTTGTTTATATATGTGTATGTTGGATTAATGTTGTTGGGAGTTGAGTTGTGATGAAGAGGATGATGAATAGTGAAGTTGAGTTTTGTTGCTGTAGTTGGGTGTTTGATGATTAGAAGTGGAGTTTGTATTGTTTGAATAGTATTTTGATCATATAACAAGCTTTGGGAAACTTAGGATGAGTTTAAAGAAGGTTTGAAAGTGTAAAAGTTTACAATTTTTTGTGTTCAAAACAGAGGAAGGTGAAAAATTTTCATACAGCCCCATATAGAAGGGTGTTTTACCCTCTGACATTGAAAATGCACTTTCCCTGAGTTGAAACGGCCCTATATGGGGAGGTGTATGAATTGAAACGGCCCCGTATGCAAGGGTGTATCACTCTCGGATGGAAAAGTGCAATTTCACTGGTTGAAACGGCCTTCCAAATGGCCATATGGGGGGCGTTTCAATTTCTGATCTCTCCTGCTGCGCTATTGTTTTGTAATTTACTCATAACTTTTTCATCCGACCTACGATTGAGGTGATTCAAGTGTTGGGAAATCTTAAAAAGAGATCTAATTTTCATGTTTTGAGTTTTTAAAATTCAAAAAGAATTAATGAACTTAAATTTTGATTCTTTCCAGCTGCTACACTTTCCAAACAAAGCTAAAAACTTGTATTGGTTTGTTAAATGTGTTTTAACTTATGAAATGAATCTTTTTAAGTTAAAATAAGATAGATAAGTGATATTTGATGTGTTATTTAAGTTAATTGATGTAATTAAACATGGGTTAAGTAGATTTATAGATTTAACAAATAATTAGATTAAATTAAAAGTTAGTTATGAAATGAACTTAGTTAACAAACCTAGGTTCAACTTGACTAAATGAACTTGAATGAACTAAAATGGATTAGATTGTTTAACTTTGATGAATTTGGCTAAGTTTAAGTTAATGTAAGCTCGAATTGACATAGATCTTAGATATATAATGAATTTGTAATTAATCTAAGTCCAACTTGGCTTAATGAACTTTACTAAGCTAAAATGAATTAGATTGTCTAAGTTTAATCAACTTGACTTAGTAAATGAATTAAATAACTAATTTTAATCAATTTGGCTAAGGTTAAGCTAAAATGGTTAATAGCTATTAATTAGCTAAGATGAATGAATTAGGATGATCTTTGAATAATATGGGGCATATGTTGTTTCAAATGTGTGTTTACTTGGAAAATGAATGTTTTTGGTTTATGAATTCTTTGTTGATACTTTTGTAATAAAACACTATAAATAAAGAGAGAGGAAATTCTTTGATAGACAAAAAAGAACTGTCCATATTTTGGCGGGGCGATCTTCGTAGCCATAGTGGGGTTCCTATTTAGTGTATGATCAAATAGGGTTTAATAAAATGAGTTTGAGATGAATGGATAAATAGTTTAAGTTCTTATATGATTTTGATGAAGTAGATGATTAGTTTAGTTTAGTTTATTATACGAGTTCTTTCTTTAACAGAAGTGGATATCTGATTTATCTTCTGGATTATCTTCTGAAATTTCTTTCGAGGCTATGTTTGGATTTCATATTCAAGGTAGGCAGTAACTTGCGTGTTGGATGTTAGGATAGGCATCCTAAATGGACTAAGAACTTAAACTTGGTCTAATATTTGTTTGAATTGGTTGTCTATTCCACTACTTAAATCCGTATCTAGCCCGATATGGCAGATCGGTATCCGGTTCAGGGAGCAGCACCTTGCTCAGATTGGGGGCACGGTAGATTAGGCACTTAAGCTACCCCTGTCTTTGATAAGACTTTTCTAAGTGGTACGGCGGGTAACTGATGGGAAAGACGGTGTAAGCGTAACGTTTGCTTACGCTTAGAATGAAGTGGCATGATTTAGCTCAAATGTTTATGGGAACAGTTGGACTAGGTGATGTTATGGACTGAGATAAGCGAAGCCGTGTAATGGCTGTCAACCCTAGATGAAGTTATTTTCTCTTTATCGGATATATCATCTAGGAGATATAAGTATTCGAGCTGCTTATATCAACCCCCCGAGCATCGTGATCGTTACTAAGGTTTCCCACTATCCCTGTTGTTCAGAGTTTGAATACTCCTGTGTTGATTTGTTTACTTTAAAGAAAGATAACAAATTGTGGTTGTCACATTTGCATTTAGTTAAAGTTCATGTGTCACTCGTGTGTGATTGTGATACTGTGTACTAGGCTTCGGCTCATTCTTGTTGTTGATATTCTTTTTACAGGTTTTGTTGTTGATAAAGATGATGTTGATGATGATAATGTTGGTGATGATGATGATGATGTTGTTGTGTTGTTGATGGAGTTGTTGTTGATGATGATTGATGTGATGATGTTGTCTCGGGTCTTTTGGTGCTTCTGTTGACACGGGAAGGATTGTGGATGAGTGAATTGAGTAGGAGCATGGATGTAGTTTAGTTATTTTATTTCTTTTTGTTTTGTATTAGTGAGAGCTTGATTTATTATTTAAACTTGTTACATTCTTTAAAGGGCATAGTGGAGCCCATGTTTTGTAATTTAACTTTTGCAAAGCATTGTTTAATCGAATAATTTTCCACTTAAGAGAGTGGAAGTTTTGAAATATCTTTATTTCGAAATTGTTTTATAAAATTTATTTTCGCTGCTAAATCTAGTTGTTGTCAGAATCTAACTGAATGATTTTATAACTTAAAATAGAGTAGTAATGTCCAACATAAATAAAATCTTTTAAAGAAAGCCTTAGCATGTAATACTTTAGAGTGTTATACGTGGCAGTGGTGTCTCAAATTATTTAATTAATTGGAATTAAATTTTTGGGGCATTACAGATTTATTAATAAATAAAAATATCTATATTTCATATGTATTTTCTTTTGATAAATCGTTTGTATAAAAATAATAAAAATGAGATGCTAAAATGACTTGAAAACGATGAACCAAACAAATTCATTACATGTTATGTATGTAGTTGCACAAGTTACCCTAATTTAATTTCAAATTTATGAATTAGGATATAATCTGTTCTCATGGGTCTATCTTAGTTTATGTTTTGCTTGAAACAAGGAGGTTGATTCAGAAGCACATTAACCCTAACGTTATGGGTGCTGTCATAAGGGCAAATTTTGATGTGTTTCATCAAATTTTACTATACTTACAAATATATTTTGTGTCTTCATTGGATAATCACTGGGAATTAAAGGGTACATAATAAGCGGAATTCAAATACAAGAATAAAGTCTTAAGCCTAAGAAAAAATCTTTGTACATGCTAAATCGAATCCCATCCGGGTGCAAATAGATTTAATTTTTGTGGTAGATTAATCATATCCCCAAGAAATTGGAACTGGATTACAAAACAGTCTGAAATTTGTCGAATTTTAAATATTTTCTTTTTTTTCTTAGTTTTTTTTTTTTTTCGTTCGACATCCTTCCCACGATTATTGGCTAGTCTTCTCACTCGATGATCCAAAATTCGTCCTGTTGAGAGGTGAGCTAGTCGCTTGAAGCGACGTTATGCATGTCCCCATCTGACAAAATGTACAAGCGATACATTGTTTAATCCTTCCTATTCATTTTAATATATTTTTACTGTTCTCAATCAAATATTTATTAGAATACAGATATCGATAAACAACTTATAATTTTTATTAATAAATAAATTAAACAGATATGATACAAATAAGATCCAGATAAATTATAAATTTAGATATAATATAAATATGATACAAATAAAAATCAAATAATCCATATAAACCTAAATACTTATAATCTTTTTTTACGTAGATAATTTTTATAAAAATTATGTACCATCTCAACTGGTTATTTAAAACACATATTATGACTTAGCGTCCACTGCTCGGATACAAGCGAAAGTTTTCATCGAATCCTTTTTCCCGCACAATGAGCTATCAGGTTTCTTTTCCGTCTTGAGTATAGTGAGCGACTTCACTAAAACAAGATATATATTCACCCTATTGAAGAGCCTATTTTCTGCATGAATGAAAGCTAGGCAAATTTAGTTTATTTGATATGGTTTACATATTTTACGAAAAAAAAAAGTATAAAAGGAGCCCGTGCTATTTGAAGCATGGAGGAACTTGTTTTTCAATTTTCATCGTCTCAGAAGAAATATTTGAAGCTTCAGAATTTGAAAAACCAAAAAGAATTTTAGGTTTGCTTAATGTTAGAGTGATATTGATTGAATTAGTTATGTTTGTTGCTGATTGAAATTGGGATTCATGATCAAAACAAAAATAATTGCAATAATCTTGTTATAAAAATATGAAAGATAATTATAATTATCTAGATGATTATTTTTGTGAAAGAAGAATCAATTTCAAATAGGGACTAGAAATTAAATAACTCGAGAAAAATTCAAATATAATAATTAGGGAATTCACATGACAAAAGAGAGAAAGTTCATGTTCATGTACACAATTATAATATATATTATGAACGCATGTTAGATTATTGTAAATGATATTTCTTGATGGCCATTTTCTAATAAAACTTTCCAATCTCAGGGCTGACTCAGTTGAATTCTCATAATTAAAAGAGGGAAAAACGTACCATTTTCTTGCCCCAAGGCATCTTTTTCCCTGCCATTAATGCTTGTTAGCCATCAAATCATCCGATGAAAGCACAACTAAGTAAGGAAACACATCCTTCTCGAGGTGGCATACTTCCTCGTGTATAGCTCTTGACATGTATGGCTCGTTCAGTTCGTTGAATGAATAAGGTTGTAATAGAATTCTTATTACAAAGGAATAGAATAGAGCTGTAATAGGATTTTTCTTTATTAATTTTTATTGAAATGATGTTATTTTGAAAAAAAGACTGTTCCAGCATTGAATTGGTATTCATAAATTTGAATAAAGAATGGCTATTCAATATTTTATGTAATAGGGATTCATTATGGAATCGCTATTAAGTGAACTAAACGGCGCAATAGCTATTCGTAAGGAATAAGACTATAATGGAATTGTAATTACAGCGAAGTGAACAAGCAAGTAATGTAAGGATTGAGGGACAGTCGAAGGAGAATCCAGGAGAGGGGAGGAGGACCTCAATAGAGAACCAAACTCTAGCTTATTCCTCCATAAGAGTTTTCTCAAGTCCTTTACTAAGTTCAGGTTAGAGTGTTTATGTCTGAGCCATCCCGATGCCTCGTAATTCACATTTGCTTCTCATGCAAACTAGGAATGGGTGTGTTTTGATTAACTAGTCAATGATCTTAATTTTTGAATCGAGAAAAAATTATCATTTTTCAAAATCTCAAACTTAAACCAATTCATTATTAACGGTTGACTATCTTAACGATTAACTAAAAGTTGCGGTTAATTATATTTTCAATTAGTTCATAAAAAGTTGGATATTTTGTTTCATAATTATATTAAAAATTGTAAAATAATAAACTAAATATCACAATTACATTAAAAATTACAAATCAATAAGTTAAATAATTATAAAACCAATAACAAATTAAGAATATAACTCTAATATAACATTACACAATTAATACATTATAATCTTCTCCTTTTTTTTAAATTACAATACAACAACAACAACATAATTATTAAGATATAAATATTCGAATTATCAGTTTTTTAATAGTTACTCATTAATCATTAGTTTCTTATAGTTGTGAATCGAAACAAAAAATAAAAAAATCCTAAACCTAAATTGATGGAGTGACTAATCATATTTTTTGGATTGATTTTTATTTTTTTTTGTTCGGTTTTTCGATTTTTTTTTCTACATTAATGCAAACCAGACTCCATCCAAGTAATTAGAGGGCGTATTGGGCTTAGCCCTGATGTGACCAACGACAATAGCACACTAACAATGGCAAAATCAATCTGACATTTTAATTCATTGATTTTAAGGCTTTTTGTTTTTTTCCCCACCTTCTACGATTGTTTATTTTAGCTCTTGATAATTCTTAATAGTAATCAATTGGTCGCCTAAACAAAAATAGATATAATATAATTAGTAATTAGAATTGTATTTCAGTCTCGGCCAAAAGACCTAGTACTACAAGCTTTTCTATTTACATATACAGATGTGATATACTTGCTAGCAAAGGAAAAAAATTGAAAGAAAGAAAAACTGTATCAGTTATGTTTCAACCATCTACATAGATGGTTAATGTAATGTCCTAAACTGAGAACTTTATCAGCTCCTCACGTGTCCTCATTAGAGATCGACATATTACGACTCAGATTCTATTAAACCACAATTTATAACACAATACACTAATGTCTTACATTAAAAAGAACTTCTAAAATATTTTTATCATAATAAAAACTTTTAAATAACTTGGTTGGCATAAACCAAGTGCCAACTTAAAATTAAACTTAAAAATATTATATGAAAAGTCTCATAATTTCAACTAAATCATAATATAAGAATTTCAACTTTATAGTTCCAAAACTCTAGTTTGTTCATCTAAAAGTTAGCTGAAAAGTTGGCTCCACTATCGTCATCCTCATAGCCCATGTATACATCATACCCTAATAGATGGAACACTATATATTCTTCACCCGATCCTAAAAAAGAAAAGGAGTGGACACAAAAGCCTAGTATGTCATACCACAACTGCATGCACATGAACAAACATCATACATATCCACTGTGACATAGTAACATATGTAGCAATCAAAGGTTGTTATCTTTAATTAGTCAGGCAAACAACACAGTTTAAAGCCATTTGCAACTAGCCCTAAACTTGGAATAATCATAACTCCATGAAAAAATAATATATACAGATACTTACAAATATACTGGTGTTGGGTACTCCTCAATACCTGAGGTACCGTACTTGTACACTCCTAAACTATTGAAATCCTCTTTGTGCACAACTCTACTTGGGATAGTGCCCTACAAAGATCATTAGGGCACCATCCTAGTGGCACCGATACTCTTAATCCACTAGACCCAGCCAAACACAAGCAACAACTGGTTTGAAGTTGGACATCATTAAATTCATTTGCATTTTTTAAGCCTACATTCATAAACAATAGCTAAAGTAAGGATGTACCTAATGCAATGTTTGGAACGGTTAACCAAGCTTCACTAAAGACATCTAAACAAAAGCAAGCACTCGCTCAAAACTGATTTCAAAAGGTAAACGTACTCCTAAGATCATTTAAACCTTTAAACTAACAAGAATATAAATATCCTAGGTTCAAGCATACCTTCTTACTTAGATTTAAAAGTACTAGAAGATAGGCTAAGAGTTTAGGTGTTTAAAAAGGTCAAAAAGGAGAAAAAAAGAAAGCTTCGAAATCCCTCGCTGGTGACGCCTGTGATAGGGAGCATGATAGGCTCTGTCAAAAAGAAGCATAACAAAACTCCTTAATCACGTTTGTTTCAGGGGTGTGATTGCCATCACGGCCTCTATCACGATTATGATTTGCCGTTACTAGTTATAACCAAGAAGATCACGACCTGTGATACGACTGTGACCTCCTATACGAACCTTTTTACTAAAACGTGGAAAAATAAAAAAGAAAACCTTTTTCTTGATTTTTAATTCAAACTAAACTTCTAAAGTGTACTTATTAACACGAAGGCATCATTATAAACACATTACTTGAGTACAAAAGACGTTCCTTTCTCTTTGATCATAAAACACCAAAATCTCCAACAAAGAAACTTAAGGTTTCCTAAAAGATTGAATCCTTATTGATTTACCTACGCAATTCCTTAGAACAAGATGCAAGCTTGAGAGAGAGAGAGAGAGGAGAGAGAGTTTGGCTCCTTATGAAATTGTTGAAAGAGAGAGATACGTTTCTTTTAGGGAAGGGTTGACAAAACTTATTTTATTAGGAAAGATTTATTTGCCCTCTTATTTAACAATATATGCTGTGCTTGCCCTTCATTATAATTTATCTTATTTTGTGTTACATCCCTCCCCTCCTAAGAAACTTTCGTCCTCAAAAGTTACCTGAATTATTGTAATTCTATTAATCCTTATTTCAACTCTTTAATCCATGCTCCATTGTTTTTGGTATCTAAGTGGATTTTCGCTCAATCACTGATTCCTTACAACATACCCACCCACTTCCAAAACTTCCTTCATTGCTTTCTCATATGATTACATCTATTGACTAGAATATAATTTCGTCGATGTCTCCATAACCCTAACTTTTTTTTTACATAGATTTGTTTTACTTCTTCCACAACTACATGATACACTTCAAGAATATCAATCAAACTTATTTGCAAAGCCTATCATAAATCTTTCCTTCGTTTATCATCTTTCTTGTTGAAAACCTTCCTTTCACATAATCTCCAAATCAATTCCTCAAGTGACGTTTAGAAAGTTGAAAATCTTACAACTACAATTTCAACATTAAATTATAGAGGTTCAAACCTTATATTGACCCGAAGCTTCAAATGTTAGTATGTCATATGCACTTCTATTAATTCAACTTAGTTTTTACCCCTGTTGTTCCATATCAAAATAATTTATATCACTTGTATATCATTCATCTAATCCCAAAACATTTATTAACTAACTATACCGCTTCCAGCACACTTTCTCAATTCCTAGCATCTTTCCTTTATATTTATGACCAATATATTGATGAGGATTAAAGATTGACACTTATGGCATTTGATAAATCTTTTAAAATGAACAAATGACTTCTAACCCTTCCTTTATTATTACTTCTAGTGTTCCAATATTTTCTGAAATCAACTTCTAAATTGCACATTTTCTCCACAATCATTAATTTATAAATCTATCCATGGTGTTCTCAAATTATATGATTATTCTACACTTGGATCGGGTATCCTCCTACTATTATTTAATTTGTTTCCCAGTAAAGATCTCTTTCTGATTGTACACTTATATTACTTTAGCTACTAAACCAACTATCACACTCTTCAATTTGAATTTATAGCATTGTGATTTTTATATTTCTTTAATCTCACTACTGATCCTTCTTAATCATACTTCATTCATCTTCAATCTTTCACCTTTTAGCTATCAATTTTATTTGTTAGAATTCTCTGCTTTAAAACTTTCCATCATATCTCCCAAAATTACTATTTTATTGCCATATATATATATCTATATATATTTTTACCGAAGATATTTACGTTCTTTTCTCCATCCATAGCTCTTTCCTTTATCAAATAATTTCTTAAGGATTATTCTAATTTAATTCGTTCATCAACTCTTCTTTTGGTTGTGCTCCTACATTTCCTCTTTAATAAGGCAATAGTCATACTTTTTTATTTCTTACATTCACATCATTACAATTTCTATTCTTTCACATTGTTCTTAGTTCTTCTCAAATAATTCATGTTAACATCCCTCCCCCCACACCTCCCCCCCCCCCTTTTTTGAATCTCAACCAACACAAATCTTTTATTATTTCCACTCCTTAGATCTAATCCTTTCATTATCATCTTTCTATCAAGTCTCCCATGCTTAAAATAATACATTTTGTAATAACTGCTATTTGTAGTTTCATATAAATTCATTCTAGGAATCTCCTCAATAGCTTATGGTCATAACCAAGTCTAATCATCATTACTACCTGTCATTCTTGGATTTGTCATACCTTGCAATTGGTTTTTCATTATTGGAATTACTGCTTTCCATGTACCTCCATATCCATTGAGATATTTAATTATTATCCCATTTATATTGGTTATCCCTTAATTCTTTTCTTCTACCCTTCAACATGTTTTCTCTCATTACTTTCATGTCTACAATTTTATGCCTGCTAGACTAACAACCTCATCTTACAATATCGACCATCTACTGGGATTTTCATGCCTCTTAGTTATACTGGTACTTTTGGTTAACTTCAGTAATTCATCTTTTACCTTTAAACTTCTATCTACTCGGTACCTTTAATATTGTCATCGCATCTCAATAGCAATCTTTATTTTTTTTCCATTTCACCAATCACATCGTTACATTTCTGACCATTCATTGTCATACCAATAATTGTTATCTCAAACTTTGCTATAAATCACATTGAATACTCCTCCAACTATAGTATTAAGATCTTCTCCACCCTTACACTTACCAATAAACCGTTTTAGTATGTAGTCATAATTATTTTCCTACTTTATACTATGTTTACTCCACTTTACTGAAGGAAAGGAAAGAAAATACCATAATTACATATATAAATAAAATATATGAATGTCATGCTCCCAAGTTAGTATTTTACTAAGTATAATAGTTATTATATATTTCATTGGATGGGTTATTTCAATCACTTTTGGTATTACTACTTACATGTTTGTTGTCTTGATTTTAAAGTCTATTAAAGCTTATTTTACATTTTCTATTTACTTTCAACTAATTTTTATAAATTTGTTGTCTCTTACTAGTTTTGGTTTTTACCATTTTTGAACACTTTTATTTTTTTTTTTTTGTACCATTGTTAATGTTTTGGTAATGAGATTTTTTCTTGATATTTTGTTTTTCTTTATAATTGTTTCCCTTATCTCTATTGTAATTTATTCTATCTTTAGTTTATTGACCTTTACTCATTTATCAAGTTTTGTATATTAATACATATATGCGTGTTTCCTTTATTTCAATTTGAAATTAAGAACTTTTTTCCCTTTATCCTAACACACGTACATTCGAGAGAGAACTAACAAGTGTCAACAATAGCTAAACCGACTAATACTAGATTGCATATGACTAGACTCTCACGACCGACTCAATACAACTTGACTAAACTGAAAAGGACTGGACATGACAAGACTTGACACAACATGACAGTATTATTGATGACACATAATACATTAAGCTTGACAATTAACAATCGGAATACAAGAACGAACAATGAACTTATCATTCCTCTCTCAAGTGTTTATGCCTTAGGTCCATGGATATTATACAATTATGTCCTAATCAAATATTCAATCCACTACTATTTTCTTAATTTTTTTGAATTCTATAAGTTCTTGTTAAAGTTAATGAGTCGTTACTGCCACTATGGAAATTTGGTGTGGTAAGTTTCATTTTCATTCTCTTTTGATTATAGTTCTAATATTTTAGATTTATCATTTGTGATTTATAATCTTTAGAGACGGCTATACAAGTTTGTGTCAATCCTCATGCCTTTTGAATTTGCATCATTTTATTCAAATTATGGTTCCCTTTAAACTTTTCTTGAAATTCATAATTGAGAATCATTAAAGATTTGTTAACTATTTTAGGTTTAACTTTTCTTCATGGAAGTTATGATTATTGATTCATTTATATGTATATATGTGTATGTGTATATATTCTCTTTAACTTACCTTAGTAATTATTGTTTTATTGGTGGTGATTTATGAATGCCATTAACTTCTTGTATAAATATGTACATGTATTATGGTAGAAGCCTAAAAAGTCATATGTTTAGTGAGGGTATATTTTTTATTTCATAAATTATCATTTCTTGATTTTTGTTGAGCTTTATTTGTTTTATTGATCACTTTTCTATGTATTTTAGGGAGCAGCAACAAAAACAAAAAGTAAAATAACAAATATTCCTAGAAAGATATATGAAAATAATTATGAAAACATAATGACACAAATAAAATAAATATAATACTTATAAATGATAAGCTGCAAGGAAAGAAACAATAAAGCTATCATTATGAAGAGGTCAGCCCAAAAAATTTTCATTAAAAATAACAATTCTAAACTTTCCATAGCTACTAACTTTCCCATGATCTACCCCCCTCTCTTCATCTCACCGCTGAAAGGAATTCATAGCCTAAATTTCCTAAAGATCATAAACCTATGCTTTGATACCACTTAAGCTATATCATAGCAAATTAAGAGCGTTAGCAGCTCGCTACGTGTCTTCACTAGAGATGTACATGCTAAGGCTCGGATTCTACTAAACCGTAATTTACAACACAATATACTCCAATGTCTCACATTAAATGAGAACTTCTAAAACATTTTTTCCATAATAAAAACTTCTAAATAACTTGGCTAGAATAAACCAAGCGCCGAATCAAAATCAAACTTAAAAACATTATATAAAAAGTATCATAACTTCAACTATATCATAACATAAGAATTTCAACTTCATAGTTCCACAACTCTAGTTATCTCAAATTTATTTATCTAAAAGGCAGCTGGAAAGTCGATTCCATTATCGTCATCCCTATAGCCCATGTATGCATCATATCCTGATAGATCGAACACTATATGTTCTTCATCTGATCTTGGAAAATAAAAGGAGTAAGCATAAAGGCCCAGTACGCCATACCACAACCACATGCATACGAACAAACATCATACAAATCTGCATACGACATAGTAACACATGCAGCAATCATATGTTGTTATCTTTAATTAGCTAGGCAAACAACACAGTTTAGAGCCATTTGCAATTAGCTCTAAATCTACAGTGGCTTATGACTCCATGAAAATAATAATATATATAGATGCTTATAAATATAATGGTGTTGGGTACTCCCTACACAACCTGGGTACTGTACTTGTACCACTTTTAAACTACCAGAATCCTCTTTGTGCACAACTCTACTTGAGACAGCGCTACATAAAGATCATTAGGGTGCTGTCCTAGTGGTAGTGGTAATCCTAATCCACTAGACCTAGCCAAACATTAGCAACAACCAATCTAAAGCCTGATATCATTAAATTCATTTGATGTTCCAAGCCTACATTTACAAACAACAGCCGAAGTAGGGACGTACCTGATACATCATCTGGAACGGTTAACCTAGCTTCACTAAAGACACTTGAACACAAACAAACACTTGCTCAAGACTGATTTCAAAAGGTAAACATATTCCTAAGGCCATCTAAACCCTTAAACTGACAAGAACTACAACTATCCTAAGTTCAAGCACAACTTCTTGCTTAGATGGAGTACTAGAAGATAGGCTAAGAGTTTAGGTGTTTAAAAAGATAAAAAAACGAGGTAGAAAAAGAAATTTTCGAAACCCCCCTTACTGGTCATTCCCGTGAAAGGAGGCATGATAGGCTCTGTAAAAAAGAAACATAACAAAACTCCTTGATCATGTCCATTCCAAGGGGTGTGATGGCCATCACGGCCCTTGTCATGGCAATGATGGGGGTGATGACGGCCATCACGGCCTCTATCATGATCACGATTTGCTGTCACTGGCTATACTTAAGAAGATCACGACCCTTGATATGACTGTGACCCCCTGTACGAACCCCTTTGCTCCAAAATGTGGAGAAACACCAAAGAAAGCTTTTTTCTTGATTTTTAACTCAAACCGATCTTCCAAAGCATACCTATCAATATGAAAGCATCATTATAAACACATTATCTAAGCACAAAAGACATTCCTTTCTCTTTTGATCACAAAACACCAAAATCTCCAACAAAGAAACTTAGGTTATCCCAAAACTCCTTTAAAAGATTGAATCCCTATTGATTTGTCTATGCAATTCTTTAGAACAAGATACAAGCTTGAGAGAGAGAGAGAGTCCTAGAGTTTGACTTCTTGTGAAATTGTTGAGGGAGAGAGGGATATGTTTTTTTTAGGTAAGGGTTAATAGTACTTGTTTTATTAGAAAAGATTTGTTTACCCTCTTATTTAATAGCATACGATATCCTTACCCTTCATTATGATTTATTTTATTTTATATTACAGTTAATTAGCTTTATAAGATGTGTTTGAATTTCTAACAAAAGGTTGATTGCTTTTCGGAAGATAATTCCGGCATCACCTAAGACCAAATATGTTGATTATTTTGAGTCACTCCCTCCGTTGGAATGACTTTAATATAACAATTAGTAGGATATATTTGCCGTTGTGTTAGGAATCTTAGAACTGATCAACATGCAAAACGACAGACGCTCCATAAATTAAGCTTGTCATGTCATAGGCAGAATAATTGGAGAGTCCAATAGTCAAAAGAGAGAGATCACTTTGGTAAAAGGACCGACAACCACTGCCAAAAGACAAAACAAACCCGCATGAAATCTTCACAAATGACAAAATGTCATATTAGATTCTTAGTTTTTTCTGTATTATTTATATCTAATTTGTATTTAAAATTTATTTATATTATAGATGTATCATATTTGTTTGTTTGTTTATAAGTAAAATTATTAACTTTTCAACAGTATTTGTTTCTTAACAAATATCTGTTTGAAAACGATAAAAATATGTTATCAAAATGACTAGAATATGATGAAACAAACGGAAAGTTGATAGATCAGGCTGTTTGGATAGTTGTTTTGGCATCATTTTTAAATTGAAAAGATACTAAACGAATACAAATATGATACTGATGAAAAACCGATAGTTTTACTTATAGATTGACCAAATCAAATCAATACCAATATTAAATCGATATCAAACCAATACAGATAAAGATCTGACAATTCAAACCAACCAAGCTCATGCACATACTTGATGTTGATGACATTTTCAATATCATGTATGTATCTGGTTGAAATAATATATATATATATATATATATGCTAAAGATCGGAACTATATTCATATAGGTCTAATCCAAGTAGGAGCCAAGCCCCTTACTAAATTAGGATTAGATACTTCAGTCTTAATGATACTTAGGGGCTCTAGGAAACTGGAGTATGAAAGATCAATTCATACTGCAGTAGAAACTAGCCTAAGCAATGGACCAATTCAATTTGAATGTCACCCAAATGTAACTATAGGATTAAAAGACAAAACAATCATGAAGTCTTTAATCTTACAGATTAAGACACATAATTATAAAATGATGGAAGGATCACTTCCAATAGCTGTAATATACAGAGTAATTAATGAAAACAGCTTTTGGATGCAAGGCTTTTAAGGTTGATAGAAGAGGTCAGACCTTATTAATCCAAACAGATCTAACAAAAGCTAATATTTCAATACCCAAAATGATTCAATGGAGTCAAATTAATTTGCCTCAACAATGGGAACTTGATAATCCACTTCCAAAAACAATTGTGTATAACAAGGATCCAACCAATGTTATATAACATCCAGAAGGAAAAGTAACCATCCAATTTTCAAGGAAATCTTTAGACTTACCTAGAAGAAATTTAGAGATCAAGTATTTATCTTCTTCATCTAGAAGATCTCTTGACTTACCTCAACCTATGGCTACAAATCATCCCCCAATTCCACACCAAAATAACCCCCCTTTGGTAGGGATTGTTAATGAAAATATTGGTTTACTAAGAATGGTATACCAACAAAATGTACCTGAATATGTTGAACCCACTGCTTCAGAAATAATGGATTCAGAATTAAATGTTTTAGGAAAACCCTTTGAACTAATAAGGAATTTCTAAATAGAGAATTCGGATCCACCAAAAATGTGAAAATTAGAAAATGGTATTTTGGTACTTTTTCTAATCACAAAAATGTGACCAAAGATGAATATTATAAATTCAAGTTTGAAAATCAAACCCAAATAGTATTCTTTGACTGGTTCCAAGAATATTATTTGGCACCCAAACAAATTAATTATAAACCATTGTTTTACATGGCTAAGTAAGTGATGAACAGATCATTGAATCTAACCATCCACCTCTTACCCATATAAAGTAAGTTTATAAGAATAATGTAAATATTTTTAGCACCTTTCAAATCTTCTGATTAAAGAAGAAGCTGGAATTAGAAAATTCATTGAACAAAATAATTTCACCAACCAACATCTACACACAATGGGTAGACAGTTAGACAAGATGAAAATTATCTTGAACATTGATACCAAAATTAATATGCTAAAAATCATTCTAAAGAATTTTTGAAAGCTTTAGAAATAAGGGAAATTAAGGCACTTCTAATAAAAACCTTTTGAAGCACCCAAAAATCCCTCTAAGGAATTTTTAAAAGCTTTAAGAGATGCTAAGATTGGAAATACTCCGCAAAGTTCTTCAACAAAATACAAAGGAATAGTCATTGAAGAAACTCCCTCAGAAAAATTTAATGTTTTAAATGAAACTAATAACGAAATTGTTAAAAGTCCAATAATGGAAGATTTAAAAGATTTAAAAATCAATAAATCTTTAGAATAAGTCAATAAAATTACCTGGAAAGAACCCAGAAACTCTATTATCAGCGAGCAACCCCTCTTATATCTTAATTGAAGAAAATGATGAAAACAATTATCAAAACAAATATTCCGTAGGATCCACCTATGAATGGAACATAGACGGAGCTTCATAACAAAATCCTTAATGTTTTGAACCAAATGATAATGATTTCAAACACCAATAAATCCAATAATACAGTTGATTATCAAATAGCCTTAATGATAATTTTCGGATTCACAGGACAATTAAAAGGCTGGTGGGATAATTATCTAATGGATGAACAAAGGAATTTTATCCTTACTTCATACAAAGTAGATGAAGGAGGAATAAAAATTGTTGATGGTAATGATGAACTTATCCAACATATGGTTCATACCCTTATCTACTCCATTAGCCAACATTTTATTAGCGATCCATTTCATTTTAGAGATAAGTCATTAGAATTGTTGTCTAATATGAAATATAAATCATTAGGTGAATTTCACCAATATAAGGATGTGTTCTTTCAGAGAGTCTTCCTTAGAAATGATTGTAATCAAGCCTTTTGGAAAAAAAATTTAGCTGGATTACCAAAGCTAATAGGTAGCAAGTTAGAAATAAAATAAGGGATGATTACAATGGTGAAATTCCTTATGATCAACTTTCATATGAAGAATTAGCCTCATATGTTTCAAAGATTGGAACAAATCTCTGTACTAACATCAGGCTACAAAAACAATTGAAAAATGAACAACGCCTAAAACACCAGAGTCTTGGTGATTTTTGTGCACAATATGATCCTTCCTTTGATCAAGAAAAATCAAGAAGGAAAACTAAATGCTCATAATGTTCTTCTCATAAAAAACCTAAAAGAAATTTCAAAAAAAATTCTTTAGGAAAAACAAATATGAGAAAAAGCAAAAAAATGATAAGATTAAACCTTATAAAAATAAGGAAAGTCTTACAAAAAACTCAAATGTTTCAAATGCGGAGTTATTGGTCAAACAACAAAATTATGTAGGATTGATGACAAAATTAATGAATTGAATCTTGATGAAGAAACAATGGAGCACATTCTATAAATATATGCAGAAAATGAATATCCATCCTCAGATTTAGAATCACTTTCTGAAAACAATGGAATTCAAGTCAATGATATTGAATCCACTTCTTTAGAAGAGATTTATGTTCTAACCAAAGAAGAAGAAGACATTCTTCTAAAGTTAGACCAAATGTCTAAAAATGATAAACAAAAATACATTAAGGAAGTAGAACAAAGAAATACAATTCATATTGTACCAAAATTACCCTATAACCTTAATGAAATCATTGTAAAAGGAAATATCAAATAGAAAAAACCAATTTTTGTTAATGAACTTCATTCTGAAATCATGATTTAGAAAGAAGAAATAAAAAGTCTAAAAATGATGCAAATAAAATTGCAACAGAAATTTCTTGAATTAAAACAAAATCTAATTCAAGAAGATTCCAAATAAGATAATGAAGAAGATCCTATTGAGAATATAGGGTCTTCAGACACCCAGAATTACATTCTACATCTGGTAGAAGTAACCACAAGAAAATGGATCATCAGCATCAAGTTGAAAATCAACAATGAAATGATCTTGGAAACAACTGCATTATTTGATACCGGAGCAGATATGAATAAGAGAAGGGATAATACCAACAAAATATTTTGAAAATACAACCCAATCTCTTAGTTCAGGATCTGGTAACAAATCGCAAATCGATTTCAAATTATCAAATGTTAAGATAATGAAAGACAATATTTCCTATAACACTGCTTTCATTCTTGTCAAGAATCTTAAGCAGAATGTTATCTTAGGAACTCCTTTCATTAATTTTATCCAACCCTTCAAGGTTAATGATCAAGGAATTGGGCTAAATATTTGAGGAACAAAGTTATCTTCAATTTTGTCTCAAAACCTAAAACCAGATCATTAAACCAATTAAAAGCTAATTGGATTTCGGAATAGAATTATTTGATTCAATCCAAAGAAAGACATTTGATGTTTTTACAAAACGACTTATCATTTTGTAAAATTGAAAAACAACTTTCAGGCGGATCCTTGAAAGAAAATATTTTCAAATTACAAAATGAAATTGAAAAGTCAATTTGTTCAAACTTACCAAATGCCTTTTGGAATCGAAAATGCCACATTGTTGATCTTCCTTATGAAAATGATTTCGAGGAGAAAAACATTCCCACTAAAGCAAGACCAAATCAAATGAATCAAGATGTTTTAAATCATTGTAAGAAAGAAATCAATGATTTATTACAGAAATCCTTAATCAGGAAAAGTAAATCCCTATGGAGTTGCTCAGCCTTTTATGTCAATAAAAATGCCGAAATTGAGAGAGGGACACCTAGACTAGTGGTCAACTATAAATCTCTCAATACCGCACTCAAATGGATTAGGTATCCAATACCTAATAAAAAAGATTTACTTAATCGACTCCATAATGCAAGAATTTGTTCAAAATTCGATATGAAATCAGGATTTTGGCAAATTCAAATTAATGAAACCAACAGGTATAAAACTGCATTTACTATTCCATTTGGACAGTATGAGTGGAATGTTATGCCCTTCGGATTAAAAAATGCACCCTCTGAATTTCAGAGAATTATGGATGAAATTTTCAATGATTTCTCCAACTTCATAATAATTTACATAGATGATGTATTGATCTACTCTCCTAATATAGATCAACACTTCAAACATGTTAAGTTATTTATGAATGTTGCCAAGAAAAATGGGCTTGTTGTATCTGCAACAAAAGTATCTCTCTTTCAAACGAAAGTTAGATTTTTAGGATTCAACATTCATATTGGAACAATATTACTTATCCAAAGGTCAATAGAGTTCACTTCCAAGTTTCCTGATGAAATTAGGGATAAGAACCAACTCCAAAGGTTCTTAGGAAACCTTAATTACATCTCGGATTTTTTCCCAAACCTCAACCTAGTATGTAAACCATTGCATGACAGGTTGAGAAAAATCCTCCACAATGGTCTGACACGCATACTAATATAGCCAGATTACCTTTCCTAAACATTGCTGACCCATCTCTATCAAAAATAGTAGAAACCAATGCGTCCAATATAGAATATGGAGGTATTCTCAAACAAATCAAAGATAATAAAGAATGTGTAGTTCAATTTGTATCCAAACATTGGAACGAATGTCAAATGAACTACTCCACAATCAAAAAAGAAATTTTAGCAATCGTTTTAACTATTTCCAAATTTCAAGGAGATTTGTTAAATAAAAAATTTCTTCTAAAGGTTGATTGCAAGTCAACAAAAAATGTTTTACAAAATGATGTTCAAAATTTGGCTTCTAAACAAATTTTTGCTAGATGCCAATCTATTTTATCCTGTTTTGATTTTGAAATTGAACATATCAATGGGAAAACCAATACACTTCCTGACTTCCTTACCTGTGAATTCCTGTAGGGAGATGCCTCCCAAGAAAGACAAAGGAAAAGGGAAGGAAGGCCCTCTTAAAATAAAAGGTCTAATTGATGTTGGATCTTGACTTACAGCATTCAAACCAATTACAATCAATAAACCATCATATTAGGAGGATCGACCTACAATGAATGAGCCATATGAAATGACTCAATCCTCTAATCAAACATCTTCATTGCCTTAATCAATTCTGGGGTAATAAATTGGGAGACATCTTTTGTGGATTGGGAAGATGTTTGATTAAAGATTTCCTTAAAAATTGGATGATTACTTTTCCTTCCGGATGTTGTATAATATTGGTTGGATCTGTGTTATACACAATTGTTTTTGGAAGTGGATTATCAACTTCCCATTATTGAGGCAAATTAATTTGACTCCATTGAATCATTTTGGGTATTGAAACGTTAGCTTTTGTTAGATTTATCTGGATTAATAAGGTCTGACCTCTCCTATTAATCTTAAAAACCTTGAATCCAAAGCTGTTTTCATTAATTTGTAATATATTCTGTATATTATCATAGGTGGAGATCTAAACCATGGCATCAGAGCAATAATATATATATATATATATATATTCCCTTCCTTAAGGAGAGTCTAATTGACCCGCTCTTGGATATGATAATTGATAAAAGCTTTATCATGTCAACAGTCAACACCATATTTAATCTGTAGCTATACCAAACAATTGAATATAAATATATAATCTTAATTTTTGGTCGGCTGACATCTATGATAGCTGCGGGTCAGACAAGTAATTATATATACGTATATAATAGAAGGCCGCAAGATGAGATTAACAGTAGTCGTATTCCACTGGTTGTCATGTCATGTTATTGTAATTTTTTTCCTGTTATTTCTAGGAGGCCTGTTCCTATACGAATCAAATACCGTGGATATACGCTTGTTCAGGAGACTTATTAGGATATAGGACTTTTCTTATTTATCTTAATGAGAAGAATCAGGATAAATTATCTTAACCAATATCTCAACCATTGAGAGTAAACACTTATATGTAAATGTTTTATTACCATATTTACTTTACAAGTAGATGTCTTATTACCACATCAACACTTATTACTTACTAGTTCCTCTATAAATTATTTTAATTGATATCTCAGCACCAAAATAGATCTTTATAAGTATGTGTTTTATTGGCATAGCGTATATCATTCGCCAATTCCTTAGGTTAATATCACAAAATCTACCTAATTTGGGTTTTAATTGGGCTTATATATTTTGTCGTAAACAAGTAAATAATAATTTATGATACAGAGGTAGGAAAAATTGGGACTTTAAGCACAGTTTCTGATCCTAGTTTTTTTTCAATCTGAGCCTATCAGCACTCCTGATGAAGACAGATTGATCATCCCTGAGCTTAATTACAATCTGTATATCCTTTACTTTTTAGGAATCTATCAGTATTTTTTTTTTTTTTTTTTTGTAATTGTCCGGGAAACTTAAGACTAAAAAATATGTTTAAACAAGAGAAAAAACTCTCAACAGACATTTTCTTTCTTTCTTTTCCTTTCTTTACTCTTTTTCTTGTTCAAACAAAAATTGTATTGCCCCGAGTGCGTGAAATTACACCCTCATGATAAATAAACATGGCATGACGACCTTGTATAGCTGTATTTTACTTCTATTATTCACATATGTGTACATATATATCTTGGCCAACCTTGTATTTATATTAAAAGATATTATTACATTAAGGCCCGTTTTTTTGAGGAAAAATATTTGTTAGTAAAAATAGTTTTTTCTTGCAAAATTTTCTTGGAAAAGTAACACATTTTCAAATATTTGGTTCATTTTATAAAAAATACTTTTCCTTTGTTTACAATTTTGAGGTAACTCATATATTTTAAGTATAAAAAATGGAAAATCACATATATTATAATGAGAAATAAATCTACTTAAAAAAATATTTTAAAAAATAATAAATATTTTTGAATGGTAATGATTGGTAGGTGAACTCGTAAATCAATGGAAAAATGAGTTACATATCTGTATTTCGTAAGTTCTTTTTCAAAAAATTAAGTTATGAAAAGTCTATGTTTTACAAAATAAGGAAAAATATTTTCTACTAATTATTCTATTTTTTTTAAACAAAAAAATTTGAAAAAATATTTTCCTGAAAACCATTTTCATGGAAACAAATGGGACCTAAGTTTCACCAAGTAGAAATATTAAATAAAGGTGATCTCATGTGTCTTAGTATATATGATAATATCATATCACTAGTTGTCTAGTGTAATGTAGCATATAACTTAAAACTTAAATGTTAACAATCATTAGTTGTCTCTTAATGGAATGATTTGGTTTGATTCCTCCCTCCTTTGATATTTGTAATAATAGTTAATGAAAAGTGGGAAAAAAACCATAAGTTACCTTTATAAGAATACATATTTTGTTTTCTTTTTTCTTTGTTTATATCAAATGAGCTAATATATTGGTCCATAATCCACCATTAAGTTTAAGGTTTAATATATATGGGTTAAAGTAATAAAATATTGATTATTTTTGTTATTAAATTTAATTATTCATTCACAATGGTGGAAACATGGCTTAATGCTTATCCAGCGTGATGAATGTTGTAGTTTAATTATGGTCTAACTTTTATTCATATTTATATATGTACCTTATTTGTATCTAATTTATATTTGGTCTATTGGATTTGTTTATAAGTAATTTGTTTATTTTTCATATGTATCTATTTTTTGACAAACAATCTGTTTGAAAACGTCTGTGTGTCGAAACAAACCCTTAAGTTGTGTTGAGGGATAAGAGAGAAAGAACTTTGAGCAAAAGTCCAACATGTCGTGGATAAGTCATTTGACCTAATCATAACCTATTATGTGTTTACCTTTTTTTTTCCTATTTTCTTTTAACTTTTAAGCATTGGCTTGGACATGCTAGGTCATGGGTCTAGTTAATAGTAACTCAAATCAACTTGACTTAAGATGGGCCGGGTTGATTCATGGCCCAGTGAGCGATCCGATATCTTTTTTTTTTTAAATAATTAAAAAAATATTGTAAAATTAATTTTATTAAAAATAAAATTTAAAATCAAGAAAAAATAAAATAAAGATAAATTCAAAATGAACTAGGATAAAATTTTAAATTGAAATGAAATTAGACCTAGGAATAATTGTCTTTAACATTGTTGAATGAATTATTTAAGTTGTGCATTTATATACAAATTCATTTACTTTTACTTGTAAACTTAGCAACTTAAGACTTTGGATTGTCTGTTTTTCATCTGTATCTGTATCTTTTTTAAAATGATATATGTAAATATATCCGATTTGCATCTAAATTTTATCTATATTTGTTTTATTTGATCTTTTGATGAGAACTGTCAACTTTTTTTTATCTATATCTATTTCTTGATAAATAATTTATTAGCAAAAAGTTTAAAAAAGTGTCTGTATCTGCCGGAAAAAAGCCAAAACAAACAGATCCTAGAAAACACTCAAAATATAGTACAACTACAAGACAAAAACAAATCATACATTATTAAAAGGAAAAAAAAAAAACTTTCATTAGAAGTCCATATAAATCCAAACAACACATTCAATGTTGTGGATGGTATAAATATTTAAATTTACACTATTTACATGAAAATAATTTGAATATTTGCTTTTATTACACACACACACATATATATACACTTTCACTTTTCTATTGTTTTTCAAATTTTCAATTTTTTTTTTAGAGTTGACTTAGGTCCACCTATTGGATTAATGAGTCTATACCATGACTTGACAATTGACAAATTATAACTTTTACGTTTGAGCTAGACCAACATTGACTCACTATTAGTAGTTTGAGCCGAGTCATTGATCAAACTCGACTGTAGCCATGTTTATTTGGCTACTTTGAATTAAGGACAAGCATCTTATAGAATGTTTGATATATAGGAATGAACTGGAACGGAATCGTAATTTCATATTCCATTCCCTTTCCCATGTTTGGAACCGTTTTTGGAAGTTAGAATCATAATTCCTTAGAATCAACGATTCAGACTTCTAAGAGGAATTTGATTTCATCTTCTCAAAGATAGAATCGCACTTCCATTCTATCTCTATTAATGGTTATTGTCTCACCCCTACAAGTACCATAAATATAGTAGCCCACCATACATAACATAAAAACCTAAAAATGACTTCCTTGTCATGCTTAAGCTTCACATATTATGCATAAGACGTCTACTGGAGGATTAAGCATAATTCAAGATGATAACCATTATAGCATGCTAGAGATCTAAACATAAGATAGATAATCATGCATATGTTGCATCAACTTAGGGGCATTTTCCTACTAAAATCCACAAGGTCATAAGTATTACAGTTATCCAAGATCTACAAAACATAAAATGTCTCCAAATTTATATTAAACCAAAGTTCAAAGAATTTAAAGTATCTAAGAGTTCATTGATCTCTTCCATAAGCTCTATGATTCCAAAAGTAAGTACTTGTGGTATGCTATTCCTCGGATATAGCCATGGGTATCCCTGTGTCAAAAGAAATCTATAGAGGGATAAGCTAACCATAGCTTAGTGAGAAAATCTCTCCATACGTCTTCGTTAACCATAAACAAGCAAGTTTGTTAATCACACATATGCAATGCCAATGCATCAAGCACGTGAGACAAACAAATATATATGGTCACCTAAAAACCATGTATAAAACAAATTGACGCCCTCTGTGACAAGGGTTGAGAATTGATCAAAAGGTTTTCGAGACTTTGCTACTAGTCTTTAGTCACTGCCCAACGAATGATGCCGATGTGGCTCCTTCATGAGGTCGTATTGTCAAACATTTTTAGTGCCCCATGCTAGGGTGGAGTCTATACACTTGCACATTTTGCATGGTTTGCAGTCCCCTCTAGTCCTTTGCATAGGTAGTAGCCTTTTGCAAATGTGACTTAATGAATGCTATGCATGTCCGATTTATCATATCAAGCAGAATATAGTTTAAGTGATATTAAGGGTGATCAAATAATTACTACATACACATAAGCCAAATAATAATAATTACCACAACAATCACTTAAATGACCATTCATTTGTTTCGATATACTTAGCATCTATTGTCACACATTCATAGATATGCATCTATATCCCATGAATCCACATTCATGTCAATTTTTATCTTGTACCTGGTATTCTAGAGTCACTATGTGCAAGCACATAACAAGAACATGTAAGAGATAACTCATACGGCCATTGTGGCACTTCTTTAGTCAAAATAATCCTTGGGGAAGGTGGAGTTGTCATCCTCGTCACCTGAATAAAGGGCAAATCTAAAATAATTTTCTTGTTCTAAACTCCTTCTAAACTTCTATTTCTAAGAATTCTATTTTTGCTATGCTTCCCGATTAAGTAAGTTAGACATTAAAATGGCTATAACTTGGTCATTTTGAATATGATTTTCACATATGAATAGTTGTTTTCTACCTACTTTGAATGTTTTATCTATTTTTAAGGTTATCTTTGTCATATGAGGTCATTAATGCCTTGGGTTAGTAGAGGTTAGATTAGTTCGCTACATGTTTTAGTTTTGTTTTGGTGTTTTTCTAATGTTTACACGCTATGTAGCATTTCCTAATATGCTTATTTTTATCCCTATATGCAAACATTGATAAAATATGAAAAATAAATCATTAAGTACTCATGGTTTTTAGTTACTAAATAATTTCTTTGAAAAAAGTCTAAGGTGAAGTTAAAACAAATAAAAGTAGATAGAAAGAGTATTAATATCTTTTGATGTGATCAACATTATAAACCTTTTTCAAACAAGTAAGTCAAGTAGAAAAAAAATGAGGTTTTCATACCTTCCTCATGACATTGAGATGTCACCTTTTCTATAAAAATTGGGGAACATATCTTATTTTTAATTGTTTATTTTTAAAACGTTGGATTCAAGGATTTTTGTGAAAGAAAATTCTAAGTTTTATATCTTCATTCATTTATTTAAATTTTCGACATTCTTGAGAAAATGTAGTATAAAATTTTGTTTTGTTTGATCGCTTTTGAAACATTGAAACCAAGTATTTTTTTAAAAAGAAAGAAATCAAAGTTTCATACTTCCTTACGACATGTGTATATCTCAGCATTTAAGAAAATTTTGAGGTTGGGTTTTATTTTCAAACTTTTCTTTTACTAAAAATGATTTTTCATGTATCAAAAATCATTTTGAAAAGATTTTACATAATAAAGTATTGTCACAATGGAAAGGTTTAAAGCAGTTTGAACTTTCCATCTTGTGCTAGGCTCTTTAAAATATGTAATGAACATTATGATGGTCTTATGATCATCACTTTTTATTTACTTTTATTTTAGAGCCTTTTGGTCTTTATAGCACCAAAAGTTGAAAAATTATAATATAAACATTAATAACATCATTGTGAGCATATTGAGTCCATGAAGAGTAAAATGACCTTTTGATCAACAAAGCATAAATATGAAATATAAAAACAGCGTAAGGGAAAATGAGTGTCTTAGATTTAGGATAAGGTTCCTCGAGACTTTGAAATGGACAAGTCTCCTTATGATTTGAGTATGAACAAGTCTAAGACTAGGATTTAGGACTAGTCTCCAAGACTTTGATTTATGGCAGGTCTTGTGAATATGAAATAAATCAAGAACATAAAGGTAAATAAATTGCAATGTCAGTTTAGAAAAGTTAGATTTATGCCCTATTAGACATACATAAATATACATATAGATACATATATATAAAGTTAGGTTAGATTATAAGAAGTAAAGAACACAAATATTACATAAACAAAACAACATGGTATGATGCCACACATTTCCTTCCCTAGCTTGGTACATAATTGAGGAAGTCATATAGAAATGGTGTTGGCCTATATTTATGATGATGATCATAATATAGATGAGGGATTATAGGTTTTTACCTAGCGAATGAAGTGAACATGTGAGAGGATGAGAGGGAGCGGAGAGGGAGAGTTAGATAAGAAGGAGTGGCGGTGGTGGGGAGAAAAATTGAGAGAGTTCTTGAGAGTGTTCAAGCGTTTGAAGGAGTGATGAGGAATTTATGAAATTTGACGTGTTGGATTTATAAATGTCAAGGGTTATTTATAAAGAGTGAATGTGAGAGGGGGGGGGGGGGGGGGGGGTGCGGCGTGGAGGAGGAGGAGGGAAGAGAAGTGTAATAGAAGGTATTACATTTCATAGAATAGGTTTTATGTGTATAAGAATAGGTCTAGGTGTGGATTTAGATGAAAAGTGATGTAAAGTTGATTGAGGTGAATGGTAATGAATAATAAATAAATAGTAAGGAACAATAAACAAAATGACAAATATTTATCTGTAGAAATTAAGATACACGTAAAACTTAGTTTAACTGGTGATTTTATAACTCGATAAAATAGCACATGATTATAGAAGGTTACTTTAATGTTATTTTATTATTAATTGTTACTTGATTGTGTTATCTCAAATTGCATTCTAGTAATCGAGTACGAGAATGTTTAACGTAAGGGTTCTAGGTCGGTTAGGGTACCGAGATTTCTGTTCATTTTAGCAAAATGTTTTCTTAAATGACTTTTTTTTTTAAAGGTTCCAAACATTTAATTAATTTATCTGATGTTTTAGCTAGGGTGTAGGGTTGAATCGAATTGGTTTTAGGATTTCAATTTTGGTACTAACTTTAAGTTCACTTTCAAAAGTACAAAAAATCTAAAGGTTTACAGTTATTGCTTTAATTACATTTTCATCTTATATAAATTTATTATTTATATTTATTATGAAGGGTATTTTTGATAAATCTCATTACATACTAATTTTATTTTATTTTGCTAATATATCTAAACATATGAATGAATTTGTCATTTTCTTATACAATCAATTCCATAATATTTCTTCGATTTCAATCTATTCCATTTTATTTTGGACAATTAGAGTATCCGAGACGTGATATTAAGGTTAAGGCTATGTGAGATTGGACAAGCACACTGGGACTTCCAATTTTTTTTTTTTTTTATGTTGACTTTTGCCTTTTCTTTTTTTATACGTTTTATGTTCTAATTATATTACGTAAGATTATATATTTGATAACATAATAATATTAATTTACGTATTATTGACCAATTGAAGTATGATACGTGTCCGCATCGACGAAGTACAATGACAAATTGTGATAAAATCGAGAATGCAAAGTTTATGCATAGACAGAAGGGGAATTTTTTTTTTTTTTTTAACATAAGTATACAACCCTATTACCATGTAATATAATGTTTGATCAACAATGAAATATACTGATATATGGTTAATTTTTAAATGTATTTATTTCATGGAATTTTTTTCGTGGATAAAAAGATAGGGTTTTAAATGTTTGATGAATGCTATAGCATTTTGTTGGATTCGTTCCATTTTTAGAAGAGTTCAGTTTAAACCAAAAGACCTCGCTTTGTTTAAAACCACGTCATTGATGGTCCGCTAAGATTTCACGTTAATTTTTTTCATATTATGTTCTTCACCAAATTGCTCACATTAATATTTAAAATATTTTCTCATACATATAGCATAGCGGATTGTGCATGAGCATTACGAAACCAGATTCAAACCTGATCATTTTCCTTTTTTTTTTTTTCCTCTCCAGCTAAAGCATCCACCCAAATCTAGAGCACGTTAGACCTTATTAAACGATAAATTCCAAATTGTCTATATTGTAAAGCTAATGACACCCGTTTAGTGTTATAGGTTTTTTTTTTTTTTTTTTATAATTATGTATTATAAAGTAGTTTTTTTAACTTTTCAATAGATAGCCTTTTAAATAATAATAATAATCAAATCAATGATTATCATTGTAAACTACTCTTCCAACCATTTCATACCTTTAGCTATGATCTCCGCACTTTTCCCTTTTATTCTGACCTTTCTTATATTTTACTAACCTCTTGTTAACTCAATTTTTTTCCCTTAACAATGCAAAAAAAAAAAAAAAAAAAAAGAAAAAAACACTCATTTTTTTTCTTTTTATTCCAAATTTGAAACCATAAAATATATAAATAAATATTGACAATTTAATTTATTAAATGAAAACTATATATTTATTGTTTTACCATTTTTTGTCATTAGTAAAGTGACAGTGGGGGGTGTGTATAAATACACACATATATATATATATATATATGTAAAGAGGAATAAATTCGTTTATTTGTTTTCAAACAAATGTTTATCAAAAAATAGAAACAAATAAAAAATACATTTTTTTATTCACAAAATGACCAAATAAATGAGATACAAATAAGATACGTATAAAATACAAATATAGATAAGATACAAATAACAAATTAGACAATCTAAGCAGACTTATTATATCTTGTAGATCGGAGAAGGGAATATTCATACGCATGTAGCGACATCAAGAACTAAGCACATAAAAGGGCTAAAGTAATCTTGCAATTAATTAATAACAATATTCTCCCTAAGATAAAATAATCATAAAAAAAGAAAGATAATATCTATTTAGGGTGACCATATTTGAGACATCTCTGTTTATTTAAGTCATCGTCCAATAAAAGAACCAGAATAAAAAGGGGAAAAAAAAAGAGAGAAAAACCTAATATATTCTCTAAGTTCTTTTGACTTCTTTCAAAGTATAATTACATCCCTATTTAAAAGCAAGCCAATGAAGACTCACATGATGTGGCCAAATAACCTACCGTTTGACTTCAAGGGAGTAATGTAATGTCTCTGCGAGTTTTAATTGCTTCCATATCTTGAAATGTATCATGGGAGCACAAATTTTTCCCGATTTGAAAACCTCATTAAAAAATTGCATAGACATAGATTTTCAACCAAAATAATTATTAAAATATGAGCGAGTGTTTATTCAACATGGGAGTTAAGTTCAAATAATTTAAACATAATTCAAATATTGAACATGTATTTCAAAATCTTAATTGCATGACATGCGATTTCATAAAACGTAGTTTCAATATGCTAGTTTTTTTTTTTTTTTTTTTTAATTGTTGATCAGCAATTCACATTTTCATCATGGAGTTTATCAGAAATAAAATTCACATGATGTGATTTTGGGAAGCCAATTTGGTAATCAATTTTTTTTTTGTTTTATTTTCATAAATATTTTTTATGGAAGGGGTAAAAGGACTTTTCTCACTAGTGAGAGCAGGACTACAAATGAGTTGAGCTTCTAAAGTTCAAATTTGAATCGTTTAAAAATCATTGAGCTCAAGCTAGGCTCGTTTATAAATCAAGCTTAAATCAATCTAAGCTTAACATTCTACCGAGTCTATTGAGCTTTTATCGAGTTTGAAACTTATATTCATCTTGACTTGTTAGATAGTTTGTTTTTCATATTTTTTGGACCTAAAAATAATACATAAAAGTTGTTAAATACATACATATATATTAAATATAAATAAGCTTTTATTGTTTTATTACATATTCATATATCATAAATTTATCAATAAGCTTGTTCACGAGTTAATTAATGAGTCACGATCCTATCCACAAGCCTATTCACGAGCTGGCTTGCAAGCCTGAATTGACGCTTAAGCTTGTCTTGTGTTAGATAAATGATTTTATTTTAAGTTCAAGCTCAACTTGTTTATTAATTTAGCTCGATCCGAGTTAATGTCAAATAGCTAGAGATGCAACCAAGCTAGGTTTCGGACGGATCATATGAATCCATAACCAAACCCGTTGCCTTATACAGTTTATCAAACTCAACCCTATAATCCTAGAGGGTTCTCATATTATATACAAACTCACCTTATAGGGTTTGCTTTAAGAGAAGCTAGTACTTTTGACATACGTTTCTTATCAGAGCAAAAATGAAAAGATGTACATGGAATTGCTAGAATATGTGGTAGATCACATTCATAATTCATTTATTGATATTGATAAGCATACTATTCAACATTTAAATACATAAATATATCACTTGCTATTATGAAATTTATCACAATGTCTCATATAAGAGACTTATACAAATATGTAACATCTTAAGGATAGATTAATTTTAAAATGTTTTATTTTTTTTACTTTTAATTATGAAATATAATGAGTAGGTATCCATTGAGTATTTGATAGAATCCAAACCTGACCTAAAACATCCTATAAGTTTTTACTACATATTCAAATCCAACCCTAAAAATCCTATAGAGTTTTAGCGAATCGAAAACCCTATAATGGCCACTCTACTTACATCCTTACTAACAACTTGGTTTGTTTGCATGGAAGCACCTCCTCTTCTACACATCAGAGATCGATCGAGTCGTAAAATTACTAATATCATGAATTTTGCGTTGTTGTGCATGCTTTGCCGTGATCGGAGTCGGACACCAAAGTTAGGGAATGTCAACTACTTTTCATTTTTTTTAGAATTTGTTTTGTAAGCAGTATATGCAAGTAGATATATGTGTATATACGGGTGAAAATACATGTCTACCGTTCTTATAAAAATACAAATTGTAAAAAAAATTAACAAATTACTGCTTCTATATAACATGTTGGAAAAGAGATATAAAAGTTTGTATATGTATTAAATATTGAAGAAGAGATGTAGTAATGGTATGAAGTCAAACTTATAAAAATAGTTGTATCGTATGTTGGATAGAAGATATAAGTTTAAATGTGTATCACATGTTGGTCATGTGATACATGTTAAATAATTACATGTGTGTTGCATGTTCAATATAAGATACACAAAAAAACCTTTTATCTCATATTCAAGATGCGGCACATTGATGGTAATTATGTAATTATTTTATTGAAGCTATATTTATGTAATATTTTTTTTAAAATAATGGTTAAACATGAAATAATTTATGCATATACATATATATTTAAGTTGATAGTGTATTATACATATCTTTTTATAATTTTAGTTTAGAAATTTAAGTTTATTTAGTTCGTCTTATTCTGGTTATTTTGACACCTATTTTTATTGTTTTCAAACAAAATTTTGTTAAGAAATAGATACACATGAAAAATAGATATTTTTACTATAAATAGATCAATAGACAAAATATATATACAGATCGGATACAGATAAGATACAGATGATCATACAATCTAAACAATGCCTAAAGTTCTAGGTATTACGGATCTAATATATTTTACTTTTTAGTAAGTTTTGACAAAAAATAATTTGCAAATACAAAGATAAACATCTGTATTGCATTATATTGGGAAACTTGCTCATTTTTTTTTAAAAATCAATTCACTTCATAGATTTGGTGGTGTGGATGGAGCGACACTCTATATTAAAAATATGCTTCCATATAAATGGGGTTACAAGAACAACGGCATGCTAAGTGTTAACTACGAAAATTCCTTGCCCTTGTTCTTGAAGGCTATCCAAACCTATACATATTTATATATTAATAAAATTTAAAAAATCACTCAATCGATCCAACATGTCCAGGGATAATTCATATAATACACGAGTATATATATGCATGGTAAGAGCATTTTACGGCTGGGTCCTTCACATAATTTTCTAAGTCTTAAGGCAATCATTAGATACATGTATGAAATAACATAGTTATGTTTTATTTAAAAGTAAAAGATTTATTTTAAAATTCAATTTTAAAAGAAAAGGCAGCAAACAATATTGATTGTCAATTACCATTTAGGGATAATAAAAGACGTGATAAATGCATAATTACATTTCTTATAAAATAAAAAATTTGGTGATCTACAAGATACATCATGTCATGTTTCCTATTCCAAAGAACATGATCTAGATAAAAATAAAAGATATCATATCTTGTTTATATATATATATATATGTATATCACATTTTTTCTTATATATATCTCTCCTTTAATCCTCTTGTGTAAGACATGAAAACTGAGGGAAAACAAAAGGGGGCAGCTCGAATTGATAATGCCAGCATACTAAACTTTGCATTTGAAAATGAATTCGTTCGTGTGGATAATCGTAGAGAGTGTTAGCAAAAGAGCACTACTTGAATCCAACAAAGCCTGGTAGATTATGTGGAGATCTACACCATAAAATCTAAACTCATGTCTTTGAATTTGTGAAAGCAACTAAAAAAGTTGGATATTTAACCTTCTTTTCTCTGTTTTATTGAAACACATGAATCCTGGTGAGATTTTTTGAAGGATATTTTTTATTCAACCGTGAATCTTTTAATCAAATATCAATATCTAGAAATCCCAACACTTCTCTCTTATATAATAAGGACTACTTTTAGGAAATTCTATAGTCCCCTCATGAATTTTAATGGAACCGGTCCTGTCACTATCTAACAGCTCACACCATACACAATCGTGATCGAATAACTAAAATAGTTAATATTTCAATTATGATAGTTAATCTAATGGTTAGATGATCGATTGAATGGTCTTATCGACGGGATCGTAGAAGCTCCTCTTCTCTTCTATTATTCATTAGTTTTATATTTTCTTTTGGAATAAAACTATAAATCTTTTTTTATTTCTTTTATGTTTAGTTTTTGTACCTTTTACCTTTAAAAAAGCGTGTTTGTGTGTGTGTGTGTTTTTTTCCTTTTCTTTCCTTCCTAAATAAGAAGCTAATTGAAATTCATAGTGTAATATAAAGATAAATAAATTATAAAGAAGGGCAAGTTTGTCATTGTTATAAAATAAGAGGGTTCTATGGTCAACCCTAAAATGAGATGTTATTATCAACCCTCACATTGATGATGGTCAACAAGTCTTTAAAAATATTAATCTTTAATAAATTATGATAAAGGGTAAAAGTTGTCATATGCTGAAAAATAAGAGGGTTTTATGGTCCATCATTATAAGTTTTATTTATGTGTATTATATGCAGGCATAATAAACAGAGGTGTTTTTCGTTTCTGTCTATTATAAGAAATCCTAGGGTTCGTGTTTTTCATTTGTAACCTCCTTCCTTTGACAGAAAGAGAGAATTGAGAGTTTTTGGGTGTTTTTTGAAGAACAATATCAAGGGAGATGAGATTTGGATCAAGAGTAAGTAATCTTGCCTTTATTTATCAAGATTCTTCGTATATCCTTTCGTTTCCTTAAGATTTATGTTTGGATTTTGAAGAAGTTCTTTGGAGAAAACCTAGTTTCATCAAGATTTGATCTTTTGGGAATCAATCGAAGGATTATATTGAAACAAGTATTATAACGTTTTATATTAGTAAGTGTAAGTTTTGAATCCTTTTATACGAAACTGGACGCCTTGATATTACAATATTGATCATGATATGTTTTATAGGGTTTTGGAAGATTCCGAGTGCTTGGGGTTATTGATCAATATAGGTCGAGTTTGAGAAATTCTATATCAGGTTAGTTTAGATAGGTTGTTTTATGTTAAGATATTGCGATCATGTCTGTTGATATATATACATATTGTAACAGGACATTCGGAGTTTGTGAAACTGTTGTTGATGTGGATATAAGAGTTGGTGGAGATGGGGAGATTTCTTGTTGTTTTTAAGAATTTGAGGATTTTGAGAGATTTGTCCCTGGAATTGGAAAAGGTACGACCTTTCCTTGTTTGCTTTATTTGCTTGCAGGTTTAGTTTTCTGATTGTTGCTTGTAGGAACAGAATATAAATGAACTTAATTCTATTTGGCTTAAATTGTTTTTTTCTGGATGTCTTTGGCTTTGACCAGTAAAGACCTGGCAGACAGTGATACTGGTGAGGCACCCTGATGATCCTTGTGTGTCGTTGTCCCTAGTGGAGTTGCACTTGGAGATGATTCCGGTAGATATAGGTTTATTGGCAGTATGGCCGCGGGTGTTTGGGGAGTACCCATTCACCAATATATGTATATAATTATTTATTTTCGATATGGTTGTTTTTCAGGAGTCTGAGTAACTCCAAGTTTGGGATCAGAGATCTATGATTCTAAACTGTGTTGTTTTGCAGGCTTAATGAAGATAATAATCCTGTTGTTTGCATTTAGTTAGTTGCACGTATATACATGTTGTTTGTGCATTTGCATTTGTTTGTGGACTGGCGTACTGGGCGTTTTCGCTCATTCCTTTCTTTTTCAGGTACAGGTGATGGAGATATTGTTTATGACTTGTCTGGTTAGACTTGTATTTTGATCATGGGGATGGCGATAGTGGACCTGACTATACTGCAGAGGAATAGGATGTTATACAGGACATATGAAAAAAAAAAAAAAGATTTCTTGAGTTATTGAAGATTTTTGAAACAATATTTTGATTAGTTATCTTTTTGAGGATTTGAAGTATTGGTTTTTATGTAATAGTTTATTAAACAATTATATGTTTTTAGTTGGAAGATAGATCTTTTCTGGATTATTGTTGGCTTTGGTTTTGCCAACTCGGATTTAGTTTATATTACAGAATATTTGAAAGTTATAAATTACAGGTTTCACAGGTTTTGTTCCTTTTAGAGTGCCCTTAAATGTGGGTTCATGGAGATTTTTATATGTTTATATTTTGTGGTATTGAGATTTAGAGCCTTTGCGTGTCTCTTTTAAGAGAGGGACACGTGGCGGGTTGTAATGCCTTAGTTTAGGGCGTTACAGCTTAATTGGTATCAGAGCATAGGTTTATGATCTTTAGGAAAATTAGGTTATGAACTCCTTAGGACGGTGAGATGATGAGAGGGGGTAGATCATGGGAAAGCCAGTAGCTATGGAAAGTATAGAGTTGTTTCTTTTAATAAAAAATTTTCTGTTGACCTCTTCTTTATGATTTCTTATTGTTTCTTTCATTATAGCTTATTGTTTATCGGTATTATATTTATTTATTTATGTCATTATGTTTTCATAATTATTTTCATATATTTCTTGGAATATTTGTTATATGTTTTGTTGTTGCTCCCTAAAATACATAGAAAATTGGTCAATACAAAAAAAAGCTCAACAAAAAAAAAAAAAAAAATCTAGAAATGATATAAAATCAAAATACCCTTACTAAACATATGACTTTTAGTCTTCTGCTATAATACATATACATGTTTATACAAGAAGTTAATGACATCTAATGAAATGTAACAGACAAAACAATAATGACTAGAGTAAGTTAAAGAGAATATATAAATACATAAATTAATAATCATAACTTACATAAAGAAATTTAAAACTCAACCATCACAATCTTAATGACTACAAATTCCAAAAATTAATTGAATAAAATAAATGATTGAAACATCCTCTTGAGTCAACCAAGAGACAACCTACAATAGTCAATAAATCTTTAATGATAGTCAACAAATTTAATGATTGTTAATTATGAAATTCAAAGAAAAGTTAAAAAAAAAAAAGAATCATTATTTGAATTAAATGATGCAAATTGAAAAGACACAAGGATTAAGAAAGAATTTTATAATAATCTCCAAAGATTTTAAATAAATAACAAAGGTAAAATATTAGAGCCATAAATAAAAAAGAATGAAAATGAGAACTACCCCACCAAATTTCCATAGTGGTAGTAACGATTAAATAATGATAACATATAAATTCGAGGATCAAGAATAGTCATAGTAATTTGAATCTTTACTTAGTGTACAAATATGTAATAACAATGAATCTAATACAAGAATATATGAGGTATGACTTATGAGTTCATGGTTTACCCTTAAGGTCATAAGTATTGTCTACGATTCTATCATGTTGTGTAAATCTTATCAACGCCATTCTTGTCGTATTCTTTTATTTTGAGTCAAGTCATATTGAATTTGTCTTAAAAGTCAAGTCGTATGTCATTCTAGTATCAGTCAATTCAACCACTCTCGATACTTGTCATCCCTTCTCACTATTAAATTCACGATGGAATAAAAGAAAATTCTTATCACAAGCAAAACGATAAAACATATGTGAATATATATGTGTATATATATATATGTATAACATGACTAAATAAGTGAAGGCCAATAATTAAAGATAAAAAAAATTATAGTTATGATGAAAAATAAGAAAAGACTCCAACGCAAAACAAAGTGTGTAAAAAAAAAAAAAAATCGATAGACCTCATAACTATAATGTTGATATTAATAACAAATATAATAAAAGTTGATAATTGTGACAAAAGCCAAAATTATTAATATAATGGTTAACTCATATAATCAACTAAAAAAAAAAAAAAGGAAGAATGCAAAATCATTATAAAAAAACATCGAGAATCAAAACGACAAAAGTCTAAATAATGATAATACCAGCAAGTGAAATATACCAATAAATAACTCATTTATTGAAATTTATTGGGAGCATAACAACCAAATTAATACAATAATATATATTTTGGTTTTTCTTTCATTTCTTTTTATATAATGAAGTGGAATAAATATGGTGTTTGAAGGAAGTATAGAAATAAATAACCGCTTAAAGTTATTGGCAAGTGTAAGGATGAAGAAAATGCTAATATAGTTGTTGGAGGGGTATTCAAAGTAATTTATTGTAAAGTTTGAGATAATAAGTGTTAGTATGAGAATGAAGGATCAGAACTATAAGAAAGATTGGTGAAATGAGAAAAATAAAGACTGTTACTGAGATAAAACGACGGTATTAAAGATGAGATGTAGACAAAAGTTAGAGGCGAAAGAAAGATATTAAAGTTTTAGAAGAAACTGGAGGTATAAAGAAAATCTTTATAGATGGTTGACAATTATATTATAGCCTAGTAGACACATGAAAGTAAGTGACAAAGGTCATGTTGAAGAATAAAGGTAAGTGAGAAAGAGCATACTGAAGACTAGAGAGAAAATTGGAATAATCAGTAAATAAAAGAATAGTTGAATCCTATATAGATATGAATGTATATGTAGAACAGCAGTTGCAAGAAGGAAATGTGATCTTGGTGAGTTGTAAGGTATGAGAAATCTATGAAAGATGGACGATAATGACATCTACACTAATCTATGATGATAAATTTTGGGATGATTCTTAAAGAAATCTATAAGAAGATATAAATTGTTATATAAAAGGCAATACAAGTTTTGGAAGACAATTGGAAAAATACGATAAAAGTTGTGGATTGTCTACGGTATTTAACAGGGGTGATAAAACTAACTAGTAGATATGTAGATGCTATGATCATATGGAATAACAAAGCAATGTAAGGTTTGATCATTAGAGTTAGAGTTGAAAAATCTTAAATTCAATGATTTGAGTTTTCGGATTGTTAATTTAAGGATTATAAGGTGACTATGTCCTAACGAAGTTTCGATGGAAATTATGGTAATTAGAGGTAATGAATAATGGTTTAATTGTGTTAATGAGTTGGATTGAGTTTTTGTTATGGAGGATGTAATGATTGATTTATGAATTAAGATAAAAGTATATAATCAAAGAAGATCTTTTGTTGAGAAGTAGATTTAATAGTTATATAAGGATATCAAATCCAAGTGAAGAACAATCACTTAATATTGGGCCAATAAATGGATTTGTATGGTGAAACCCTGAAGACGAAGTGCATTAGTAATCTAAATATCAAAGAGTTATCGGAACATTAGGAGTAATGATGTCAAAGGAAGAGTTAGAAGTCATTCGATGATTTTAAAGGTTTACTTAAGGACATAAGTACTAATTTTAATCTTCATGTATATATTGATGGAAAATATAAGAAAATATATTGGAGATTGAGAAAACATATTGGAAGAAGTATGGTTAGTTAATGAGTATTTTGAGATTAGATGAATGATATGCAAGTGATGTGAATTATTTTTTTTATATGGAACAACAAGGATAAAAACTAAGTTAAATCAATGGAAGTAGAAGTAACACAGTGACATTTGGAGCTCCAGGCCAATGTAAGATATTGACTTTTGGAATTTAAATTTGGAATTATAGTTATGAGATTTTCAGCTTTCTAAACATCGATCGAGGAAACTGAATTGAAGATTTAATACAATGAAGTTAAGGAAAGATTTCTTGATGAATATTGTTAATAAGTTTAAGTTATAGTCAAGAGGTGTGTTGTGAAGTAACGGAGGAAGTGAATCCAGATTGAGTGGTGAAAGTTAAGAATTAAGGAAACATTGATGGAATTAAATTCTAGCTAGCAGATATAAACATGAAGATGGGTCAATATGGTGTAAAGAATCAGAAACAAGAAGAAAAGGAGTGACAGAGAACCAATGGATGCGTGGATAAAAAGGAGATAGTGATTCGACTAACTTTCGAGGACGAAAGTTTCTTTTAGGAGGGGAGAAATGTAATATAAAGATAAATAAATTATAAAGAAGGGCAAGTTTGTCATTTGTTATAAAATAAGAGGGTTCTATGGTCAACCCTAATAAATGAGATGTTATTATCAACCCTCACATTGATGATGGTCAACAAGTCTTTAAAAATATTAAATCTTTAATAAATTATGATAAAGGGTAAAAGTTGTCATATGCTGAAAAATAAGAGGGTTTTATGGTCCATCCTTATAAGTTTTATTTATGTGTATTATATGGCAGGCATATAATACATGAGGTGTCTTTTCGTTTTCTGTGCTATTATAAGAAATCCTAGGGTTCGTGTTTTTCATTTGTAACCTCCTTCCTTTGACAGAAAGAGAGAATTGAGAGTTTTTGGGTGTTTTTGAAGAACAATATCAAGGGAGATGAGATTTGGATCAAGAGTAAGTAATCTTGCCTTTATTTATCAAGATTCTTCGTATATCCTTTCGTTTCCTTAAGATTTATGTTTGGATTTTGAAGAAGTTCTTTGGAGAAAACCTAGTTTCATCAAGATTTGATCTTTTGGGAATCAATCGAAGGATTATATTGAAACAAGTATTATACGTTTTATATTAGTAAGTGTAAGTTTTGAATCCTTTTATACGAAACTGGACGGCCTTGATATTACAATATTGATCATATGATATGTTTTATAGGGTTTTGGTGAAGATTCCGAGTGCTTGGGGTTATTGATCAATATAGGTCGAGTTTGAGAAATTCTATATCAGGTTAGTTTAGATAGGTTGTTTTATGTTAAGATATTGCGATCATGTCTGTTGATATATATACATATTGTAACAGGACATTCGGAGTTTGTGAAACTGTTGTTGATGTGGATATAAGAGTTGGTGGAGATGGGGAGATTTCTTGTTGTTTTTAAGAATTTGAGGATTTTGAGAGATTTGTCCCTGGAATTGGAAAAGGTACGACCTTTCCTTGTTTGCTGTATTTGCTTGCAGGTTTAGTTTTCTGATTGTTACTTGTAGGAACAGATATATAAATGAACTTAATTCTATTTGGCTTAAATTGTTTTTTTCTGGATGTCTTTGGCTTTGACCAGTAAAGACCTGGCAGACAGTGATACTGGTGAGGCACCCTGATGATCCTTGTGTGTCGTTGTCCCTAGTGGAGTTGCACTTGGAGATGATTCCGGTAGATATAGGTTTATTGGCAGTATGGCCGCGGGTGTTTGGGGAGTACCCATTCACCAATATATGTATATAATTATTTATTTTCGATATATGGTTGTTTTTCAGGAGTCTGAGTAACTCCAAGTTTGGGATCAGAGATCTATGATTCTAAACTGTGTTGTTTTGCAGACTTAATGAAGATAATAATCCTGTTGTTTGCATTTAGTTAGTTGCACGTATATATACATGTTGTTTGTGCATTTGCATTTTGTTTGTGGATTGGCGTACTGGGCGTTTTCGCTCATTCCTTTCTTTTTCAGGTACAGGTGATGGAGATATTGTTTATGACTTGTCTGGTTAGGACTTGTATTTTGATCATGGGGATGGCGATAGTGGACCTGACTATACTGCAGAGGAATAGGATGTTATACAGGACATATGAAAAAAAAAAAAAAAGATTTATTGAGTTATTGAAGATTTTTGAAACAATATTTTGATTAGTTGTCTTTTTGAGGATTTGAAGTATTGGTTTTTATGTAATAGTTTATTAAACAGGATTATATGTTTTTAGTTGGAAGATAGATCTTTTCTGGATTATTGTTGGCTTTGGTTTTGCCAACTCGGATTTAGTTTATATTACAGGAGATATTTGAAAGTTATAAATTACAAGTTTCACAGGTTTTGTTCCTTTTAGAGTGCCCTTAAATGTGGGTTCATGGAGATTTTTATATGTTTATATTTTGTGGTATTGAGATTTAGAGCCTTTGCGTGTCTCTTTTAAGAGAGGGACACGTGGCGGGTTGTAATGCCTTAGTTTAGGGCGTTACACATAGTGTGGAGTTTCTTAAAAATGCTAAGAAATTTTACCTAATGCTTAGAAATAAAGATAGTCCATGGTAATCTAACTTTTTCAGCAAATCCGGAAGACCCCTTTTCTGGTTAAATTTAACACAGTACATTTTGCAGCCTTAGTTTTGAATTGGTCGTAAGCAGAAGCACCCCATGAAACTCTCATGAAAGCTGGATAGCCAAAAAAAAGCAGGCAATGCTGATGCCATCCTCCACATTGTTGTGCCTTTGCCCTAGAGAAAAGGAAATTTTGCATATCCTCGATACCCCACATTATCATGGCTGTCGACTTTACGTAACTCACGAAACCTTAATACACATACTATGAGCCATAGTAGTGAATTTGGAGTCAATACTATGAACAAAATTTTTAGATGAGGTGATTGAAATTACCATTAATTTTGTTAACTTGGTTGTTGACTATCTTTAATCCAAGTCATTACACTATCTATTGCTTATTAGGAACTACATTATTATTGGAAAATAGGGATTTCATTATTATTTTATTTCATTTAATATATGCTAAGCATGCTATCAATTTTCTTAACAAATTAATCAACCATAATTAGGAGTCTAGATCGATAATGCCATCAGGTTCAACTATTCTTCATTCTTTAAATTGCTCAAAGGGGTAAGGCAAACCAAATGGATTTTGATTAATAATGCCGTTTGAACCCACCACTTTTTCCTCCTTTTCTCTTTTTGGTTTTAATTTTAATATATATTTTTCTTTAATTGTGCATTTAAATTTGATATTTACTTCATTATCATCCTTTGCTATAAATATATACAAGTATTTTTATTTTTCGCTTAATAAAAGTTTTTGCTGTTAGAATAGTTTAATTTGTATATTATTTTAAGATGTATCGTATTAAATGCAATTAAAAAATACAATGTATTTCTTAAATATGTATTACACGTCCAAAAGTGTTCAAATGACCTAGGCACCTTGAATTTATAAAATGCAATGTTACACAGTCGTTGGATTTGTTACGTGGGATTAAAATAATATATTTGAATAACAACTACTGATAAAGAGGTCCATACTTTTGATACGGGTTTTGTAAAGTTAAATTTTGTGAATTTGGGTTGTTTTTGTCCAGATTTTACATGAGGTGTGTGGGCAAAATTTATCCCAAATGAAAGGATAAATAGAGAAACAGAAAAAAAATAAAAAATAAAACTATGTTTAGGTGGCATAACTTCATTATTATGAAAACATCTCATACATATATCATTTTATACCAATCTTGACGATCAAATGTTATAAAATCATCTAGCTCTCTTGTGTTTGAGGTGTGTTTGCTACTTTTTGTAAAATTATCTTTCAAAAAAGTATTCAAACAAAAATAGTTATATAAGTACTAATACAAAATAAAACCTAAAAAATACAATTTTGAAAAACATGTAAGGTAGTTCAAAAATCGCATTTTTTAGATATGAGATCATGGAGTTTGAAAATTGCATATTGTACATATAATTTCCATCGGCTGCATTTTTCAAGAAAACTAAATTCCCATGCCAAGTATGCAACTTGACCACGACCCTTGAATCCTCATGCATATCATACATGCAATTATTGATGTTATGTGAAATCCCCCATTTCCAGCTATGATTTTGGAGGTGTGTTTTGGAATTAATTTTATTTAAATCTTACTTAAAAAAAAATTTGAAGGAGGAAATATGTATTGATTCAACCTCTCTCTCTATCTGTAGTAGGTACATCTATATTAAGTATCGTATGAACCGGCAGGTCTATGCATGCTGAATATGGTCGGATAAACTTATAACAACTTACTATATGTACCGTATCTTAAGCTGCGTATTTGAAAATCTAATCCGTAGTATTATTTTTTTCCCCCAAATGGCACCTTTCTTTTTGGAGTACTCATCTCTGGGAAAAAGCAATATGCATGATTGTCCAGCATGGACTCTCTCTCTCTCTATCTTTCTCGCTTTTACCCTATAATATTATGGGTCTGTTTGGATTGGCTTTTTTCCGGTAGATACAGACACTTTTTAAAACTTTTTGCTAACAAATTATTTATTAAGAAATAGATATAGATAAAAAAAAGTTGACAGTTCTCATCAAAAGATCAAATAGAAAAAAAATAGATAAAATTTAGATGCAAATCGGATATATTTACACATTCATTTAAAAAAGATACAGATACAGATGAAATACAGACAATCCAAACAGACCAATAGCCTTATTTTATATATATTTTTGTGACTTCACATAAATGTTTTCCAAAATGAGATACCAGAAAATATTGTATTATTAGGTAATTATTCACACATATACAAAGGGAACAAAAAAAAAAAAAAAAAAAAAAAAAAAAAAAAACACAAGACGAGGGAAAGCAAGAGGGAGAGAGAGGGAGAGAGACGAAATATACATACATATATATATGTATGTATTTTCTGTATACTATATATTTAATTACATAATTATAAATATATCTATCTCTATATACTGTATTCCCCTAATAACTTTAAAAAAGGTTAAAATTAAAAACAAAATCAGAGTAAGAATAGTAATACATGTGATTAGCTAGATATGTCTTTATTAATATAAATCTAAGCATAGACTAAACTTTACTCAATCACTTGGTTTGTTGCAGCCTGACCTATCTCCTGAGGTTTCAAGTCTGAATAGATTAAATCGGCAAAACTTGGATGGCTGCAGCCCTGAGCATAATTTCCATAATAAGCTGATGATAATGATCTCTCCAGAAAATAACCCCCACTATTATTGGCAGCATCCACAGGAAATTTAGATCCAAACCCTAAATCCATGGTGTCACCTCCATTATTATTATCCTCAGCATATCCATAACCCAGTGACATATCAGAACGGGAATAATAGTTATCCCCAGACAGATGAGAAGAATTAGATGAAGTATTAGAATTATTGCTGGAGGATAATGAACTAGAAAAAATGTCCAAGAGACTCCCGTACTGATGATCACAATAATTGCTAAAAATTTTCACACCTCCACCAACTTCAACATACCGATGATGATAAACCGGGTCTCGCATTGGTATTTCTTGATCATTATTGAGAGCCAATGATGCCGGGAATTTCGTGTAATTTGCTGAGAGGATGCAACAATTGGAGGTAGGAAATTCAGGATCTTGTCTGTGAATTTTTTTTGGCTTATCGCACGAATAATCTGGTGTTAAGCTGGGATGAAGGTCGATGAAATTATTAGTATTATTAGGTGGTGTTAGATTTATCATCTTCCCTGAAAGAAGCTTCTTCCTCAATTTGGTGTTCCAGTAATTCTTGACATCATTGTCTGTTCTTCCCGGTAAATTTGATGCTATGACAGACCATCTAACAAGAGCCATAAACTAATTAATATCAAAGGACAAAAATAACAAAAAATCATTACCAAATCAAACATACAAACCAAGCATCTATCACGCATGCATATGTTCAAATCACTGATGAAAATTACCTGTGTCACTAACAACGTGACAAGCTTAATTTACCTATTAATTAACAATTTTAACATGGTATAGCAATACCATATATATATATATATATATATATATATATATATTTGTATGTATGTATCTGTTTGTTTATTATATTACTATAATATTTTATTACACATATAAGAAATGGAAAATCACCGTGCTTTTATAGCAAAATTTTATCACAGAACCATAGAATTTCCCCATAGTTAAAAAGGGCAAAACTTACCTGCTTCCTATTTCAAAATAGAGTCTACATATGATGTTGTCTTCTTCTTCAGTGAAACCACCATGTTTGATGTCCGGTCTAAGATAATTCAGCCACCGCAACCGGCAACTCTTGCCACACCGCCTGAGGCCTGCACTTTTATACACATACACACACATATATGAAATATGATAAATTATAATTCAGTTTTTTTATGGAAAATTGACTTATATGCACAATTATTAATTACTAATTGTATATTATTACCAAAAATAAAAAAATATATATATTCTTAACATGAAGTCCCACTCTTTTTAACATACTGAAAAATTAATATCATTCAACTTATACCGTGTGTTATATCAATTTGAAGTTTTGTTAACAACGGAAAAAAAAAAAAAAAATCCTGTTGTTGCTAACAAAATTGAATATATTATATACATATACATATATATAATATACAACTGAAATTTTGTATATGATTGTATGTTCACGTGAATAAGTACATATGCAAGAGAGACAAAGAAGAGAGAGAGAGAGAGAGAGAGACCAGCTTTTTTGGGGAGAGCAATCCAGTTACCACCGGTGCCATGGGTTTCAACGTAGGACTTAAGGGTAGCATCTTCTTCAGGGGACCAAGGTCCTCTCTTAACGTTGTCTTTGTCACAACATGGTGTCCTTCCCATGTTTTCCTCTCAGAAGAGAAAAATCAGAGAGGGAGAGGGAGGGAGGGAGGGAGGAAGAGAGAGAGAGAGAGGGAGAGAGATAGAGATATATAGAAACTTGGTGGTGGACTTGTGTATTTAGTTATGCAATATAAAACAGTAAATAAGGGAGCTCTACTAAGTCTATAGTCTAACCTTTTTTATATTAAAATAAACAAAAGACGGTGATGCTTTGAAAACAAAAGCTAAGGATTTGAATGACCAATTTCTTAATGGTCATTGGTCTCCAAAATTCAAACCTTTTAATTTAATCTTTTGTCTTTCGACTACTTTATTAAGGAAATCCATACATTTCGGTCATTATCCCTGGTCCCGCGTTATCTTTCTGATGAAGTTGATTTTTCATAATATTATAGTTTAGTAATAGCTCTTTCAAAATCTTAATTTAAAAATACTCTTTCTTATTATGATGATGAAGGAAAAAAAAAAAATCGATCTATCATCATCGTTCAACAGCTAAAATTTTTTAATTATAATAAAATTTTAATATTTTTTATGTTAATTTTTTATAATTAATTTAATACTTATATTATGAGGAGACGATGAGTGATAGTTGCAATAGGAGTAAATCATCCCTTCCATTTCTACATATAACCACCATTTTTGTAGTAAGATAGAAAACGAAATTAATGTATGCAGATCTGAAGTTCTGTTTTAACAGCTGTTCTAAACTAAATTTTCAAGTGGGTTTTGTCACCGCCCGTATTAAATGGTCATAATTATACTCTTAACATTGTTTTCATCGGGCATAGAAAGTGGGAATTACTCCCTATTAGGAAAAAAAAAAAAAACTATATGTATGGAAAATGGGTCTTTTCCATTTAACTTCTCTTAATTATCATCAATTTATCTATTTAAAATGACATCAAGTATAATAAATAATTACGATTATAAGAAAAGAAAAATTATAACGTCATCATTATAGAATCATAACTTAGTTTAAAAATAAAAACAATATAATGTACACTGAGAGAAACCGGAAAAAGAAAAATCGAGCACCTGATTATTATGCCCAAAACGGAAATTTCTTGTCTAATTGCAGTATTTAGAAAAATTATTATACAAATATGATTTATACCAAATTAATTACCGAATAACTATAGCAAAGTCTCATATGTTATGATTTATATAAGAATTGCGTGTCTAAAAACATTATGCCATTTAAAAAATCTGAAGTGATAATCTTTAAGTAATCATAGTTATATGCTATATATATATATATATATATATATATTAAAAATAGCATCTTCTAAATGCGAGTTTGCATTTTCAAGATTTTGTTTTGCATGGGAATTAATTTTGCATAAGCTATATGATGGTATTTTTCTTTTTTCTTTTTTACAAGAACGAAAAACAAGCGTTACACCCTTGAACGAAATATATAGTTTGCCACACATATCATAATTTACATAAATTCTTGATTATATTTTTATTGTTTTTATTTTAAAAAAGGATAATATCACGAATGATATTTAAATTTTGATAATTTCAATGCTATAAAGTAAAGCAAAGATTAGATGTGTAAATGATCAAGGGAGAGGGGGAAAAAAAAAAGCTTAAACACATTATATAGTAATTTAGCCTTATGTCTACATCTACTCTTTCAGCTCCAAGCTAGGGGTCCGTATATGCTACATAGGTATGTTCTATTAAATCAAATAAAAACTTGATTACATATAGTATAACAATTTCTTGGTTTAAATTCGCTCTATTTAGCCTTCCTATCTTATCCTCATTCTATCACAAACTGTAGGGCTATTTGTAATGTAAACAATAGTAGCAAATACAATCAAAATTGAAGGACACATGCTATAGTTTTTTCACTAAACAATTTAGCAAGCAAAGTAGTGTAAGAGATCAAGAAGAAGAATATGATTGCAAATAATTAGTGTTTGAGAGATTGATGTAGATAGTTGTTTTTCACGTGTGTATCTTAAAATTCTTGAATGGCTCTTACTTTTATTTCTTTGTCTTCAACAACTAATGATGTTGGCATTGTGTGGGTTTAGCATTTTAAAAGCACAACCATGAAACTAATTTTTTCCAAAATTTTATAAAATTTCTAATAAGTTTTATTTAATTTCTGTTGCAATCACTAACATAGGCAAACGCACATACCGAAATAGCGTAGAAAGTATTAGGTCGTAACTTCTTATCTATTATCTAAGCAAAGAAAGATTTAAAAGTGCATTATAAACAACAAAAACCAAAGCTAAGTTTAAAACTAGTTATATACACATTTTCAAGATAATTTAAGATTAAGCTTGTTAATGCAAGATAGGGCTTATGATTTGCTTCACTAAGTCTTTATTATGCAATTTCTTGACAAACTCAAAGAGTTGTTTGTTAGGTATACTTGTACTGTCGGATTCACTAAAGTAAGCTAAAGCCTATTTCAATGTTAAAACTCTAGATCTAGATTATACCATTGTAATCTCTTCACAAGCTATCAGCAATCTAGACCTACATAAAGATTAAGAATCATTTGCTTAAAACTCATTTTAATAAATTTTAAAACCAAGTGATAGAATGTTTCGTCATCCCTATCTCTAGGTGATTATGAGCAACTTCATTAGTTGCCTAAATCTATTCATTAAAATGACCTCTCGATCTATTCTAACAAAATTAAACATGACTTACTTAGTGCACTCACATAAACTCATGAATTAAGGTTCAAGCTACTAAATATAAGTATCCAATCAATATTTAATTAAAATATGTTTGAAATCACATGAACTAGGTCTTGGATTCACAAACCCTAAGTTAAGGTAATTATTTCTCCACATATGTAAACATTAAGCATAGATTTAGGAGAAATAATATGAAATTAAAGATGAATATATAACAAATTAAACACAAACAAATTGCAAGAATAAACGTTGGGTTTAAATATGAATTTAATCAAAAAACTTGAATTTCTTATAAAAGAAGAGTTTCTATCATTAGAAATTCTCATATTACTCTATTATATGTTAGGAATTTGTTACACATGGTACAATACATTTCACAATGTCTATGTACGTTTATTTATAGGTAACAAGGCACAAAAATTATGTAAATTTTATTTGCTAACGTGGCAAATTCTTTATAACGGATTTTGTCCTTATCTTCATGCTCTTTATTTTAAGGCAACATGAGCAAAACAACCAAGACAAGGTCACTTTTCATGGCTTAGATCGTGTGTTTGAAATTTAGCCACTATCTAGGCTATGATTTTTTCAATTTGTATTACGGGTAGAACTGCGAGTGCTATGCTTAGGCACAATTGGAGTTGTATCATGAATCATAAGGCACAATTATCTCAGTGTAAATTGTTGGGTAGATTGATGGCGTGATTTGGACTTTTGTTTTGTTTTCTTGCCCTTGGTTAAGATCTTTAGTGCGCGGTTGAAATCTGTCTTCAAACATTGTTGTTGTTTTGCTCCAATCTTGATTTAGATCACTTAAATTCTTTTTTTTTTCTTTTATGATCTTTGGAGCTGAGAAATAACATTTTCGCAATAATATCACCAAGTCATCGGAATTTTTCTAAAAATAGATTAGATAAATCATGAATTCCTACGAATAGTGTTAATGTTTCTACCCAAGGCCAAATATTGGATAATTAAATTTAGTATAAATAGAACATAAGAGGTCTCTTTTAGGGTGAATGACATGTGTTGTCAATATCAGAAACCCTAGAGAGAGAGAGAAAAAAATCTTATCTCTTGGAGTCCCATTCTAAACCTGATCTAGAATCATTCTAGATTGCGCTAGCACCCAAGAGGGAGGATTCGAATCATATTCATTCGCATGTGGATACCGTAGAGGACATTCGTGACATTGCAACGTCTACAGATCTGCCTCACCAATGAGTTTGAATTCACATAAGGTATTAAAATTCAAACTTCTATTTTTCGTTTTTGTATCTAATAAAAAACACATGGATACTGGAATTAGGGTTTTTATTTTTATTCTTTTGAAATTTCCACTGCAAAATCCATGATAAAAACCCAACAAATAGAATAGAGTAAAAATGACTTATCAAATTCTCCCATACTTAAGCTTTTACTGTCCTCAAGCAAACCATCTTTTAAGATCACAAAGTAAAGCTTAAGAAAAAATAGTCATGAATGGAAATTGACTAAGTAGAACTTAAAGTTCTTATTGACACAAACAACAATGTTCTAATGGTTCAAAAAGGACAAGGCAAAAAGAGAAGTGCCAATGGTAGAGGCAAGGGTAAAGCAAAAGGTCAGACCAAAGCAAAAAGGCCCAAGCCTCAACCTAAGGCCAAGCCACCCAAGGAAGGGTTTGCTTCTTCTGCAATGAACCAGGTCATTGGAAGAGGAACTGCAAGCTCTATTTGGAAGATCTGAGAAAGAAGAAGGGTAGTGAGACTACTGCTTCAGGTATTTATGTCATACAAGTCAATCTATCTACTTCGACATCATGGGTATTAGATACTGGATGTGGGTCTCACATTTGTGTAAATGTGCAGGTCTAAAGCAAAGTAGAAAGTTAGCTAAAGGCGAAGTGGACCTACACGTGGCAAATGGAGCAAGAGTCGCTGCATTAGCTGTGGGAAATTTTGAATTAACTTTGCCTTCTGGACTTATTCTTATTTTAAATAATTGTTATTATGTGCCTGCTATGAGCAGTAACATTATTTCAGTTTCATGTTTGGACAAGGATGGTTTTAGATTTATTATTGAGAATAATACAATCTCCATCTATCATAGAGACATCTTTTATGGTATTGCTCATTTGATGAATGGTCTCTATGTTCTAAACTTTGACGAACTGATTATAAGTCCATCTATAACATTAATACCAAAAGGTTCAAATCTAATAATTTGAATCCAACTTACTTCTGGCATTGTCGTTTGCCACATTAATGAGAAACGCATATCAAAGCTTCATCAAGATGGGCTTTAGATTCATTTGATTTTGAATCATGTGAATCTTGTTTAATGGGAAAGATGACAAAGGCTCCTTTCACAGGACAAAGTGAGAGAGCTAATGACTTATTGAGCCTAATACATACCGATGTATGTGGACCATTAAGTTCACCTGCTAGAGGAGGTTACTTGTACTTCATTACTTTTACAGATGACTTTAGTAGGTATGGATATGTATACCTAATGAGACATAAATCCGAATCTTTTGAAAAGTTCAAAATATTAAAAAGTGAAGTACAAAACCAACTTGGCAAAAATATAAAAATGCTTCGATCAGATCGAGTGGTGAATATTTAAGCCAAGATTTTTTTTATCATCTTAAGGATTGTGGGATAATCTCACAATTGACTCCTCCAGGAACACCACAATGGAATGGTGTTTCTGAAAGGAGAAATCGAACTTTATTAGATATGGTTCGATCAATGATGAGTCAGACAGATGTTCCAATATCCTTTTGGGGATATGCCTTAGAAACTGCTACGTTCATATTGAATAGGGTTCCATAAAAATCGGTTGAAAGGACACCGTACGAGTTATGGAATGGGAAACGTCCCAGTTTATCTTTTCTAAAGATATGGGGCTGTGATGCTTATGTTAAACGACAAGTGTCCGATAAGCTAGCAGCTAAATCTGACAAATGCTTATTTGTGGGATATCCGAAAGAGATAAAAGGATACTACTTCTACAACCAATCTGAGAACAAAGTGTTTGTTGCTTATAATGGTCATTTTCTAGAAAGAGAATTTGTCTCTAAAGGAATCAGTGGGAGTACAATTCAACTCGAAGAAGTTCGAGAACCACAAACTAGCATAGAACCCATGATGGATGTTCAATCAGACTCGCAATTAGTTGCTGAGCCTGAACCACTAACTGAAGGCCCACGTAGGACTGGTAGGATTCATCACAAGACTGAGAGATATGGATTTCTCGTTAGTGACAATCGCGATGTGATGCTCATAGATCAAGATGAGCCCACATCATACCAGAAGCAATGATGGGCCCCGACTCTGAGAAATGGTTATTAGCCATGAAATCTGAAATGCAATCCATGTATGACAATCAAGTATGGACTTTGATTGATCCACCCGATGGTGTAAAAACTATTGGGTGTAAATGGGTTTTTAAGAAGAAAACTGACATGGATGGCAATGTGCATGATACAAAGCAGAACTAGTTGCAAAAGGTTTTAAACAAACTCATGGTATAGACTATGATGAAACCTTTTCACCTGTAGTCATGCTTAAGTCTGTGAGAATTCTTCTTGCCATAGCTGCGTATTATGACTATGAAATATGGCAAATGGATGTCAAGACAGCCTTTCTGAATGGAAACCTCATTGAGGATGTGTACATGACACAACCCGAGGGTTTTGTTAATCCGAGGAATTCACATAAGGTATGTAAGCTTCAAAGGTCCATTTATGGATTGAAGCAAGCATCTCGAAGTTGGAATCTTCGTTTTGATGAAGCAATCAAAGAGTTTGATTTCATCAAGAATGAAGATGAACCTTGTGTTTACAAGAGAGTTAGTGGGAGCGCAGTAATTTTCTTGGTGCTTTATGTAGACGACATATTGCTCATTGGAAATGATATTCCTACATTACAGAAAGTCAAAACATGGTTAGGAAATTGTTTCTCAATGAAGGACTTAGGTGAGGCTGCCTATATTCTAGGCATCAAGATCTATAGAGATAGATCTAGAAGGATTATTAGCCTAAGTCAGAGTGCATACATTGACAAGGTACTAAAAAGGTTTAGTATGGAGAATTCCAAGAGAGGATTTCTGCCATGTCACATGGAATTAAATTGAGTAAAACTCAATGTCCCACTTCAAAAGAAGAACGAACACATGAGTAGGATTCCATACACCTCAGCTATTGGTTCCATCATGTATGCCATGTTATGCACTCGACCAGATGTTGCTTATGCTTTAAGCATCACAAGTAGATACCAATCAGATCCAGGAGAAAGTCACTGGATAGCAGTCAAAACATTCTAAAGTACTTGAGAAGGACTAAGGATGTGTTTTTGACATATGGAGGACAAGAAGGTGATCTTGTAGTAAATGGTTACACAGAAGCCAGTTTCTAATCTGATTCAGATGATTTTCAATCACAATCTGGTTATGTGTTTTGTTTGAATGGAGGTGTGTATGCTGGAAGAGTTCCAAACAGGACACAGTTGCAGATTCTACTACAGAGCTGAGTACATAGCAACATCGAATGCAGCTAAGGAAGCAGTTTGGATCAAGAAGTTCATTAGTGCATTGGGAGTTATTCCTAGCATCGCAGATCCAGTGGACCTTTATTGTGACAATAATGGGGCCATTGCATAGGCTAAGGAACCAAGATCACACCAGCGATCCAAACACATACTCAAGCGTTACCATCTCATTCGAGAAATCATTGAAAGAGGAGATGTTAAGATATGCAGAGTACCTACAATGACAATGTTGCAGATCCATTGACTAAGCCTCTTCCCCAGTCTAAACATGATGGTCATACTAGAGCACTGGGCATTAGACTTATGATTAAGTAGACCTAATGCAAGTGAGAGATTGCTAATGATGTGCCGTGGGCCATATGGATTTTATTCATTTGGATATTTATTATCTTTATATTATAAGCCATTCTATTTTTCAAGGTTTATTATTGGCCTTTTTACCTTGATAAAAATAATTCCATGAGTAAATTTGTTATTCCTTATGTCATTACAGTATGTGACTTTAATAGTAAAACCATTAAGAAAAAAATAGCTTTATTCTAAATTATCCTTAATCATTCATTACATGGAATAATAATGAATTAAGATTAGTATATAGGCTGGATGATGGTCATGTTTTACTGACCATGGATATAAGATATCATTTCAGCACATAGATACATGTAAGAGTACATTGTATTGGAATGACCAATTATGAGAGTACTATATGGATCAAAATGATAAGTATTTCTCATTACAGTAATTATTTAAGTCCTTTGACCCGATGACACCATGGATTCCTACATAACAAGCTCCATGTTTTAATTCAGTCTTTATCACTTTAATCCGGTGATTATAAGACTGTTATTGGATATGGAATAAGTTATGTGGAGGAATGTGAGTGTTCATGAGGGAATTTGCCCCTCTTATTAAATTGAGAGAGATATCTTTTGGGCCCCCTGTTGAGTACAACTGAGATATGCACGACCGTGCTCAAATGAATTGATAAGGAGTTATCAATGTTATTTATTTAAGTCAGTCAAACTCTGGATTCAAGAAATAGGTGATTAAACAAGATAAATGTGTATTGATCCACACCTTATATTTAATCATGAGATATCACGTGACAAAAAGATTAAATAATTAATTGTCTATAAGATAAAATCAGATCACCGATCTTCACTTAATTTGGGTAGGCATAATGTCTTGCTAGAGGCTACTTATGTCTTGTAGGTCAAAAGGGTTTTTGATCTACTACCAACATTAAGTGAACCTACAGGGTCACACACAAAAGAATGAACTCAAAGGATCATGGACTTGATTTAAATAAGTCTGATGGGAATGATAAAGTCATTTGTTAATCTTAATTTGAGAGAACATTCGTAAAAGTATTATAAATTGATTATGGTGGAAAATCAGACGTTATAAGCCTCAAAATCGCACTAGTTAATTTTTTGTTAAAAATGCCTAATTTCAATGGACTATATTACATGGATGTAGTGGATGTAGTGTTTCCATGTTCACCAAATGAAAATCTATTTTTTTTTTTTTATGAGAGTAAATTTTTACATGTGCCATAAATTAATTTTAGTTAAAACTTGGCTTTATAGGCCCCAAAAGCAAGCCACTCCATTTTGGCTAAAAAAGGTTGATATCGATGGACTTAGCTCATGGATATTGAGCCTCCATGTTCTAACTCAAAATCCCTTTATTTGTTGAGACAACATCTGTACAAGTCTAATAAAGTGATTTTGATGGAAATATGGGGGATCTACATGTCAAAAACATCTCAATCCAAATTTTGCTAAGAACAGTCAATTTTAAGGCACTATAGACCATTGATTTTGAGCTTACTAGCTCAACAGTGCAAAATCCGTTTTTGTTTTTAGAGGACATTTGTACAAGTGTGACAAAGTGATTTTCGTACAAAATTGGGCATCTATGCCAAAAAAGCACACTAACCCAATTTTTGCTAAAAATAGCTAATTTCGAGGGATTATAGTCCATGGATTTTAAGCTTCCTAGTCCACTGCCTAAAAATCGAAATTTTTCTAAAAAGGACATTCATACAAGTGTCATAAAGTGATTTTATTGGAAGATTAGGTGTAGTAAGCCTGTAAAGCACAAGAATCTAATTTTTGCTAAAAATGGTCAGTTTCTGTGGACTATTAATGGATTTTGAGCTATATATATATTTTTTGTTTCATGAGAGAAAAAATATGCAAGATACATAAAGTGATTTTGGTAAAAAAAAAAAAAGGCATTATAAGACTTAAAAGGGCACAATCTAATTTTTATTGAAAAAATGGCTGATTTTGGAGGACTATAGTCCATGGATTTTAAGCTTCCTAACCAACTGCCTCAAAATCCTTTTTTTTTTTCTAGGGAGGAGATAGATACAATTGCTATAAACAAATTTTGGGAGAAAATTGGGCATTCTAGGCCACATAAGTGACTAATACAATTTTTGCAAAATACAGTAGATTTTAGTGGACTATAGTGTAGATTTTGAGCTATCAAGTTTTTTAGCTCAAAATTCATTTCTTTCCTTAGGTCACATCGGCACAAGTACCATAGAGTGACTTTGGTAGAAAATTAGGCATTGTAGGCCTCAAAAACGTACCAATCCAATTTTTCCATAAATGGTTGGTTTTTATGCCATATAAACCATGGATTTTGAGCTTCCTGGTTGACCAGCCCAAAATTTTAAAAATTTTTTTCTTGGGATTACATCCATACAAGAGCCCTGAAGTGATTTTGGTGGAAAATTGGGTGTTCTAGGCCTCAAAAGTGCAACAATCCAATTTTTACGACAAATGGTAGAATTTGGTAGACCACAGTCCAAGGATTTTAAGCGTCTTAATTCATCGAATAAAAAATCCTTTTTTTTTTTTTTTTAAGAGAACATATGTACAATTGTCGTAAAATGATTTGGATGAAAAATGGGTTTTTTAGGCATCAAAAGTGGACCAGTCTTAAGTTTCTTAAAAAGACTATAGTCCATGGGTTTAGAGAATCCCGGTTCACTGACTCAAAATCCTTGTTTCTTTCGAGAGGACATCCATATAAGTACAACAATCAATTTATCCTAAAAATAGCTGATTTTGATGGACAATAATAGTCCATGGATTTTGAGCTTCCCAATTCACTAGCTCAAAATCCATCTTTTTCCTTGAGAGGACATCTGTGCAAGTGTCATACAATGTTTTTTGTGGAAGGTTTATGCACTTCAAGCCTCAAAAGCACACTAATCTAATTTTTGCTAAAAATGGTCAATTTCTATGGATTACAGTCCGTAGATTTTGAGCTTCATGTTTCACCGGCTCATAATTCATTTTCTCTTTAGGTGATATCTCTACAAGTGTTTTAAATTGATTTTTGTAAAAAACAAATGGGCATTCTAGCCCCAAAATTGCACAACTCCAATTTTTACTAAAAATGGCAGATTTCAGTATACTAATGTCCATGTATTTTGAGCTTCTTGGTTAACCAGCTCAAAATATATTTCTTTCTTGAGAAGACTTCTATATAAGTATCATAAAATGATTTTGATAGAAAAGTAGGCATTCTAGGCATTAAAAATGCCACAATCCAATTCCCCCCCTCCCAAAAAAAAAAAAAAAAAAAAGCTGATTTCAATAAACTATAGTCCATGGATTTTGAGCTTCTTGGTTCATCGACTCAAAATCCTTTTATTTCATGAGAGAACATCCTCACAAGTTCCATAAGGTTTTTAGTGGAAAATTGGGTGTTCTATACCTCAAAAGGGCAGAAACCAGTTATTGATAAAAATTGACAATTTTATGGACTATATATAGTCCATCAATTTTGTGGTTCCAAGTCCATAGGCTCAAAATGCGTTTGTTTCTTGAGAAGACTTTATACAAGTGCCTTAAAGTGATTTTTACAAAAAAAACTAGGCATTTTAAGTCATAAAATGTGTCAATCAAACTTTTGCAAGAAATGGCAAATTTATGTTGACTAGAATCCATTGATTTTATGATTCCATGTTCACTAGCTCAAAATCCCTTTTTTTCATGACAATACATCCATACAAGTGTTATATAATAATTTTGGTAGAAGGTTAGACATCCAAGACTCAAAAGAGCATCAATCCATGTTTTGCTAAACACATCCAATTTTGAGAAACTATAGTCTATTAATTTTGGGCTTCTTTGTTCATCGACTCAAAGTCCTTTTTTCTTGAGAGAACATCCATACAAGAGCCATAAATAGATTTTGGTTGAAAATTGGCATACTTGCCTCAAAATTGGGCCCATCCAATTTTTGCTGAACTTTGTCGATTTCAGTAGACTATACACCATAGATCTTAAGTTTCATGGTTCACTAGCTCAAAATCCCTCTTTTTCATGAGAGGATATTCATACAAGTGCCATAAAGTGATTTTTGTGAAAACTTTGGCATTTTAGGCTGCAAAAATACACCAATCTATTTTTTGTTAAAAATAGTCGATTTTAGTTAACTAAAAGTCCTTTCATTTCAAGCTTCCTAGTTCATCGGCTAAAAAACCATTTTGTTCTTTAGAGGACAGTTGCATAAGTGCCATAAACTAATTTTGGTGGAAATTTTGCCGTTTGAGGCTTCAAAAGTGCATCAATTCACTTTTTTGCAAAAAACATGATTTTAGTTGACTATAATCCATGGATTTAAGCAACCAAAATCTCTTCTCTTTTTTTTTTTCCTCGAGAGGACATCCATATAAGTACCATAAAAAAATTTTGGAGGAAAATTGGGTATTCTACGTCTCAAAAGTGCATCAATCCAATTTTTGTTAAAATGGATTATTTTAATGGACTATAATCCATGAATTTTAAGCATCCTACTTCACTAGCTTAAAATCTATTTTTCTCTTTAGAGGACATAAATACAAGTGCTATAGAGTGATTTTGATGGAAAATGAGCATTCTAGGTCTTAAAAGCACACAAATCCAAATTTTTCTAAAAATAGTTAATTTGAGGATTATAGTCCAGAATTTTGAGTTTCCTAATCCACCGCATCAAATTCCCTTTTTGTTTTTCACTTAAGGACATCCACACAAGTGCCCTAAAATGATTTTGGTAGATAATTGGGCTTTCTTAGCCTTAAAGTGCATAAATCCAATTTTGCTAAAAATGGTCCATTTTGATGGACTAATCCATGGACTTTGAGTTTTCCTACATTAGCAGCTCAAAATCTACTTTTCTCTTGATAGGACATTCATACAAGTACCATCAAATGATTTTGGTAGAAAAGTTGGTGTTATAGGCTCCAAAATGGCACCAATCCTATTTTTGCTAAAAAGCTTGATTTTGATGGACTATAGTCCATAGATTTCAAGTTTTTTGGTTCATAGCTCGAGATCCTTTTCTTTCTTAATGAGACATCCATGCAAGTGACATAAAGTGAATTTGATGAAAAACTAGGCATTCTAGGCCTCAAAAGTGCTCCGATCTGATTTTTGCAAAAAATAGCCAATTTTGATAGACCATAGTCGATGGATTTTGAGCTTCCTAATTCACCAGCTCATAATCCCTCCCTTTCATGAGAGGACATTCGTATAAGTTTCATAAAGTGATTTTTGTAAGAAATTGGATGTTCTATGCTTTAAAAGGGCACCAAGCCAATTTTTGCTAAAAGTAGTCGATTTTAAAGGACTATAGTCTATGGATTTTAGGTTCCTAGTTCATTGCATGAAAAGGCCATCTTTTTTTCATGAGAGGACATTTGTGCATGCACCATAAACTAATTTTGGTAGAAAATTGAGAGTTCTAGACCACGAAAGTGGGCCAATTGAATTTTTTCGCAAAAATCGCCTATTTCAGTGAATATAGTCCAAAGATTTTGAAGTTCCATTTCATTGGCTCAAAATCCCTTTTTTCTTGAGAGGGACCCCATACAAGTGTCACAAGATGACTTGGTGGAATATTGGGCACTCTATGCCTCAAAAGCACACCAATCAAATTTTTGCTAAAAATGGTTATTTTAAGGGATTATAGTACATGTATATTCATCTCCCTTGTTCACTAGCTCAAAATCCATTTTTCTTGATATACAAGTGCCATAAGAGATTTTTGAGAAAAATTGTGTGTCCTAAGCCTCAAAAGCGCACCAATCCAATTTTTCCTAAAAATAACCAATTTCAGAACCATAATTGATGGATTTTTTTAAAAATTAGTCCATGGATTTTGAGAATTTTGGTTTTCCAGCTTGAAATGCATTTATTTCTTGAGAGGATATCATACAAGTACCAACAAGTGATTTAGGTGGAAAAGTGGTTGTTCTAGGCCTCAAAAGCACACCAATCCAATTTTTCCAAAACAAGCCAATTTCGGTGAACTATAGTCCATGCATTTTGAGCTTTCTGCTTTATCGTGACAAAATCTTTTGTTTCCCTTGAGAGGACATCCTTACAATTGCCGTAAAATGATTTTTGTGGATAATTAAGTGTTGTAAACCTCAAAACTGCACCAATCTAATTTTTGCCAAAAATGATCAATTTTGATAGACTATTGTTCATGGATTTTGATATTCCGGGTTTACTAGATCAAAATCCATTTTTCTCCTGAGAAGACATCATTACAAGTGCCATGAATTGATTGTGGTAGAAAAGTGGGTGTTCTAGGTCTCAAAAGTACATCAATCCATTTTTCAGTAAAAACAGTTCATTTCGGTGGACTATAGTACCAGTAGCTCAAAATTCGTTTCTTTCATGAGAAGACATTTGTACAGGTACCATAAAGTAATTTCAGTGGAAAATAGGGCATTTTAGCCCTCAAAAATGCCTAAATCCAATTTTTGAAAATAAATGGTCTATTTTGATAGACTATAATCCATATATTTTAAGCTCCCTGGTTAACTGGCTCAAAATTCCTTTTATCTTGAGAGGACATCCACACATGTGTCATAAAGTGATTTTCATGGAAAATTGATGTTTTAGGTCTCAAAAGGAAGTCAATCCAATTTTTGCTAAATATGACTGATTTCACTAGACTATAGTCAATGGCTTTGAGGTTCCTAGTTCACTAGCTCAAAATTCCTTCTTTTTTTTTTTGAGAGAACATTTGTACATGTGTCTTAAACTATTTTGATGAAAAATTGGGCATTCTAGGCCTCAAAAGAGGTCAATCCAATTTTTGCTAAAATGGTTGTTTCAATGGATTATAATCCATGGACTTTGAAGTTCATATTTCACCAACTCAAATACCTTTTTGTCCTAAGAGGACATTTGTACATGTGTCATAAACTGATTTTGGTGGAAAACTAGGCATTTTAGGCGTAAAAAGTGCGTTAATCCAATTTTTCACAAAAATTGCCAATTTCGATGGACTATGGATTTCAACCTTCTTGTTTCATTGGCTAAATATCACTTCTTCTCTTAGAAGGACATATCTACAAGTTTCATAAATTGATTTTGGCAGAAAAATGCGTGTTCTTGGCCTCAAAAACACATAAATCCATATTTTACTTTGATTTCAATGGACCATGATCCATTGATTTTAAGCTTCCTGGTTCATCCACTTAAAACCTATTTCTTTCTAGAGAGTAAATCCGTACAAGTGCCATGAACTGATTTTAGTGGAAAACCAGGCATTCCAACAAATGTTTCCCAAAAATGGCCAATTTTCAGTGGAGTCCATCGATTTTGAACTTCCTAGTTCACGATGTCAAAATCCTTTTTTTTCTTGAGAAGAAATCCATACAAGTGTCAAGAAATGATTTTTGTTGAAAATTTGGTTTTTAGGCCTTAAAAATGCACCAATCCAATTTGCACTAAAAATGGTCAATTTCAATAAACTATATTCCATGGATTTTGAGTATCCTAGTTCAACAACTCAAAATCCATTTTTCTCTCTACAGGACATCTACACAAGCTTCATAAAGTATTTTGATGAGAAAATCGGTGTTCTAGGCTCCAAAAGCAAACAAATCTAATTTTTGCTAAAAAAGGTTGAATTTGGTAGACTATAATCAATGAACTTCAAGCCTACTAGTTCACCATTTTAATGCCTTTCTCTTTCCTTAGAAGACATCTATACAGTTTTCATAAAGTGATTTTAGTGGAAAATTGGGCGTTCTAAGCCTCAAAAGTGTCCTAATCCAAGTTTTACTAAAAATTGCCAATTTTGGTAGACTATAGTCCATGCATTTTGAGCTTCGAGGAACACCGACTCAAAATATATTTTTTTCCTTAAGAGGAAATATGTATTAATGTCATTAACTAATTTTGGTGATGAATTAGGCATTATAGGCCTCAAAAGTGCATTTATCTAATTTTTTACAAAAATTACCAATGTTAATAAACTATAGCCCATGGGACGGCTCAAAATCCCTTTTTCTCTTGAGATTCTATCCATGCAAGTGCCATAAAGTGATTTTGTAGGAAAAATGGGCATTCGATGTTTTAAAAGCATATCAATCCATTTTTTGGTAAAAATAGCCGATTTTGATAAACTATAGTCCATGGATTTTGAGATTCTCAATTCACTAGCTGAAAATCTATTTCTTTCTTAGAATGACATTTACATAATTGTCAAAAAGTGATTTTGTTGGAAAATTGAGCACCGTAGGCTTCAAAAGTGCCCTAATCCAATTTTTGCAAAAAATTGTCAATTTTGGTGTACTATAGTCCATGGATTCTAAGCTTCCTGATTCACAGCATCGAAATCTTTATTTCCCTTGAGAGGACATATGTAGAAGTGCTATAAACTAATTTTGGTGTAAAAATGTGTGTTCTAGTTCCCCAGCTCAAAATATCTATTTCTCTTGAGAGGACATCCATGCAAGGGCCATAAAGTGATTTTGATAGAAAATTAGTCATTATAGCCTCAAAAGCGCAACAATCCAGTGTTTGCTAAAAATGCCTAATTTTGATAGACTACTAGGACCTCCGTACAAGTGCTATAAAGTGATTTAAGTGGAAATTTAGGCCTTCAAGGCCTCAATAGTGCACTAATCCATTTTTTGCAAAAATTGGTCAATTTCAGTATAAGTATATTCCATGGATTTTTACCTTTCTAGTTCACTACATTAAATCCTTTTTTCTTTCCTAAGAGAACATCCGTACAAGTTGCATAAAATGATTTTGGTGGAAAATTATGCATTTTAGGCCTCAAAAGCACACTAATCCAAATTTCAAAAGAAATGGTCGATTTTGGTTATGGTCCATGGATTTTGAGCTTCCTTATTCACATGCCAAAAATCCATTTTTCTTTTGAGAGGACATTTATAAAATGTTTCATGAAGTGATTTTGTTGGAAAATTTAGAGTTCTTAGCCTCAAAAGCATATTAATCCAATTTTTGCTGAAAATAGCTTATTTTTGTGGATGACTATCCTTGGATTTTGAGCTTCCTAATTCACCATCTCAAAAACCTTGTTTTTTTTTCTCTTTAAAGGATATCTGCACAAGTGCCATAAAATAATTTAGTTGGAAATTTTTGGTTTTTAGGCCTAAAATGTGTGTTAATCCAATGTTTCACAAAAATTGTGGATTCCGGTAGAGAAGTCCATGGATTTTGAGATTAAATGTTTATTGGCTCAAAAGCCCTTTTTTAGAGAGGACATCCGTATAAGTGTTATAATATGATTTTCATGGAAAACTAGACGTTCATTCCCTCAAAGGCACACCAATCAAATTTTTGCTAAAAATGACCGATTTTAGTAGTTTATGGTCCATGGATTTTGAGATTCCTAGTTCACTGGCTCGAAATCCATTTTTCTCCTGGTAGGACATTCTAACAAGTGTCATAAAATGATTTTAATGAAAAAATGGATGTTATTAGCTTTAAAGTCGCATTGGTCTAATTTTTGCTAAAAATAACCGATTTTAGTGGACTATAATCCATGAATTTTTAGATTCTTGATTCACTGGCTCAAAATCCATTTCTTTCTTGAGAAGGCATCTGTACAAATTCTATTAAGTGATTTTTGTGGAAAAATGGAAATTCTAAGCCTCAAAAGCGTACCAATAGAATTTTTGTTTAAAATGGTCGATTTTGATAGACTATGGTCCATGGTCCATGGATCTTGAGCTTCTTGGTTCACTAGCTCAAAATCCATTTTTCCCTTGTGAAGACATTTGTATAAGTGCCATAAAGTGATTTTTGTGGAAAAATGGGTGCTCTAAGCTGCAAAAGCAAAACAATCCAATTTTTACTAACAACAATTGATTTTAGTATACTAGTCCACGGATTTTGAGCTTATTGGTTCACTAGCTAAAAGTTTGTTTCTTTCTTGAGAAAACATCTGTGCAAGTGCCATAAAGTAATTTTGATGGATAATTAGGCGTTCTATGAATCAAAGTGCCCTTCCAATTTTTGCAAAAAAAAATGATGATTTTAGTGGACTATACGGTCCAAGGATTTTGAGCTTCCGTGTTCACCATATCAAAATCCCTTCTTTTCTTGAGAAGACATATGCACAAATGTCATAAAGTGATTTTGGTGAAAAATTGGGCCCAAAATGGCACCTCATCAAAATCTACTTTTTTTTTTTCTTTAGGATTTAATTATGTACAAGTGCCATAGACTTATTTTGGTGGAAAACTGGGCATTTTAGGCCCCAAAAGTGCGTCAATTCAATTTTTGCACAAAAAAGGATGATTTCTATGGACTATAGTCTAAGTATTTTGTGCTTCCATGTTCATCTGCTCAAAATCCCCTTTTTTTTGTGAGAATACATCTATACAAGTGTCATAAAGTGATTTTGGTGGAAAATTAGGTATTCTAAGCCTCTGAAGAGGACCAATCTATATTTTGCAAAAAAAATGGCCGATTATGATGGACTGTCCATCGATTTTAAGCTTCCTGGTGTAATCCTTACAGTAAATAGAAATTAGACAATTTACATTAGATAGTAATATTATAAATAATATAAAGCCCTAAATCAAAAACTATGAATAGAAATGAGCTCACCTATAACTTAAAACATAGTTAAAATTTTTCCTAACTAGTAAAAGATCCCAAAGACAAGATTTCACAACACGAGTCCACAACCCAACTAACATACGTATAGAGCCCAAGATTTTAAGTGTAAACTGAGGTGATTAAGCCTTTTAAATATGAAATGATAATTTAAAGATGAATCGCTAGGGTTGAAAATATGTTATAGGGCTAAAAACATATTAATATCTATGAAGTTAGACCTCAAATGAAAATTTTGATTTCATAAACATGAGATTCAGAAAATTCTAATCCTATAGGACCTATAACCGTAATTTGACTTATCCAGTTTGAAAACTTCAATTAAGTAGGTGAAAAACCTAAAAGTACTCAATCACATAGACTTAAAACTTTATTTTTCAACTCATTATTAATCTAAAAGTAATGTAGAGGATGTTTCTCAAACTAACTAAAATGCTTACACGCATAGTACCCATTATGCTACGAGATAGTTTAGATATTTCCTTTTAAAACCATTTAAATAATATCAACATGTATAATAACCCCAAATGGTCTTGAAACCGTCCAAAACAAGCCAAGGAGAGAGAGAGAGAGAGAGAGAGGCGTCACTTGTCTCTCTAGGATCTTCCAAGATCTAAAAATATCTTAGGCTCATAATTACTGAAAACGATATCTCCTCTAATAGGAATCTTAGCCATTCTAAGCATTAAATGAATGAAAATGATATGTAACAAACTAGAATTCTCTTATTTTCTCGTCTCTGAAACTGTAAAGCATAATTCCCACACACATACACACATCAACATCATCCAATGCCAACTTAACTCTCCATAATCTTCTATCCATCATGGTAAATCCATGTATTAAATATCATTAGTGGAGAACAAGACAAAAGCTTTAAGAAACCCTATAATTTTAGTGGAAGAACCCCCCTCCCCCCAATTCAAGTAGACAAAAGCTTTAAGAAACCCTATAGTGAAAGACCATCCCCCTCTCCCCCATTCAAGTAAACACCAACACCAAATAAGCCACTTGAAACCTCTAAAATCTTTTAAAAATTCAAAATCCACTCATTAAATGCTATTCACACACAACAAGACAAAGGCCCCACAAACCCTAGCTTTGTGTGAGAAATACATCCCCCATGTACACACACATATTCAATATCAATAAACATTTAATAAACTCAAACCAATAAAAACAAATCTTTCAATCAATGCGCATAATGGACAAATAGACAAATGAACTCTAGAAATTCACTTGAATTGCTGTGAAACTCAACTCCATCCACATATACAAGAGCCTACCACATCAACTTATCATTTTCACGTTAAATAGAAGTCACTTGAAAGAGAATTCATCCCATTTTGTTTCACGTTTCAAAACCATGCCCACAAAACCATGAACCCTACTCCCTATTCTTAACTAATACCTATAAAATCAATGCCCTTTAGGCATCATAAATACATCTAAAGCTTCATTTATTCAAACTCTCAAAACGCCAAAAAGATATCTCTATCAAGGGCCCACAAACTAAGGTAAGAAAAATATTCATGTTGTCTTAAGATTTAATTGAAACTCAATGCCTAAAAACTCTTGTTCATCTTACAAGGTTTTGCAATCACAATTAGAGGAGGATACTAACTTCAGACCTCTTCTAAATCAAGTAAATTCTAAGTCGCATATGAATTATAACATGTACTAGCAAGAAATATATGAAAGACAACAAAGCATGCTAGAGCCATCGCACATGACATTTGACCATCGTAGGAATCATAGGGAATCAATACAATTTCCATGTGACATTAAGTAATTTATTTTTTACAATAAGCATACAACATGTTTAGTGATGAATTTTATGAAAATCTAATAAAAATCGTACATGTTTCAAACATATTCAAGTGGTCTAAACTAATTAAGGTTAATTACCTGAACTTTTTGAAATATGCATTTTGCTACTTGAACTTTTAATTTGATCATTTTGATACTAAAATGCTAAGCATTATTCATCTTTATACTTGTTTTAACACCGTCAAGTGTTTGTGCACATGTATATCGAATATCCAATTATACAATGCCATATGTCAGCCACAGTAAAAAAAAAAAAACTTACTTTTTCTTCCAAACCCTAAATTTAGAAACATATAAGAAGATTGGGGGAAAAGAAAGAAACAGGTGGTGAAACTTGGGTTGGTCTATTAGCATTGATATTTGTACGACGTTCAGTGAGAAGCTCCGTTTTGCATCAGCAGTTTACCCATGTACGACGTTGTAGGTGGTTCTCGTTGTAGCTAAATGAAGTGGATAACACAGCCTCTACAGGCTCAGTAAGGAGTGGTAATGGGTCCAAGTCGTGTCGCTTGTGTTTGGGTTGTATCCGGTAGGCGATGGATATGGTGACTCAATTCATGGGTGTTTGGGTACTGCTTTGACCACTTCAGTCGCACTATGTCATGGGGTTTTAGATTCATTGTTTCCTTTTTGTTTGGGATTTAGCTCCATTGTAACGTTTGATGTTATTGGAGTATGAGGGGATGCCGGAATGCACGCTGATAGGGAAGCTTCGGTTTTGGTGTGTTACAGGAAGGAGATTAAAGGGAAAGTGATCGGTTTTTTTTTTTTTTTTTTTGGAGTTTCTCCTACTCTGCTTCTCAGCTTTGTTGTTCCTCATCATTCATCATTCAAACCATCAAAAGATTGATTATTTTTTCCTTTTTCCACAAATTGTTGAAGAAGGGGAATAAATGGTTCTACCTCATTTAAATCAGAAAAGGAATTTTTTTTTTTTTTTGAAAAAAATTTGCCCTCAAATTCAAGCTTAATTCAATTCAATTCGCATCAAATGCTCTAGCTACCATACATGGTAAACACATGAAAAACTGAAAATTGGTACCATGGGTGTTTTTTCTTTTTTTTCCCCAAACAATACATCCAACATGGCAGCATGCCGTTGGATATTTGTTCCAAAAAATGACGGTCTTAAGGCAGGCAAGAAGATGATTAAGGTGTTGTACAACTAGGTATCAAAATGGCACATTTTGGAAATGTTTAGGAAGCATTCGCATAATTAAACCAACCAATTACAATATGTTTTCATGAGTATCATTTAGATTTAAGAGCAAAACAAGTTAGAAAATCCTGAATATGTAAATCCTAAAGTTCTCGACACAATTAGAAAAATTAGGGTTGCTAAAACCAACTTGACATAATTCAATGATCTGTTAGCTATCTTGATAATTTAACTAAGAATCAAGTGATTAAACTCAAGTATCACCTCTATAAGTTATAGTGAAGATCTTAGCATCCTTGAAAATTTAAAGTTATTAAGCATACATTAATGTAAACTATAGACATCATAGAAAACTTGTTCAAGTATATTAAAGATGAACACCTAATTTAAGATCAAGAGAAACATAATGAAAATAAAATTCATATAACTTGAGAATATTCAACAAGGCATCTCAAAATTTAGTAAATATTTCACTCTTACATAAAAGAATAATATTTAGACTTCATTATCAAATTTGTCAAAAAGAAAACAACATATTAAAAATAGTAACACACATCATGGCCGCAATGAAGACTGTTATCTTCTCGGAAAATAAAAACAACCCATATCACGACCGTGATCTCCTCCTAGATAACTTTACATGCAAAGCACGGCCATGATATACACTATAATGATTGTTAAAGCAAATTATACTCAATTTTTATTAAACAAAACATGCTAAATTAGCTATTGATTTTATAAAAATTCATTGGAATTGGTGCTTTTGTGTGTTTAATGTTACATTTCAAGACTTGAGCGAACTTTAGGACAAGATACAAGTAATTTGAGGATGTTCTGTGCAAATTTGGAATTGAAAACACCTAAGCTTGCTGTTCTATCATCAAAGCTGGCAGCTTAGAAATAAGAAGATACTAGCCAACAAGCAAAGAAGGTGGAAAAATTCAAAGGAAGGCAACTTAAGGCCGGCCAACATTTCTAGGCCGCCGGCCATGCTTTCTCAAGAGCCAGCCAAAGTCCTAAAGTTACCTCTTTCACATTCCAAACGTCTCCAGTTGCAAAATTTAAGAATGGAAGTCCAAAAGATTGCTTCTTTTCATCTTCAAAACGTTTCAGTTTGCAGAATTAAAGAGGAGAATTCCAAAAGTTGTACTCTTTAGCTGCTGTTTTCCTTCTATAAATTGGCTTGTTGTAGAAGAGGGAATTCATTCAGAAAAACTTCAAAAAAAAAAAAAACTTTAGAGTATTGTTCTTGTTACTATGTGTGGCTAAAAACTTTATTCTAGCCAAGGGATCTACTGCATATTCAACTTGTCAAGATTGTGAGATCTAATTAGTTTATCTTATTTATTCTTCTTTTCTGAATATTCATATATCATCTGTTATTCATGCATTTGTTGTTTTGTTGATTGATTTGAATTTGAGCTCATTCGTTCAATTAACAAGCGATAATCTGTCAATTAGAACGTTGAATCCGTAATTGTTCGATTGTTCTAATCTAAGTGATACAATAACATAATTGGTTACAAATAGGTAATTGATTTGTGTTATAGTGATATATGATCTGATTTAAATGGTTCAAGCTTTTGATCTGTTAATCTGAATTGGTGGTCTCTCTCTTGATTCATGCTATTGATAGATTAAATCCTAAGATCTTATCTAGGGTTCACTAATTGGTAAGGGAAATAATCATAGATCTTATCGTGATTATCGACACAGTAAGGAGAGATAGGTTGTCAGAGCTTGTTGATAGCCATAACCAATTTATTCAGAAAAGAAAATGAATATCATTGCATCAATGATCAATCTGATAAGTTGAACTATATGATACCTTGGTTGGAAATCTTTTGATATTGTTTACTAAAATCGCGTTTCTAGTCTTTAGATAAAATTGATCTTTTGATTTACAAACCCCCTTGTTCTTCTCTTTTCTCTTGAATAGAAATAAATTATTTCTAGTCCCTGTGGAGACGATCCCTGCTCACCTCTAATTACAAACTTTTTGAGTAGGTTAATAATTTGTTGGATTCGACACCCACCAAATTTTGGCGCGTTGCCGGGGACTAGTGTCAAATTTGTTTCTATTTTCTTTTATATGACTTGTTCTTCTCATTCAGGTGAACTAGAATTCTATCCAGAAATTGAGAAGACAATTAAGGAATTGCAAACAAGCCAAGCAGCGTGCTAACAATGCTACTTCATCTTCATCTCCTGGATTAACACAAGTACTGGAATTTACTGATCTGTCCAGTGAATCTGAATCTGAACAAAGGGAAGAGATGGCTAATCCGTATAGAACTTTAAGACAATTGGCTGCACAGGATGTTAATCAACAACCACTGTGTATTCAATATCCAGAACTCAATGTGCCATTTGAGTTAAAGTCAGGATTGATTCATCTACTCACTAATTTTCATGGTTTTGAGAATGAAGACCCACACAAGCACCTGAAAGAGTTCCATATAGTCTATTCTGGCATAAGACCACAGGGAGTCACTGAAGTGAAAATTAAACTGCGTGCTTTTCCATTTTCTCTAAAGGATAAAGCAAAAGACTGGTTGTTCTATTTGCCTCCTGGTTCTATAAATACATGGAATGATCTGGTAAGATTGTTTTTAGATAAATTTTTCCCTGCTACAAAAGCTGCTGGTATTAGGAGGGAAATTTGTGGGATTAAACAAAAGGATACGAGAATCTTCATGAATATTGGGAGAGGTTCAAGCAATTGTGTGCCAGTTGTCCACAACATGGTATATCCGAGCAACTCCTAATTCAATACTTCTATGAAGGTTTGCTTCCTATGGAAAGGAAGATGATGGATGCAGCAAGTGGAGGGGCAATTGTTGACAAAACTCCTGCACAAGCTAGGGATTTGATCTCTCTAATGGCTGCAAATTCTCAATTTTGGATAAGGAGAGTGAATGAGGTAAGTGTTTCTCACCTTGAAAATCAGATTTCTAACCTCACTTCTCTTGTCCAGCAAATGGTTATAGGTAATCAACAGCAGGTGAAAGTTTGTGGAATTTGTACTGCTCCTGATCATCCTACAGATATGTGCCCTACACTTCAAGAGGATTTCCATGAGCATGCCAATGCAATTGGGGATTTCCAGGATTGCCACAAAGGAAATATGATCCCTATTCAAATACTTACAATCCTGGATGGAAGAATAACCCCAATCTTAGTTACGGACCTAGACCTCATCAATTCCAACAGTATCATCCAAGGCCACAAAATCCAGCTCCACAATCTTCTTCTTCAAATTCAGGTATGTCTCTTGAAGATATTGTTAAGTCACTTGCAATTAACACAAAGCAATTTCAGGAAGAGACAAAGCAAAGCATTCAAAATTTGGAGAATCAGGTGAGTCAACTTGCATCATCTATGAGTAAGTTAGAATCTCAAGGTAAGTTGCCTTCTCAAACTGTTACCAATCCTAAGCAAAGTGCTAATGCAATTACTTTGAGAAGTGGCAAGGAATTACAGGAACCCATTAAGAAGGCAAATGAGAGGAAAGAAGAGGAAGAAACCGAGAAAGAAGTGGTCAAACCACAAGGCAATCAAATGGAAGGAGCTTCATCTAAAACAATAGTGCCAACACCCCCTTTCCTTCCAGATTGGCAAAGTCTAAGAAAGAGGAAGAAGAAAGGGAAATTCTTGATACTTTTCGCAAAATAGAGGTAAATATTCCTTTGCTTGATGCTATTAAACAAGTACCTCGATATGCGAAATTTCTTAAAGAATTGTGCACTAACAAGAAGAAATTGAAAGGAAATGAAAGGATAAGTGTAGGAGAAAATGTTTCTGCTATACTTCAAAGAAAGCTCCTCCCAAATGCAAGGATCCAGGTATGTTCACTATCCCTTGTAAGATAGGCAATTTTGGAATCGCCAAGGCTATGTGTGATTTGGGTGCTTCAATCAATGTTATGCCTCTTTCAGTTTATCAATCTCTGAATGTGGGTCCTCTAAAAGAAACTGGTGTGATTGTTCAACTTGCTGATAGATCTAATGTATATCCTGAGGGTGTTTTAGAGGATGTTTTAGTGCAAGTGAATGGGTTGGTTTTTCCTGCTGATTTTTATGTTCTTGACATGGAAAATGATGATTCTATCAATTCATCATTAATCTTACTAGGAAGACCTTTTCTCAAAACATCTAGAACAAAAATTGATGTTCACGATGGTACACTCACTATGGAATTTGATGGAGAGATTATAAAATTCAATATCTATGATGCCATGAAATATCCTAGTGAAGCCTCTTCTGTTTTTGTGATAGATGTTATTGACCCATTAGCATACAAAACATTTGAATTCAGTAATGATGATAAATTGAAAATTGTGCTTGAAAGAAGTCTCACTGTTGAGAAATTGAGGGATATTGAAAACAAGTTTGTAATGCACCTGAATTGACAGAAGCTGTTCATGAGTTACAATCACTTCAAAATTTGAGGTATAGTGTTTCTTATGTTGATTTGCCATCTTCTACTCCAAAACTTCTTCCTTCTATTGTGCAGGCACCAAAGTTGGAGCTAAAACCATTGCCGAACATTTGAAGTATATTTATTTGGGAGATCAAGACACTCTAGCAGTGATAGTCTCAAATAAATTGAGTGCTTTAGAAGAGGAAAAGTTAATCCGAGTGCTTAGGAAATACAAAGAAGCTATCGGATGGACTATTGCTGACATTAAGGATTAAGCCCTTCCACATGCATGCATAAAATCCTATTAGAGGATAATTGCAAGCCCACAAGAGAAGTCTAGCGCCGACTAAATCCCATGATGGAAGTGGTAAAGAAAGAGATTTGAAACTTCTCAATGCAGGTATGATCTATCCAATTTGATAGTAAATGGGTAAGTCCTATTCAAGTTGTTCCTAAGAAAACGGTTTGACTGTGATTGGAAATTCTGAGGGAGAGTTGGTACCTACTCGTGTTCAAAATGGATGGAGGGTATGTATTGATTACAGGAAGTTAAATGCAGCAACTAGGAAAGATCATTTCCCACTTCCTTTTATTGATCAAATGCTTGAAAGATTGGCTGGTCATTCTCATTATTTGTTTAGATGGCTTTTCAGGTTTTCATCAAATTCCAGTTGCACCCGAAGATCAAGAAAAAACCACCTTCACTTGTCCATTTGGAACTTTTGCTTATCGAAGGATGCCATTTGGACTTTGCAATGCCCCGCCACTTTCCAAAGGTGTATGGTTAGTATATTCTCAGATTATGTGGAAAATATCATAGAAGTCTTCATGGATGATTTTACTGTCTATGGTAATACCTTTGATTCATGTCTTACTAACCTTACAAAAGTGCTTAAAAGATGCATAGAAACTAACTTGTGTTGAATTATGAGAAATGCCATTTTATGGTTGATCAAGGTTTGATTTTAGGGCATATTGTGTCTTCTAGGGGACTTGAAGTAGATAAAGCTAAAATTGAAGTGATTAAATCCTTGCCTTACCTAAATGTTCGGGAAGTTCGTTCTTTTCTTGGAAGTGCAGGTTTTTAGGCTTTATTAAGGATTTCTCCAAGATCACTCAACCCCTATGTAGATTGTTACAAAAGGATGTGGCGTTTGAATTTGATGAGGCTTGTAAATTCGCTTTTGACAAACTGAAGGAGAAGCTTACCACAGCTCCAATCATTAAACCTCCTTCTTGGGATCTCCCTTTTGAGATCATGTGTGATGCAAGCAATCACGCTGTTGGTGCTGTCCTTGGTCAGAGAGTTGGAAGAGCCCCTCATGTTATTTGTTATGCTTCTAGGATGCTTGACAATGCCCAATCCAACTACTCAACAACGGAAAAAGAACTCTTGGCTATTGTTTTTGCTTTAGAAAAATTCCGTTCTTATTTACTTGGCACTAAAGTGATTGTTTATTCTGATCATGCAGCTCTCAAGTATTTACTCTCAAAGAAGGAAGCCAAACCAAGACTTATCAGATGGATACTCTTATTACAAGAGTTTGACTTGGAGATAAAGGATAGGAAAGGTTTGAAAACTTGGTTGCAGATCATCTCAGTAGGATACCTTTAAATGGAGAACCAACACCATTACAAGATGATTTCCCAGATGAGCATCTCTTTTCTGTTCAACAGGCAATTCCTTGGTATGCAGATATTGTTAACTATTTGGTTACTAGAACTTTACCAAGTGATTTGTCTAAGGCTCAAAAATAAGATCAAAAGTGACTCTAAGTATTACATTTGGGATGATCCTTATCTATGGAAACATTGTGCTGATCAAATCATTAGAAGGTGTGTTTCTCAAGATGAAATTCCCTCTATTTTGCAATTTGTCACACTTATGCATGGAGGTCACTTTGGTCCCAAGAGGACAGCTCGCAAGGTATTGGAAAGTGGATTGTTTTGGCCCTCTCTATTTCGTGATTCTTATATGTTTTGCAAGTCTTGCGAATGTTGCCAAAAAGTTGGAAATTTAGGACATAGAGATCAAATGCCTCTTACCCCTATACTTGTGTGTGAAATTTTTGATATATGGGGTATTGATTTTATGGGTCCTTTTCCTTCTTCCTTTGGGAATACTTACATTATTCTTGCTGTGGATTATGTATCCAAGTGGGTAGAGGCTAAAGCCACCCGAACTAAAAATGCTAAGGTTGTTGTAGATTTTGTCAAATCTCACATTTTTGCTAGGTTCAAAACACCAAGAGCTCTCATCCATGATCGTGGCACCCATTTTTGTAATAGAGTGGTGGAAGCTCTACTCAAGAAATACAAAGTCACCCATCGTGTTTCTACAGCATATCATCCACAGACAAATGGATTGGAAGAAGTTTCAAACAGAGAAATAAAATCCATCCTTGAGAAGACTGTCAATGTAAGTAGGAAAGATTGGAGCACAAGGCTTGATGACGCACTCTGGGCATATAGGACGGCTTTCAAGACTCCTATAGCAATGTCACCTTACCGTTTAGTATTTGGCAAGCCATGTCATCTTCATGTTGAGTTGGAACATAAGGCTTACTGGGCTGTGAAGCAATGTAACATGAGAAAAGATGAGGCGGGCGAACAAAGAAAGCTTCAATTGCAAGAACTGGAGGAAATTCGTAATGATGCCTATGAAAACTCTAAGATTTACAAGGAAAAAACTAAAGCTTTTCATGACCAAAATATTTCAAGAAAACACTTTTCTGTTGGTCAAAAAGTTTTGCTGTTTCATTCTCGCTTACAGTTATTTCCTGGTAAACTTAGATCTAGGTGGATAGGTCCTTTTATTGTTACTAACGTATTTCCTCATGGTGCAGTTGAGATTCAGGGCATTAAAACTGGTAAAGTGTTCAAAGTGAACGGTCATCACTTGAAACCTTTTTACGAAGGATTTCAAGTGAACAATATTGAAGAAACCAGTTTGGAATATCCAGATTATACTTGAGGTATATCACGTCTAGCCAAAGACGTTAAAGAAAAGTGCTACGTGGGAGGCAACCTATGAGTATTATTTTTTTTTTGTTTAAAAAAAAAAAAAACCTGAAGAATGGCCGACGGCTTTCATTTGAAAGCCACAGCTGCTTAGAAATCGGCCGCCAGCCAACATTTCAACACTGGTGGCCATTTCGTGTCAATCCATAGTAGCAATCCTAGGCTGGCCACTTAGACCGGCAGCGTAGACGTCCCCCACAGCAACCCCCTGGTGCGTTTTTCACAACTTCAAAACAGGACTCCCATATGTTTGACATCTATCTCTATAGCTGTACCCATTGGAGCTGACAATTCCTTCAATTCCATTCACTAATCCAGGGAAGTACCAATGATCTTATTCATTTCTATTTTATTTCTTCCTATTTTTGAACTGATTTTAGAACAGTGAGGACACTGTTCATAATAGGTGTGGGGGAAGGGATAAAATAAAGAAGAAAATTGAGTATTGAATTGTTGTCTATTTATTGAGACATCTAGCTTAAATTGTTGTACCCACATTTTAAATCATTGTTTGTTTGTTCTTGAGTAATATATGGCCATTTTAGACCAAATTTTCATATTTTTCTTAGAAATGTAGAGATAGTGCGAAAAATTGAAATGGCATCTTTGAAAATTTGAAATTGACTTGCTAAGTGCCTTACTCACCTACTATTGTGATTATTTTACTTGGTCAAAATTAAATAGTGAAATCTTTAAGGAACAAATTTACCTTGTATTTAGCTTAGGAATTAGAAGATTAAGAGTGAGTCGAGTCCTTTTTATGAAAAATAAATAGATCTACTTCGAGGAAAATTTAGCATGTATATACTCCAATTTAGTTCCTTTTAAAAGAATTTTTCAACATTTAGTAAAAGAGGTAAATGAAACTTTTTACTTAGTGATCTTTGATAAAAAAAAGTCTTATATTTGTTATTACATTCAAAAGAAAAAAACAAGCATAGCCTATACTCCACTAACTTAAGCAATTGAGTTATGAATATCCAAACTTGAAAGTTAGAGTGAGGAAGAGTTCTTAGGGGTCCCTTTAAAACCTGGTTACTTGGGTGATGAGCTCAGGATCAACCGACTCAATGAACTCACTATAACAAGGGATGAGAGGCAAAAGTTCTATACATGAGCTTTGAAAAAAAAAATATATGAAAGAACTGAAAAGAAGCGGCAAAAACCCGTCCAGAGAATTTTCTCTGAAGGATATCTATATATGCTTGAAAGAATCAAAAGAAAAATGAATGTTAGGCAACAAGTAAAATAGGACTTATAAAAAAAAAGAAAAAAATAAAAATTCTAGGGAAAGAGTTGATACCAAATGCTTTTGCTTTCTATTGATTGGAGTATATATCAATTAAATGTCTAGTGAAGTCTAAATGGGTGTTTTTCCTTATAGGACTGAGAATTTACTTTTGATCAGAAGAATCTTTTGCTAAACATGTGGATTAAAGTTTGTTTTGTTTAGATTAGCTCTTGAATTTTGATTTTAGTACTCTTATTATATGTAATCAGTTTGGTTAGAGCAATAGGCACTAAAATTGCGAGTTGTGAATCAAAGTTAAAAGAAGATGCTTGAAATTGGAAATTTTGAAATTGCATTCTCTATGATAGATTTGTTTTGTGATCTTATTTGTATTGCTTGGGACAAGCAACGGTTTAAGTGTGGGGGAATTTGTTAAAGCAAATTATACTCAATTTTTATTGAACAAAACATGCTAAATTAGTTATTGATTTTATAGAAATTCATTAGAATTGGTACTTTTGTGTGTTTAATGTTACATTACAGGACTTGAGCGAACTTTAGGACAAGATACAAGTAATTTGAGGATGTTCTATGCAAATTTGGAATTCAAAACACCTAAGCTTGTTGTTCTATCATCAAAGCTGGCAGCTTAGGAACAAGAAGATACCAGCCAACAAGTAAGGAAGGCGGAAAAATTCAAAGGAAGGCAGCTTAAGGCCGGCCAACATTTCTAAGCCGTCGGCCATCCCATGTAAGCCGCCGGCCTAGAGCCGGCCATCATGAAGCTGCCACGTGTTTGTAAGTAAGCCGCCAACTATGCTTTCTCAAGAGCTAGCCAAAGTCCTAAAGTTACCTCTTTCACATTCCAAACGTCTCCAGTTGCAAAATTTAAGAATAGAAGTCCAAAAGATTGCTTCTTTTTATCTTCAAAACGTTTTCAGTTTGCAGAATTAAAGAGGAGAATTCCAAAAGTTGTACTCTTTAGCTGATGTTTTCCTTCTATAAATTGGTTTGTTGTAGAAGAGGGAATTCATTCAGAAAAACTTCAAAAAAAAAAAACAAAACTTTAGAGTATTGTTCTTGTTACTATGTGTGGCTAAAAACTTTATTCTAGCCAAGGGACCCACTGCATATTCAACTTGTCAAGATTGTGAGATCTAATTAGTTTATCTTATTTATTCTTCTTTTCTGAATTATTCATATATCATCTGTTATTCATGCATTTTGTTTTTTTTATTGATTTGATTTGAGCTCATCGTTCAATTAACAAGCGATAATTGTCAATTTAGAACGTTGAATCCGTAATTGTTCGATTGTCTAATCTAAGTGATACAATAACATAATTGATTACAGATAGGTAATTGATTTGTGATAGTGATATATGATCTTATTTAAATGGTTCAAGCTTTTGATCTGTTAATCTGAATTGTGGCCTCTCTCTTGATTCATGCTATTGATAGATTAGATCCTAAGATCTTATCTAGGTCGTCTAAATTGGTAAGGGAAAATAATAGAGATCTTATCGTGATTATCGATACAGAGGAGTGATAGGTTGTCAGAGCTTGTTGATAGCCATAACCAATTTATTCAGAAGGAAAATGAATATCATTGCATCAATGATCAATGTGATAAGTTGAATTGTATGATACCTTGGTTAGAAATCTTTTGATATTGTTTACTAAAATCGCGTTTCTAGTCTTTAGATAAAATTGATCTTTTGATTTACAAAACCCCTTGTTCTTCTCTTTTCTCTTGAATAGAAATAAATTATTTCCAGTCCCTATGGAAACGATCCCTGCTCACCACTGATTACAAACTTTTTGAGTAGGTTAATAATTTGTTGGATTTGACACCCACCAATGACCTTTCCTAGTCGTGACACTCTTAGAGCGAAAAAGTTCAAAATTTATCACGGCCTTAACATGGACCGTAATCACTTACTTTATGACCACAATTTAACCCTAACCTATTACGGTCGTGATCCAGCCCATGACCACATACCCTATTTCCTCACGGTCTGTATCATGCCCATAACCTCAACCTTGTATCTAAGACCTTGTTAAACTCCTAAATAATGGAAAGATAAAAATGTCTTAAGGTATATACAACATAGGTTTAGGACACTTAAGCACCAATAAGACATATTACATAGCTTTATATGCAATAATGGATGCTTTTTAATTCTTTCATAAGAGATATTGATCCAACGGAAGGATTCCTAGAAGATTATTACAATTAAGGCAAGATGATTTGGTGAGTAAGTTTAATCTATCACATTGTTTGTGCGTGTAGTATAGTGGCATATATAATGTTTCATATATGATGAAATTGTTATGAATGCAAGGCTGGGAACATCATGTGTTGTATGGTGATTGATTTGATGCTAATATACAATATTAAAAGCGACAATCATTATATTTGTAATAATGTGTGTAGCATGCTAAAACTTGATTGTGAATTGTATGATCACCTAAATAATTTGACTTAATGATACTTGACTTTAGTTGAAATGGTCATGCATTGCATAGATTGCTTTTATTGCATAAAAAGTGTGGTAGCCTGCTACGTATTAGTATTTCATTTCTCTAGTAATGTCTAGTTTTTTTGGATGAAAAGTTTCTAGTTTTATGTAGTTAATGAGATAAGTTATGAGAGTAATGTTTCTCATCCCTTAGTTCTTAGTCCCTCCTAGGTAGTACGAATCATTTAGACTAGGTTCTTTCAACTCTCATGAGAGGACATAAATCTATATCCTGTTTAGATTTCAAGTTGTCCAAGCTTGTACTTGTACATATGGTTTATTATAACATTGCATATGTATGTTAATACACTTGCTTGATAATTGCTTGATATGTGATATGATCTGGTTACTTCACCGAGCCATGGTTTTGTTCATACTCCTATAGATTTTTCAAGGTTCTCCTTTGACCTTAGCTTGTATCCTCACGTAACTTTGCACGATAAGGATGTTGAAGCTAAAAGGAAATGGGTTTGAGCATAAGATCTTTATATTAGATTTAGTAGAAATCTTAGATTTTTAAATTAAGTTCTTAAGACTTTAAGTTTATATATCTGGTATGTAATATTTATTATCTATACATGCGATATAGTTTTATTTCTATGTTATAATGTGACTTATATTTATACATCGTTTCTTATCAAAGTAATGAAAGATCATTTTATGAGTCTCATTCTTCAAAGCAACTAGTTCTATTGTACATTCAATCTAATAGAGGCATGGTACAGTACAATGAGGGTATCCTTTAGAGTGTGACACCTGCTCATTGGCTCAAAGTCCCTCTCTTTCGCAATAAGGCATTTGTATAAGTGTCATAAAATAATTTTGATGGAAAACTGGTGTCTTAGACCTCAAAAGAGGGCTCACCTAAAATTTCCGTAGTCCATGGATTTTGAGCTTCTTGTTCAATAACTTAAAATCTTTTCTTCCTTTAGAGTATATCCTACAAGTTCCATAAAGTGATTTTGTTGGAAAATTGGATGTTCTAAGCCTCAGAATTGCCTCGATTAAATTTTTACCAAATATGGCCGATTTAAGTGAACTATAGTACATGGATTTTGTGCTTTAAGGTTCAACAGCTCAAAATCCATTTTTTCTTATGAGTACATCCGTACATATGCCATAAAGTAATTTTAGTAGAAAATTGGGTATTCTAGTCCCCAAAAGCGGGTTAATCCAGTTTTGCTAAGAATGACAGATTTCTAGGTCCATAGATTTTGAGATTCTTGGTTCACTAACTCAAAATCCTTTTTTCTCTTGGGAGGACATCATTATAAGTGCCATAAAGTGATTTTAGAAGAAAAATGGGTGTTCTAAGCCCTAAAAACTCACCTATCCATTTTGTTCTAAAAACATATCATTTCGGTGGACTATAGTGCAAGGATTTTAACCTTCTTGGTTTACTGACTAGAAATCCATATTTTTCTTAAGAGGACATCTATACTAGTGCCATATAATGAAATTGTGGAAATTGGGAATTCTATGCCTCAAAAGTGCACCAATAAATTTTTGTAAAAAATGGTCAATTTTGGTGGACTATAGTTCATAAAATTTGAGCTTCCTGGTTCATCAGCTTAAAATCCATTTTTTTTCCTTTTGAGAATATTCGCATAAGTGGTATAAGCTTATTTTCGTTTAAAATTGGGTGTCCAATACTTGAAAAGTGTGGCAATCCAATTTTTGCCAAAAATGACCGAATTATATGGACATATCCATAGGCTCAAAATCCTTTTTTTCCTGAGAAGACATTTGTGCAAGTCTCATAAAGTTATTTTGGTGGAAAATTAAGCGCTCTTGCCTTTAAAAGCACAATCCAATTTTTACTAATAATGGTCAATTTTGGTGGACTATAGTGCATATATTATAAGCTTCCGGGTTCATCAGCTTAACATTCATTTTCTTATTGAGGGGACATCCGCACAAATGCTATAAATTGATTTTGATTGAAAATTGGTCACTTTAGTTTTGAAAAATGCAACAATCCAATTTTTGCTAAAAATTACCAATTTAGTCCATTCATTTTGAGCTTCCTTGTTTACTAACTCAAAATCTAATTTTCTCTTTAAAGAACATTCACATAAGTCTCATAATCTAATTTTGCTAGAATATTGGGCATTCTAGGCCTTGAACGTGCATCAATCCTTTTTTTTCAAGAAAAGGTCAATTCCAATAGACTATAATCCATTGATTTAGAGTTTCCATGTTCATTAGCTTAGAATCCCTTTTTTCTTGAATGGGCATTCCCTACAAGTGCCATAAAAGTGATTTTGATGGGCAGTGGGGCATTTTAGGCCTCAAAAGCATATCAATCCAATTTTTTCCAAAAATGGCTGATTTAGGTAAACTATAATCCTTGGATTTTTAGCTTAATTGTTTACTGGCTCAAAAATTACTTTTTCCTTTAGAGGACGTTTGCACAAGTACTGCAAACTAATTTGGTGAAAAGAATGTTGCATTCTGTGCCTTAAAAGCACATCAATCAAATTTTTTTGCAAAAATCTTGGCTATAGTCCATGGATTTTAAGTTTATGTTCTCATCTCAGAATCCCTTTTTTTTTTTAAGAATATATCTACAGTTCTATAAAGTGATTTTAGTTAAAAATTGGGCGTTCTATGCCCCTAAAGAGAATTTATCCAATTTTTACTAAAAATTGACGATTTGAGTGAACTATAGTTCTTGGATTTTAGGCTTATTATTTCACTGGCTTAAAAACCATTTTTGTCTTTATAGGACATCCCATAAGTGCCATAACTAATTTTGGTGGAAAATTGGTCCTCTAGGCCTCAAAAATGAGTCGATCTAATTTTTGGCAAAAATCATCGATTTTGATGGACTTAGTCCATGGATTTTGAGTTTCCATGTCTGTAGTCTCAAAATCTCTTTTTTTCTTTACAGGATATCCACTCAAAATCTCTTTTTTTCCTTTACAAGATATCCATAAAAGTGTCATAAAGTTATTTTTGTGGAAAATTGGCCGTTTTATAACAAAAAGCATACCAATCCAATTTTTTCTGAAAAATGGCCAATTTTAGGAGACTATAGTCATTGGATTTTCAGCTTCATGGCTATTGTCTCTAAATTCCTTATTTTTTTTCCTTTAAACCACATCTATACAAATGACATAAAGTGATTTTGGTGGAAAATTAGGAATGCTAAACCTCAAAAGTGCATCAATCTAATTTTTGTAAAAAATAGCTGATTTCGGTGGAATAAAGTCTATTGATTATAACATTCTTAGTTCACCAACTTAAAATCTATTAGTTTCTTTAGAGGACATCTTCACAAGTGTCATAAACCAATTTTGGCGGAAAAGTAGGTGTTCTAGGCCTCAAAAGTGCATCAATCCAATTTTTGCAAAAAATGGTCAATTTTGGTTAACCATATTTCATGGATTTTGATCTTCTATTTTTACTGGCTAAAATCCCTTTTTTTTTTTTACCTTGAGAGGACACTCATACAAATTTCATAAGTGATTTTGGTGAAAATTGAGCATTATATACCTCAAAATTGCACTGATTCAATTTTTGCTAAAAATGGCAAATTTTAGTGGACTATAGTCCATGAATTTTGAACTTCCTTGTTCGCCGGCTCAAAATCATTTTTTCTATTAAGTAGGCTTCCATACAAGTGCCATAAATTGATTTTGGTGAATAATTGGGGTTCTAGGCCTAAAAAATAGGCCACTCCACTTTTTCCAAAAATTGCTAATTTCATTAGGCTATAGTATATGCATCTTGAGTTTCCCTGTTTACCAACTCAAAATCCATTTTTTTCTTGAAAGGATATTCATACAAGTCCCATAAAGTGAATTGGTGGAAAATTGGTGGAAAATTGGCCTTTCTAGGCCACTAAGTGTGTCGATCCAATTTTTGCAAAAACTAGCTAATTTATGTAGATAGTCCATGGATTTTGAGCTCATGCTTAAGTAGCTCAAGATCCTTTATTTTAGAGAATATCCACACAAGTGTCGTAAATTGATTTCGTTGAAAATTGGGTGTTTTAGGCATCAAAGGACCATCAGTCCAATTTTTATCCTCGTTTTTGTTTCGAGGACATCCATACGAGTGTCATAAAGTTATTTTGGTGGAAAATTAGGCGTTCTTGGCCTCAAAAGATAGTCCATCCAATCTTTGTTGAAAATGGCCAATTTCAGTAGATTATTGTCTATAGATTTTAAGCTTTCTGGTTTACCTGTTGTAGATGGCCTCCTAGAGTACCGTCAGTCTGGTATTAATGTATGGAGAGCAAGTGTTCCTCTTGTGTGCTTTCAAGTTATCAAGCATTGTATCCAAATAAGGTCCTTAGATGGTTTGGTGGTTCAAGGGATCGCAGCCCCTTCCCCCCTTATATGAGAGTCTTATATGAGCTAGACTTGCGGAGACATACAGAATGGAATTAGGCAACAAAGTATGCTCGGTGGATCTCAGAGTGGGATGATCGACACAATCGTGTTATAGACATGTCAGATATCCCCATCAGCACATTTTCAGATTATTTTGATTAGTATCATGCAATATCCAAGTGCCAAATTAGTCATATGGGGGCTATGATACGATATATGGTAAATTCAATGTTTATATATGATGTCTATGGATCTACTTTTAGCTCGTTATTTCATGATCTTGATGTTTATTATTAATTGTAGGCATATTTCATATATCAAGTGCTCGACATGTTGCGCCAGATGCCACTCCACCTGCTGCACAAGACGTTATTCATGTAGTAAATGAGTTCATGGGGCTCAATGTTAATTAGCATGCACCACCCCCAGCACCAACATTAATCTTCGCCGATCATAGTGGTGGTAAGGATACCCCACAGCCTCAACTGCCACAGAGACATAGGCCGCAAGAGAGAGGCAAGGACAGGGATGAGGTCAGGGGCTAAACCGAGGCCGAAACAAAGCTAGAAATATCATAAATGAGCATTCGCCTCCAATGTGCATCCTAATGAGCATAGACCTTCCTTATCCTTATATATGCATAAGATGGATACCTTTATGTCTGACAACTCATATGTAGATGTTCATACCCCTCTAGCTCTATAGAAGAGGCATCTAACACCGCTAGATGATATGACGAAGGGCCTCACTCAAGTAGAACCAACTTCATCCCATTTCACTAGTATAATACACATGGTGGAGATGAGAATGCCACAATGACTCAGGTTAATCCATCTATAGAGCATCCCAAGAGGGTCCAAATTAGCCTATGCATACCATACGTGTATTTGTTAAACAGGTTGAGGAAGACGCTACCATGTATATACACTTTTCATGTGATAACTTGCATAGTTATCAAAATCGCAAGTCAAATATACGTTTCTACAAATTTATAATTTTATATATTTTTTCTTAATTAAAATAGATGCAAAATTGATTAGGCACAAACTTTAGATCAAATTGTAAATTTAGGTGAACCATTCTACATATTTATAATTTTACCAATTTTGCACAATTTTATACAATTCTACAGATTTTATACATTCTAGTACTTAGTAAAATCGCAATTTTAAGTTTTAACAATCATGATGACTTGAAAATTAGTGCAAACATTTCTTACATCGTATTTCATTTGCTTTTCATTATATTGTTTAGTAGAGGATTGGGTGTGGGAACAATGATTTGGTTGAATTGTTGTAATTTGATGCTGCTATATTTTAAATGGTTGAGGATCATACATGATTTTGACAAGCAAAAATAGCATAATTGAATTGATGTATTAAGGATTTAGAATAAAAATGTTGCAAAAGCTACAAAATGTTGTGTCAAACTCATCTTATGTTTTGTGTCAAACTCGTCTCTACAAAGATGAGGTTGACAACGATGACTTGATTTTCAAGAGACAACGTCACTGTAACACTGTGATCTCATCTCTTTAAGAGATAAAAATTGTATGTTAAGCTAACCTCTCTTGAAGAGACGAATTATAGAGAATATAATAACATTATCTCTTCAACGAGACAAGATCAATTTAACATAATATAACATTGTTTCTTGAAGAAACGAAATTAGATACTTATGACTTATCTCCTCAGGAGACCTAAAAGTAAGATTATTTTTCTTCCAGTGGTATTTTACAATTATTTTAAAAATTAGTAATATTAATTTCCTTTGAAGGAAACTTAAGAATTTAAACAACGAATGTAACAAAATTAACTTTGAGGACAAATTAAAGAATAACCAATATGTACTTTTGTACCCAATAGTTAGTTAATCACCGATTAGAGAACCTGTCAGATTTGTCTTAGGTCAATGCAAGAGTCTTGAAGTTATGAAGGATACATTTCGATATCAAAGTTAATGAGGAATGGAAGAAAAGAATAACGATTTTAGTTTACATTACTCGATATATACAATCTACAGATGGACCAAAAAATATTTGGGACGAACCAAACAGGAAGCTTACATAAATGGATCCCTTAAAACGCTCACACACTCTCTCTCTCTCAATACAAATATTCTTTTTTACCTTCCTAAACTATCAATCGATCACCCCCCTCCGTCATCTTTCAAAATACGTTACAAAAGAGGGCAGATCCAAGAAAGCCCGAAAAAGGGGGGGAAATTAAAAATAAAAATAAGAAAAAGGCTGTTATGTTAGAAATAGTTTGTTTGCTAAACTATGATTGCCAAAACAAATCAAAATCACTACTGTACAGCAACCGATCTTGAATCTCCAGATTCGCGACGTGCCAATTTATAAGTTGAGACTGGAATACTTTACAGAGGACTAGTCCGGCAGGAAAAATCCACCATTCACTCTCATCTCTGAATAGGTAATTAATATACTAACATTAGCTTTAATTTAGATAGAAAGATTAAAATAAAACTGAAGCTAGCATCACTTACATGTTAATATTCCATGGCTGAAAGTATGGAAGCTTCATGTTTGCTGACTGGACGTTATAGTGAACATACCCACACAGAAATGCAACCGCCTGGCACATACGAAAATTTGAACCATCATAATCAGAGACATGGATCATTAGACATAAAATTCTTCCAAACCATTGGTCGCTTCTATCATTCAACTCATTTTGAGAATAGAAGCAGCAACTTACAACATTGACCAAGGAAGTAATGTTCCATAATGCATATACACGTGCCAGGCCTGCAGATCGCCTGGGCCCATGGCTGAACAAAGCATTGATCCCCGCAGGAAAAGGAAGAAGAACACCAAAAGGTAGTATGAATAGAACAAGAAAAACATCCGTCAAAGAAATTGAATATAGTTGAAGCAGAGTCAACAGCACTAAGCTAAAATCCGCCAGCAACATCATTGAGATGACTAAACCAACAAGATCCTGCCGAAAATTTCCAGAGAGAAGCAATGATTAGGTGGCCAAAATAGAACAAAAATATGATGCTTGAATGAGGCCTCTCCCAGAACAGCTGCCTCATGAATGAGGAGTTCCAACGGAAAAGGGACTGCTACATGTGCATGACAGCAAGTTTACATTTATTAAAAAATAAAGGGAAAATATCATGTCAAACAGCATACCTGATGACCAACAGGTTTTGTGTTATGAACTATAAAAGAGAGAAAAGAAAATGGATCTGTCTTTTCTTCAAGCATTTGCAAGTTATTGATATTCAATATACCCCCAAAATTTCTCTTTCGTTTAACGTAAGTGTCACTACTCCTCTGGGGCCGACTTAAAAGCCTCTCCTCCAAATCGGATGGTGACTTATCCTTGTAAAGGCTCTTCATACTGCAAGTAACATTGAGAAAACAATGAATATATTCATCACAATGTTCAACAAGCAAATGGGATATAACGCTGTTTCTCTGATAAAGCCATGCTTTACTTGAAAAAGTGCATTGAAAAGAAAAGCAAAAGGCAAAAATCATGTGTTGCTGTGCATACCAACTAAGACATGTGCTCTTTACTCTCTTTAAATGAAGAATCAATAATGAAATGCTACATAACAAGGTCCAAGAGAGAGAAATAACAATCCACTTTTTTGAGATTCCATTCTATCATATGAGGTTGCCAGATAATCGTCTCCATGAAACCTCTAAAGAGGATGTTACAGAATCATAAAGAGAAGGGACTCCAGAGATCATACCGTGGTTGCTGCTCTCCAGAAACAGTACCATCAACTCTCTCAAGTAACATGGAATTGGCATCCTCTTCAATAGCACAGACCAAAAGACCATATTGGCAATAACCACAAGCTGTAGCCTGAAACCAGGCAAGATCAACCCGTACACCATGAATTCTCAAAGCCGGATTAGCATGAGTTTCCAGCCATCTAATAATAGGTCTAAATGTTGCCCTTAGCCGTCCACGACAAACTAACCGTAATTGTGCATTTAAACCAGCAACTAATCTATACCAAGTTGTAGGTGGAACTACCTGCATATCAAGATTTTAATGAAACAACAAAGTAAAGACCATGAAACAGCTATGGACAGTCCTTTAACAATCCTTTTACTTATTGTGAAACAAACCTGGCTTATCAGGCTGGTGAAAAACTATCATTTTGAAGAGAAAAGGGAGCCATATAACTTCCATCACCTCCGAAAATTAGAGACATTGGGAACCTTTGATAAAGCCTGGGAGGAAGATCGCTTCTCTTTTCATCCCCTCCAAGGAAGAAGTCAACATACGCTAGCATTAAATCAGATGTAGCAGCAACCTAGATTTAAGAAAGACATCAGTTTGAATATTCTGGACACAGGTCTGAGCTGCAGCATCATCCACATGTACATATTGACTTATTGCTCAGCTCAAGGTAAACAGCATGCCATAAATAAATAAAAAAATAAAAACCCAATATTTTTCGGAAGAAGTCCACTATCCTAGAGAAGATATATCTCCCACTCCCTCCACACCACACACCCCCCCACACACACACCCCCTCCCCTCCTCCCTTTCTCTCTCTCTCTCTCTCTCTCTCTCTCAGACACACAAAAAAATCTGCCTAAGTTTTTTTCTACAACTACCACATTCAGCTAAAGATACACATTCACGATGGGCCCCTATGTCTACCACCAGTTTTCAGCAGTTTATCGTTATTCTAATTTATTTGCATTAGTAAAATGAAAGATTTGGTAGAAAAGAAGATGAAATGTTATAGCATTTGAAAAGCCTAGTAAAGGAAACCATGTCTAGTTCCATTCTATTTTATCAGTATAAACTTTAAGCTATGCCACCCCCAAGTCCTGCCTCGGGTTAACCTTTGAGACTCATAAAACACACGGATTGTTCTATTCTTTCAGATAACTAGTCAGATGTCGTACCCACACACCCAATAAAAAAGCCTTTCACCAGACATTGATATCCTTTTAGCACATTTGCTTGGTAGATGCTGTTGCTTATAGAAAATGCATCATATGAAAAGTCAAGGATGAAACATGAAACTACATGATATATAAAACCATGCATCCATATGAAGATGATACTCCAGAAAGAACAACTAATAATTGGTCAGCCAGATCCAAAGCCCTCACCTTTATTCCTTCATAAAGAGCTCGTGAGCGACAAGAACGTAAACAAGCGTGGTCATATTCTGAGCGCACAAATTCACGTAGACGTTGCAATTTCAGTCTCCTACGCCACTGTTGCCATGACCATGCCAGCGGATAGGCAAGAATAGAAAAAATGCTATAGACGGCACCTTCCCACCATTGATAAGCAGCTATAGCATTTATCTCATCAACGAATGTATTAAAAGCACCTTCATATCTGCCAGGTTAAGCAATGTAAAGTTGAGAAGAGATCAAGAAGATAGAGAAGTTAAAAAGTAGAATATTATAAGATAAATAAGAATGCCCGAATGATAAGAAACAGAAAGTAGGAAGCATACACTATCTCTTTTATTTGTTCAGGAGGAGTGTGAGGAAGATGCCAAGGCTCGCTGAAAGTATTTGGACCCATAAAATACATCCTATGGACATGGCTCTGGGACTCCTCTGCTCTATTTGTTTCCAAAACCTAAACATGTGGAAAGGTTACTTGAAGTGTCCAAGAAAATGTAATCTGAAATTCTGTCACAAGAAATTAACTTACCTCATTCAAAGACTCCAAGAATGGAAAGGAGTGATCTATTTGGGATCCACGTTGTGTTGGAGTAGGGCCTGGTAAATCATCAACCCCAACAAATCTCATTCTAGCTACACTAAGTACCAATGCTAACAAGATTAAGAGACCCACAAGAAGAAGACCAAATAGCCAAGGTCCACCAAATGTGTAAATCAGCTCTTCAAGAGCTGTATAACATTGAGGCATGTGATATCTCTCCGATATGCACTTGTAAGGACAAGGAGTCTCTGCAACACCACCTGATCACAAAAGCAGAATATATATATATATATATATATATTAATTTTTTTTTCCTTAAAAAAGTTCATGGAAAATTTTATTTCACAGCATAAGTGAAAAATGGCTAATACCCTCATCATAAGTTCTCACCTCTCACAGCAATATGAACAGCACGGCTAGGAAGCTCATCAGCAGGGCATTGCTGGCAAAGGGCTCTGTTTGACCCACTTACGTTCTTATACGTGCCCACTGGACATTCCTGAAGAAACAATGATAACACACTGATAGTGATGCAAAACAATTTCAAATATACATCATAAGATATTACTTCGTTGAAGAACTGAAATGACAAGTCTACCTCGCAAAATATCCCAAAAAGACCTTTTGGGCAAGCTTTCCCTGTCAATGTACCATCTTCTCCCGAATGGCCTTTGTCTCTACCTAATCCTCCCCTATAAGATTCGCAAGGTCAAAAATAAGTATGCATGGCAAAAGATGATGTTTCAAGTAAAAGCAAAACTATACAAGACCTGGAGGGAAATTTTATTTTACTGTATTAAAATTTGGATTCCCACTATAATATCCTCATGAAGGACAAGCTTTTGTTCCTTTCTTAGAATTATGTTGAGGTCACCAACCATAATGCTCAAGTAGGTTTTTCCCAGGTTTAACAACTAAAAACACCACTAAGAATGCTCCAGTTCCGTACTAAATTAATGTTACGTTATCAAATGCAAAGCAAGAACAATGGAATATTTTTTCCAGATACTACAAATTCAAGGCATCATTTTCAGGTCCAAAAATTTATTAGATTTTCTTTTTCTTTTGGTGAAGTTTTTGGGATGGGTGGGCTAGTTTGAATTCACAAACCAATGGTTTGATATTTTAAATATGCCCCCTCAATAAGCACATTTAGTTGAAGCAAACTCAAGTCTACCAGGTGAATGGTTTAAGCAGAACTTATTCCTTTTCAAAAATAAATAAATAAATAAACCTCAGGAATGCCTACACGTTTTATCAATAATAAGCATAGAGAAATTTCAGAAAAATAGGAAAATAGATAACATGAAGAGATAACAAAACAGAACAAACCCAATATTGATGTCGCCGTCCACACTGGCAATAGGCTGATAAACATCGCCAGTAGGTATATCAGACCAATGAAAGTGAACCCTACCACCACCGCCTCCACCACCGCCATGAGGACTTCCATCACCACCAATACTAGAAATAATTGCCAACTCTCCAAGATCCAGTGTATGTAAAAACATCAATATTGTACCACCAGAACCACCTCCTGGACCTACATCCAGGCTGTTCATAAGGGCATACTGTTCATCCAGGATGGTACCTTGGAAGCTTTCTCCATCAGCTCTCACAGAACCCCGAAGGGTCAAACTCGATAAAGGATGCTCCATGGAACCCATTACTGCCTCATCAGAATACAACCACCACCTTATAAGCATAGCCACAATAGCAAGAACATAATCATACATGAACAGCAAATCAACACAACTCAAACTTATGCGTTAAAAGAGTCACCAAATTTCTTTGTTGACAGCAAATCTTAAAGCCAGGTTTTCTACATAGGGTGTCAGGATGTGTGCAATAAGAGATCATTCAAGTTCTCAAATTCAATGGCCAAAAAAAAGATACAGTTCTCAAATCCAACATTGGTAACCCCCCCACACCCAAGTTGAATATATATTTTCCCCTCATTTCTTAAAATTACCAAAGACCAACTGCAAGGAGCAAGTGGAGCAAATTGCTAAGAAATCTCTCATTGGACAAATAAATTCCTATCCTGTATAGAGCAGGCACTGTTATATGATAAATATAATAGTCCACACCATATTTACAAGTTTAAACTTTTAGATCAAATGGTTGTTGTGTTAACCTTAACATAATATCAGAGCAGACGTCATAAGTTCGATTCCCTGCATCCCATTTCAACCCTATTGAAAAATTAAGTCATCCGATTGATTGGCCAAACCAATAGTCCATATCACATCTACAAGTTTAAATTATTAGATAAATGGTTGTGACGTTAACCTTAACAAGCACAACAAATTCATCTATCTTTTTTCTATGTAGGCATACCAGCATCCCATTTTTGTGATTCCTAAGAGCATTATAATTTATAAAGAAGATAACTCTCAAAATGAAGCGGGTTTATCTAGACTGCCATTAATGAAGGGTGAGTGAGAGTGAAAATAGCTTGGGAGATCTGCCTATAAAAGGAAGGAGAAAGACATGGAATAACTGATATTTTTTATTCAAGTATAGCTCCCCAAACAAAACATATCTGGAACTAATGCAAGAACTGAGGGAAGAATTTATGGAGTAGCTGGGTGCTTTCCTCTATGCCTAAGGACAGGTTTTTTAGTGGCTGAATTCCCTAACTGTTCATACAAAATAAGTTTTCTCTGTAATAAGGTAAAAGAATCTTGTGCCCAATTATTTTTCCTACGTGAATATTTGAAGAAGTGTGGGCAATCCTCTGCATATGCCAGATGGGATGGAGTTTTATCTGGATTGGCAGCCTACTTGATGACAAAGCTGCTTCTATTATGAGATGAAAATTCACTTCTGCAGCTACTGTCTACGACTTATGGAGGGAACAAAATGAAAGAAGATCCTCTAGCTAGATGAATTTTTGCAGTCGTGTAATCTTCCTAAGCTTGTAGACTGTATTATTCCTTGGTTATTTTGTTTTTAAGTGAAAAATTACGAAAATATGATGCGTGTTTTGGTCTTTTTGCCAATCTCATGACAAGACATGTCTTTTATCACCATGAGTTAATCCTATAGTCTTGATACACTTGATAGTATATGATTGGACAACAGTAATTAATTTAACAAAATAATAATATAGAATATATTCACTTGAATAATATAGGTATAAACAATAAAAAATTATAGCAAGAGTGGGGCGAGTGAGCAAATAAATGAGCAACAAAAGAACTTCCATGTAGCTAAAATTTAGAAACCAAACTTTGACTTATTTAAAGTCAATGTTAGACAAAATGGGACGTTCTGGATCAACAGTTTCCCCTTATGCTGTCCCCTTAATGAACTTGGTTCCTCCATTCGTTCAACTGCATATCTGACACACTTTTAATACAATTCCCACCACTACTACTTTCTCTGCGTTGTTATGGTGCAATAGCCATAGCCATTTTTGCAAAAACTCCATAACAAGTTCTTTTTTATGGCCAGGTTTGGCCTTTATGCTGTTTTGAGGTTCTTGCTCTGTAAAGTTCATCACTTTTGTTGGTTCCTAGCTGTTCAGTTTTGATTCTGAAGAATAAAAGCTGGTAGAAGGAGGAGGAAAGGGGAAAGCTAAAACTGGATCTTGGAAAGAGAGAAACTGCTACCTATTTATTGGCCAAAAAATCGAAACTTTTCCTTACTCTTAAGGAGGCAAAATCTCACCATATAAACAGCTTTTGAGTCTTGTATAAGCCCAACAAAAGCTTGTACGATCTTATTTAATTATATCTTTTGGGTAAAGTTTATGTATTTAAATTACGAAATGATTCAATTAATTATTGAGAATCAATCATAAGTTGACACATGTCCCCCCAACAAGCATTAATGCATAATAAATATTACTTTATGCATCTGCTATGGTTTGTATATAAATGATTACTGTAGTGGATATTTATACATTTATACCAATACATTTGGTACTGAACTCATAATACCATTCTTAGTTGCACATCACATGGTATTAAGGCCACATAGATACCCCTATTCCATTCCCTCCTCAGACCACCACCCACTGCCAACCACTACCTATTGACAGCGACCATCTTCACTCGAAATAAGCTTTCTCCAACGAAGACCCACTGCCAGCCACCATCATCACTCTCAGACCCATTCCTATTGCCACCATGGAGCACCTCCAATCTTTAGCCGCCACTACAACCTGCACCTCCAGCACCACCTTGGTTGTCTCTCTCACAGTGACCATGCCACCCAAAACCCCGTTGCCATGCCACCTGCACAAACTGTGATCAACCCCTAAATTAATAGCACCCCCTAACCCATGAAATCGTTCACACCCACCAAACTCGCAACTTCTACGAATCCGCCGAAACCCTAAACCATCTTCCCACTCTCATCCCAACATTACTGACCCAACCTTGTTGATGCTGTCACTCTCCTACACCACCATGGTCAAATACCCCTCTCAATAGCCATGTGGTCAATGTCAACCCTCAATGATCCAACTTGTTACCTCCTTACCATACAACCAGCATCCACCCCACATCCTCCCAATCAACCCAAACTTCACCTCAAACACCTCATCAACCCCTCTGACACCAAATGATGTCTCCATAGTCGTCGCTATCAAGTTATCCCAACTTCAGATTTCTTCATCACCTCATCTTATCTTCATGAACTTGTTCAAGTATGTGGATGGCACAATCTTAGCACCACCATAACAATACCACCCAATGCTATGCTAATATCTATTTCTCTCCCCCCTTTCCTCCCCTTCCCCTCCCCCCCTCCTCCCCCCCTCCCCCTCCTCTCTCTCTCTCTCTCTCAAAATGGTATTAAATGCAGCTTTTAGCCCTTAATTCCACCATACTTCCATATCAGATTGCCACTAGCTCAAATCTATTGCTAATAAGCTAGGTTTAACAAACCCAGGGGTCAAGGTCGTGGTTGTGGTCTTACAAGAGCCAGGGAGCATAACGTCTCTCTACACACACAAAAAAAAAACCCTACACCCCCCAATTGGCTATGGTTCAACCATATAGTTCATGTCTCTCAAAACATTCATAGAGATTTATGACCTCACCCGATATGATGTCAAATTTCTCTCAAGCAACAATTTCTTCAAAGCCCTATACCTCAAGAAATGATATTGAAAGTGCAGCTTTTAGCCCTTAATTCCACCATACTTCCATATCAAATTGCCACTAGCTCAAATCTATTGCTAATAAGCTCTCATCATTAATAAACCCCTCAGCTGAGCAAATCCATCACCATGCTTTTTTGTGGCCTCATCAACAAATTTAATCATCTTTCACCACTCTAAACAATATCGTGCTCCTCTCACCTTTGAGCTAGGTTTAAACAAACTCAAGAGGTCAAGGTCGTGGTTGTGGTCTTACAAAGTGGGAAGCACAACGTCTCACTAACTGTCCAGAACCTATCCCAGCATTCACACAACACCACACCACTCCACTGCTAGTCAAAGCTCCTTCAGTCATTGCCGATCTTCTCTACTAAGCATTGCTTCCCACTACCACCACACTTCTCAACTTACCTGCTAGATTTGCAATAGGCTTAGCCATACGGTCCTTAATGCTATCACAATTTCAACGAGTCTTATGCAAATGCGCCTAAGTCGTTTGTTGCCTTTTCCCTTGAAGAATCATTGGATGCGATCTATTACTCCAATTTTGTTGTTATACACCATATGACACCAAATGCAATATACTCTCTAACTTGACCCCTTATATTGATTAGGATAAGACTTTCGTGGGGAATAGTGCATCACTACCCATATCTCTCACAGATTATACATTCTTTCCCTCACACACAAGACTTCTCTCTATCCTTAAATTATGTTGTCAGCTTTACAATTCATTCTTTTCGTTGAGATCTTCGGGATAAGCAAGATCATACTCCACCATCCAACCAAGCACCCTCTTTGCCCCATCACTCTATATGTTATCTAATCTCCCGAGTCTTTCATTCTGTCAACTACCACTAGAGAAGTGATGCATCCCGATCCATATCACCCTCACACTAATGTCCTCAATAAGCTAGCTCAGCAACAACACAATCAAGCGAGTCCTCTTCGCCAAGTCCCTATTACTCTTGCAATACCAAAAGTGCACGCATTGTTTGTCTAAGCAATCATCACATGGAGCAAAGAAGCCACCAAATTTAAATCATTATGATGTATGGCAATTGCCAATTGAGTCAAACTGAGGATTTCATCATTTTGTACTCTTTATTGATAATCGTATTTAGTCCTCTTAGAACTTTCCCATACTAAAAGTGAAGTTTTATCATATTTAAGCATTTTAATATTTCATGTAGAATGCTTTTTTTTTTTTGGCAAAGGTCAAATTTTCATTACTATAAAAAGAAAACTTTACAGAAGGAAGCGTCAAAACGCTGAAACAAAAAGCCCCAAGCACTAAAACAAAAGACCTAAAAACTCAAACATGGCACTAAAGGTCAAAACGGTACCAAGGTCGAGAGTTCGGCAACTACAACATTTGGGCTTATACAAGCAAAAAAAAAAAAGAACAAGTGAATCTAACTATATCAACAGTATTCCACAATCTCTTTCCCACTCTCTCATTTCTTTCTCTCCAAATAAAATAAAGAACCAAGCCGACGATGATTTTCCAAGGTAATGACATCCTTTGTTTCCCAACCATAAAGACTTCCCAAAGATTTGCAGCACTTGGAGGAAAATACTTGCACTCAGTTACTTTAAGTTTCAGTAACTTCTATACCTCTACCACAAAGGGACACTTAAGAAAAAGATGATCATGGGTTTCCTCTTCTTTCTTACACAATAAGTAACAATTGTTATTTATAACTCCCCACCAAACTAACTTGTCTTGGGTCATATATCTCTGATGAGCAGCCAACCAAAAGAAAAAAGAGTATCTTTGTGCTATTTTCTTATACCAAACAAAGTTGTGCCAAGTAACCTTATCTCCATGGTCTCGAATGAGGTCATAAGCTTCTTTTATAGTTAGTCCCTTAGCTACGTTCCTTTTCCACACTAGTTTATATTCCTGAGCATATTTGGATTATAGTCATTTGCCAAATCACTTCTAATGCGACTCCATATTTCACCATCAGGCCACTCCCATTCCCCTTCATTTATCATACAGAAGAGTCTAGCTTCTTTTAGGATAACCAGATCCATATATCTCCCTTTCTTCCAACCAATCCACTAACGCTCCACTAGGGTGCCAATTATTGTACCAAAATGAGATACGGTTCCCATTTCCTATCTTCCATTTGAGTAAGGAGCATGCAAGAGGTTGAAGCTATAAAATCTTCCTCCAATCTCCATGACCAAGATGCCATGGAAGAACTTTTAACACACCAGAAATTCTACTTCTTTAGCAACTCAGATTTGACCCAAGAAGGCTAAAGTGAGTCACTTACATCTAAGCATAAATACCAAATATGTTTCAATTGAACTGCCTTGTTCCAAGTCACTAAATCATGATTCCTAGGCCTCCTTCGTTTTTTGGTTTACACACAGTATCCCAATCAACTTTAGCCTTCCCTCTCTCTTCATCACTACTGTTCCATAGAAACCTTTCCATCTTCTTGGTCAACTCTTTGAAAATACTTTTTGGGAGGATGAAAACAGATGACCAATAGACTTGGATAGACAAAAGAACACTTCACTAGTTAGATGTGCTCTGCATAGGAAAGGAATTTGCTTGTCCAAATATTAATACATTTGCTACATCTTTCAACCCAAAATTGGCAAGTGGACTTGTTAGGTTTGGAGGATGACAAAAGCACCCCCAAGTACTTCACCGGCAAATTCCCTCCTTGGAAGTTTGAAATACGATGAATTTCCTCCTTTAAAATCTGATCTATACCACTTAAGAATATATTACTCTTTTCATGGCTAGCTTCAAGACCAAATAAGTAGAAAAAATCCTCTAGTACTTCCATAACCAAAGCAACAGATCTTGTATCACCTCTAGTAGATATCATGACATCATCTGCGAAGCATAAATGGTTAAGCTTCTCTCTTCGACAACGCCAATGGTATGAGAATTCTTTCTTTTTTCCAATTTCTCTCATAAGACAGGAGAACACTTCCATAATAATAACAAAAAGGTAAGGGGATATAGGATCACCCTGACGAAGACCACATGAGCTAGAAAAGAAACCAACCAACTCTCCATTAAGATTAATAGAGAATTTTGGGGTGGCAACACATTGCATAATCCAATTTATGAATTGAGAGGGAAAACCCATGGCCACCAAGGTCTGTTCCAGAAAGCAACAGCGAACATTGTCATATGCCTTCATGATGTCTAGCTTTATAGCACATCTTGCACCAAGATTATTCTTATGGTAACCCCATAGTAGCTTCTGAGCCACTAGGATATTATCCATGATCCTTCTACCTTAAATGAAGGTTGTTTGCTCCTTACCCACAAGATAAGGGAGAACAAGTTTTAGTCTTTCCACCAAAATCTTGAATATACATTTGTAAATAGTATTGCAACAAGAAATAAGTCTGAAATCCTTCAATTGAGATGGGTTCTCCACCTTAAGAACAAGAGAGATAAACATCCCAGTGGCAAAGAAATCACAAAAGGCTAAGCAAATGTCTTCTCCAATAATGCTCTAAGCTTTGCGAAAAAAATTAGCATTGTATCCATCCTGACCCGAGGCTTTATCAAGAGCCATATCAAAGAAAACTAATTTAATTTCCTCTTCACTCACTGGTTTAGTGAGGCACTCTAATCATCTATACTCACTTTCTTGGAGATTAATTTTTGAATCCTTAAAAAGAGGTCCTCAACAGGCCTCGACTCTTTGAAAAGAGACTGAAAGTAGTCCACCACCATCCCCTTGATATTCTCATGTGATGAAACCCAATCACTTTCAGCATTTACAAGAAAACGGATGTAATTCCTATGTGTTTTTTGTTGCAAGCAATGAAAAAAGAATTTCAAGTTTCTGTCACCTAGTTTAAGCCAATTGACCCTTGACTTTTGCTTAAGAAAACTCTCTTCCGTTGCACTAAGAACATAATAGTCTTTAAATAAAGCCTTTTCAAGATCCCAAATCAGCCATCAACATGTTGGAGCGATTCAAGTTCTGACAATCCAATAGCTTTTCTTTTGCATCACAAGTATGTTGTTGGATATTTGAAAAGGCCCATCGATTTAGCTTCTTAAGCTCAATTTTTAGCAATCTGAGTTTGGAAACTACCTGAAACATAAGGGTACCCTCCACCGATCTATCCCACACTTCCTTGACAATGGAAAGGAAGTCAGGATGGTTAATCCACCCACAACCTCCATCTCCCTATACTTCTGCTCTTTTGCCCTTTTTTTCCTTGACTTCTTTTTCTTACTCTCCTTTGTATCAGCCAAGACAGGAATAGAAACATGGTCATTACCAAGCATATGAGATGGACTTGGTGTTTCACTAACCCTAGATGGCATCATTGAAGAGGATGCAGTCCTCTCTTCTCCATTCCCTGAATTATCACCCATGACACCAGATTCTTTAGAAGCATAACGCAGATTGATTACCAACATTAAAAGTTAAAGGACCAGCTTCAAAAGCATTTGGATTATTCACCGGAAGACTGCTAGTCTCCAAACTTTCATGCACTAAAGTAGATTTGCCTTTGCCCAAGGTAACAGGTATAGGTAACAGGTGTGTCAGCTCCACCCATTAATTATCCCTTTCTTTAATAACACCACCTTTGTTGATGGGAGGAACAACACACTCTTTTTCCTCAATATAATGGCAACCATGAAGATAAACCTAGTCAACAGGTTGGTCACTAGAACCAAGATTCGTTTTAGCCTTCATTGTGTCTTCACGCAACACTTGCTTTGGACATCTAATATCACTGTGTCAAAAAACACAACACTGCACACATTGGGAGGAAGGGTTTGATACTCCATATCAACCCTATAAACTAAGCCATTCACATACTTCGAAATGGAAGCATTCATCCGCAAAGGCCTTACCTTTCTCTTTCTCACTTAGCAAGCGAGGCTAGCTGGTTTCCTCAAGGCCACTCCCTCTACTTAGGGAAGAGAGAAAAAAGACAGAAGAAGAAGCAGAAAGAAGTTGAAACCTTCTTCGGCGAACCTAACCTAAGGCTGCCAATGGGGATCCCATGTCCATGTCAAAATCTTTAATGAACTCCCCGTTTGCCTCCATCTCTACTGAAGCACGAACAAAATGCACACGCAAATTAGTGGCTGTAACAATGTCCACTTGTAACGGCTAACCAACTGCACTAACAGGATAACCAACACCCTCATTGTGTAAGAACTCCATGGGTACCCCGCAAAGTTTCACCCACACCAGCATTTTTTTTTTTTTTTTTGGGGTAAACTCTATTGAGAGCCATACCAATCCACCACCTTTCCAATACGAGCAAACAATTTGAAAAGAACCAAGGTTGTCGCAAAATCTTGAGAAGAGAATCTTCATCAATGAACTTGAAAAGGAAATAACCACACCCATTTGATAATACCTCCATGAGCCCCTCATTACCCCCAAATAGTTTTTGCAATACATTGCACAATGGGAAGAAAGGCTTTTTCCCAAAAAATAGCCTACAAGGTGTGTCTCCAAATTCTTTCACCCGCTTCCGACATAGAAGGAGGAGGTTTTACCCTTATTCTGGCATTGACTCAAGAAAGCGGATAAAACTGAAGAGTAACATTGATTTTCTTTAGCCCTTCCACAACTTTTGCATAAGATTTAAGGCCAAAAACTACTTCAACATAGGAGAATGGTGGTTTGGTCACCACCAGAGCTACTGTGGTTGGCTTTTGAACATTACCAACTCAACTTACAACTTCATCAACAACTTTAGCCATCTCCTTAAGAGTTGAGTTAGAAACGGACTCCAAAACCTTACAAAAAGGTGAAAAAGCATCTGTAAGAGAAGATCCTCTAGGGTTCTTGACTGATTTCACGCACTCCTCTACATTTTTTAATCAAAAACCTCCACAACAGCTGTAGGAGCACCAAAAACCACACCATCACCTCTAGTAGACAAATCCTCCAACAGAGCCACCTTCGAAGAAGACAAACGAGACTTATTAAGTGCTCTACGTTGTCCACCAACTGCTGCCAAAACAAGAGCATGAGACCCAGCCTCTTGGAAGAAGGTCTTCCCCCTCCTACGAACAAAGGTCTTCACGGTGACGCGGAAACCACTAAGAAGGGAACAAAAAAAGACGGAAACGGAAGGGGAACCAACGAATAAACAGATCGGACAGAAACGAAGAGAGAAGAGAAAGAAATAAGAGGGGAGAGCGAGAGAAAGGAAAGGAGAGAAGCGACAGGAAGAGGAGAAACAGCAGACAAGACGAAAGAAAGGAACGATGGAGAGAAAGGAAAGAAAAGGAAAGGGGAAAGGCAGAAACGAAAACAAGGGGGGAGAGAGAGAGAGGATGAGAAGAAAGAAGAGAATAGAGAGGTGAAGAGATGGGAGAAGACCGGAAGAGACAAAGAAAAAAACCCTAACTCGAGAGAGGGGAGGGAGGGGGGGGGTTGTTAATTTTAGAGAGAGGAGAGAGCATTTTCTCTGGTTTTATTAGCATGCACGAAGACAATACAACCGAAAGTTTTTCAAGTAGAATGCTACTATACAAATCTTGTTAAAATATTTCATAGTATTGGTGGTGGCAGATTTGTTAACAAACTCCATACCTTCCTACGTGATAATGGCTCCCTTTAACTTTTCTATCTTTGCACCCCTAACAAAAAGGGTTGCCAAACTTAAACATTGACATATTACTAAGCTACATCACACCATCAGCCTGCATGCTAATTCAACCCACCTTTCGGATTGATATCTCTCTCACTACCCACGGCACTCTATGCCTTCAAACTATACATTCCTTCACACATATGATGCCTTACCACCTAGCATGACTCATCAAACCCTACACAAACTTGCCTCTCACTTAATAGCCTTTCTTCAATGACTATTCTATCCAACACAAAAGCTATTATCGCTATCTTACCCTACCTAGTAGGTTTACATATGTCGCCACATGGTCTTTCATAAATTAGTCTTTCCCTCTTATAACCTTAATGCAGTCCCCACCTCATTACCCATCTTACTTGATTTAACCCATAAGTTTGGCAAGGGCCAAAATGGCCAGATATTAAAACGGATTAGGATTTTTCAGCCCCAACCACTTTTTGTTTTTTCTTTTTCTAGGTTCAATGGATTATCCCGCATAACCCACCTACAATCCACCCCGCTTCCATGACTCTAAATTCCCCTACCCCCCTATACACCATTCTCCTACAACCTCTCTGACTTTCTTCCCCTACCCCTATCCAGTCCTCCTCCAGCTTTTACCTCTATGGTACCCACCATATCCTCCTCATTTCCTACTTCCTTTTCCCTGTACCCACCTATCACTTAAGTCTATCCTTGCTCTCAATCACACGTCCTCCCATCCTCTGCCCTACCAATCTCAACTCCTCGCTCCATGGAATGCCCCTCATCCCTCCTTCACATAGATCATCCCATCTCATTCTCTCCTTACCTTCCTCCTCTCTATCATCTCCATTTAAACCCACCCATCTCAGGCTCACACATTCCAAAACCAATATCAATAGACCCTACAACACTCTTAACCTTCATATCCATTCATCTATTTTTGAGCCTCGTCACTACATCTGACCACCCTCTATGATCCTAGTTAGGCAACCACCATGAAAGAAGAGCTCGACTCTCCTCTCAAAAATAAACTCGAATCCCTATCCTTTGCGGTCTAATCAAAATAACGTTGATTAGACAGGAAATTTTGTATAAAATGTAATATTGAGTAGGTCAATGTCAAAAGCTCACCTTGCACCTAAGATTTCACTCAACGAAAACGTGCAAACTACATAGAGATGTTCAATCCTGCTATGAAACCCACCATCATCTGCTTTGCCCTCTCTAAAGTTGTCTTCCCTAATGGGACATCACCAACTCAATGCCAAAAGCCTCCTATCCATAATCACCTTAGTTAGACAATATTCATGAAACAAGAATTTGTCCATCCCTATTACCTCATCACATAAACTACAAGAGTCTTTTCATGATCTACAACAATCTCTTTGCTCTAGGTCCATTGCTCCAATAGATTCCTTCTAAACTTATGCTCCCATCAAAGCAATGCTAAGACATCCATGTTCATCCAACACTCCTCCTCTTATTCTATATTAATGTCATTACCACTATCATTAGTAGCCTAGCACTTTTTGCCACTATATCTCAGTTTTCCATGAAAAACCTTGGTACCCTCCATTTTTGCTTTGGCATTCGCATCACTCAACTTCGTAGAGTATATATCTATGTCAATCTCAATTCATTCAAAATCTTCTCAAACCAGCATCACATGCACTTGTCCAAGCTAGTATAAACACTACTCTCACCCCAAAGTCACTTTAGTGCCCATGATTTTCCCATTCTCTCTCAGTCTACAATGAACTGTGAGATTATTAGTATACTTCAATATCTTATATTTACTTGATTAGATTCAAACTTTATAATTAATAAATGACATCATTTCATGCACCTCTCCAACCCAAATCATGCAAACAATAAAACATGTTCTTTAATACCGTTGAGGCACAATATCATTAGATCTTCCCATCATAAGTACACCCATTACTCACTATAGGTTATGCTATCTATACAACGTCATTTTGTAGCAATCCAAGAAGCATTGTGTCACAAAGTTCCACTAAAGCAAATATCACCTTAAACATGCATCACTAAATCCACTTGTATATATCGTATCACCAGAGAAATAGAGTTCCCATTCAAGATCTATCATACTATGTTGTAACAATCACGGAGTTCAAGGATGATTGAACTATGGAATACGAGTTTCATCATTTCATTACTATAAAGTCAGGTTGTATATGGAGAGAGAGAAAATCCTCTATCCTCTCTCTTGGGTTTTTTCCTCTTAGGGTTTGCTATCGTCACCCACTCTAGGGCTTCCCTCCCTAGACTACCTCCCATACACCGGCCACCTTCTTACCAGCGTCCACAGTCCCATCGCCAGCAACCGTTTGCTCTGGCAACCGTCTTGCTCCAACACCTCCTCTCCAGCCAAAGCTTGCTCCGACTACTCTTTCTGCGGCCCCACTTGCTCCAGCGACCTTTTCTCCAACCACCGCTTGCTTCACGACTCCTAGTCTCATGTTTCTTCTCCTTTGGCTGTTTTTCCTACTTTCTCATCTTGTAATGCTTTTCAAGAGAGTACTCTCGCCACTGGGCTTCTTCTTTTAAGGTGAATTTTCCTCCAACCTTGCTTTTTGGGGATGTTTCCGCTGCTCCTGCAGTTGTTATGTGCAGCCTGTAGCTTCTGCTTTAGACTCCTCCCCGGCAATGAGGTTCTCTCTTCCCCTTTACAAAAGCTTCTCCTTCTCCTCCCTCTTTTCTTTCTATCCCTCCTTCACCCTCTCTTCTTGGTCCTCCTCCTTCCCTTCCTAACCACCTTTTCCCACCTCCCCCTCCCAAAAAGCCTTCAACTTCTTCCTCCCTTTTCCCTCCCCAAATTTCTTTAGTTTTACACCCAACCCCACACACCTCCCTCCTTCCCCCCCCACCACCCCCCCCCCCCCCCCACACAAAAAAAAAAAAAAAAAAAAAAATTATGTTTCCTCCTCTCCCTTCCCTCCACAATCCTCTCCTTTACAATATGCCTCTTTCAACCCTAATATTGCCTCTAAGGTTGATTGCCCCTTCTTTTTTATCCTCGTGTTGTGGATGGTGATGATTTGGTGGTGCTCCACCCCAAGTAGCCAAGTATGGTGCTAGCTTATGGAAAAATACTTTGGTAGGTCGTTTCCTTGGTAAGAACATTCCTTTCCTCATTTTTCACAAGATTGCTCATGCTTTGTGAGACCGGTATGGTTTGGGTAAAGTTTTAAGCAATAAGAAGGGCACCTTTCTTTTCAAATTTGGTGATGACAAAAGTTATGAGGATTCTTGAAACTCCTTGGTACTTTGTTGGTCGTTACCTTATTCTTCAAAAATGGGAAATGAGAATGTCTTTACCAAGTGATGAGTTCCATTCTATACCTATTTGGGTTAAACTTCGAATGTACCTATAGTTTTTCCATAAGTAAGTATTAGTTATATTGCAAGTCGTCTTGGAAAACCTTTGGTATCTGACTCTTTTACAGCTCAACAACATAAAAGAGTGAGTTTTGCTTGTATTAGTGTTGAAATAGATGCTAATAGTGATTTTTTAAACATAATTTGGGTTAAACGTGTTGATGGAAAAAGATTCCCGTGGAGGTTGAATATCAATGAAAGCCTCCGAGCTATTTTGAGTATGGGGCCTTTGGACATTCTAGTGTTACTTGTCCTGCAAAGACAGTAAGGCCTTCACATGATTCTATCGATGTACATGTGGCCCTTCTGCTAAGATGCCGAAGAAATTTTGGATAAAGAGGTCAAGGAGGCGGCAACATCTCAGGGTCTCTCAACTCCATCTAGTTCTTTTCAAAACCAAGTTGATGTTTGCTACTAAGCTTGCTTCTGAAGAGCATGGTGAAGCTTTTGACCCTATACCTATCTTTAATAGTGTTCAGTTTGGGCAAGGTTTCTAGTGTTGAGGGATGTTCAGAGCTTGACCCAACTTGCGATATGACACTAGCAAATTTTCTTAATGACATCAAGTTCCTTGGCCTTGACACTCGAAAGCTCAATCTAGGGTTTCGCGTGCCAAGAAGAAGAAAGAGAGTAGACATCGATCTAAGACTAGTACATAGGCTTGTTGTATGTCTTTTGTTTTATAGATTGTGATTAGGAGTTTTCTTTCCTCTAGTTGTATGATGTTTATCACTTTGATAAAGTGACTTCCCCCCTTTTTGTATCTTTTGTTTTTCCTCTTGTATCTTTCCCTTTTTTAATGGGAAAAAAAACTGATCTTACCCCACAAGAGAAAAATCACAAAGTTCAGTATATATCCAGCAACTCTATCCACATGATGGTATAAAACATATTGACATCAAATAACATTTTATATTTGAAATGGTTGGCTCCAATTAGATTATTATTCGCTATATATACACTCGTCATCCGTGTGCAAACATCCTCACTAAGAGACCCTAAACAGCTACTTTCTTAATCATTGCTCCTCACGCCAACTCTAATACCATGAGATACCATGAGATTAAAAAGCATACTACTATACATATCAACTATAGTTTGTACGGGGTATTACAATCTTTTCATGTTGTTAAGGTTATTTATAATAATAAATTTGTGTTAGATACACTTTGTAATGTACATGGAAATTAAAGAAATAATACTATACTTAATTATACATCACATAAACAAGGGCCATGTACTTGTTAAAATGAAAATTCAAATTATTAGTTTGAAAAAATCCAAAACACAAGTCAATTTTTCGAAATTTACACTTTTTATAGGCATTAAAGGTGCAGTAAACTATAACCCTTGTAATAAATGATATATGGTAGCCTTTTCGCAAGCCTTGAAGTTTTAATTAAAACAATCTTTTACTCAGCAATTTAAAAAAAAAAAAAGAGGTTATGCATTAAAAAGCAATTGGAAAAAAACAGAGGAAATGATGAACAAATACTAAAAATGAGTTTTCCAAGCTATTAATTCTCTAATATTGTGAAAGGGTCGACATAATGAGCATAGATGCAATCATGCATTCGATAGGATATATTGGGTTGGTAACAGTGCTAAATTAGCCGGTGCCCATATAGCACTGCAGTGCTAGCATTTCAAGTAAATGTAACTTTTGGAATCTCTCTGTTCACTTCAGTGCCTTTCTTAACTGCAGATATGAAAGAACTTTAATAGAACCGTTCTTTAAATGACTTACCATTGTTCCCCCACCAGCAGTGACACTGCCAGAACTATAATTTCCACTTCCACTGCCAAGTAAGCATGGCATTTCTGCATTTCCATAAGAAACTCCACCTTGCACACAGGTATCATTGTAGCAACCCTTCCCTCCTCTCCCACCATGTCCCCCACCACTTCCAATTCCATTGCTGAGAAGTTTTCCCCTACCCACACCACCAGTGCAGCCTAGAGAGAGAGAGAGAGATCAGAATGTTTTCTTTGCATTATGTACGCAGAATATGCAAACAACCGAAAGCAAGATGAACATGGAAGAGGGAACAAAATTTCATCATGGTTTTCACTCCAAACAAGACATACCCAAACCAGATGCACTTATGATCCCAGGAGTGTGCACGGCAACAGTCCTTGCTCTATGAAAATGCACAACAGATCCTTCTATAAGGCCATCAACTATAATGTCCTCAACTCGACAGATCTGGAATCCAGGATATGGTTGTCAATAAAACATGTGAAATGGTTTTCTAATTTACACATTAACTACAACAAATACCTGGAGTGTAAATGAGAGTGATGAGTTAACATTGCAGTCTTCTGGAGGATTAAGCAATTCCATGGACAATCTTGTGATCCACAATGAAGCCTTGGCGTTCTGACATTACATGTTAAGAGATGCAATAAGAATGTTATCAAAACAGTTTATTCAGGAAACACCATGATAAGCAGATAAAGCAATTACAAACTTACATTGAATCTGTTGATGCATTTTTTGAGGGACCACGCAGAATAGATCCCGGCCCAACCTTCACATTTATGAAAACAATAATCAAGCCAAGGATCTAAAAAGTAAAAGTTAGCATACAATTGCAGCACCAAGAAAAGTAAACCAAAATGTCGGTAGCTCTGTAGCTGACAGTTATGCAGCCTTTTAAGCATGTGTATGTGTGTAAAGAAAAAAAGGGAGCATGAGCTATACTTGAAATATTATGTTATGCATTAGTATTTCTTGTTAGATGTGATTGTGTCTTTTTAACGGCTGTATGTTCCAGCGATATTGTTCTGTTATTGTTCTATGTATTAGACTTGCGTTATGTGTTATGTGTCATGTGAAGGGGCAGTAGGTAGCTTTTTTAACAACATAGGTGGCAGTGTTTGCAAAAAACTTTGTAACGAGCGGTTACAAAACAACAGCTAATAACTGTCATATGGTTTTATTGTGGCACCAGCCCCCGGATAATAAAGATGGTGTGGAATTTTCGTCAAAATTGGTTTATACCAGAGATCTTCGGGTTTTCTCTAATGAGCCCGTACTTGCATTCATCATAGGGAACGAGGAAAGAAGCATTTTATTTATAATTTCTCTGTTAATAGGCCTAATACTAAGTTGTTTTTCATTTCTTTTCTTTTTTTATTTTGGTTTTTATTTTTTATTCTTCTTCTTCTTCTTCTTTTTTTTTTTTTGTGGATGGGGGTGCGGCGCCACTTTTGTATCAGCAGCTGACTTTTATCAGGCTTCAACTTGGTAATTTAGGAAAACCAAGTCATGAGATTCTGCTTGTTCTTTTAACATTTGACCCACCATGAAATAAGCATTCAACTAGTGTCAATACATTGAGAATAGTATCAAAACCAACAAATCTGAAAACTTAAACTAGTAAATATCAGTGAGCTATTAAATTATTACTCAACACTCCCCCTCGTTTATAAATTGGGACTTTGAAAAGACCCATCATGTGGCCACTAAATCGAATGGGAGCAAAATGAGCGCGCACAATGTTTTAAACTTAACTTTTCAGCTCTAATACCATGTTCAGGTTAGTTATAACACAACCATTCTAAGAGATTAAGCCTTATAGTAAATATGTGGATTACTATCTTTAATAATTTACAATATCAAAATAGTACTTGACAACACCATGATCCCTCTAACACGTGTGCTCTTGCAAGGAATAGGCTCCACTCATCAACAGATTAAAGAATAGTCCACAATCATCCAAACAAGAAGGGAAGGGCAGAGGGAGGATGGAGTGAGGTAAGTAAGAGAAAATCTCATCTGCAAGGTTGAACATGAGACCATCAATCAATACATTTCTTGACTTTTGTGTCAATGTCTAAACGTGAGACCAACAATGAGCATCCACATCTTTATAACTCATTGGATATATGTAATCATGTTCAAATGTAAGTCTAAACACTACAACCAGTTCACATCGTCGCAATAGCAATATCATCACAGCCTTAACCTAGTATAATAGCTATTATGATGTTTATTGGTATTTAGACCTTATTCCTCATAGAATAGCAATTGAATAAAGCTTTAAAAAATTGGTGAAATGCTGAAGAATTATGAAGAATAGTAGCTAAAATGAACAAACTACATCTTTAAGTGACATTAATCGAAGATCCAAGAGTAATCAACGACAAAGCTTACTCTGATTGGATTGTTTTCCTATAATCTATATTTTATTTATGTCTTTTTGAAGATTAGAATCTAGAAAATTATCTAATACTGTCTTGTCTACTATTTTACGTAATCATAGTGAAGATGGTGATCGGAGAATGAAGTTGAATGGTAAAAATCCACATACAAAAGGCTTGAAAAGCATGGGGACGAAAAATTTAATAAGTTTATTTGTAAAAGTAAATAAAGAGTAAAGAAGTCCAACTTTATAGAAATTTAACAATTATTTAATTTTGTAAAAGTGGTAATATTCTATCTTCTTAATATCTAATTTTGGCAAACAAATGAATTAAAAATACAAAAGGATATCAAGAAAGACGAGAAAAAAATTGGAGAAGTTATCTTTCTAAGCCATGATACTAGAGTTTGAAGTAGACCTAACTCCAACTTTTTTTATCATACCAAACATAATATGTCAAGTGAAAAATCACATTTGCACAAGCAAATTATGAAACTTATGGAACGTCATAAGAATGCTAGGATCTTGATGTTCCAATTTTCAACAAGATGGATCCAATAACCTAGATTTCACGTGCTGAGCAATATTTCAGTGTTCATGGCACTAGATAAGACTTCAACGTGCAGCTAGCATTCATTTGCATGGAAGGTCAAGTGGATGCACTGGTTTCATATCTTAAAAAGAAGATTCGCGGATCTTAACATGGGAGTGATTCAAATATGCTAATGTGTGATAGTGATGTCAAGCTCTTAAACCATACTAGTGCTTATCTACTGTTAGAGTATTTTGTTTAAAAGGTAGTCTTGTATTTATACACTTATATTATATAATAAACTATTGTATTAGGGTTTGATAAATCTAAACACATGTTATTTCACTAATCAAACTTAATGTAGTACCAGGGTATGTTAACTCACGAACCACCATCTTCAGCCACTACCACCAATTAATAACGATAACAAACAATGTCACCCTCATCTTCAGCCACCATTACCATGCAGCCACATCCACCACTATCACCACACAGCATCATACATATCACGACCCATCTTCAGCCACCACTACAAATTAAAGCCAAAATCAAGCCTCATTCAGAACCCAAGGTTCATAAATTGAAACCCCACTCACCAATTAACACACTTCATGACCCAATTCAGCAACTCCATGGCCATATTCAGTGATATATTGTTGATTATGATGGTTCTTATGCCCACGTAATCATGAAGAATGGTTAATTATTCTCATTTGCGTGGTAAAAGAGATTTGCATTGTTTTGTCGTCCTTGATTTATGTCTAGCAAATATACAAATTAGTTGGTTGGTATGAATTCCAAATCATTTGTTACATTGCCCATATCTTCTACTCGAGCACTCACGTCTATTAAATTAAATGATAATAATTATTTTCAATGGGTTCATATGGTTCAAGCTTTCTTCTAGATAGGGGCATCTTAAAATATTGACTGAATCACCCCCTAAAGAAAGAAACGGATAATAAGTTTGCAGAATGGGACCAGATCAACAAAGAGTATCTTCATGTGCTATGGAATTCAATGGAACCTCGGATACTTAATTTGTGCAACAGTTTTACTACATGAAAAGAAATTTGGGATTACCTCAAGTTTCTTTATGCTTTGAATGACACACTTAATTGCAATATTTTAGCTAATTTCTATCAGCTATAACAAGGGATAAGGATTTCACTGAATATTATGGTGAGGTTAAGAGGTGTTTGGAGGAAATGAATGATGTGATGCCCTTTAGTACAAATTTGAGAAAGATGCAAAAATATGTGATCAACTTGCAATTGTTAAGCTCCTTCATGATCTTAAACCGGAGCTAAGAGTCACTGAAATCTCAAGTACTTAGACCATCAGAGCTTCCATCTTTAGCTGATGTTTATCTCGCATTAGTCATGTTTCTGCACAATCTCCACCATTTCTTCCTTCCTCTCTCAACCGTTCAACCTTAATTAGTTAAACGCCTAATAGTAGGCCTCGAAGATCTTTCAAACGAGGAGGAGGTCGCATTGGTTGTGGAGGACGAGATCATGGATCACGACCTTATTGTAATCATTGTCATTGGCAAGGTCATACCCAAGATACTTGCTGGGTTTTACATAGACGTCCCCTAAGGCCCATGTTGTTCAGTATAATAATTTCACATCTGCACCTGGTCCAAATTTGAATAGGAAAAACCCCCAATCATCCACTGTTACATTATCACAAAAAGAATATGCTAGACTCCTACAATATCATAATGTCACAGCAATCTACTTCTTCATCCTTAGTTCAATCAGGTAATCCTACTGTCTGTCTTACTCAGACTCCTTCATAGTCTCGGATTATTGATTTCAAAGCCACAAATCATATGCCTAATTACACAAAATTGCTTCACAAATTACTTACTCTTTCACATTGCCAAGTATCACTCGCACCAATAGATCCACTTCACCTGTTAATGGGACCGCTTCACCTTTTCCAGCGTTTTCATTGACATCAATATACATATATGTGTGTGTGTGTATCCAAATTGCCTCTTAACTTGTTATCCGATTGATGGAGGACATTATACTATATGGATTCGGCACCCACCAATACTGCTTCCTCAGCCGTTAAACCAAATCCTATGGAGATGCATTGTCAATTTGGTCATCCATCCTTGAAGATTCATCATCTTACGTGTGCTAGTCTTGAATATCAGTCGTGTCAATTAGACAAACAGAGTCGTGTCTCTTTTAGTCCAAGAGTCAATAAACGAGCTACTGCTCCCTTTAATTTAGTTCATTTTGATGTATGGGGACCTGTCCGTTATTGGTTATCTTCATGGTTTTAGGCATTTTGTTACATTCATTAATGATTACTTAAGAATGACATTGTTATATTTAATGAAAAAAAATATTTCTAAGTTTTTTAATATATTTTGTGCGTTTCAATCTAAAATTCAAAATCAATTTAATTCTTTTCTTCAAGTTTTTCACACAAACAATGCTAAGGAACACATGTCTAATTCCTTTAAGTCATATATGCAACAAAATGGTATTATGCATCAAACTTCATGTTTTTATACTCCACAACAGATTAGAATTGTTGAATGTAAAAATCGACATCTCATTGAAATTGCCAGGACGTTATTAATTCACATGAATGTAAGAGCTTTTGGGTCGATGCTGTCCTCACTGTATGTTTCGATCAAGTTCCATTGCACCTTCTTCTTCCTAACCAATCCCTTTTTATCTTGCCTCCCCATGCATTTGGTTGCTTGTTTTTTGTCCATCAATCATCTCAAGGGACTGAAAACTTTATCTTCGATCAATTCAATGTATTTTCCTTGGCTACTCTTGTAATCAAAAGGGGGTATCAGCGTTATTCTCCTAAAAAACATAAAGTTTATGTTTCTCCAGATATATCTCTCTTTCAATCAACCCATATTTCTCTACGCTATCTACATCTTCTAGGAATGAGCCTCCTGAGGCCATGTGTTCCACATGTGTTGTCTTTTATCATCTTCTTCTAACTTGCTTACAGTTGACCAGAATGCCTCTACCACTTTACCATCCTTTGAGGGTACCTCTACAATTATGCCGTCCTCTCAAGGTTCCCTCATCCCAACAAACGAGACATGCAAGTTTATGTTCATCAACAACATACTAGCTTGCAAGACTCTTCATCTCCACCAACTTCTCCACCGACTCAAATTCATCTTCAAGAGATCTTGATCTTCCAATGCATTCAAAAAGGGTAAATGTTCTATTCATCTTCTTATCTGACATCCTCTTTCTAATGTTGTTACATATTCTTTTCTCTCCCCATCTTATGTATCTTTTACACATGATTATCTACAATCCCAATTCCAAACTCTGTTTCAAAACTTTAGCTCATCTTGGCTAGTTTGCTGCCATGCAAGAAGAGATGTCTACCCTTAATGATAATAACATATGGGATCCTATGTCTCTTCCTAGTGGTAAATCAACAGTTGGATGTCAATGGTGTGACAATCTTGTAATGTAGGTATTTTAAGGGGGAACTTGTAATTATTTTTATTATTTTAATTTAGAGGTGTTGGCTCCTCACCAAAATTAATGTCTCCTCCTGCCAGAGCCAAAAATACATATTAAGCTCTTTGTGGGGGTGTGAGTACTCTTCTGGATTGAAGCTCTTACTCACCGGTTGACTGCCCACAGTCAATGATAGCCCATCTTACACATTACCCCCACACACACTTTTCTGTTGCCTTGTACATTTGATATTAATGAGAAGTGTGTTATTCATATATTGATTTGTTGCCCGTGTCCCTTTTTACTTGTTGGTTATCCTTGTTGCTTTGTGTGTGTGTTGCTTACAGATTTTAGGCTTGCTTACTACTACAGAGGTAGGATAGTAAGCGCCGCACGGTTTAAGTGTGCTAGCGAAAAGCCCTAGACCGTGACAGTTGGTATCAGAGCATAGGTTATTCCAGTGGAACAACCATGACACGACAAGACGAGTTGTTCAAGAAAGTGGACAACCTCGAAGAAAAGATGGCCACGGTTATGACGCAGCTGGAAACATGGGATGCACTTAATGCTAAGGTGATAGACATTGAGGCAGCCAATGAAGGGACTAATGCGAGGGTTAACAAATTGGCAGATAGTTTTCGAGAGACGGTAGGCATACTCAGAGAGGAGGTGCGGGTGTCGATCGAAGAAGTGAGAAATGAGTTGGCCAATCATGCAACTGCTGAAGCATTAGATGATTTGAGGCAGCAAATCGCCCTGTTGACTAGAGCGGTTGCAAACGCTCCTGCCCAGGCTCCCGCACATGTTGCCCATCCGAAGGTGCCAGATCCTCAAGCTTTCACTGGCGAGAGGGATGCCAAGCTGTTGGAGAATTTCATCTTCGATTTGGAACAATACTATGCAGCCATTGGACAGACTGATGAAAGAACAAAGGTCTCCATGACAGCCATGTTCCTAACGGGTGATGCCAAGTTGTGGTGGCGCACCAAGTATGAGCAGATCCAAAATGGAATGGCGCGTGTTGATACATGGATGATGAAGGCTGCATTGAGAGCTCAATTCTTTCCAAAAATGTTGAATATAATGCTAGAAAGAAGCTGCGCGAGCTTAGACAGGGCGATGACATTCGAAAGTATGTTCGAGAGTTCTCGACGCTTATGCTCGACATCAAGAGCATGGGTGAGAACGATAAGCTATTCTATTTTCTAGAGGGGTTGAAGCAATACGCCAGGAATGAGTTGCAGAGGCAACGGGTAGCAAACTTGGCCGAAGCACAAGCAGCTGCAGAGCGCTTGACAGATTACACCAGCGACACTAGAGGGAAGAACGTGTCACCAGGACACGATGGTGTAAGATCTAATAACTTGGGCAAACCTAAGAATGGGGGAGCCCCAAGTTCGAGCAACAGCGGCACTAGTGGGGGCCAAAAGAAATCATATGGCTCTTACCAATCGGGGAAAGGTGGAGCATCAAGCAGCGGCAAGAAGCCCACCTTCTCTTGCTTCTTGTGCAACGGACCGCACAAGGTAGCAGAGTGCCCACACAGGGCAGCGCTTAATGCTATGGCAAAGAAGGCCGAGAGCATTTGCCAAAATGAAGCGTCTGAAGAGGAGTGCGAAGAGCAGCCTCGGATGGGAGCTCTTCACATGCTATCGGCAGTTGGGAAGGCTTTAGTAGTGCGAAACAAAGCTAAGACCAACAACGATTTAATGTACGTCCAATTGCACATCAATGGCAAGAGTGCCAGTGCAATGGTAGACTCGGGAGCCACACATAACTTCATTGATGTGCCCGAGGCCGAGAGATTGGGGTTAGTGTTAACAGATGACTAGCCAAATCAAAGCAGTAAACTCTAAGGCACGTCCAGTGAAAGGAGTTGCCAAAGGTGTAGAAGTGAAGGTGGGAGATTGGAGTGGAAATCTTAACTTCACTGCTGTTCCCCTAGATGACTTTAGAATAGTCCTGGGATAGACTTTTTGAGGAATGCCAAAGTTGCTTCCATGCCAGCGACGGATTGCTTGCTATTCATGGGTGACAAACCATGTTTTGTGCCTGTACAAAGGCAGAAGACAGGCAGTGGAAGTAATAACGAGAAGGGTATCGGGGCAATGATGTTATCTGCGCTCCAACTTAAGCAAGGGCTCAAACGTCATGAGCCTACATTCCTTGCGGTCTTAACAGAGAAAGAGGGTGGAAGGAAGGAAGACATACCGGGGGTGATTCAAAATGTCTTAGAGGAGTTTAATACTGTCATGCCAGACAAACTCCCAATGGAACTACCCCCAAGAAGGCCTGTAGATCATGAGATTGAGATGATCCCAGGGGCCAAGCCACCCGCTAAAGCTCCATACCGAATGTCGCCCCCTGAGCTTGCTGAGTTACGAAAGCAGCTAGATGATTTGTTAGAGGCAGGTTTCATTAGACCCTCAAAAGCACCATACGGGCTCCTGTCCTATTTCAGAAGAAGCACGATGGGAGTTTGAGACTATGTATTGATTATCGGCTCTCAACAAGTTGACTGTGAGGAATCACTATCCAATTCCTCTCATTGCTGATTTATTTGATCAACTAAGCGGGGCCAAATACTTCACTAAATTGGATCTTCGCTCGGGATATCATCAAGTCCGCATTGCTGAAGGTGACGAGCCTAAGACCACTTGTGTTACCCGCTATGGTGCCTATGAGTTTCTAGTGATGCCCTTTGGCCTCACCAATGCCCCTGCAACCTTTTGTACTCTAATGAACAATGTGTTCCAGGAGTACTTGGATAAATTTGTGGTGGTCTACCTTGATGACATTGTAGTGTACAGCAGGACGTTGGAGGATCATGTGAAGCACTTGCAGATGGTCTTCCAGAAGCTCAAAGAGAATCATCTGTATGTGAAGCGAGAAAAGTATGCCTTTGCCCAGAAGTGTATCAACTTTCTAGGGCACGTAATTGAAGAGGGGCATATTCGAATGGATGGGACTAAAGTGGAAGCAATCAAGGAGTGTCACTGAGTTACGCTCATTCCTTGGACTCGCTAACTATTACAGACGGTTTGTGGAGGGATATTCCAGGAGGGTTGCTCCCCTCACAGATCTACTAAAGAAGGATCGAACATGGTCTTGGAATGAGGTGTGCCAGGCTGCCTTTGAAGATTTAAAGCGTATTATGATAGAGGAGCCAGTCCTCGCCCTACCTGACATCTCTAAACCATTTGAAGTCCACACGGATGCCTCCGACATTGCTATGGGCGGAGTACTGATACAGGATGACCATCCAGTGGCATATGAGAGTCGAAGTTAAACCCCGCTGAGCGCAGATACTCAGCACAAGAGAAAGAGCTGCTGGCCATTGTGCACTGCCTCAGAACGTGGAAACACTACGTGTTGGGGTCCAAGTTCCTGGTGAACTGACAACTCTGCTGCCAGCCATATCCTTACTCAACCCAAGCTTTCAGCCAAACAAGCAAGATGGCAAGAGTTCCTTGCAGAGTTTGATATGGAATTGTGCACCGCAGTGGGCGGACTAATCAGTAGCAATGCCCTAAGTAGGAGAGCAGATTAGCTTCATTAGCCCAAATAGCTAACAATCTGTCCAATCGAGTTGCCGGCACTATTCAGGAACAAATTAAAGAACACTTAGGCCAAGACCTGTTTGGCCAAGAATTGAAGCAATTGATTGATGAGGGCAAGACTCGCAGGTTCTGGGTTGAGGGCAATATGATTTATACTAAGGCCGACGTTTGTATGTTCCTAAGGCAAGAAACTTGAGGAGGCACTCATGAAGGAGTTGCCATGATACGTTGGGCTGGACATCCCCCAGTTGCAGAGGATGATGACTTGTTAAAGCAGGGCTACTACGGCCGATATAAGGAAGATGTGATGAACTATACCAAAACATGTTTGACTTGTCAGCAGGACAAGATTGAGAAGGCAAAACCTGCAGGGCTGTTGGAGCCCCTTCCAATGCCTTCTCGCCCGTGGAAGAGCGTTTCCATGGATTTCATCTCTTCCCTACCAAAAGTGGGGAGCTTTCATCCATCTTTGTGGTAGTAGACAGATTCTCGAAGTATGCCACCTTCATTCCGACCACAAAAAGCTCCAATGCTACAGAGACTGCCCAGCTTTTCTTTAAGCATGTAGTTAAGTTTGGGTATGCCTCAGAACATTGTGAGTGACCAGGATGCTAGATTCACAAGGAAGTTTTGGACTGAGTTGTTCAACATCTTGGGGTCCGAACTTAGCATGTCCTCCAGCCACCACCCTCAGAGTGATGGACAGGCGGAGCGGTTCAATGGGATGCTGGAGGAACACTTGCAACACTTTGTGGGTGCTAATCAGAAGAATTGGGTAGAGCTACTGGATATTGCCCAGTTTTGCTTCAACATCCAACGAAGCTCTTCCTCGAACAAAAGCCTTATGGAAATTATTATGGGTCGACAACCATTATTGCCCCACACACGTGGTAACACCATATATTGGAAAATGCCCAAAGGCATATATGTTTGCAAAAGATTGGAAGCAACAACTGAAGTTGCTAAGGCTTATCTCGAGAAAGCTTCCAAGCGCATGAAGAAGTGGGCAGATGAGAGCGCAGACCTAGAGAGTTCAATGTTGGAGATCAGGTCCTCATCAGGCTTTTTCCAGATCAGATCAGACCATTGAGACATAAGACAAGAGACTAATGCAAAAATACATTGGGCCAGTCCCTATTGCTAAGATCGGAAAAGCTACCTATAAAGTGGAACCACCCAAGTGGTTGAAATTTCATCCTGTCTTCCATGTAAGTGTCTTGAAGCCATACTACTCCGACATAAAAGACCCTGCACGCAACAAGTCAAAGCGGCCAAATGTCAAGTTCAACTCTAAAGTTAGTGAAGCCGTTGAAGATATCCTTGCTGAAAAAAGAGCAGCACAGACAGAATACTTAGTGAAGTGGAAAGATCGTGGAGAAAAGACAACAGCTAGAAGATAGAAGAAGATCTTATACCTCTAGCAGAGAGGAGAGCAGCTCAAGCCAAGACGATTCAAGCACCAGGGTCAAGCTCCAGCACACCTTTGCCGATAGGGATGTAAACGGGTCGGGTTCGGATCGGGTCATCCTATCCCAAACCCGACCCGATTATAAAATAGGTGTCCCAGAACCGGACCCGACCCGTAATGAAAAATAGAAAATTCCAAACAATAGAAAAATATGATTTTTTTTTCCCTGTTGCTTACTTCATGCCATTCCTACAATAGAATAATATGATTTTAGGGCTCAAAGAAACGAATGTTTCACCGATTATTGATTGATTTGCGTCCCATTTCGTTCGAGAAGCCGAATGAATCACAGTGAAAGAAAAAATTGGATCCAATTGATTTAAATCTCACTTGATGAATGAAATTAAGATAGAAGATTAAAAGCTTGAAAAAGGTTTAAATCCAGAATTTATTTTAAAGCATTGATTATTGAGATAAATACCAAATAGATATATAAAAGAAACACTTTTTAATAGGATTGACGAGCTGCGTTGTGTATATATAGACACCAATAATAGCATTATCGTAGAAAACATTATTACAATGACGAAATTTGTATATGCTTTTAGAAAAGAGTCACTAGCTATTATTTATTTATTAGAAGACTTACATATATATATATATAATATATATAATACATTCAACTCAAAATAATAATAATAATAATAATAATAAAATGATGACACTACACGACTATCTATATATTTTTGATTTATTTGTCATTATATATATATAATATCTATTTTTTTTTAGAAAATTAATTTTTATACCTTGTTGTGTTGCATGTGAAAGAAATGAATTTGAAAAAGTGGGGAAGGTTGCACATGGAAATCGATTTTCTCTGGATAATTGGTCAGTGATTATTAATTGTAAATATAATTTATATCATATCATGTGACTCAATACATGAATAACAAAATGATTATATGAAAAGCATCATTCAACTAATGAACAAGTAAATTCCTTAAACTAAAATTTTTAATTTTTTTTAATTAAATCGGATTGGGTTTTCCCAACGGTTATGAGTACAACCCAAAACCCGACCCTAAACCCATAGGGTCAAACCCTATAGGGTTTTTAGCGGGGCGGGTACCCTATAACGACCCGCCCCGGTTGCATCCCTACTTGCCTAGGACGTCAATAGATTAAGTGGGGACGGTGTGACAATCTTTTGTAATGTAGGTATTTAAGGGGGGGAACTTGTAATTATTTTTATTATTATTTTAATTTAGAGGTGTTGGCTCCTCACCAAAATTAATGTCTCCTCCTGCCAGAGCCAAAAATACATATTAAGCTCTTTGTGGGGGTGTGAGTACTCTTCTGGATTGAAGCTCTTACTCACCGGTTGACTGCCCACAGTCAATGATAACCCATCTTACACATTACCCCCGCACACACTTTTCTGTTGCCTTGTACATTTGATATTAATGAGAAGTGTGTTATTCATATATTGATTTGTTACCTGCGTCTCTTTTTACTTGTTGGTTATCCTTGTTGCTTTGTGTGTGTGTTGCTTACAGATTTTAGGCTTGCTTACTACTACAGAGGTAGGATAATAAGCGCCGCACGGTTAAGTGTGCTAGCGAAGCCTTAAACCGTGACAAATGGGTATTCTCTATGAAAGTCTTACCTGATGGTATTGTTGATCAACTAAAGGCACATCTAGTTACAAAAGACTATACTCAAATCTATGGTGTAGATTATTGGGACACCATTTCACGAGTAGCTAAGGTCACTTCAGTCCATCTTCTCATATCACTTGTTGCTACTCATCATTGGCCTTTACATCAACAACACATTAAAAACGCCTTCCTCCATGTTAATGTAAAGAAAGAGGTGTATATAGAACAACCACCAGGTTTTATTGTTCAAGGAGAGACAGGATTTAATTTGTCCCTTGGAGGAATCATTGTATGGGCTTAAACAATCTCCACGTACTTGGTTTAATAGATTTAGTTCAGTTGTAGTGGTATCTGGTCTTTATAAATTTAATTCTAATCATTATTAGTAGCATGATGGTAAGAAAATTATATTGGTTGTGTATATCGGTGATATTATGATTTTAGGATATGATCATAAAGGTATTTAACAATTGAAGGATTTCTTACAGTAGAAGTTCCAAACTAAAGACATGGGCATTTGAAATATTTCCTGGAATTGAAGGTGCTCACTCTAAGAGAGGTATATCTCTCTCCCTGATATTATCGATAATGGTTTAACTGAAGCAAAACCCTAATTCACCTATGGATCATAACATCAAACTCTTGCCCAATGAAGGACAGCTTGATGACCCAGAGAAACACAGAAGGTTAGTTTGTAAGCTTAATTATCTCACTACACGCGCTGATACATCATTTGCAGTCAATCCATGAGCTCACCTCGCATTAGTCATTAGAATGTTGTGATTCATACACTACAATATATTAAGGGATCTCCAGGTTGAGGTGTTTTATATAAAGATTATGGACATGTGCATTTTGTTGGATATACAAACTAATTGGGCAAGCTCACCATTGGATAGAAGGTCCACTACAAGATATTGCATGTTTGTTAGTGGTAATCTTGTGTCATGAAAAAGCAAGAAGCAAATAGTGGTAGCAAGATCAAGTGCCAAATGCAATTATAGAACATACAACTTGAATTGCCTTGGTTTAAACATTTGCTTCAAGAAATTGGATTTCCATAGTCACAACCGATGAAACTAATATATGATAAGCAAGCGGCTTTGCACATAACATTAAACCTAGTATTTCATTAACGCACAAGCACATTGAAATTGACTGTTATTTCGTTCAAGAAAAGCTGTTAATAAAAAAATTGAGACAACCTATATCAAACCAGAAGACCAACTTGCTGATTTATTTACTAAGTTGCTCTGAGATTCAAGTAAATCATATATGAACAAGTTAGAAGCATATGATAAATATGCTCCAAGTTGAGGAAGAGTGTTTAGAGTATTTTGTTTAAAAGGTTGTCTTATATTTTACACTTACATAATAAACTATTGTGCTAAGATATGATTAAACTAAACAGATTATTTCATTAATCAAACTTAACATCCACAATTAGACAACTCAAACCTTATAACTACATTATCCTAAATACGCATTGCCTTTTTTTTTTTTTGGGTTTTTATACATTTGCATTTGGAAGGTGTCACTAATTTAACCCTTAGGTTTCGACATAACAAAGCTTGCAATCAACCTTATCATGCTCAACATTGATGCCCTAGAAACACTTTAGGAATCAGTGTATTGGAAAAGGGCCTGATAATTCAAAGTCAAAGGGAGGGACAGCTGTAAAGGGTGTTGCAGCAACACCAGATTGGAAGAGTTAGCAAAGACAAAACTTGAAGCTCTCTTTATAGCTTTGAATGGCATATTGACCCCAGAATTACGAAGTTCCCAGGTATGTTTCTTACACATCCACATGTGATTATGATTGATGGTGGCACAAGTCACAATTTTACTTAATAATATCAATTGCAAAGCTGGGATTAACCATTAAACCTACTTAGCCTTGCCCGGTTAAATTAGAGGAGGATCATTTTACAGCATCAGGTGGAGTACGTACGGATTGAAAGTTGATTAAGGTGTAATGTCTATTGAAGTAGATCATTTTGTTTTTGCTTTGGAAGAAGTTGATTTAATAGTTGGTGTCTCATGGTTGGCATTCATACTGAAGTCAAACTATATTGGTCTAAGATGTTGACAAAAATATCATCATTGGATAGGAAGAAACAACTACGTGGCAATCCTTCTCTTCCCAAGTCATGCATGACTTAATCGAGCTTGATGATAGTTCTTCCGCAGATTTGCAGACTTCTCATGTGTTCAGCTATCATTTTTGTCCTCATGACAGCTCTAAGGTTCCTGAACCACTTGTGCCATGAGAAGGTCCCCAATTGGTGATGTTATTGGATGAATACAACTTCCTTTCAGCTTCAGTTTCTTTAAGTCAAACTTAAGATGAATGAGGATGAGGGGAGTATTGATGCATTCCCTAATGTTAAGCCTCTTATTACAAATGTATGTTAGGAGCATAAGAGGCAGCAGATTTAGTTGTTCTTGCCAGTTGGTTGACATTGGAAGCTGCCAGAAGACTAGAATGATATAGAAGATTAAGTTAGGTTTCTAGGCATATGCTAGTTATCATTCTTAGATTTTAGTGTGGATATCTCAAATGTAATTGGCAGAGATATTCAAGAGAGTTAGGCCCTGTTCGTTTTTGGGAAATCATTTTCAGAACATATTCTCCACTTCCATTTGTTTGTTGGGCTGAAAGCATCTTTAGTAGAAAATATTTTCATTTATAAGGAAAATCATTTTCCTTTTATGAAAAACTTTAGCATTTTTTTACATTTTTTAGGAAAACAGGTACACTTTTAAAACGGAAAGCCTTTTTACAAAATACTTTCCACTATACAATACACTAAACTATATTTTACATACAATTCATGTCCAATACTAAAAAATTTTCAACATATTTTCACAAATACGACCAAAACCATGAAAACATATCATTTTTAAGAAAATATAGTAACAAAAAAAACTTTTTTATTGATAAGAGATTTTAGTTAAAACAAACATGATCTTAATATACTCATAACTTACAAGTAGAGAGGATCTATTGGTTTGGAACTTCCATAGCTCAATGATACGAGCTAAATCTTCATTTTCATCAATAAAATATACCTTCCTAAACACAACCAAGTCCAACAGGCATGACTTTTTCTACAACCATATTTACTTTCCTTCTTGTGTGATAACTAACTATGATCATTAACCTATAGGAACCAACAACCATAGCATCATCAACTCATCTCTTTTAAAAAACAAAGAATATCCCATGCATAATTAACAGATCTCTTTTGGTACTCCACCATTTCTATTTTCATGTTGAAAACCTAATATCAAATTAATCAATCAAACTGTAGTTAACAACTTGTAGGGCAAAACTGCTTACATGAATACTGTAGAATAGTGACAGGACCAGCCTTTGTGCTTCGATCCAATCCCCTGGTCCCGACAAATTTAATAACCCTTGCCCATGAATTCCCAAATTTGCATTGGAACTGATAACAGATGATTCCTGCCACAAGGGAAGGTCTTCTCAGTTGATAACAAGAGACAGCATTAACATGAGAAACTATTTTGTATAAAATTGGAAAAAATTATATACCCTGAGAACCACCACATTACTAGCCTCAAGCAAGGATGTTGCAACAGTCACGTCTCCACCACCATCTATGAGCAGTTTGGATTTCCACATCAAAAATATCTTGACAGACATGCGGAGAGCACCATAAACCTAAGCTCAAATCAAAAGAACGTAGAATAAACATTACCCAAATTATAAGGTAATTTTTTACCATCTTAATAGCATCGAAGGGACGAGCACTATGTAAAATGCCCTCTCTACAATGACATCAACTAATTATACAACTTTTTATAGTTGAAACGCAACATGTTGTACATTTATACCATGCCATTCAACCATAGTAGAATTTCAAATCTTCAGTTAACACATCATGCATCCAGCAGGACATCACTCACCTTGATGATAGAGTCACTCATTAACAATTCTTCTGCCAATAGTTCAAACTCTGATGAACCATATCGCTCTAAACCAAAACTCAGAAGTCCCTGGTTACTCATACTTATCTGTCCCTGGACCTGTTAAACCATGGAAAAATAGGGAAGGCAAAAAAAAAATTTACTCTGAGAACATACACAACGTCCAGAATACTACTGAAAAATAATAATAACTTTCAATATATATATATATTTTTTTTTTTTTTGTTGGGGTGGGGTGGCTCAACATCAGGTTTTTAACCTGAGTAGAAGAAATGCTTCAGAACTTCAAACAACTTTAAGGTATACTCCAATATTTCATTATACTGATCATTACCAAAAATGACCAAGCCCAATACATGTCAACAAGGAGCAAATGGTTCAACATCCAAATTGATAGCTTATCACAAGTATAGTTTTTAATGGTGAATACAACGGTAGCTTTAGAAGAATTTCTCCCGTGAGGAGGACAGTTATGGACAATTTCATTTTACAAAGTATGCTTTTACAAGAAGTGAACACATTTGAGACATGATTTTGATTACAGGGAGACGCACCCCCCCACACACACACACAACCACCACCACCACCCCCAACCCCACCCCACCCCGGCCCAACAAAACAAAAGAAAAGAAAAAAAAAAGGCTGTTTTGAACGTTCACACCTGAACACGGCTCCAAAGCAAAGGAACAGAAGCCTTAGCATGATTCCGAACATAAATGTTTGTCCAAAGAGGCTGATTTGGAAACTCCATGAGGAGTGTATCTGAAACTGTTGACATGTTATGGTTATCAACAATAAGGCCTCGTGGAACAGCATCATACAAAGTACCCGCAGCGCCAGAATTTTGCGGGCAACCAAGACTATTGCCTCCTGCAAATAGGATAAAATAAAGTATTGAGAAATGGAAACTGTCAGAACACATCAAGACTAAGAAATCAAGAGCCCCTGATTGTGCAAACAACAAATATAAATTTACCATGTACAAATATTTCCTGGCTCATCATGCCTGCTGTAGACCTTAACAGAAATTCTTCCACCACTACCTCCACCATACCCATTTCCCCCACAAGCACTTATCCTGCCATCTCCTATCCTGTTTCCAAGGTAATGGTGCTGAGACAAAAGCAATAGAATCGCAAGCGAGGTAAAAAATATATAATAATGACAATTTCCTTCAAATTAACATATAGAATACAGATGAAACTTAACAAAACCAAGGAGATCTTCAGGGAGGCATGGATTATGAACGCAATAACTGCTATTGCAAGCATAAAAAAAAAAAAAAAAAGAAGAAGTCCTCCCTAGCATGACTTTATCTTGGTAAAGAACTTTTTAGATATACATTCCATTGTCAAATACAAGGGAAAAAGAGAAAACAAAATGAAGAAAGAATGCAGTGAAGATTTGACTTAAAGTACCTTGCAACCATTCAGTGCATGTAAAACAGTAGGACATATTAAATAATGCACTCAGAAGAATCAGTAACTGCTACAACATTGCTTTCAATCCTGTAAATAAGTTTTCAAGGAAAAGAAAGAAAAAAAGTTGACAGAAAAAGGGGCTTCTCCCATCACTTGAGATCTTCCTTCAGCTTAAATATGAAAATGCATCATAGCTTTCCTACTCTGAACTGGCACAACTTACTCAATTTTTTCATCGACCACCAAATTGAAAGAAATTTGGAGAATGAAAGAAGAGGCCAAATACAGCCCAAAGAAACCAGCCGAACTTAACATCTAGGATATCGACTGTTAGTTATAGCACATGCATATTCTGAAACTTAGTAAGTGAAAGAAGGGATGTCACCTGCATTTGCAATGGTACTCGCTTAAGAAAGAAATTAGTTACATTTACTGTTTGCACGTTTGTAAATCTCATAATCTTTATAAGATAGTTATTTAGCACAATTTTTATCATTCATCACGGTATCCTTGCATCACCACTGTTCTTGCAATTGACTTCAATAATTTCTTTAATATCTTTTCAAAACAATAAAATATAGATATACATATCTATACGTGCAAGTGTATTGGAGGTTTATATAATGTTTTGTAGAATAACTTTTGGTTCCAGCTGTCCATGCAATTCAAACGGTAACACGGAGTCAAAATTACATATAGAAAACATTACAAAATATACCAATACTAGCTTTACAGGTTCCCATACGGAAAACAACACATATGCGCATAAACACGCAGAGAGATAGGTGGATTACATTTTCTGCGCCACAATGTGGATGCTCCCACCAGAGCCACCACCACCTCTGCTCCCTCCATTACCTCCATCAGCCAGAATACTCCCATCTACCTCTAGATGCTCCCTGACCACAATCTGAACCCTCCCACCTCCACCACCTCCATATTCAACCTCTTTACTAGTACTCCCTCCTCTACTACCATAACTCCAAGGCTCCTCCAATGATCGCCAAGAGTATGCATCTCCACCCCACACATCCTCAGGTTTTCTTCCTTTTTCCTTATCCTTCTCTGTCCAGCACCCAGCCCCTCGACCTCCATGTCCTCCCCCAGACCCATCTATTCCCTGTGGCGTCCCACTAGTTCGAGGTGGTGGTTCCCCAGCTAATGCAGTTGTGTTTACCACCGTGTTATTTGAAAAGCTTGCATTGTATGCATGTAGCTCAAAAGTACCTGACGACATGAAATCAACAAAATTAAACACAGATAGTTGCCATAAATTCCACTCCACACCACATTTGCTCTGTAGTTTCAACAGCACATTTGATTCTTCAAAAAAGCAGCATGTTGAGAATGAGAGTTTATTTGACATTTATTTATACAAATGAAAATTCCCACTAAATGTAAGTTCCCAAAACATGCTGAATCCTCTGTTATATATATTCAGCATATATAAGAAGACGATTAATTTACTGAAAGCTAGTGCATTGAGCATTGTAATTTTGGTAAATTCACCTCACAAGATCTGCAAGGAGAAAGTTTTACAGTTCCATTTATAAAAACCGTAAGGGTAAAGGTCCCAGCGCTCATAAAACTATCTAGGTTCCATCAAGTGAACTCTAAAGCATCTTAAAAGTACACTTAACTCCTAACTACTTCTTCTTCTTCTTCTTCTTCTTCTTTTTTTCCTTTAGACTTCGTCAATTGAATCTAAACCATTCCAAAGGTATACCTTAAGTTGTGAACTTTTTTGAAATTCTCAAATGAGTACAGTTGCTAATTCATTAATAATTTTCCAAAAATATTTCTGAGGACTCAATTAACATACTTTATAAAAATTTTAGCAATGGACCCAATAGATAAAAACCAAAAAGGTCTAGGACTTAATTGCACTTTTGGAAAAGATTCAAACTCAAATGAAACAAAACAAAAAGGTTTAACCCTTCTCATGGCCATTACCAAGAGCAAAAACCATTCGTTCTGACAAATTTATCTTTAGTGTCATAATTCATGCCTCCAAAGTTGCCTTGTTACACTGTCTATGACACTCAAGACTTGATTTCATTTAAAAACTTGGTCAAAATTTTCCTTTCTTTTTTTGAAGGGAACATAACGTTATCACTGCAAAAATTCCCCTTTTTTCCCTGGTAACACAAATTATATTCAAATTACGCTTCCTTAAGACACCTTCCAAGTAGCAAAGTAAGAAGTCAACAAACACAAATGTATTTATTCGTGCTGCACCTCTAACACCCAGTGATTTTAAAAACCAGTACGAAAGCCAAATATAGCACAAATTTGATACTCATTATCAGTTTCAAAGCTCAACTTTGATCTAAAGCCTTCCGGAAAAATCTTTCTACAAATCCCGCCGTTTATATCACAAAATTCAATGCTTCAAGTTCTATATCATATATCTATCTCCAATGATTCCAAAATAGCCCTAGAAAACCAGTATTTTTGTCATTAATACGACATTATTCACTCCATATGTCAATAAAAATTCCTTCTGGTTCAGCCAATCTCTTTTTACGTTTAACTTACGATCTTCAAACCCATTCACATAAATTTGAAACCCACGCTTCCCTCTCTATACACAAGTACAGTAATAAAATTCCTTTTTTATCAAACTTCCCGTATTTAATCTCCAAAAACAAATAAACAAGTATGAATAATACATCGATTCATAGAAAGTACCGTATAATTAGACACGTACGTACGTGCTACGTACCTGCGATGATAGAAGCATTCTCGCCTAAGCTAAAATTACCACTTATATTCACAGTTATTTCACAACCTGCTTTCAAACAATGAACCTTCACCGAAGGAAGGATTAAAAAATCTCCTTTTCCTTCTATATACACGTCATTCGTGAGGTTCAAATCCGAAACGATTTCACAACTCGTATCGAGCGTCCGATTCCACCGAGATCCTCGTCGCATGAAACCGAAGGTGGATGTGGCTGCGGCGGAGGTGGCGCCGGAGGCGAGTAGTCCTGGTAGAAGAGGACCGATTCCGATTCCGATTCGGTGTCGGAGAATGCAGCCGCAGTAGCGATGGAGGAGGAGCGAGCAGTTAGGGTTAGTAAGAAAGATAAATGACGGTTATGAAGTGGAGGAGAGAGAGTGTGTTGGATAATCGAGCCATTCATGGATTCGAGGTTCATTAGGGTTTTAGAAATTCGGCGAACATGATTTAACACAATAACAACAGTATGAATTTAAAATAAAATAAAACGCAAATGTCAGTTGTTCAATTTTATAAAAAATTCTGATCGTAATTTTTATTATTTTTTTAAAGCTTATATATATATATATATGTGTTTGTGTGTGTGTGTGTGTAGAGGTTGTATTTGGTAAAGGTTTTTCTTCGTAGGGAAGGTTATGGAATTTCTGAGACTCTTAACAGGCCTAGAAATGGCGATAGAGAAAAAGGTAGAGAAGATAGAGAAGAGAGGTGTTACAAGTAAATTAGAGAAAAGAGCCAGGTGGAGAAGGTGACCTTTCGTGACTAAAGATACCAGATACGTGGACTCTCGGAGAGTAGGATGAAAAATCGTCGTCATCGTAACTACGGTGCACTACTTTCTTTTTTATTTAATTGGTGAATTTAAAGTTTGACCAATGGAAGTTGAGATGAGAGGGAGAAGTTGGTTAGACCGGAGGTTGCTGATCCTGTGAAGTTCAAGGTCAATGATGTCCATGCCTACCATACTGAGCGGGTACGAGTATTTACATAATGCAGCATCTTTACGAGATTTTTAAACTATTATTCGTTAAACAAAACGTTTTTTTACATTTTCTTAATTAAACCTTTATTTGTATAATATAGATAATAAAATTAAAATATATAAAATGGTATAAATTTTTTAAATTATCAGCAAAAATCTGTATATCACATCCATATGTATATGTGTGAAATGTTTATGCGTAAAATCCAGTTTTTCAACGGAATCAATTTCTTAAATAAATATATATTTATAAAAACATAGTTCTAAAATTATCCGAGTATAACCAAACAAACAGACCCACTCCACCTTGTCAAGAAGATCCGGATCAAGAGCGCGCAACGTGGACGTCTAGTTGCATGACCATGACGTACGCCAAGCAGTATCACAATTTTTGACGGTTCTGCAAAATGCGAAAAACTGATAGTGACATGAATTTCCTTTTTCACATCTTTTTGGAGGCATGATAATAATAGTAATGATAATTAGACGGACTACTTATGGTTAAAAGGAATAAAATATTATTTTTTAAAAAATTACGAAAATATTTTCACGAGGTCCTATTATTTGTAGAGGATCTCGTCTCTCGAAGAGATAAGGTTGCACGGTATGTAACATCGTCTCTTCAAGAGACGATGTCAGTCTCCACCTATACAAATAATATTTTATTACTTGAGAAACCAAAAAATTACATATAAAACATGTCAAATACAAATATAAACAGCTATACAAGTCATTAACCATCGTCCACTATGGCTAAACAACTAAAAAACTATAATATTCTCAAACCCAATCTAGTCACAACACAGTTATAATACCAATCCGCCTAAATACATATTCTTAATCCCAATCATTCAATCACAAAAGTATTGTCGTACTTTCTCAGTACAGTGCAATCAAAATATGGGAATTTGTAGACTCATAATACATAATATGAAATAAAATAAAACGAAATGCTGATTGATTGTTCTCATAAAATGTACAAGAGAAAAGGAGTACGATCTACATACAAGAATAATACAAAAAAGTAAGAAGTTATATACAACAATAAAAAAATAAGAAAACCTATCCTCTACTGCTGCTGCTGCTGTGTGTCCTACCTCTCTTGTCCTCGGCCTCTATCTTGCCTCACGTACGTCCTGGGTAACGAGGTACGCTGATTGAGATGCTGTGTAGATGGATCAATCTGTGTAACTGCAGCAGTCTCACCTCCAGTAGCAGCACTGTACTGGTGGAATGAGACAGAGTCTAGCTCGACCTGTGTAAGGCCCTCCCCCATATCATGTGATGGCGATGGTCGCCTTTTCTGTGAAGCCAGGGGAGTATGAAACTCGGGGTATAACGAGTCTGGCATGGGGGTGTCCCCCATATCGTAAGATGTGGATGACGAGCCAGCCACGTTATGAATGAGCTAGGAAGGACCAGGCTCGTCAAGTAAAGGTAGCTGGAACGGCTCAGGCTCATCTCTAATCTGTATACCTGGTGCACGAGCTCGCCTCCGACCCCGTCTCCGTCCCCGCCCACGCCTCTCTCTAAGAGGATGTCGTCTTTGTATGGTCTGAGGCTGTGGGTCACCCTGTGCTGGTGGAGCTGGTGGTACTGGATCATTAAAATTCAACCCCATAAACTCATCCATTACACGACAGACATCTCGTGCAGCGGATGGAGTGAGCTCTGAGGGCATATCTGGGACGTTATAAATGAAATCAGCCTACAAGTAATAGCAAAAATGTATATCGGTGAATAGCTGCCAAGTCAATACAAGTCCATATAAAGCTTACAGAGACGGTGATCTTACCATGTATCATATGATAGCTCCCGTGCGACCGATCTAGCATCGGGTAATCGCATGATACCACTGAAAGTAATCATCAGATGTCCTAACAGGCAAATCTGGTAACTCAACTACACAATCACACTGAGCATCCTACTCAGCTATCCACCTAGCGTGCTCAGCCTGCCAGTTCCACTTGGAACGTCCCCTCATGTCAATCTCATGGAGGGTTCTCATATCGGCAGGGGGCTGAGATCCCCTGGAAGCCACCAAACTGTCTAAGCACTCTGTCAGGATAGTAGTGCTCGACTAGGTAGAAGCAAACCAGTGGGACCTGTACACGCTAAACATCGCTGCTCGCTAGGCAGTATGGAGGCAGGGAGGGCAAGATGGAACTATAGGGGTCCCACACCACCTGATGAAGTATAAAAAGTGAACTATTGCATAAATAAACAATCGTACTATAGCAATTTAAGAGTACAAAGACATTGGAAATCAATCGAGGTATAGGAGGGAACGGATATCATACCTGATGCACCATCTGTCGATCAAAAGAAGCGCGATGGTCAATCAACAGATGGGTAAATGCACGGGTCACGTCAAAAGTCGCACCCCAATGGTTGATGAGTGGGCGGGCTGCGGTAATTGATGTGTGCAATCGACGTACTGGGGCAATGTGGGGGAAGTGCTCCCATGCCTATATCTGAAGGACAACTAATGGTCCTACCATGTCCCCCGTGTTGACATGGGAAACCAAGCATAGCTGCCTATATAGCCAAGCCAAACAGACTACTCCCCATGCGTGCTGCCTAGCCCTCTCAAAGTCTTGGAGCAGCTGGAGGTACATAAGATGGACGTAATTGGAAAACTTGACCGTGACAATAAATCCCCCAAGCAGCAGCAAAATGTACACCCTAGCGTGGCATCTGATCATCATATCATCAGCAAAATCAGGTAGGTCGCTGAAGTGGCTATCCAACCACGACATCTTCAGGCGACCACCATCCATGTCTACACGGGGCACGGACCCGAGTCCTAGCAACTCCCTCGCATAAATCAGGACAATCCAGCCGAGCCGTGCCTGTATCTGCCAATCCATCTACGGGGAGGCCTGTGAGGACAGCAACATCACAGACCACTCTACTATGCTCGTGTGGAATGTATGCGTCTCTGGGTACCACCTCTCGACCAAAGCTGTAAGGAGATGCCAATCTAGCTGAATGAAAGGCATTTGGGCCCCCCCGTGAACCCTGCCTGAGACAGGAATGGCACCAGTCGCTCATCAACCTCTGTAGGTATGCCAACTGGTCGCCTGAGCCTCGCCTCTCTACAACAACAATGCAATACTCCATGCTCCTACAATAAAGTGAACATATTTATTAAAAACCAATATCACCTCAACCATCAAATCTACAATCACTGAAATACATAAATAAACTAACATGCCTATCCCAGGCTAGAATAGACCTATGTACAGGCTGCTGGGTGAGTAACGAGCTATCGATCGGGCTTGGATCCATATGTGAAGGAAAAATAAAGAAATATTGCTATTGTCGACATATGTGGATTAAAAACAAGCATTACAAACATACATTCAATCATGACTCATTAGTGCAGTAATAAAAACATATGAGAATAAAGAATTACCACTACGACTAGACTGCCCCGTAACTACTTTACCCGCCGATCTCGCATTTGGACAACTCCTTCTGTTATGGCCTTGCTGCCCGCAACAATCACATAAATAACCTCAGGGGTCCTCTCGAATATCCATCTCATTTTGGAATCGTTTCTCCCTAGGCCAACCCCTTTTTCTAATAAGTCCTGCTATAAGGTGCCACTTTGCTAAGTCCAAATGAGTCCATTTTGCCTTATAGGTTGCAGGAATGAAGAAACGACCATACACTCTTAGCTAGTGGTCCCACCTGTACCACTATTCTACGTAGTCAACACAATCCATATGCACTGTATCCATTACTGCCATTGCATGTGAGCATGGAATTTTGTATGTCTGCCACTTGTTACACGTACATCTACATGCTCTTAACTCCACTTTTTATATGTGGTCCCCTTTCTGACCATGCATTGTTGGACGTGGTGCAATTATAACCTCATATATCCGTTCTTGGTAGTCAAAACATGTAACTCTATGGGAACTGGATATGTTGTTCCATCTCTTAAACTTCTTTGCAGTATATTCTGTGAGCAACTTACCCATACTCATGGCATCGCTGGCTTCACACCTTTGCTTATTACATATGGAGTTACAATTGTAGAAGGTTTTCTTTACCAATGCTACCACAGGTAAGCACCTGGCATCTTTTATAACTGAATTGTAACTCTCTGCCATGTTTGTTGTACCTTGGCCAAATCTAACACCTTCATCATAAGATAAAGCCCACATACATGGAGGCAATTCGCGAAAATATCGTACTGTCCAAGGATTGCTTTGAAGTGCTGCATTAAAGTATCCATGGAACTTTCGACTTTGGGCTTGATAGGCAGCTCTTTTTATTATTTCCTTACATTCCTTACTTTTGGCCTTCGAATTAAAGTTGTTGACAACATGCCGGATACACCAGCGCCAAGGCCACTCTCTAGGCCACACCGAATTCTCACCTCCGACCGCACTCCTGATACCGGCATGCCGGTCCGATACCAAGCAAATGTTAGATCGGTCTTTGATGATGTGTTCCAACACTTTTGCAAGGAACCAACTCCATGTTTCCACCTTCTCTTCATCAACAAGAGCATACGCCAATGGGACTATATGATTTGCCCCATCTACTGCCACTGCAATAAGCAATTTGTTCTTATACTTGCCATACAGGAAGGTACCATCAACTGTGATCACAGGTATGCAATGATTTAACGTATATAACTTAGTCAGTGAATATCAGTCAGTGAATATCAATCAGCTAAAACAAAATTTAACCATGATTACAATACATACCTACAGTACTGGAACACCTCAATGCAATGATCAAATGCCCAAAAAAGCTTATGTAGGAATACGTGGCCGACGGTATTTGAATCTTGAGTTTGCCACTCAACCTTTGTTCCTGGATTTGCCTCAGTAATTGCATTAAGTAGATGCGGGAGCTTTACATGAGACGCCTCTCAAGTTTCATACACCTGCTCAATGGCCTTTCTCTTTGCCTCACGAATTCTCTTGATATGAACATTATACCCGAACTTTTAATATATTCGTTTGGAGGTTCTTCGCCCTCACATCTGAAGATTTATGGATCTCTAATATGATAGCCCTGCACAAGCTAGTAGAGTCTAACTGAGAGTGATCATGTCCAGTGATTTCATCCAAGCAGGTGTGAGGTCCTTCATATTTAGTGATGTGAAATCACCCACCATGTTTCTTATAACTTCCTCTAAGTCTCCACTTATAACCTCTGTTATGGATATCAGTACATTTCACTGCCCATGCTCTTTGGTCCAAATCCACTACCTTGAAATTATAATAGTTTGTTATGTGCCACATTTTAACTGCCCGTATGAGATGATCTTTGGTCTCAAACCGCATCCCAACCTTGAATTCATCACTGAAACTCCAATTCCCAGCACTCATTTCTTGCTCATTATCATATGTTGCGTAAACACTACCAACTTCAGCATTGTAAAACAGAACTGCCACTGAGCTCCCTACTGCATCAACGTCAGTGGGAGCAATGAAACGGTCCCAGTTATTATTATGGAAAAACTTTAACATTATCATTTTCATCATCATCATCATATTCGTCCCTAGATTCACTTGCCGACGAGTCTTGCACAGCATCCATATCACCACCACCTACTGATGTAGGTCCACAAAATTCAAAGTTACCTATTTCCACTTATGCACTGTTTATTGTCTGAACTGGAGTAGAGTTTGAGTCTACCAACTCCTGGCTCCCAATATTTCTATCAATGCCCATTTCCCCTGCAGGTGCCTGTGACAATTCAGTTTCTAATATATGCACATAAACAGCCACTGAGCCTTCCGTGTACACCAACATCTCTTATGCCGCATTATCATCGGTCACTAGAATAATATTATAACATAGCGTCCTATCTCCAATAGCTACCCTATGATATAACTCCACCCGATGTGTACACCTATTTACCTTTAGTCTATTGCAAATAATCTCCACTATCTGCTCATATGTTGAATTCCCACTAATACTGACCATAGTAACCGGCCGCTTATCATAACCAAAACCATCATCCCCTTGCACAATATTACCATGAGCATATAGTATGAACTTCACCTTATCCATTTCCTCACAAATCTTACCATCTCATCAAAATTAGCTTCAATGCATCGAATTCGCAAAATCACACTTATGAATTGCATTCCTCCTAATATTTAACAAAATTCCTAAAGTTACAGCTCCACTTTCAAAGTTCAAATTTAATTTTCTAAACTACTCTGCTTTCTTATAAATATTAGATTTTTTCATCGCAAATTTCCATGCCGTACCAAAGCTAAAGTACTGAATATACCCCATTAACGACAATAGAAGTTATTTTTATTTTTTTTTCCAGACTAAATTTCCTAAAATAATTATCCAATAACAACTACTTACAACAGTATTTTTTCTTATGCAAATATTATCCATATATATCTATACAACATACAAGAGGAAAAAAAAATTCGTCGGTGTCGGATTCACGCAACAATAATTTTTAACAACACATACAATCGACATTCAATAATGTAGCATGATTGATTGAAAAAAAAAAACAGAAAAAATACGGAAATCCAACCTCAATGTTCGCCGTCGGTGGTTTCGCACAAGATCTTTCGTTTTTTATCTTCTTATCCACAAAATTGTAATATAATCACCTTGAGAGCTCCGAGATTGCCAAATGATGGAATCAATCGGACGAAGGGGAAAATGGGGTTGCCGACTAGGGAGGAAATCGTAAGAATTAGGGTTCCGACGAAGGGGGAAATGGGGAAGAAGAAGATGGCGTGCGGTGTTTAAATTCCGCTTACCTCGTCTCTTCAAGAGACAAGGTTACTCACTAATGACCCCGTCTCTCGAAGAACTCTTCTTTTCGAGAGACGAGGTCAAGCACTTATGATCTTATCTTTTCAAGAGACGAGGCCATGTTGCTTAAATTTAGGAATATTTTCTTCCCAATGGCATTTTCGTAATTTTTTTAAAAAAGTAATATTTTATTCCTTTTTCCGTACTTCTAAGCATATAAAAAATTATCCATAAATTATTAAATTACATATGCTTAAACGTATTTATGTTTTGGATATTAGTAAGCTCTTGCCAAAAATATATAATTTATTCTATGTAAGTAGCTTTAAGCTATTTTTTATTTTATTCTTTTTATTATAATAAAAGGAGAAATTCGAGCATAGCCCATTTCTCAAAAACAAATAATAATGTGATTAAGCTATAAGACTTCTATCAGATTCTTAATGATATGTAAATTTCAATTTATAAGCATATGCTCTCAACTTTTACCTTTTGTATGCATGAATAGATCACCATCCTCTTCCATTAGATGTCAAATTTAAAGAATAATGATCAAAGATGAGAAGGAAATGAGCAAGCAACACATTGCACATCAATAATTTTTTTTTTTTTTCATTATAACTAGAGAGGGGGATTTGAATATGGGATCTCTTAGTTGAGAGACCAGGAAGATGGAACTAGGCTACAATATTAATATCCAATTTGGTTCGTTAACTTTGATAAAAATATAAATCAGGTATATCAACTATAAAAAGTTTAATTTCATACTTAATTGAATTGTTTGTACCCCTAAAGACTGTCATATTTAACATCATTAAATCATTGTCTAGCACGTGTCTATTACTTAAAAGACAATGAAAAGAAGTGTTAAATTCAATTAGTTCCAACTGTATGTCAAGTTAAATGATTGTTTTACCTAATCTTAAATTATTTTTTTTTATTTTTCATTTTATCATTCTAAAATTATATTTTAAATTAAAAAAAAATAGTCGATCCACTAGGCCATTAATCGGCCCATGAACCAACAGAAGGCCCAAAACTAAAAGAAGATATACGTGTGTTAAAATTACAAGATATTGGTAGCTAATACCCCTAGTTAAGCTTGTACACATGTAATTATTTTCTTAGTTTTTAAGGCTTTACATGAGGAAAACGAAAGTCTATATAAAAGTTGGGAGGAAAATTTTACTTCATGTTATATTCCATTTCATTCATCCATTTTTTATTCATTCTATTCCAAATAATTCTTGAATACAAAATGTGATATGAGACAATATAAATCGCATCTTTTTTTCTATCTAAATCCATTTAAACTTGCGATTTTACAATGACAGTTAGGTAATAATTTAATTATTATACTTTCTTAACATAAAAACTCATTTTTTAAAGGAATGAATTAGTTTAATTCCCCTTCCTTTAACATTTGTCATACACAATCAAACAAATTAATTTGATCCCTTTAAGATTTTAAGTCTAAATTTGTGTCTCATGGAAATATAATAAGAAATAATCGATAAGATTGGGAGTGAAAAAGGCTTCCTGTAGCATGCTTCATGCAAATCAATGTCAAATAGCGTGGAATCTTGAAGGAGAAGTCACCTACTTACATTGTTTTAAGCTCATCCTTCAAAAATAAAATGAAAAGAAGAAGAAAGAGTACATTGTTTGAGAAAATAATTTGATTTTTTTTTTCTTTTAGTCTTACTTAGATAGAAGAGTAAATACCAAAAAAGAAAAAATGTTATTTAATAATATTTATTTTTGTTTATCTAGAAGGAATAGTTATTTTATTATTTTTATTTAATACAAATGACTATCGCAATATTTAATTGTATTTAAGATGCCATCAAATTGCTATTATAAGCTAATATTAAATAGCAATTTATGCTTGCTTTAGATTGCTATTAAAAAATTTACTTGTCACGAAACCTATCATCTATCAATGCCACAAGTCATCATCATTGACTAAATTTAAATTTGCTAGGAAACAAATGGGTGTAGAACATGTCTATAATAGTTAAAAATTAAAAAAAAATCATAATATAAGTTATACAAAAATAATCACTTTAAGACATTGCAAGGTCATGTGTTATTCATGTCATTTTACCATTGCAGAAAGAAGTTGCATGTCTAAATTGAGATTTAATTTTTATTTAAGGTTGCTAGATTGCATTTTATATCTATTATTTCAATGCTTCTCGGCATATTATTACTTAAACATAATGGAGATTTCAATAACAATACCATAATGGACTCCTTCAATGGCATTTACTACAAAGTCTTGACCTTTTGCCAGTATTGATCATTTGCAAATAGTCCAAACTACTTGACGCATTTTACACCTTAAGGGTGGGGTTTGTATCTTGCACCTACATTTGTTAAAAAGTTATAAATAGGTAGGGTATGTGTGTGGTACAATTTAATCCAATTTGCCCCATGAGCCAAATCGAATATATTACGGTTTGGTTTTGCTTTTAAATTCAAATCAAGCCATGTGATTCAATATGCAATTCAAGCCATTTTTTATTCTTAAAATAAAAACACTTTCTATAAAAAAAAATCTCAATTATATATTTCTTTTTCACTAATACAGATATAAATTGTAATATTTGAAATTAATTATTTACATAAATAAATATGTAAAGCATATAGTTGGAGAGAAAATATTTCATCCATCATAAAATTATAATCATACTAAATGATAATGATACATTAGACTCAATAAAATAAGAATATGCTATGCAAACATGAGGCACAATTTTTTATTTATTGTATACTTGTAATGAACGCACGATCAAATATATAAACCAATAAGCAACTAGGTAATAGAATTAGATGAATTAGCATGACTAAGAAAAATAAAATGCTCAAAATACTAAAGACTAAAATCTAAAAACTATTTTGTTTGTAGACACGCCACAATAATTAAACATATAACCATTCTAATTTCATTTTCATGATGATACATATCTAAATAGAAAAAAAATTAAAATAATTGCTTATTTAATAAAACAATTAAAAGAAGGAAAATAACATGTTTAGATTTTTTAAAAAAATATATAAAACATTTCCATTCATTTTATGGTTCCAAATTGAACCGTAAATAGTTTACTCTTCAAAACAAAAATTTCGATCCAATTCATTGTTCAATTAATTTTTTTGCATGATCTTAGTTTGTGGATAAATTTTATGTACCAAGAAAAGCTTTTTACTTTATTACAAACATTTCTATAAAAACTCTCGATCCAAATCGTGCTTTGTGTTGTTACACGTGTAAGCCAAGAGTAAGTACTACCATCAAAAGCTTTGTTTGCTAGTACTTGTAAGGCACTACTCTCTTTACTTATTACAAGTTATCTGTTATTACTTATATTTATCGATCCAATTTATTTTGTGTTAAAAATTATAAAAATGGAAAAATTGACTATAAGTCGCAAGTTTTTGTTGTAATATATAATGGTTGAAATCACATAAATAAAATATAATATATTTTGACTTTATGTAAATCACACTTATATTTACAATTTCTGCTGCTATCTAAATTCCATTTCAAACCTGCAATTTTTAATAAGGTCACTTAAAAAGGAAAAAGAAAAAAGAAAAGTCTCAAAGAAAACTATATATGATGATGAGAATGGATTAATATGAAATCAAATTTAATGGCAAAAAAAATAAAAATCAAATTTTATTATTTGTAGGTTGGAGCGTGGTCAGAACGCGGGTTCTGGGGAAGGAATCAAGGGAAAGGCGCGTAACGTGGAGGGGGCTCAGCCCCAAAATCTTTCGTAAAAAAGGAAGTTCTGAAATTACCTGGTGTTGAGATATGTGTATGACCGAGGTGAGTTGGCAAATGGTGGCGGTCGGAGCGTTGACTGTCATTTTCTAGTTGGTCCGCGTGTTAGTTTAGTTTTTATTTATTTATTATTATTATTATTTATTTTTTTTTGGCCATTGTGTGTTCATGGTGAGATTTGAAAATTCAACAGAATTATTTAAGAAAGCCACGATAAGGACACGTGTATAGACATTACTTCACGAATCCAGCTAGCTAGCAACCTGCACACTTATCGGTGTGGTTGTTTTTTTTTTTTTTTCTAAATAATTTTCTCTTCCTTTCATTTTGCCTTTTCACCAGTAAAAGTGTTTGTAGTACTTGTTTCCATTCATGACCATAGATGTTTCACGTATACAATAATTCAAATTCAACTTAAACTCCAGCCAAATTAACTACGATTTTAAATTTTAGGATAACTATTTTAGTAGGTTTACATTATCTTTTGAGCTTTTGATATATTTTAAAAAGATAATCATAAATCATTTTGTACTAAAATTAAACTCAAGCCTATCTCAGATTATTTCAATAAGCTTGGATCTCAAATCAAGCTCAAATTTCAATTTTTTTATTCAACTCAAATTTTAATTTAACACTGTGTCATCTTGCCTTGTTTTTTTTTTTTTTTTTTTTTCCAACCGAATAAAGCAGTGTAATTTTATTAAACTTTCATCCATGATCCACATATGTACATACATCACAATTCATGAAACAATAAAAAAAATGAGAATCCTCTTTGAGTAGTTTTAAAAGAGTAGATGGAACATTCATCTTTTAAAGTAAAAAGCTACCCAATCTGCAGTTTTATTTGCAATCCTAGTAATAAAATTAAAAACAATGAACACATCCATAAACAAGTGGATTTTATTACACAGTTGTCTAAATCTTGCCTTATAATTAAGGTACTCATAAATTACCGGAAAATACAATTCTTATATTAATAACAAAAATTAAAAGAGGGCCTTTTCATAGGCAGTGTCCAACATATAAGTGGGCTAGTAAGTTTATTTTTCAAGTCATTTTCTTCCCATGAATATGAAATAGAATGATTATCCATTTTCTTACAAGTGTTATTGTATTTGATTGACATGATAACTATTACAGATATTGCTATTGATTTAAAAGGATAAATAATTGTAATTTCTTGATGAGACTAAGTTAACCTATTTTGAAAATAATCCATTAAAATTGCATTTTAAAAAACAATTTAGATTTATAAAAAAATCTCATATAGAACATGCAAAGTGATAGAAAATTTTATTTTAAAATTTGTATTTCTACCATATGATTTATATCTATGAAATTTTTTTCTATGTATGGAATTGGAGCCGGGCATAGGCCATGCCAATTTTTTTCAGCCCGTTTAGCTCGCATATCAAAGCAAGCTGGCCCATGACGGACCGAGATTGCCGGGGCCAATCTTAAAAAAAAAAAAAAGAAAAGAGGAGAAAAAGTTTAAAACAACAACAATAATGATAATAATGATGATGATGATGATGATGATGACGATGATGATGATATATTATTAAGATCGATTGACTGATACACACATCACCCATAATAATATTCTTTTTAAGCACGTATTTATTAATTTAAACGTAATATTATTCAACAAATTATTTGAAAAACTTTTTTATATATAACTAATTAAAATAACAATAAAATTAATTATTGATATATATAAAACACTAAAATACATAAATATTCCAATTTTCTCACAAATTAATATAAAAATTTTCTAATAAAATAAAATAAATTCATTTTGGCCCATGCCCAAAACTGCTCGGCTCAGCCTGTTTAACTTGTATGTCCACAACCCACCTTTATATGGAATCTCACATTTAATAGGTGATTTTAGTGGATTATTTTGGTAATTAATTTAAATGAACACCTGTGTTGATAAATACTTAAAAAATTCTAAATTGACCAAAAAATTCATTGCCTACGATATACAATACTCGAATCCTATATACTATATGCTTCTTTTTCATTATTCATTGCCTTTTTACATCGCCTAGAAGAAAGCATCTAAAGGTTAAGCAAACATCAGAACACATCATCAATTAAATTAAATTACTACGAACAAAATCATATTAAATCATATATAACTTAACAGGAAATTCTAGGATCACGTTACTATCTAACGGCTCACACTATATCTGATCATGATTGAACCATTAAAATAATTAATCTCCAATTACTATATTTATTTTTACATTAGATAGTTAACCAGATGGTCCCGTCAAAGCTCCTTAACTTAACTAGTAGATCTCACTCACAATGCGTATACATGTATGACAATCCAAATTTTATAAAAACCTGACTGTAAAACAATAAAACCACAAAAAACCGTGTAATTATATGTTGATGTAACATTAGAATGCATTCACAAAAAAAGATTTGTATGAAAAAATGTAAAAAAATACATGCAAAATAGAATAGTATTGATTTTTTTGTCAATGGTATTGGCAAGGTAAACCTACATTTCCTAATGTTTTCTAAGCTAACTAGCATGATACGTTCCTACCATTCTTGTTAGCAAGATTTATAGAAATTGAGCTAAATTGATAATTTTTTCTTATCTTAACTGTAAATAGTGGGATTGTGTAGTTTTCTAATCAAATATGAGTTATTAATTATACATACCTATAAAAGTAAGTACCTATTGAAAAAATTTATGAAATTCAAAAAGTTTTTTGTTCTTTCATATCATTGAAGAATATTAAAATAAATATATTTATAAAGTTCTTTTCATTACATATATTCTTTAGTACAATACTCTTTATATCCTTTTATAAAAAGTGAAAAAGATTCAATAGAAGTCGTGTACATCAATTTGAAAATTACATATATTCTAAACTCGCTTTTACCATAAGTAATAAATAGCTTTTTATAAAACTAGTAAAATGCAGTATAATAAAACAATTAATATAATCTATACTTATTTTTTCAAAATATATAAATAGATAGTTAAAAATTATATCATTGTCCACAAGCTAAATTACGGATATTCTAAAAAGATTCAACAAATGTATATTAATTTATATCAAATTTGAAACAGGAAAATGGCAATTGAAAATGAGGTAAATATCATTTAGTTTCTCACTTCATTTTGGAACTCTAAGAAAATGCGCCAAAAATTATTTACCAAAATAATCAGTAAAAACTATAAAGAGAAATGAATTAAAATACTTTTATTCCTTTTTTAACATTTATTATGGCCTTTTGATATTACTTTAACAATATATAAACAGTAATTATATGCTTGAATGTTCTTATAATTGCCTTGGTATTAAAGTAAATCATGATGTTTATACCTTTTTCCATACCTTTGGTAAATCAAAACACGACAAATTCGAAAACGCATTCTAGTAAAGTACAATTGATTTTAGGCAAAAAAAAAAAAAAAAGTACAATTGATTAAAAGCTCATGCAAAAATTTAAGGTTTAGCCAAATATTTTCAAACACCAAATATATAAAAAGGATAATTAGAGTTCGTTGATGATCCATGTATTCCAGAAGATAAGGACACGCAAGTTGAGCCTAATATGCCAATAGGTTAGATAGGTCTACCAAGCCTAAACTCCATTGACATGTCCTATCATTAGCAATCAAGCGCTATAACAAGTCTCAACATTCGCTCAATCGCCTCTGCTCTACTTATGGTGCATTGTTAAATAAAGTAAAAGAAGTGTCCAATGAACATACCAGAAACACTCATATCAAAGAGAGAGAGGATGAATGATTTAAGTTAGTGTTTTTGTTTTCAATTGCTAGAGTATTAGAGATGTAGAAATGATAGATGGACGACATCAACTAGAGATGTGATACAACTTCATGTAACTTCTTTTACGAGAAATATGTTCATTAAGGGTTAGTTTTGTAAAATCAACACATAAAATTTACAATGAAACTAAAGACACCAAAAAAGCCTTTTCGCTTTAATACTATGGATAAATAAATGCAACAACCAATCCAATCAATGTACTTCACATTATCAATTAGAAGGTTATTTGAGATGGAGGTAAAAACACACGTCCATATAGATTAATACCAATAGTTGACATATAGATTTCCTAATTAAAGAGTTAAAAAGCCTTAGCACAACGTGTGCCTTAGTCATAAAGGTAGACATCCCCATGAGCTAAGCCAGGCCAAACTGGGTTGGATCCTATTTCATGGACTTGTGATTGTCCCTTGTAGGTGGCAAGGTGTGTCACGCCCCAAGAGGTATCATAAAAGTGGCAATCCATCGTACATAATATTAAAGCCTAGGAATGACTCCCTTCATCATGCAAAGACTTCCATATGATACGCAAGGCATACAATACATCAAAGTGAACATCTCAGAGTAGTGTAATTTACTTTGATGACAATTAAGTAACAAGGCAATAGAAATACTTAATATGAGACATAAATAAGGTCAATTATAATTCTTAGGGGCATACATCCGCTAATGTCTTCGAGCTTATATAAATACTCTTCCTAGTAATCTCCAAAATATTAACATAACATATATTACTCATAAAGAAATTTCAAGATGGTAAATGCCTTCTATGCTCCTACTTCTTTCGTAAAAAGGTCAACAATCCACCAATGGTTTCCTTAAATGTTCTATCCTTAAATCAATTCTCAAGCATACCTGTTTCACAAAAACTATAGGGGTATAAGCTTACAACGAGCTTAGTGAGATGTTTCCTCGTCATTCACACCAACAATCATAAACAAACAAGTTGGTTAGACTAGCATATGCTATGCTCATGCAACAATCACATAGGGAACACACATATGTATAGTTATCCGGAACCCATACACAAAAGCGTTTATGCCGTTCATATCAAGAGTTAGAAATTTGTCGATGAAGGTCTTTCTTGATCTTCTACTGCTAGTCCCAAGGCACTTGGCCATAGCGTTCGATTGACACGGCTCTGAACCTAAGGTCGTATTCCCCGAGCAATGTGGATTTCCTAAGAAGGAGCATAGCCTGTATCTTAGCACGCCCGCAGCCCATCAAACTCTACGCATAGGAGTAGCAGTCGTCCGAAAATGTGACTCGACGGATGATATGCGTAACCTTTTCTTGTCAATGCCATTCCGTATTATGATTCATTGAGGGCGATTAATCAATTTAAACACACATAACAATCAAGCATACAAATAATATACAGTATCAAGCAAACATTCTAGTGTTACAATATGCTTCACATTCACTTAAATCACACAAGCAAAAGAAACACGTGCTTAACCCTTGATAATCCCCAATACATATCTGTTTTTATCTTTCTTATCATGTTAGTGCAACTACTTTGCAAACACAAGTAAGGTAACGAATTTAAAGGAAAAACTCACCCATCCATATCGCAATCTTCTTAGTCGTAATAATCCTTAGGAAGGAGAGTCCTGTATTTCTCACCACCTAGACAAAAGAAATATCCAAAATAAGTATTTCATTGAGTTTCTATTTAAACTTTCTAACTCTATCTTGTTATTTTCGTCAAAATTTGGATGAAGAAAAATTCTAACTTAAAATGGTCATAACTTACTCATTTTAACTCAGAATTACACATATTATATATCATTTTTTGCCTACTCGAAAATATCTATATATTTCTAAGGTTATTTTTGACATTTAAGACCATTTGGGTTTCAAAACGGGTTGGTACATAATAGATACGAAAATTCCAGCCTTTAAACTTAAATTTTTCCAAGTTTTATTTCACTTAAATACTTTATAGCAAACCTATAAATATTTACGCTTTTGTAAATCATCTAATATTAACAACAACTCTTATTATATGCATGATCCTAGTGATATTGTCTTAAAAATAAAATTTATAAACAATTTTTGTAAAATATAAAGTTTTGTCAAATGTCATTCTTTAACTTATAATTAAATTTGCTATTTTGTAAACATATGCTCAACAACAAGACAAATAAGATTTATAGTTCAATATTATTTTGAAATCTCAAAGGCCTCATATTTGAAAAAAAAAATTATTTAATAATTTATTTTACAAGATATGCTTTTGTTCATTGGTGGCATGAAACTCTAAGTATATGTCCTTATAGAAACTTTCTTAAGTTTGATCATCAAACAAAGTTTTAATTCTTAGATTTTGTAAATATGAAACTTAAATAAATAAATTATGACTCTAAGTTTATGAATATTTTATTTTCATACTAAACTTCTTTTAACTATTTATTTTTCAAAACATGAAGCTTTATGTAGTTATGAAAAAAAAAAAAAAAACCATTCTAAGTCTTATTACCTCTAAAATGTTTTAAGTTTTATGATGATGAAAATTAAGTTAATAGCTTGTTCCAAGGAAACTATCCTTAGGGACCTTGTTTCTTGGAGATGTTGTTGTTGCTCCTCTAATTGCTGGTGTGCAACCTTTAGCCTCTTCTTTAGATTCTCCCTCGATGGTGGGTAACCTCCTATCGGTGGTTGATCTTACAAAGAGGTTCTCTCTTCTCCTTTTTTAAAAGTTTCTCCGTCTCTTCCCTCTTTCTTTTTATCCCTCTTATCAACTCGTCCTCTCTACTTAGTCCTCCTCTTCCCCTTTCCAACTTCCTTTTCCCTCCTCTACCTTCCAAAAAACCTTCGACTTCTTCCTCTTCCTCCCTTCCAGAAATTTCTTCAAATTCCCCCTCTCCCTCTTTTCCTAAAAAATCCTTTTGTTTCCCTCCCTCCTTCCCCTCCATAACCTTCTCTTGTACAAAATGCCTCTTCTAAACCTTATGTTTCTTTTGAAGCCAATTGCTTCCTTCTTTTTTATTCTCTTGTTGTTAATGGTGGTGGCTAGGTATGTCATTAGTTTATGGGAAAAAAAAATAGTATGGTAGGTTGTTTTCTTGGTAAAAAATTTCTTTTCCTAATGTTGACAAGACTGTTCATGCTTTGTGGCATTGATATGGTTTATGTAAAGTATCGAGTAATGAGAACCACACGCTTCTTTTCAAATTTGGTGATGACAAACAAGTTATACGGATCCTTGAAACTCCTTGGTATTTTGTTGGTCGTTATCTCATTCTTCAACGATAATGAATGGGGATTTCTTTACCAAGCAGTAGGTTTCATTCTATACTTGTTTAATTAAAGCTTCGGAACATACGTATAGAATTTTTCCATAAGTAAGGTAATAGTTATATTGTGATTCGTCTTGGAAAACCTCCAATAACTAGCTTCTTCACAACTCGATAATATAGTCATCTTTGCTCATGTTTGTGTTGAAATGGATGTTAATAGTGATTTTGCAAAAACACAATTTGCTTTAAACGTGCTGATGGAATAAAGAATCTTGTGGAAGTTGAATACCAAAAGAAGTCTCCTAGTTGTTTTGAGTGCAGGTCTTTGGACACTCTATTGTTGCCTATCCTTTAAAGATAGTAAAGCATTCGCATATTTCTTTTAATGTACATGTGGCTACCTCTGCTGAGATGGCCACATAAGTTTTTGGTAAAGAGATTATGGAGGTTCCAACATCTTAGGATCTTTCTCCCCATCAACTTCTTTTTAAAACTCGATTGAAGTATGTGCCACTAAGCTTGTTTTTGAAGAGCATGGAGAAGCTTTAACTCTATAGTTATCTTTGATAGTGTCCAGATAGGTAAGTGTATAGTGTTGAGAACCTTTAGAGCTAGACCATCTTTCTAATATGACACTAGCAAATTTCCTTGATGGCATGAAGTTCTCTAGTCTTGGCTCGAGAGCTCACATCTAAAGTTTCACATGCTAAGAAGAGGAAAAAGAGTAGACATCGGTTTAAAACGAATTAAGATTTGTTGTATGCTCTTTTATTGCATGGCTTGTACTTAGGAGTTTCTTTCCTTTAGTTTTTTTCTTATGTTTATCACTTTGTTAAGATGGCTTTTGTTTTCCTTCTTGTATCTTTTGTATCTCTTTTTGTATCTTTTCCCTTTTTAATGAAAAAAATTGAACTTAGCCAAAAATACACATGTAATTTTGATGAGTAAACTAGTAATTAATTTCATACAAACATTATTTACATAATTAATTCATCAAAGTGCTCTAAACCAAAAAAAAAAAAATCCCTTATTTGATATTTATTACAAATTTGTACTTGCTATTCTCATATATATATATATATATTTGATAGTGTGATTACACTACCGAAGACAATTCTTTTTACTTATTGTCAATTAACAATTCCATTGATATATTGTCATAGCCTCGATTTCTCTCTCTCTCCCTCTATTTTTTTTATTTTTTACATTAGGGAGCAATTTAGTAGCCAAGGGTTAATCACATTATAAAATATCAATAAACATTTACTTATAAATAAGTCAAATTACTTACAACTGCTCAAGTTGAGCTCGATTGTTGTCAAATTGACCGGACCCACTTGGCTAGTTTATCAAATTGAAGATGAACTTCTTAATACTTGGATTTTTGAGCTCAAACAAAAGAGGAAAAAAAAAAAAAAAGAGAAAAAAATAGACATCAGTGAAGTATGACCCTATATATTAAAAAAAATAAGACTAAAATGAGTTTAATTAAATTGAGCTTAAATTTTAAAATTTCAGTAATGTACTCGATTCTTTAGAGGATCTAAATAATTAAGAAAGGGAAAGAAAGGATTATATTATTTTTTAATTCCCTCTAACTAAATATAGACGGATTTGAAAACAAGGAAGATGTTGCATTTAAGTTCAAAACAATTAGACAACGTATTTGTAAAGCCTATAGACTACATATACCTACAGCTGCATTGTTAGGGTCCAACCACAATTTATCGCCCAAGTCCACAAAATGTAATATGGGTCTCTCAAACCCTACTCCAGAAGTCTCTAGCACAGTAAGCTAAGTCAATCGCTATTGCTAACTTGTTCATTCCTCTCTTCCCCTCATGTTTGTGTGTATTTTGATTTAATGCTTAGTGTATGTTTGCAGGTAAGGATTGAAGCTAATGCAAGTAGTTTATTCAAAAGAGCTACTCTCTAAGAGCTCAATCTCACAAATTGAACTCAACTGGGGATGCAATTCCGTTCCCTCCTTTTCCTTTCTTTCATTTTCTATTTATACTTGTACTAACACATTCAGTTGTTTGATCTTGCTATTAACTAATAGAAGGTTACAATCTTAGTAACACAAACTATCTCTAGTTCCAACTTACAACTAAAAACTGCATTTTCAATCACAAATTCTATGTAACATCATATTCGTTCATCCTAGTAAAAATGATGTCTCTGTCTTGTCTCCATGTCCGTAACATACATACAGGTGGCGTGAGAAGTGAGAACTCATCCAATTGTAATCAAAGCCGTGGAATGGACATGGGCCTACGAAGTCTTTGATGGCAAATACGTGTATATCAAGAATAAGGATAATACTCCAGCTCACCTGGACTGGATTGGACAACTTTTTAAGCGAAACCACACTGACCATTAATGCCAATGGAGTAGGTCAAATCTTCCAGCATCCTGCTTGCCATTATTGAAGAAATTATAAATAAAAAATTGGGACAAGAAGTCATTGTCCTTGTGCTAATCCAAACCAATGAAAAGTCATAATAACAATTTTTTAAATGGCTCAATTTGAAGTGATAGTATAGTAAGTCGTGAATTCAATTGTCCAATTCCACTGCTACAAGTCATCTATGATTATGTGGACCAAGAAAATCCACATATTTATCATAATCTAACGCCTAACGGTACCCTACATTTACTATGATTTTGGATCGACGAACAGCTGGTAATCCAGAACATCAGCGTTCAGTAGACCACCAAAAAAAAGAGGAAACCTATGAGAAGTTGAACATGTAGCATGTAATATATATTTAAATAGAATGTCATGTATAATACATTCCGTGCAAAGAAATCATCTTCTTCTCCAAACATTGTTGATGGTATGGTTTTTACACAGCCTTCTCATCTCCCAATTGCTATACATATGCAGAAAATTTGATAATGGGCTAACATTTTGGGTACATCCCAAAGGGGAGGTAGGGGTCATGAATGAGCTACGAACTTGGATAATGGCTTAAATTAGTACGTACTTCTTGACCTCGTAGCTTCTTCATAGCTTTTTGCTCAATCTTCCTTATCCACTCTTTGCTTACATTAAAAATCCTCCCGATCTGTTCAAGGGACTTCGGTTGATGGTCCTTAAGACCGTATCTCAACATTATAACCTGCCTCTCTCTTAAATCCAGGGTATTTAAGATTTTATATATTTCATTCCTCTTATGTTGTGACATCACAATTTCCTCCGGGCTTTTTATTGAGAAATCAGGCATGAATTCCTGCATCAAAGTCACCATGCTTGCATCATATACAAAGTGAATAAAAAATTGAAAATATCAACATGGATTTTAAGGAAATAAGGAGTTTCAGAATATCAATTACGTTTACCAATTTTTGAGCATTACATTCCCATGTCTTGTTTTAGCAGTGGGATATCTGGGATTTAAGGATGTACCCTGACCATGATTTTCTCGTGGGCTAATATGTTTCCGGCGCTTCTTTATAAGCCAACACGCACATGCACACGCACACACAGCACACACGCACGTGCGCGCACACGCACCAAAAAGAAAGGAAAAATGGAAGGAAAGAAAGAAGAAGAAAAGAACTCCCCAGACAAACAATGTGAAATAGTAGGGGTCTTAAATCAGTCGTGCTTTAGACACACTAATGGTATTTCTTTCAGAAACTTTCCAAAGCACCATAGTAGCTGTTATTTGTATTCTGTACAAGTGGGTTTCGATTAGACAGCAACCGGTAAAAAACTAAGGCAAGATAGAGAGTTTATGTGAACAATTGTCGTGTTTCAAATGATAGCTAAACTCAAGAGAATAAAGTCTTAGGTAACTGCAATAAAACCTCAAATCCAGGAGATTGTCATGAATACCACCCATAGACTGTGAGCTCAAGTTTTTGCTATTTCTATGCAAGCGGATGAAGGTGTTGAAAAAGAAGTTTTTATAAGCTAATTTAATATAAGTTAATATATAAGGAAATGATACAAACAAAGCAGGAACCTTCTCCATACCATATGTTTTGCATTTAGACTGCCTCCAACTTTCTGATCAATCGAGCCCACAACCCTGAGACATTTGCTGGCAGATCTGACTTTAGCAACAGTTAGGCCTGTGATTTTTGCAATTTCCTCGTCATTTGGACTTCTATCATGTCGACAACGAAACGTTTTTTCGAGCCTTCTCTATCCGATTCATTGCAGTGCATAGTGCGTACTGTAATGGACAAGAAAAAAAAGAGAAACAAGTACAACAATGTAAGCTTCAGGATTTCTCTCTTGTTAGGAAAAACAATAAAGCTATAAAAACATACGGGAACTCGGATTCCTCTAGCATGTTGCGTTACCACCCTCGACATTGATTTTTTGACCCAGTACTGGACATAGGTGGAGAATCTATAACCCCTCGTATGGTCAAACCTCTCTGCTCCATGAAGGACACCCATATTCCCTGCCTGAAAAATATAAACTTCGAATTGAAATTGGTTTACATTGGACATGTAAGTTGCTATTATCAGAAAGACAATAATATTTGATACATGAAATTGGTTTTACATACAATACAAACAATCCAAAACTCAGAATGATATTCACTTTGAATGAATATTATAGGTGTAATGTGAACTTTGTTTATACGAATCTTTGTGCAACCAAGCTTCTTACATTTGATCTGTCTACTCCTAACATTAGTTAAAATAGCAGATGCTGAACAGCTAGCCAATTAGAAGAAATACAAACTTTTAACTAATAAGAGCTAGCTGAATTTTAAATCCACTATGCTGACAACAAGACTCTGATGTTCCCTTTCTTAAAAAAGAGTCATGGAACCATTAGAATGGCAAAGAAACATATCCAGACAAAAAATGTAAGTTGATTTCGGTCATCCAAATAGACTGAAATTCAAACGTGGGATTGAGCAAAATTTGAGATGACAAGGATGTGATTTTCTGGCAGAACCAAAAATATATTTACATAAAATATTTTCATAAGTAGACAGATGAAACTGGATATAGCACTTATTTTCTTAATATTGCCTCCCTCTAATAATAATAATTAGAATAAAGAAAGAAAGAAAGACAATCGAGTGAATATTGGACAATGAATAGACTAAATATCTGAATTCAATTGCTCTTTCTAAATAATGTTTTATTTTCTTTGAAAGGCTGTAAGGCAAAAAGAAGGGGAGAAATACGACTTAGAGAAATAATCAACCTGAATAAGATCTTCAAGCGCAACTCCAAGACCCCTATAGTTCCTAGCAAGGAATAGAACCAAGGAGCGTGCACTTCGTAGGATCTCATCCCGGCAAAACCAACCATATTGCAGTTGTTGCTGCAGCACCTTCTCATCAAGTCCAGCTGCTTCTGCCCAGCAACTGAGGGTGGCTACCTGCCCCATTTCCTCCTCCAAAACGTTTCTAACTTTCTCCAATTCTGCAATTACCTGTAATTTGTTAAGAGTTACCATGCTCACTCAGATGCTCTTAAAGAGAAGGATTTATAAGGAATTATAGGATTGAGAAACACCTTTACTCCTCTAGACATTTCAGCCTCACTTTTAGCGATCATTAACCTTCTTTTCTTGGTGTTTGACGATTGCTTTGTAGATGAATATGCAGATTGTTGACAAAGTTTGTAATATGCAGTTGAAGGTATGGGCTGTGTGAAATCTCCAACAGCCTTGTTTGACTTCCTTTTCCTTTTTGATTTTCTTATATCACATTTCTTGGCGGAAGCAATCTGCTTCACATGATCATCCCTTTTTCTGGAAATTTCATTGTCATACATGTGTTTAGCTGGAACGTCAGACAAGTCAGAAGCATCTGAAGGTTGAACAGCCTTTGACAAACATGTGTGAAATAGATCTAGAGCTCCAAGCTTTCCTAATTGATTCAGAATATTTCTTTCCAAACTTGAGACATCTGAATCTGCCAGGGCTCCCTCTAATGCATTAAGATTATCCATCAACAGCCGAAAATGTGAAATTTTGAACGATGATGAGCTTGCATCAGCCATGAATTTGTTCACATCGGAAGACAATTGAGGATCATCAATACTGTTAGTTAAAGTACCATAAGGTCTCTTAGCAATGTTCATCTGCAAAACAGGACGTGAAATAAGGCTTCTATTCATTTTAGCTATGGGGTGGTAAAGGTAACTACCTTCCACTGCTCGTCTCACCTTTGTTATTTCCAATTCTGAAATATCATGTTCCAGTACTGCACTTCGAGAAGATGCAGACAAACAAGTGCATGATCTTATAGGACTTCTATGAACAGCACCGTCATCCTCGGTAATATTATATAGGAAAGAAAGCCTTCCCGTGTCATGAGAAGGCTCCTTGCTCCTTGCTGATCAAATATCATTGTCAGATATGGCTAGATAGCATGTACACAGATAAACAACAATCCATCCTACTTTTGCATGGAGTAAATGAAACTGCATTTGTTAAATGAAAGACAATAGCTAACACATGGATAACTAATCAAACAAATTGGACTGGATCGAGGAATTCAAATGAACTTGGAAATAGTCTTTTAAATCATAGTTGTACCCATGACACTCCTGTACAAATGAGAGTGTTCAATTTAAGAAGAGTCGATTGGCAATAGACAACCTTGTGGTGGTCTCTCAGGGTTCGACTGAGACAGACACGATGATTGAGGCCATTTTGGACATCTAAATAGATTAGCAGTTCAAATGAAAATGGTTTTTATAGAGAATCCAACGGTTCAGTTCCTCTGTTAGGTTTAGATTCATAACCTAACTATTTTTTGAGAACACCTATGCCAATATAACTTATCATGGCAAGCAACACAGTTTTTATCCAGAATGTCAATTGCAGAGAGAGCATTCCTGAAAAATAAGTAGGAAAGCCTGAACTAGACACACTTAAACACTAACTAATAAACGTGGTGGTTCTGCCTCATGAGTCATGAATACCAAGACTCTTTACAGAGATATATATATATATATATATATATATATATTTACTGGCAATTAACAAGAGTTACCATACATACACAAGAAACAAACTTTCATCCTTATGAAGATGAAACTTTAAATACCCAGAATGCATGTTTTTGAACTGAATATTAAGATGCTACTTACAAGAAGAAGTTGAAGATGGAAGTCTATTGGGGTGAAGAAAACGGGATTGAGTTGGAAAACCCCACTTGAGATTTAACCTGAAGACCATATCTTCTTTAAGATGTTTATGGTTGGTTTGATGATGATGATGTTGTTTTGGAGGAAGAAAAATAAAGGAATGGTGTCCATTAAAACATAAAATAATAATAAAGTGGAAAACGGCTTAGGCTACTAGAACATTGTGAGGAAGGAAGCAATTCCAAGTTTGCTGTTGTTATCGGCTCTCCACCACCGGTTTTCCATCTTTTATTTACTGGGTATTTGGGTTTATGAACTTTTAAATTTCACTGTTTTCTTTTCTATTTTTTAAATACAATAAAAAGGGAGAGAAGGAAAAAAAATAAATAATGGTCTTCCATCTTTTCTTTACTGGGAATTTGGGTTTATGAACTTTGAAATTTCACTGTTTTTTTTTCTTTAAATACAATAAAAAGAGAGAAAAGGAAAAAATAATAATAATATTCTTCAAGAGTTGAGTTTAAATTACTTAAATCTTTTCATCTCAATAAAATTTTCATAATTAATTTTAAAAATATTATTATTTTTTATTTAAACCTTTTTCATTGAAGTTTAATTTATTTTGGAGATACATTTAGAAATTTGCAATAATATTATAAAATAAATAAATTTAAAATTAGATTTTTGATTCATGATATAGCTTTGAAGAGATGTAAGTAAGGCTGCAAATAAGCCTAGCTGAGTCGAGTCGAGCTTTTAAAGGCTTGAGCATGGCTCGTTTAAAATTTGGCTAGCTCGAGATTGAGTCAAGCTTTCTATAGAGCTTGAAATCGAGGCTCGAACTTGGCTCGTTTAGTTAAACAAGCTTAGTTTGAGCTCGAGCTCAGCTCGTTTATGAAGCTAACTTGGACCGGGCTAAGCCGAGCTGAGCCGAGCTTTTTTATCGAGCCTGAAATTTAAGTTTGAGTTCAACTCATTTGGACAGCACGTTTTCTATTTTTTTTAATCTAAAATATAACATATAAATGTTACTATAATATATATACTTTATTATTAAATATAAATTAGTTTTTATTGTTTTCTTTTGTAATTATAGATAATATATCATGCATAAAAAAAATTCACAAATCTGTTAACGAGTTTATTAACGAGTTTGTTAATGAGTCCAGTCACGAGGCAGTTCACAAGCTAGTTCAAGAGCCAGCTCGCGAGCTTAAATCAAAGCTTGGACTCAACTTTTTTACTAATCGAGCTCAAGTCGAACCGAGCCTGAAGCGAGCCAAGCTCGAATAGCTCACAAATAGCTCGACTCGTTTGTAGTCCTAGATGTATGATTGGATAACATGTAATTAAATTAAGAGTCATCACATATTAATAAGGTAATGGTTAAAAATAAATGGAAAATTTAATGACTTGCATAAAATATCTCGTATACTATAAAAATATAATTTAAAAAAAAACCTAGGTTTTAGGGCGTTTTTATATATTATTAGATTTTTTTTTTCAAATTTGAGAATTGTATGGGTATGGGGAACTTGGTCACTTTTGCCACCTTTACAAACAATGATTTTTACATGATTATAGATAAACTAACTCTTTGAATAAGGCAATTTAGAAACATGATTTAAGTTTAATGGAAATATTTTAAAAAATTGTATGATTATTGATCCGTACATATAAAATTATACAAATGCAAACTAAATAAAAATATTTACTAAATTACCAATGCTAAACCATGTTTTGTAAAAGTGATTTAGTAATTTACAAATATTACATATAAATCGCATGTTATAGACGCAATTCGTATACAAACATGAATTGCATCTATAAGTGATTCATATATAAATATTAGTGAATTACACCTTATACATCCGATTCACTTTAAATAATAATGAATCGCCCTTTAAAGTTGTACTCAGCACTATATGACTTCTGACCAAGGTTGTTAGAACCGGCCAGGACCTGCGAGTTCGAACCAGTTCGACTGGAACTGGAAATGAAGGTGGGCCGGGTTCGACAGTTAGCTTGTTTTTGGCGAGAACCGGATTAACCCGGTCGATCCGGGCTGTCGAACAAGGTTGAACCGGTCGACCAGGACTAGTTGATTCGGATCCAGAAAAATAAAAATAAAAAAATTAGAAATTTAAATATTTATTCATACTTTATTATAAATTTATAAAATATAATTATTAAATCATATTTATTTAATAATTAATTGATGAATTTGATCCAAATATAGATTTAATTGAGTGATTACACACATATTGGTCTTTTATAATTAAATTATCCATTATATTTTTATTTTTTGTGACCCTGATTCGACCCCTGGTGGAACCCGGTCCGACTCTCGACCCCTGACCTCTTAGCTTGTCCGGGTCAAACCCCGGTCCGATTCTGACAACATTACTTTTGACTGAATCATATCTCTAAAATGTAACTATTGTATAAAATTGTAAATCACATTTTTAACATGTGATATAGCATTAGTAATTTTGTAATTAAAATTATGTGATTTGTATTTAAATAATTTTTTTTAAGTTTATAGACACACGTTTCACATGAAATACTTTAAAAAAAAAAAAATCATACAACCATAATGTAATTTACAAATCACATGTTTATGACGTGGTTTTACTTGCTCATATTTCACATGCTGTTGATCATGAGAAGTTTTAAAACAACTACATGGAAAAGATGTGAATTATAAATTGCACGCTTCATGTAATCAATTGCTTGCTTATAATGCTCGTATTTCTCATGCGGTTGATCGTGAGAGGTTGTAGAACAACTGCATGGAGAATATGTGAATTATAAATTGTACATTTCATATGCATCCCACGTACGCAATTTTACCCTTGTTTCTAAAAACATGCTTTAGCCAAGCATTTTGAAATTTTATTTTTTCAAAAAGGATGAAGTCACCTATATCTTGGAGCATACAAGTAAGCTTTGTACCCTTCCTCTAGGCTTTACCTACTAGACTCAGGAGTTCTACTTCTACATACTAAATTCTAATTAAAGTAACAATATTTTTCGTTCATGGCACTTATACCTTGTTTAACACCGTTAAAATGTATACATGAAATGACCAATGGTGTATTGCCAAGTACCACATGTCATGCAGCTATTTGGGAAAAAATTTTCAATCCTACCTGAAATAACATGTGGAAAATTCGAACACATTAAATCCAATTTGTTAAAAGAAAAATAAATAAATAAATAGACCATTACTGACTAACATGAGTTAGTGTATTTAGTGCTAAAGATATTGGTACACAAACTCTAATCCTATGTTGTGAAGGATAGAGAAGAGAACCAATCGAAGGAGAATCAAATGAGTTTTATAGAAAGGTGGAAAACCTTTATGTTTGTATTCCAAAAACCTATTCCCTCATGTAGCTCTAAAATGACCTGTTCTTGAAATGAGTTGTCCAAGGTATGGAAAAACCTTAAATAATTCCCTAATTTCCTATATAGGAAACCATAGAATCTAAAATATGTACAAGGTACATGTTTTTTTTAATGATTTTATATAGTTTTTAAATTTCTAACATTTTTAGTTTATTCTTCAGCATTTTATCACATATATTGTGTGAAAACCCAATGTTTCTTGATACGTATATCCCTAATTTGTAGATTATGATAAATAAATGCTTTGATAAAAGGATCTTGGGGATTCAATAGTTGTATTGGGGGTTCAAATTTCCCCATTAGGTTTCAAAACGACGAGGATGGGAATGTTTTTCTTAGAATTAGGGTCTCATATATCTTCTAGTTAGAGTTTCCTTTTCCTCTAAGTTTGAATTTGCCTATACTTTACTTTTCCTAACTCTCTAAGATTAACTAGGCTTAAACAATGAGTGTAGATGAAAATTTTAGCTATTTTCAAATTGAACAACAACTCCATTACACTTGGAATTCATTATTAAGAACTAATGTGACACATGTCATTGTCTAATTGTATGAAATGTCCACTTAAGCAAATGAAAACTAAGGGATTTGACGGAAGCATGAACAACGTGCATGATAAAATTTTTTTTTGGTATAAAATTGATAAATTTCAAAGTTTAAATAATTAATTATGCATTTTCTAAAAGTTTGTGTACCTATTAGTGATATTAACCTTATTTATAATAACAACTATAAATAGTATTTGTATAAAGTTTTAATATTGGAGGATCATATGAATTTCCTTTTAAGAATATGACATTTTGCATTTCTTATCCAAAAATACAGTAAAGATGAAAAAAAAAATTATTGCATGAGTTATACTCAATTATAAACAATATACAATGTAATAAAATAAATAAATTATATAATATTTAATTTATATAAAATACACCATATAATTTTTTAATACAAAAAAATTAATTTTTAAATATTAACTAAAATTCCAAATAAACGCCCTAAAGTCTTAATAATCAGTTAAATTTCTCTAACAATGCTATACAGTTCATAATGATTAATTAAATTTTAGGAAATACCAAAAATTGATATGAATAATTAGAATTTAAAAAAACACCTTCATTATTATGAGAACTTAGTTTAAATGTATTATCAATAATTATTTTATAGTAAAGGAGCTCTAATTTTTAATTTTTCAAATAAAAATACAATAGATTCATCATTTTAGATTTAATATTATTGAAGATATTGAATAATATAACAGCATTGAAAGCATGTCTTCATGTCTCATACTTAAAATCTCACTTTCAACACACAATTCTACTGAAAATTAAAATGATATTTTGAACATATGATGTTTCTAGCATTATTTTAATTTTTTTTGTATGTTTTCAATTGGAAAAATGTATTTTTTCCGCAATTAATTGCGCTTAATATTGCTGGAAGTTGTGAAGTTACGTGATTTTCAATTAATACCGCACAGAAATCAGCTTTTTATTAGTTGTTAAGAAAATTATTTTATTATTTATTAGAGCTGCCTCTTATAAAAAGAAAAAAGAATCGTTAGGAATTTTTTATCTAATTCTATAGATTCATTCTCAACTAAATACAAGACAACCAGCTTTTCATAAATAATTAAAAATATATTTTCAAAATAGCAGTTGATATTTATTTTCATTTATCATGAAAACCATTATTCCATTTAATGTTAGAAAAATAAATTCAAATAATCCTAAAAATTATTTTTTCTAAATTAAAAATGTGGTTTCTAAAAGATGAAATAATCAAACATAATTTAAAATAAAACTTACATAAATTAAAAAAAAAAAAACATAGTTTTCTTATATAAAAAAGTTAAAAAGGGGGACACAATATAAATGGGATAAAGTCAACACAAGCATGTATACTATAAAAATTTGATAATTTGATGTCTAAAGTTTATTTTTAGACAAAAAAAATATTTGTACTTTTAAAGTAGAGGCAATTTAGTGCCTTTGTTAATTCAAAAGTAACGGTCATTACTTTAATGTGAGCATTGCTAATGTGGATTAGTTTTCCCTTTTCTAAATTCACATATGCTGCATAAAGTAGTGAAATTACCTAATTTATTCAATAATTAAATTTTCATGTAAATATAATACTAGTTCTAAATATTAAGTTTGAAGTAATTTTTATATATGAAAATGAATGTGTAGAAATAGGTTTGATATACTATGTTTATTAATGTAAATTATTGATGTATATGTATATGTGTGATGAGATTAATGTTATTGTTTTATGTATGTTAATATATGTATAATATAATTAATGTTTGTATCTTTGATGAATTAATATATATGTGTTATGCTTAAATTTATCAAAACAACTTTTGATATGCCTAAAAATTTGTTAACGTAATTTTTTCAAGAAGTTAAGCCATTTCCAAGCTCAAACTAAATTCAAATTAGCTCCAAATTAAGCCAAACTCATATATACCCCAAAAGTCAAACTTAGGATAGATATAAGTTCCAAATTTGATCAAATAGAGCCTTTTTTTGGCAACCCACAAAATTCATACAAAATTTCCACGTTTCTTTTCCTTCTTTGTTCTTTCTTTCTTCAAAACATAAGCCCTATACCTTAGCCAAAAACAAGCTCTTGGATTCAACAAATTCTCTAAGCCAAAGCCTCTTCATGCAAGTTAATGCAAGTATAAGCTCTTTTTTTTTTCCCTTGTAATATAGATATAAAATCCATGTTAGGATGAGTTTATTGTCATATGACTTTGAGTGGTTTTATGTATTGATAAATGTCAAGTTGTGTTTTATTGTTATATGAACTTGTTTATGGGTTATAGAAGTAGTGAGAAGTGTTGGTGAAGATTGAAGTTGATTTTGAATAGTTAAGTTTAAGGTGAAGAGTAGGAGAGGTTTGATGTAAATGAAGTAGTTTGATGTATTGAAATGATGTTCAAAGTTGCTAGGATTGATTAATGTAGATAGAAGATAATGTATGAAGTTAAATATGTGTTTGAAGAAGGATTAAAAGCGTTATAGGTTATAAATTTTGAAAGTGAAAAATAGGAGAAACAAACACTTTTCAAACAGGTCTGTTTTTAGTGTACACCGGCATTTGGTACTTCAACGCCGCCAGCGTAGAGGTGGTATTGGATGAGAACAGAACCAATTTTTCTAATGCTGCTTATAACGCCACCGGCTTTTGTAAAGAAATTGGCCAGCATTTTTTTTCAAATCGTACGCTGGCTATTAGGATTTCAATGCTGCCCGCCTTTAATCGGCGTTAAATGCGAATAGAATCAATTTTCTTAACACCATCGGCGTATAATTCCAATGATGTCGGCGTTCAGCTCAATTTTGCCCGTGTAAATAGGCCGCGTATCCCCTGAATTTTACAAATTCAACCTTCTTCAATTGTCCTTCTTTACTTTATATATAGTCTATGAATCTATAAGCTATATAACCATGTTTTATGTATGAATTAAATGATAAAATTATATATTAAGTTCATTGAATCTCCTTGTATAGTTAACTTATGATTGTGTTGTATATATATATTCTACGTTCAATTATTGATTTGTTTTGATATTTCTTATTTTAGTTAAAGGTTCTTCAGTTAATTCCCCTCCGAGTGAATATAGTAATACACTGTTGGGTACAGATACGTAATAGTTTGCTTATTGTATGCTAGGAATAGGTATTATTAAATTTGACTTAATTCAATTCGATTTAATACCTTGATGAATTGGATGTCTATTACACTGTTTAATCTGGTCCGAAGGGCAACAAACTTGTCATGATGCAATGGTATGTTAGTTAGGTGCTTAACCTAAGTTATGATGCAATGACTTTACCATGATGTCATGGTACGCTATGATACAATAGCGATTTGTTTATGGTTAAGCGGATAGCTGATGAAGATAATAGTATTCGAGTAACATTTGCTTAAACTTAAGGGGAAATGCCATGGTTTAGTTCAAAGTTTATGGGGACTTGTGAACTAGATCCATGTTGTGGATTGAGTTTGAGTAGAGTCGGACAACAGCTTTTGAACCCTAAATGAAGCAATTTCTTTATACAATTGATATAGGAGATGTAAGTATTCGGATTGCTGATATCAACTCCCTGAGCAGCTACTGTTACTCAGGACCCCTTAACAAGATAATGACTTGACCGTTGATGCATTTTATTTGAATTAAGTTTGCTTAACAATTTGTTTTTGTATTTGTTATTGTGTACTGAGCCCTTGGCTTACTTTGCTGCTTTGTAGGTATTGAAGATGAGTTGTATGATGATATGATACGAGTCAGATTTTGAGAGGTTTATGAACGAGTGGGACAAGTAGGACTCGAATACCCTTGGATTTAGGAGAAGCTTTTATTTAAAGCATGATTCTCTATATAAGAGGCTTGTTAAATAAGCCTAAGTTGTAAAAGACCTTAAGATCTCTTTAGGTTATCTTTTGTACCAAGAACAGCTTGTAAATTTGTAGTGTCTTATATTGACACTAAACTTTATACATATAATTTATATATGTATGGATTACTTTTATTAGCAATCTTGTTTTGTTACAAGTTGTTTATAAATGTTGATTTCTCTCAATGATGATTTTGATAATAACAAAAAATGTTATGTGTGTACTAACAAAATTCATTAAGCATGCAGTAATCTGGTAAGATTTTATAAATGTTTAAGGACATAACTCAGAAAGTGTTTCAGAGAATGTTTAACAATGGTTTTCACATACAAATAAGTTTTCAGAGAGTGTTTTAGAAGGAAAATCAGTGTTTTACAAAGGGTTGTATATCGATCAGAAAGTGTTTCACAAAGTAATTATAATGACTACAAAAGGTTGAATACTGATCAAAAGTTGTTTCAGAAGGCAATTTACAAAGTTTTTGAGATATGTAAAAATCACAATTATGAAGGACGAATGATTTTCTAAGCAACATAGATTGAAGACCCAACATCAAAGTGAATGTATTTGGGTAATGCATTCAATAATGTTCCACAAAGTTGGTACAATTATCCAAAGGAGATTTAAGTTATATGGATTAAGGATTGTTCTTTCAAGATTTAAGTGTCAGTAAATTTGATCAAACAATTCTCATAAACTATTAGTTTTAGGACAACCTTACATATAATGTGAAAATGTTATATGTGATTGGGGACTCGATATACTAAATCTCGAGATTTAGTGGGTCAGGTCTTTACAAGTAGGGTCAACAAGGCTAAAACATAATTTTAAATTGTACTTGCCCTTCTTCCTCTCTTTTGCTATTGGCGGCTTCTTGCAATTTCTTCTTTTTTTTTTCCCCCCTTAAATTACTTGTGCTACTGGTAAGTGTATGGAGATGACGACTTTTACTTTTGGAAATGAGAGAATAGTGAAGGGGTTTCAAATTTATTGCGCAAACATTTAATTATTAAGAAAGGAGAAGACTAAGAAGTGACAAAAAGAAGTTGGATCGTGAGAGATTGCGAGAATACATGAAAAGGGTTTGGAATTTGTGGAGCAAACATTTGATTAAAAAGAAAGGATTGGGAAATGACCAGAGTGAGTTGAATCCTTAGGGATCATCAATAAGATCAATATTTGAATGTGTGATTGTCATTATACAATGAAGAGCTTATGATGAGCTGCTGATTGAATTAAAAGACATCTCCTATATTACTTAAAGCTATCTTAATTTTGTTTTAGCAGTGTCATCACGGAATCTAAGATCATGTTGCTTTATGGTTTCATAAGTTTGAGAGTCTCTAGCCTCAAGAACTTTGCCAAATGCTTTCAATTTTCATCTTACTACTAGTAGATAAGGTCAATTTTAGTTTGTTTTAGGGTCTAAATTCTCCACAAAATTCTAAAAGAACGTTGATAACATTATTTTGTTTTTTGTCATACAATTTTTCAATCCCTTGAGCTCCTTTCCCTTGCATTCCATTCCTTTTTTATAATGACATTATTAACTTTTTCCTCTGTCGCTGGGGATATGATTTGTCGATATGATATAAGTTGTTTCGGCAATGTCAGTATGTGATGGTCACTTCCTTGCATGTAGCTTGAAGAATCTAGTGAAGGATTGACATAGATGGTCATTAAAAGAAACGAAAAACATATTAATAATAATGCATCAGAATTTCATGACCCCAATGTATATAAAATGGAAATATACACCAACCACCTTCATCATCATGGAAAATCATTGCCAGCACAATACAGCATTAATGAGATACAAATATACCTGCCTTAAAGAATGTAGTGATCGGATGTAAGATAAAAGAACAAAAATAAAACTTTCAAATCCATTAGCATCGAATACGAAATATATATTTTAGCTTTTCTATTATTGAATACTTAAAATAAGGGGTGTGAGTTGGTTATAAAAGTAGTAGAAGGGATAATGATATTTTCTTTGTTTTATTTTTCTTTGGCATTTTCTACTAAAACAAAACAAATATTATTAAGTCCGTCTAAATTTTACTTCCATGCATAATATCACTAAGATATTGAGCTTATATTTTATTATTTTATAATCATTTTTGGGTAATTTATATTGATTATCATATTGCTTAACCAATTTCTGTAATTATATATTTTTTTCAATCTTGAGCAGTTTCGATTTTTATATTGGAGCACCCACCTTTCTGGGACAGGCTCCTCTAGTTTTATTTCAAGATCCATGAAGATACTATATTTGTAGCTTACAGGCTCCTCTAATTTTATTTTAAGATCCATGAGGATACTGTTGAAATTAATGGAAGCTAAATTACCTCTACATTAAAAGTATAGGTATTTTTTTTGCCAAAATAAACTTTAGGCACCAAATTGCAAAACTTTCATAGTAGAGGCACTTGTGGTGCCTTTATCTCCAATATGAAAAAGGAGGATATATTACACTTGAAACATGGGTTAAGAGAAAAAAAAATACAAAATTGAAAAAAAAAAGATTTAAAATGAATTGAAATATTATTATATTATTAATAAGTTATTTATTATAGTTCTAGGAATTGAACTGTATCCACTGCTTTATTGTCACAACACCTTGTGACACAATGTAAAAGTGTTATATTGAAATCGTGTTTTTAGAACACAATTTTAGTTTTCCTTCTTTTTTCTCCGCCATTCAATTTTAGTTCATTTTGAAATTGTATTTTCAACTATTATATTCCAATAATTTATTTTCTTCACATGGAAATACTTTCTAAAATTTGCACTTATTTTTTTCTTTAGCCTTTATATATTTGGCTCAATACCGTATATATTGTTGGTTTATATAAAAATTTAAGGGTGAATGTCACATTTAATTTGTGAACTTTGTCAGTTTATGTAATTAACTACCCAAAGTTTAAAAATACCAATTTACCACTTAAACTTTGTTCACTTCACTTTTGCAATTAACTGCCTTAGCTTTGCCAACTTTTACAATTAACTACCTAAACTTTATCTATTTTTACAATTAAGGTACCACATCTAGGTACTATAAATAAAAACGAAAAGTTTATAAGTAGTAAATTAATATTATTAAACTTCAAGTAGTTTATTACACAGATTAGTAAAGTTTATATAGTAAATACAACATTTATCTAGAGGTAGGCATATGGGTTTAGTGGGCTAGCCCAAGCGTAGCCTCGAGCTAAACAGGCCAAAATAAATTTATATTTATATTTTTGAATTTTTATTTTTTTATGTTAATTTGTGTAGAAATTGGAACATTTAAGTATTTTAGGGTCATATGTATCAATTAATTTTATAGTTATTATAATTACTTATATATAAAAACGAGTTTCTAAAATAATTTATAATCACGTTTAAGCCAATAAATATATACTTAAAAGTAATGTTATAATGCTGGTGTATATTAATCCATCCTCTTCCTCAACATATCACAAAAAATCAATAATATGTTATTACATTATTTCTTTTAACTTGAAAATTTTAGGTGGTTCTTAAACTTTTTCATTTTTTTTTTTTTATACTTGGACCTAAGACCAACTTGACCCGTCATGGGTTATCCCATTGGCTAAATAAGCTGGGTAAAATTGATCCGTTCTTAAACAAACCAAAAAATTTAGCCACAACTTTTTTTTTTTTTTGAGACAACTACAAGTAAATAGACCGGTCTGCATGTCTTGGCCCATATTTTTAGTTCTACATTTACCCAAAATTTAATTTGGATGTGTTCATTTGATCGTATTTTGGTTAGTTTGACATCTTATTTTTAGTGTTTTCAATTAGAAGTTTGTAAAAAAACAAAAAAAAAAAAACAAAAATAGATAAAAAAATTGAACATTTCTCTAGAACCAATCAAACAAATAAAATATAGGTGAAAATCGAGGAAATTACATGATTACCAAGTCGCCAAATAAAGATCACATAAATACATATTAGACAAAAATAATTACCTAAATAGCGTCGTTGTATCGCATGTCCAAAATGAGATATTGAATATTTTTTTAGTATTTTTGTGAGATATGCAATAATATATGTGTATCGTATATCCAACATGCGATATATAAGCGTATCGCAACTTGCATAGACGATACACATATCGCTTGTCTAAGATGTGATACACAAATTATCATAGGATGTTGTATCTCATCTTGTTTATACGATACACATATAAACGTGTATGATTGACATATGAATTAAACAATATACAAAATTGTCGGTTAAACGGCTGGCCATCACCTCCCTACAAATTTAATTATAGAACCAATACAAGTTAAAATCAAGTGAAAAAAAAAAAAATCATCACACAGTCGCAAAAAAACTAGGAGAGAAGTCACCGGAAACTTTTTTCTCTTCATTCCTTTCCTTTTTCTATTCTTTATCTTTCCCTTTTTTTTTCTTTCTCCAATGAACCCAGAAAAAAAAAAAAATACATATCTGATACAACCATAACACCCTTCAATTGTGCTAAAATTTTTGAAAAGACAAAACTTTAATATAAGATGGTGAATTTACAATGGTTGGCAACATGAAATCACTGGTACATAAAGGAATGGAAAAACTCATGAAAACACAATGTTTAGAGATTTTAAAGTATGAGTGAAAAATGATAGAAATCAATGGAAATCTACATAAACTCCTTTACTTTTCTTCTCTCCACTTTAGGAAAGAAAAGGGTAGTAATAGACCAAAATGAAGTAAAATTATCAAAACACACTTAAAAGTATAGTTTAAAAAGTAAAGTAAGATGTTTTAGTATATAAATATTCCATTCCTCTTGTCATATTTGATCAAACAACATGAAAAGAGGAAAAACTCATCCCACTTCCTTTAATTTTGATCTAATGAATTCAAACAAACCTGTCCTTAATGGGATGGTACTAACTTTCATACAGGTGCTGCATGGCTGTCGTCAGCTCGTGTCGTGAGATGTTTGGTCAAGTCCTATAACGAGCGAAACCCTCGTCTTGTGTTGCTGAGAAAACAAAAAATAGAGGCAACATTTTCTTTCTTTTCTTTCCTTTTCACCCATTTCTACCCTTCTTAAACTCTAGATCCTCTACGCGATTCCTATTGCTTCTTGAAGTCTCAAATTATTCTACCACCACCGGTTCCTATGACTCTCAATCTTTTCGTTTTATTTATTTATTTTGGCCAGTAACATTTTCGTTTTTCTGATCTTCATTTTACTTAACCAGATTATTTGTTATCACAGGAAAGCTCCTTTACCCATGCCGTCGTTAATAATTACTAAAATAAATGCTAAGAGATGAATAATTATTCGTATTTATTTTAATAATTATCAATGATGGAATTTATTATCATTTTTTTTTACATGTGTACTACCACTAACAATATTTTGTTTTTCATAAAACTCACCTCTTAGTAATGATGAATAATTATCTATATTTATTTTAGTAATTATTAACGATATAATTTATTATCATCTTTTTGCGTGTGTACCTGTAAACCCCTGTTTTCTAAGCCCTAAACCTTAAGTCGGAAAATCTACCGGAGACCTTAAATCAACAAATCTTGAGCGAAACCCTACAGTTTAAATCCTGAAAACCCGAGTTCGCAAATCGAGGAGTCGAAAAATAATTAAAGTGTTTAGGATAGTCCGTAATAATATTTGAATTATTAAAAAGATTAGATCGGTTAATTTCGGCTTATTTCGAACCCGTTTGGATACTGCTTGGAAAGCGTGTCCCGGGGCTCGGAAAATTAAAAATATATCTTTAATATTTTTAGACTCGTATTTTTATAAGGATTTCAAAAATATCAAGTTTAGAATTTTTCGGATTCTAAAAATATCAGTTATAGCTCATATAAGCTTATTTTACTCTTACCGGTAACTAAATTGTTAAATTTCTAAAAAATTTAATTGATTATTTTATTTAAATCATAAAAATTCTGCCACTTAAATAAAAATATTTTTCTTAATTTATTTTATATATTTTCTTATTCAAAAAGCCACTTTATCAACCCATATCTCAAGTACACATACATTATCATTACTACACATTATTATGTCTTCTTTTGCTTTTTCTTACACTTCCATTTCCCAAAATTTGCAGCTGCCCATTCCCCATAAAATAGCCACCTTTCATTATTTTTGATCAATTATTTGATATTTTTAAAGTCTATTTTAGTTAGAAATAGATGCAACTTGTTACACATTCAAAAATATAAATTGGAAATCAACCACACACACTCCACACCCTCAAAATCACGACCAGCCCCTCCCCTTGTTGCAGCTGCATGTTCTTTTTTTTTTTTTTAAATTTATTTAACACTCTTACATCTCTATTTAAGCATCTTATTCTCTCTCTCTTTCATTTTTACAAACCCTATGTTTTTCCTCTCTCTTTTTCCCTCTCTTTTCCTCTTCTTCCTTGCCTTGTTCTTCTGAAAACAAGCTGTCCCCATTTTTTCTTTCTTGCTTCCACATATATTTCTTGCAATTATTTGAGGTAATCTTTCCCTTTTTGGCTCTTATAAGATGTTCTAGGATGATACCATGGGTGTTTCATGCATCAAAGGACATTCCACAAGCTTAAAAGGCTATGGATGATGATGCCAAGAAGTGAAACACTCCTCTAGATGATGATCTCTTTTGTTCTTAGTATTTTTGTTATATGGAAGGCTTGTTTATCTTCTTGTTTTTGTGATAGCTTGTAGATCTAGAGTTTTATTAAGCTTTAGTTATGTTTATGTGTAGATCTAGAAGTTTAAGGCTACTACTAAGTTTTTCTTATGCTTTCATGGATATATTTGAGTAGATCTTAGATTCAAGTTGGAATGAAAAAGTAAAATTCGTAACTTGTCAAGGCTCCATGTTAAAAACCCTCTTCCAAGTCTTAAAATAGAAGTTTTTGTTAAGAAAATGAAGGTATGATATATATCATCAAGACTTCATCTTACAAGAATCAAAGTTTATTTTCAAAAACAAAAATTGTATTTTCGGATCAAGACAAAGACCTAAAATAAAAACATGTTTTTCAACTCACAAATGAGGATTTTATTCAAGAAATGAAGGGTTCTTGAGATATAATATGTAATGGGTTGTTTTCCATAGTTTTGATGAATTTTCTCAAGAGATATGTCCAAAATAAATTTATGAAAATTCGGATCAAGACCAAGACCTATTTTTGGAACCCATCATTCAACCTTAAAATGAAGATTTAGACAAACATATAAAGGGTTCTTAGTATAGATATCTTAAGGAATGAATTTTCATAAGTTTAAATGAGTTTTCCTAAAAGGTATTGCTTAAATCAAGTGCTTTGTAGAAGACAAAATCTAGGTCTTGTTTTCATTGTAAATTTCAAAGTGGAAATTCGTAATTATGAGGAGACCAATTTTGAAAACCTTCTTTTTGATCTCAAAACAAGTATTTTATATTGAAAATGGAATGCTTTGATGATACATAATATAGGAAAAATTATTTTCATTGAACTAAGTGAGTTTTAGTAAAGGAATTACTCAAAACAAGACAATGAGTTTCAACTTGTGAATTTCGGTTTTATGAATATGGATTCTTAGAAGTTTCTTTTGAACATTATGTTTGGGATTAGATAAGTATGTAATCTCTTAATTTTGTTTAGAGGATCTCCTTGCAAGTTTAGGACTAATATGAGTTAACCTAAGTAGTTAAATAGAGCAGATATGGCAATTTTTCACAAAAGCTCAAATCTGGAATTTTCGCAACCCTATTGTACAGTATGTTTCCGACCCCTAAATGACCTTAAGTGTTTGAATTAACCTTGGAAATAGATAGCTCTTTCGAAGTAGGTATAAATCGGTATATTATAAGCTATTCCGAGTTAAAATGAGTTAGATATGACCTTTTTAAGTTAAGGATTCAACCTAGGCGGAAATTGACGGACTTAGTAAATAAAATTGTTAAGTTTAATAGAACTTCATAAGAGATACTCATTGAGGGTATTCTTTGTACCTAGGTGAATTGGAGGACGGGTTACCACTTCCCGAGGACTATTACGACTAGAGGATTTTCACTACATGGACAAGTGAGTTCATTTCTCAATTAATTATGCTCTTGGATGTGCTTGTAGTAGTAGTGGCATTAGACTTAGGAAAAGACAAAATTATGATTGAATGGTGATCTAAACTTGCATGAATGAACGATAAGTATATCGAGGCAAGCTTTGTTGTAATAATCTTGTATGAGCTACTATAGATTTGGAATGTCTGAAAATTATATGGTCACTTTTAAATTATCTAAGTAATATGTCATGATTATATGAATAAACTGTACATGCATATCACGTAGTGAGTCTTATATCATTGTCGAGTATGTCTTTGGTGGGACAAAGGTGTACTTGGGAGGCAGCGGGTCTTTAATGAAAGGGGACTAGGGTCGCATGACTTATGGACCACCCCATTCGAATAATGAAACTATGGTTGCATGACTTATGAACCAACATTAAAAATTGTGGTTGCATGTCTTATGGACCACCCCACTTAAGATTGAGACAATGGTTGCATGTCTTATGGACCAACTTTGGAATTGTAGTTGCATGACTTATGAACTACCCCAAACCCCGAATGGAGGGCGTAAATTCATTCACTTATGACTACCGGAAAGTCATATGCTTGTTTGCTCATATGCTTGCGCATTCATATGGTTGCTTAATTATAACTTGCTTGTATAGATATTTTAGCTTGGTCGGGCATGTTACTTGAAGAAAATGAATCTCACTAAGCATTAGCCTATACCCCAACAGTTTTTGTTGCAGCGTTCCTATTTTTGGATGTTCCGAGAGGACATTATGTGCAGGTTTATCACATGGAATTAAAGAGCTTTTGAGGAAGTCGGGACCTAGTGTAGGCGTGGACTTCTAGGAAAATCTCTTTAACGTGAATTCATATATGTGTAATTGGAGCTAAACGATGTAGACTCCTATTATTTTGGCAGGGGTATGCCCCCTTGGCTTTTGTAAAGTTTAATTGTTTATCTTGTTGTGATTTATATTCTTAATGCTATGTATGCTTTCTTAAGACTACTCGAATCAAAGTGCGATCCTAATAGTTGTGAAAGTACACCTTACACTCGATATGTAAACTTATGGGATGACTAAGGTGGTCATACTTAAGTTTAAGTATCGCTTGTGGTGGACTGTCGCGTTTAAGGTACCCTTTGGGGCGTGACAGTACCACCACCAGAAACATTGTGTTTCCTATTCGTTCATGTTACTTGGTTTCCTCCAACAAATCAGCCTGGGGTTGATTTTCTAATCCGCGTCCATGAAGCCTTCTAACCTTAGCCTTGGGTGTCCATTCCTTCTAAACAACCACCCTATTTATACAATACTACATCATTGAGGTCTCTTGGACCCTGAAACCTATAGGATCCGAGAGAGCTTGTCCATAAATATAATTAGCATTGTTCTTTCAAGTATGAGATCAGGATTTGATCTAAGCTTCTATGGAACTTCAGCACTGACACTACTAATCCTTCAGGACAAGTCACTCCCCCATCAGTCATTAATAAAATGGAACCAAACCAAGCCAAGTCCCTAGCCATCTTCTCCTTCAGACTCCACTTACACCAAAAGGCTGCCACTTTTAACAGTTACTCTTTCAAAGTATGAGATTAGGATTTGATCTAAACTTAGAACCTCACCAATGACAGTTTCAATCCCCCAAGAAAACTCACTACTTTCCCCTCCCCCCACCCACACCACCCCACCCCGGGCCCGGGCACCTCCCCCCCCCCCCTCCCCGAGGGTCATCAATAAAATGGAATTAAATCAAGCTAAGCCCTTAGCCATCTCCTTCAGGCTGTTGCTTTTAACAGGTTTAATACATGTCTATCATTATAAACAAAAAAATTATCAATATTCAATAATTAAATCGTGTAAAAAATTATCAATATTCAATAATTAAATCGTGTCTAGAAAATGGGATGAAAAGATTTATATATAAATCGCAGTTGTTAATTACAATATCAAGTTTTAATACTATACATACAATACATTTATAAAAAGCAATCCCGCAATATACCTACAATAGCTAAATAAATAAAATTCTTGGAAACGTTTCCCTTTGATTTTGGCTTCAAGAAAACCAAAACCACTTTTTCTGTCTCCTCTCTCTCACTCTCCTTTTCTTTTTGACTTTTTCCTCTCTCACTCTCTCTCCCCTTCCTCTTCTGTCTCTCTCTCCTTTCTCTTTCTCTCTCTTCTCTCACTTTTTTTTTTTTTCCCTATTGGCATATCTCGCGAATATTGAGGTTAATATTTATTTTTATATCCTATTGATAAGATGCAGTTTTAATAATGTATATAGTAATTATTTTCAATTTAATCTTATCAGAGTAATTATTTTCAATAAGCGCCTCAAAACTATAAATTATTTCACTTTTAACTGTCACCAAACCCATACATAACTCAGAATGCCGTATCTTTTACTGTACAAACTACAACGCTTCTCCATCATGCATCATAAACATTAAGACAATTACAACAACAACTATGTCGCATTTGCATCATCCAACCCTTGGTCGTGTGTTGCTGACGTGCTCTTTTCTGCAACGGAGTTGTTGCAATGTTGAAGCTGTGGAGCAGAAAATAAATTCCTGTTGCTCTCACTGCAAATAACCTGCGTATGTGAGCTTCTGCTCCTATCCTGCCATTCTCGAGATAGGCTGCCACTTTCAGGAAGCGCCAACACTATGCTAGTTGGAGCAGTGTCTCCTTCGCGGCCAGCACTGTGAACCGCACTGTCCTTTCCTCCACCGAAAGCCACTGAATCAGATAGGATATATAGTTAGTATAAGCAGCATAAAGGCGGAATACAATAAAGTCTGTTTGGATTATCTGTTTTTCATCTGTATATGTATCTGTATTAAAATGATATGTGTCAATATGTTCGATTTATATCTATTTGATATTTTCATAAGAACTGTCAATTTTTTTTATTTGTATCTATTTTTTTTATAAACAATTTGTTAGAAAAAAGGTTTGAAAAAAATATCTGTATCTGCCGAAAAAAGCTAGCCAAACAGACCCAAAGAAGCAAAAACATACAGCAATAAGTATGAATTTCCAATAATCTCAGGATATAGTCCCAGACTCCCAGTTTAAAGAAACTTATAGAATAAGTTTTGGGCCCATTCTTAATTTCTCATCATGTACGTAACCATAAACATATAGGCATATTCCTCCATGTTTATCATGCGACTCTAATTTTTCGTTCATATAACAGTTAAAAGGACCTCGTTAGTTGATTACATGGGACAAGGAATAGATTTAGTAAAATAAAATAGAAAAAAAAATATTGCTTTGATAGCGCTGGTTATTTTAACCCTTAATAAATATTCATTTCATCTAGTAAAAAGATAAAAAAAAATAAAGCTGAACCAAGAATGGATGTAAGAATGAAGTGAGGGGCCAAATGTAATTCTATCAAAATAGTTACATGCTCATATGCTAATTTCCACATAGGGTACTACAACTAATAATGTACCTGTTTGCGTTGCCATGGTAGAGGGTGTGCTTGTACTTGTTGGTGCAGCTACAGATCCCTTTTTTGTCTTTGGCTGCATGACCAAATATAATCAATTAAGATAATTCGATTACATATCCACCACAGGTACAGGAACTGATTCTCTTGGAACCATGAAGGAGAGGTTCTCCAGTCCCACTAACATATTGGACTTTTCCTGAAGAGATACCTCTCTTCCAAAAGAACTTGCCAGTGAAGGGAGAGGGGGTTGGAATCACTACAAATGATTTTATAACCAAAAATGAAATCTCTAGTGCAGCCTTCTTCATGATTTGACATCTAATTAGCATGAGTCAGGAGGCATGATGCTCCCATACCTTAACATTTCCTCACAGTATTTCACGGCAGCAGAAATGCTAGGACAATGACCATGCAATAGGGTATAGGCCCACAAGAGAAGTTTCCTGGGAATGCTAAGATCAAGAACTTCAATCCCCTGTGTTGCTGTTTGAAGTGCTGTTTCTGTTGCTAATCTTCTGTGAGATACCAGATAAAGGTTCACAGCATTTGGGAGTGTTACGCAGGAGCTATCCCGATAAAAGTTGTATGAGCACCTCAGGAGAGAGTTGGCAGTATCCAAATGATGATCGAAAACTTTCTTTATCACCGTGTTTTTAATTTTCGATAAAATAGGACTCCACTTCATCTCTATAGCTTTCAACTGGGTAGCATCCTCAAACTGAGAATTCCACAGTTCATTTGTTTGCAGATCAATGCAAAGCAGTGGGCTACTTTCTGATCTATCATCTGACAAATTCAGATCCTGGATTTCAGTTGATTGTCCCAACTCCAATGGGGTGATTGCAGCTAAGCTGATAATAAGAGAACGGCACCATGCAACAGAAGCATGTCTGCATACTTTTGCACAGTTACTATTTGACAACTTTGGATTCTTGAAACGCTTACGAAGCTTCTCATTAATTGCTTCAATAGTTTCAAGCTTGCTGCTTTTCTCCAGAATATGTATATATTGATGGAGATATCTACAAGAAATCACATAGTCAAAGATAACAGTGGATTCATATGAGAATTATTCACATAGATAAGAATTCAGCATTTTGGATTATCAAAATTTTAAGCCCTCCAAAGGGACAAATGAGTACGGACTGGTACTTCAATAAACTCCAAAACACAATTTGCAAAAATTCAGTTCAATAGATATGTATGCTAAGGTACATCATATTTTAAATTTATCTAAAAGCTCGTTCTTTTCCTTCGAGAAGAGTATAGAATGGCAGAAGCTCCACCCAGTCAAGTACACAAATAAAAGTGTATAAAATGTTGAGCACTTTTACAGGCTGCACAACCACCAATTAAAGGTAGCTTTTAGTAATGGTTGCGATTTATTATCGAAAGGAACACTTTTTTAAACTGTGAGGAAAAAAGTTACGGCATACAGCCTTCTCATGACATAGCATACCCATATAGGCTGCTTTCTGATGTCTCTGGGCCCTTCATCTCAGGTAGACCGCAGACATCTGGCCATATATTCCCCTGTTCCATGAACAAAGAAAATAGCTTTTCCAGTGGATAGTCAGGACTTGAAGACACTATAAGTGCCCTAATGTACCTCGCAAGCGCTACTGGGACAAGATCTTCAACACACAGTGAGAACTAAAAAAATATAAGCACGATGATTAAATTGAAAAATAGAGAACCATATGCAATTTTATAATTGGTAGAAGAGAAATTCTAAGCTATTATCAATCCTGGAGGCAACAGCATTAGGAAAAATGGAGTATTTCCATGCTGTGATGCATGGATATGAAGTCACAAAATATTCAAAATTTTAGGCAGGAAGTAATATGGAAACTTTGCTTGCCATGCTTACTACATAACATAAGCAAAATATATGAACCTTATATTTAAACCAACTGGAAACCCACGATCATTGTCAGTATTTATAGTATATCAAAGAATTTTATTTTAAAGAAAATGAAACTCATGATAGTTACCCTTTTGTCTGCCTTAATAGATATAAAAGCTTTGTCCAGTGGAAACATCTGTAGCCTCTTCCAATAATTTCAAGTAGAATAATATATATTTCCGGATGCAAGTAATGAACTTCCTTGAGCTCTCTGGCAAAATAACTTCAAGGGCTTTCTTGTTTGCAGCTACATTTGGTGTTCTACGCCTGAAGTATGATAAAGAATAGAAAATTTCTCTTGAAGTTACAGAAGAAACACACATTTAAATAGGCATGGGTAGGATTTATTAAAATAAAAAGAAATAATTTGAAAAAAAAAAAATCAGTGCTAATAGTTCATACTAAACAATGTTATTATCTAAAAAGTGGGGGAAAATCATAGCAAACAAACTATAGGTTATATTTTAATCTCAAAGTAAAAGGAGCAATTCTGCCAAGGCTAAAACAGGTGGCTTACCTCCCTTTTTTAACCATCCCGTCAATCTCCCACATGTTTATTGTAAAGGACGACCGAGATGATTTGAAACAAAAGGAAAGTTCCTCCTTTGCCCTCTCCATATCCCCACTCCTTCCTCTTCTGTAGAATCCTTGAGCAAGCATATATCTGGCCTTATGAAAATGTTTGAGATCCCCCTCGATGCATGTTTCAAGGGCAGCAAGACAATCATTATAAAGCATATTCCAGACATCTTCCAGGTGATATGACTCCTCAGTCTTTTCCCCTGCTTTTGTCTGAGAGACTTCTTCTTTATTATCCATAGGTGAGCATGAAACTTCTGGACAAATCTTATTAAGACTATCAATAGCAGCTGCTTTTGTTGACTGACTAAAGGAATAAGCAGAAACAACCTAACATGAAAGAAAGCAAACAAATTACATACAAATGAATGCCCACTAAATAGAAGGCACTAAAGTTTTGTGTGACAAGTTGGTGTAACTGGGCATTTATTTGCTAACAATCAGATCAGTCAGTGATCAACTTGTGGGACACAACATTTACTCCAACCTAAATAACATGAGGGAAGTAGATGTACAACACTATACTGTAGTAGTAAACCTTTATGGCTTCCATATTCTGTGGCCCAAATTTGCAGAGTAACTTTAGGCGTGAGGCATGCATCCTATAGACAGGGTCCACTGCTGATGGATTCAAGGCAATTGCTTTGTCATAATACGACAGATATGTCTCATGTGTACATCCAAGCTTCTCAGAGAGTTTTCCCATGTAAAATGCATGAGACCAATCTGGTCTGCCAGATAGAAAGCATAGATAATCGAGTTCAGATAATACCCAAACCAAAAGAATAGAAGCAGAAAAACAAAATTTGTGAAGCACTCGTACTTGTTTGCAAAAGCTTTTTTAAAATGTTTCATTGAGTTTTCACAGAACTTAATCCATGCTGCATCTTTTGCAGGTAGAATAGACCGCTGATCATAGAGTGGAGCCACATTCTGAATGCTGTCATAGTAGACTAGTGCCAGTAACTCATGAATCTCACACTAGTCATAAAAAAGATTAGAAGGTCAGATAAGGAAGTATATGTAGATACATGCAAGAGCTTAAAATAACAACAACAACAACAATAAACCAACTTAGTTTCAACAGGAATGGGTACAGAGACCCTTTTATGTTTCTTTTTTTTTTTTTTCATTTTTTTCTATTTTTCAGGGTGGGGGATAAAGCATCCAAAATTTCATCACATAAAATTTTATTTTACAACTAATATTCATGACGTATCAATTGCCCAAAAAATCCATGACAAAATGGGCTGAAACATGCTTTTCTTGAAAAATTTATTTTAAGCACATTTGTTCCAAATTAATATTCCGCAGCATTTGGAATTGAATTAAGAATGACAATAAAAGCACTTTCACTTACTTAGCAACTCCTTTCAAGCCTGAATTGAACATAAAAAGACCAGCAATATGCTCGGTAACAATGCCAGTCAACTGGTTTTACATCCAAAAAGCTTTGATTGACTAAATAAAAAGTTCGATCATTATTCTTCTGTTTTATGCACCAAAAATTCTGATTTCAAAATAAGTGACTTTAGACTGGGACTTCTGTTTGACTGTTGATAATCAGCAGGTCATATGTTGGCGGAGGGTAGTATACAGAACGATCAGGGAAACAAAGAAAAAACAATACTTATCTATTAATGCGCAATAGAAATACACAGAGAGAAACCTGCTGAGCTGGTGTCTTGGCTAGAGCCAGACTCATTAATAGACAACGGCGGCTTCTTCTTCGACTTGTCTCCACTCTTTGTGATAAAGTAGCATTTTTCCTCCATCCCAAGACATTTACATGCTTACTTCCATCATTTAGTAGCAAATCTACCTCCTGCATCAGCAAAATGAAAGTAAATTTCTTCGGTGAGTCATAGGCAGCAATATCAAAACTTCAGGCATCAACCTTAACATTCACTTTGGTCCAGGCTAATTGGCAGGATAGAAGGTGATTGAGTATGCTGTAAGTGAGGAAGGAATGGGAGAGTGAAACGATCAAAGTTCACCCGCTGATTCTTGTTTTCTCTGTTTCACAGAAAAGACAAGAAAATCGAGGGATTTGACCATTCCTTCCACCCCAACCCAACCACCCGCCCCCCCACACCCCCCCCAACATAATCAGCTTCACCTATTCTTACTCAGTGTGCATGTGGAATGCTATCACACTTTTCCAATGTTAATTTTCTCTTTGATTAGATTCCCATGATCATACCACCGAAAAAAAAAAAAAAAGGAAGAAGAAGAAGAAGAAAGAAAGATAGACGATAGAATTCCCCAACTTTTATCCAGTGGCTTCAATTCACACTTCATTCATTTTCATTCCAAACAGGAAGAGTTAACAACAAACATCTGATAATCTTTACCTCATCATAAATGTTTGCAAGCCGCTGCCAACTTTCGAAACGTAAAGGGTTGTACAACAAATCATACTTAAAAAGGTTTGCATTTTGCTGCACAAACTCCTCTCCCTCCTTGGTAAGGACAAATCCTGGCCATTTATCAGTGGCACTCATCTCCTCAGATTGAGCCAGGAAGAAATACAAGTTGCAGTAAACATCCACGTATTGCTCAGAGCTGCAACCGGATAATTAATCATACCAGTGATAGCTACAAGACAATTGCTCCACGCATAAATTTTATGTATGTAGGTGTGTCTGTGTGTGTGTGAAAATATATGCGCATACCTGGCAACTAATGAATTCTTGTATTGCTTGAGGCCTCCGAAACTTGAGAAAATTGTCTTTATCATTGTCTGAAAAAACCCCTCCAATCCAGAATCCTCAGAGAGTTCATCTTCACATAAATTATGATCATCCAAAAATTTATCTATTGGATTTCCAGCCAAAACATTTTCAGGAGGTTGCGGAAAGTGCTTGCGAATTGCTCTTAGCACTCGGCGGAGTTTGACTAAACCAGTTTTCTGTCACCATAAAGAAGACAAGTAATCCAATATTAGTTTATTTTTATCTTTCTTTTGTTTGGAAAGGAAGGATGGTTCTGGGGGTTGGGATCAGCAAGCTATAATTGCAGCATGTTACTTCTACCAAAGCAAAAGATATACTGAAGGAAAACCAGCCCTAGGAGAAATACACTCACAGATGAACCCTTTGCATAGGGCAGAAGATACTGAAACACATCAGCAGACTGCTCCTTAGTTTGATATTCTCCACGGCTAGTATTCTTGTGCATGGCTAGCTCATCTTCGTATGATGAATCAGATCTAAGATTTAGACCATAGGCAGAAGAAACACTGATCTAATGCACTATAGATCTTCATTTCAAGTTCCTCTTTTTCATCTTCTGTCACTTCAGCTGTCAATACAGATGCTTGCTTGTGACCTCCTTCAATCTTGTCATCGTGATGTTCAGCATCTCCCTTCTTATTTTCAGCCTCTACATTATCTCTGAGAGAAAATTTTTGCAACAAATCACCATTGGAGTTTAATCCTTCAGCGGTATCCTTCTCAGTAGAAGTAGCTTCATCATCGCCGCTTTGAATAGTTTTTAAATGCAAGATAGCTGAATCAGAATCATTATTGCTTTCTTTTTTAAGCTGCCTATTAACTTGAGTTGCCTCCCCATTCAAAGAGTGAAAAGTGGATTTAAGCTTCATATCCAAGGCCAGTAGATGTTTTATAGCAAACCTTAGGAATGTCCCCTCCTCTCCTTCTTTTCCTTCTCCAGCACAGCACAGGCCATAATCAGCAAGTAAATCATGGATTGCAACAATCAATTCAACCTGCAAAACTGTCTTAGAGATGCACAGCATTGCTTAGTCAGACAACAGAATTACATGGTAACTTACCTGAGATTTGATTGGCATTGAAAGGTCAAGGAATTGAAATTTGCAGAATGCAATTGCTGCATCAGTGAAGCAACTGCTTTGCTTTTGCTCAATTAGGTCAATACTTTCCATTGCGGCAGATTTTTTAGAGGAAAGAACGCATGCAATGTTGCACATGACTGTAAGCAGCAACAACTGAATATCATGAATGCTGCTTGTTTGAATGTTGAGATCATTCTGCAGGTATATCATTAATTACAAAAAAATTTCTAAAGTATGGAGAATATTGCAGCAGACTGATTGCCGCTGCCATGCAAACATATGACATTGATAATTGCATTTATAAATGTTGCCACTCCCAATTTATAAACCTTGAGAGAATATACTCGATGGAAATTGAATATCTGAGATGATAGTTCAGTTACAACTTTTTCTATTGAACTGTCACTATTTTCCAAACTATTGCAGCCTGAAAAGAAAAATCAAACTTCCTGACATATCAGGATAAGGGAATCCTAACTTTTCAATCTGCTTATACCAGTACAAATGAAAGGATGAATTTTAGTAATTCACCAAGAACTACAAAAGGCTTTTAGAAATAAGAATGAGGCTGGAACCCGAGGTGTTTTCTCTTTTTAGATGTTGAGGCATTAAAATACATGAACTAATAGGAAGAACACTTGGATCGGAGAACAAAGAAAGCAGGCAGACAGAATTTTTCTTAGCAATTCAGTAAATGTATTAATAAGTGAGAGCTAGTTTAGGGGAGAGATTTCTTTCACACAAAAGCTAAGAAGCAGAAAGAGCTAAAGACCTTGATGTAAGGCAGAAATAAGGCCTACATAGTCATTACTATGCCATTTGACTAAAATTTGTTAGCTGCATTATATACAATTGTATAACTATATCATTATAATCACCAATATGTAATTAAATTTTATTACTTAAACTTATAATAATATACTAAATGCACAATAATTCTTGAATTTTATATTAATATAATATGGTCTGCATTATATATTACTAAAGTTATTATATTGCATATTATTTACATTTAGCATATCAACATTATTAATTCAATAAAATAAGGGAAAAAAATAAAGGACTTATACACAAGACAAGGGTGAGTGGAGTAGATAGGAGTTACTTTGACATGATCATATGGAGACATCCAAAAAAAAAAAAAATGCTTTTTGGTTACTTCATTCAATATACAAAATTTCACACATAATTTAACCAAATAATTGCACTTTTTCTCCAACACCTATGACACAGGATTAAGGAAAAAAATTGTAGCTTTTTAAAAAAAATTACACAAATCCCATCAGATAAGAAAAAAATCCCACAAATAAGCAACTTAAACTCGTTTCTTGAAGAGACGAGGTTCCTGGAAAATACAACAACCTCGTCTCTTGAAGAGACAAAATCAGTCACTTATGACCTCCTCTCTTCAAGAAACGAGTTCAATTTGCCTAATTCTGAATTATTTTCATTTCAGTGGCATTTTTGTAATTTTTTAAAAAATATGTATATTAATTTCCTTTTCCCCCCATGACACCATAGCAAAGAAGATATTTAGGACTGTCTTATAGAGATATGTATACTTTTCTTTGATAGATAAATATTAGAAAAATGGAAAAAAAAAACCTAAATTTTTCAGACAATTAAATAAGTCATTTATTTAATTATTTACTGTTTCTGAAGCACTCCTAACATGACTGCAATGTCTGCTACTAGTAATAATTTTAGTAAAGTCATATTATAATGAATATAACAATTAGTTATAATTGTATTGTATTGATTGGTTAGATATAATTATATTATTAAAAACTTTAACTTTATAAGCAATATAAAGAAAATCAGTCAGACCTTATAGCCCAATTGGAATAGACGTTATCCTTTCATACATATGATAAAGGTTCAAATCCTCCATATCCATTAAATCACCAAAAAATAAAAATAAGTGTTTCATTGCACAAAAATATAAGTACTTAATATATAATAATTTAATTTTTATAGTAAAATCATATGTCACATTCAATATATTAATAGATACCATGTTATTATTTTATTATATTATATTTATATAATATTGATATGTATTAAAATTTATATTTTATACATAATATTAAATTTTCAAGTAAAATTTAAATTTTTTCAAGTATTATAAAAACTATAATTTTAATAATATAATATTTTATATTATATAATAATATATAGCATGTCACAATATATAAATGTCATCATTAATTTCGAGACAGATTTGTAATTAAAAATAGATTTATAATTTAATGTATATATTATATAATAATCTAATACAACATTTTTCATATTTATTAACAGTATTTCTGTTGTAATGTTGTAATAGAAAAATACTTTTGATATTTATTTATCAAATGTTATAATATTTGATTGTATAAGTATTGCATAATATCATAATTTTAGTTTAAAATTATCTATGTTTACTAAATTTATAACATTACTATTTATATCACCATGGTGGTGAGTCTAGTGAGGTGACGATGGTAGATGCAGCAGTGAAAATAGGTTGATGATGGTGTGGTTTGTGCTTCCAAGGGCAGCCATGTAAAGAGCTAAAAACAGCTATCTAATAGCTCTACGGGTTTAGTCATGGATTCCTAATCAACATTTTTGGTGATGGAGATTTGTCATTGAATAGCTTTTGCATGTTCAAAATAGAAGTGAACACAGTAAGATATTCAACAAAAAATGGATGGATAAAATAGCCATTCACTCAAGTCAACATAACACGAAAACTTTAAAACCAACACCAAAATGATGGTGCTAGGTTCAAAACCCCTTACAGCCACAGACCAAGGTGGTACACTGACAATATACATCCCAAACTTAAGATGCCCACCCCAAAATATGATGAGCATAATTTTCCAAGCTATGATAGATGGACAGAAACAAAATTCCTACCACCAATCTGCATATTAGTTAAGTATTTAAAACATTGCAAGGCCATGGACCTTTTTTATACTAGTTTTCATATAACAATGGTCAAGATCAAACAATATCAGATGGCCCATATGTTGGGATGTAAAGTCATGCATGCATTTTAAAGAGAAATGCTCCATAGCCAGAAAGAATCGCCGTCACTCTTGAGCATTGCTCTGTTGAGCTAAAATCCATTGGATGTTTCTAGATCATACAAAAACAAGTGATAATCCATTTTTCATCAACTTGCAATTAAGCAAAGCAAAAGGAGACTCACTGAATCTGCAGTGTCAGTGCTATTCTTGACTAGCAGTGCGCAGTGAGAGATTGCTTTTACTTCTTCTGCAACCAAACAGCTCCAATGACTGCTTGCATTCTCTCCTGAGTCTACATCTGAAATGAATCCTCTTGTAGATTCTAGCTTCTGAGGCAAAATTTTACATGAAGAAGGAAATTCATCTATGCCTGCTGCTGCCAGTAGGTTTTGCAGCTTCCTTTGATGACAAGTCAAACAGACATCAATCAATGCTGGCTTTGCCTTTTCACATGCTTTAATTAATGTTTCAAGGGCGAATAGCTCCCTAGATGCAATTCCTTTTATCCTTCTTCTGGAAGCAATAACATCTAGGTAGGTGTCTTTCGTACAAAATAAAAGAGGAGCAAGCAGGTTTATGCACCCCAGATACATTTGTTTGTCATACATTTCCTGCACCTCCTTCTCCAATGAAGCATCAAACTTTAACATGTTTATCTCGTATAGAAGTCTATCTATTGTCAACTCTTTGATAGTTTTGCAGTGTGGCAAACTGACTGACAAAGAATGACTGCCATCATACTCCTTTGACAGAACTGACAATGCCATACAGAACTGTTGACAAGCATTGGTTTTCTTGTCATCCAAGAAAGCAAGTCGACCACTCAACCAGAAAAACCTAACCCAGAAGAAACGTTCATCACTATTTAGGAGTAGATTTCCTAATGTTGGGCTTTGACGACCACTACTCTCACCCGACAAGTCACAAAAACCTTGGAAATTATCGAGAAGCGGAATACATCCCTTGACTGATGATGAACTGAAAGACTCTTCTAAAGCTACAAACTCAACAATCTTACAAAGATGATAAGATGAATCTGTCATGAATTCAGTCAGTTCAGGTGCTTCAGAGGATAATCCCAAATCATAATATAGCTCAGCAAGAAAAAGACTACATCCAGGGGTTCTGTCTTGCCCCCAATTTCTACACAACTTCTCTAAGACTAAAAATTTGACAAAGGCATCCTGATACCTGAGACGTAAATTTGCCGCTTCTTCCAAGAGCAAATGAGCCAAGTGGTATGCACCAAAATTGCCCGAATTTTCTCTCACAAATTTTGCAACTTCACTACATTCCATCTCACAGGAATTAGTTTCTTCACAGGATATGGCAGAACAGCTAGCAGCAGTGCTAGATTCTTCATTTCTTAAAAGATCAGCTACAAAAGGTTCTAAAAACTTAATAACTTCAGCATTATCCTTGTTTGCAGCAAATTCTGATTCTTCCTTCTCAGGTTTATGACTCCTCATCCTTTCAAGACGAGTACTTCGCCTTTCCTGAGGCTGCTCCTTGAAAATATTCACTGCCTTTTCCTTTGATGTGCCCCCCTTTTCTCCATTTATCTGAGATTCATCATCACCAGAAGCAACAAGATTCTGTCCTTTAGTTTCCAAAGATTCTTTAGTAGATGATGGTAATTGTATGTTTAGACAGACATCTCCAGATCTTAACTCCTTTTCCTCCCCATTAGACTCACACCCACTTAGTGGGAGCAAAATGTCAAGAAGTGCATCAGCAAGGGCATTCCAAGAAGCTTCAGCAAGCTTTATCTCTATGTTTGGCTTCAACTTCTTAGGATGAGGATACGCATCTAGATTCTCATCAGGTGACTTCCTCTTTTCAGAAAATTTAAGCCGAGCATGTTTGGGTTCGAGCTTATCTATACCTCGAGGAGCAAATGGGACTATTTCTGATTCTTCTATGGTGCTTTTGACACACAAAGCACGAGAATGTGATGGCCAATGCCTCAAAATCATTTCAGCAACTGCCAAACATGCAACCTCATCACCTATAGCAATGAGAACTTCTAGTAGCTTCTCCATAAAAATCCCTACAGAAGTTGTTCAGAATGCATTTTTAGCATGACTAAATCAGGCAAAGCATGTTTCTTTTCCTTTTTTTTCTAATCCTGATGGTAATTCAGCAAAGCATCTTAAGGTAAGGGAAAAAATAAAGGGGAATGCATCAAGCAAAATAGCCATTAAGTAGATCACCACCAATACTAGACAACTTACAATTGTTCGGGCTACATAGAAGCCCTTGCTCAAACGCCCAGCGTGAAATGCTAAGCACGCCCATTGAGCATGACAATGTTCCCAGCTGGTTCCAAACAACAGAATCTTTTGCATCAATCTCTACTGCTTGAAGATAGCAATGCAATGCTCTCTCATGATAAGCAGAACCTTGTTGAAGGAAGACAGATGCAAGGTTTTTAAGAGCCAAAAATCTGCAAAATGCTACAGAGTCTATGTTTAAAGGCTGGTTTAATAAAATATATTATTAGAATTATAATATGATAAAAGAAGTAAAGCTGTAGAAATCTACAATAATCATCCTAATATATCCATAATGGATGTGGCAGGATTGTCATGGACCTGCAGTGAAGAGCAATATAGTTTTTCAACACTTTTTAGGAATCGAACAACATTTCAAACACAATAGCAAATTCTAATTTGACACCAGCAATGATACTGTAATGCCTTGATAACTGGACTCACATGTCATGTGGGCAAGAAATGTGACTTGATAGCAGAGAAAAAGAGAAACAAAAGGGCTCTTTTTCATTGATTAGAATTATCTTAAATTCATTATTTCAGAAAAGGAACAAAAATCTGGACAAAACAATTTTTGTGAGTGAAATTGCTTCTTCCACAGGTCCAGAAGGAGCTTTTCCTTTTTTGGTGATTTCCACCCTCCCGTTGACACAGATTAGCAATGATTTCAATGTGTCTCTTTGACAACCACAATGCCTGTTTCTTTTGCAACTAACATTTCAAAGAGAAAAGCATAATCCATCTACATTGAGAATTTAACACTCAAACCAACACCCATTCCCCGGATACAAATGTTTATCTTTAGATGATGAAAAGAACTATATGATTGAAGAGATAACAAAGTACAAGCCAATATCTATAGCTTTTATACCTGAGGTGTAGAAGATGACCATCACTGGCACTGTTCCCTTCCTGAAAAATAATGAAAAAAAACATAAATTTTAAGTTTCAACTAACAGAGAACATAAGAATTCCAATATTCACAATAAGGCAACGGTACTTGAGCACTTGATATCAACGGATCTTTGAGAATGGATTCAAACAACTCGCAGGCCTTCTCATATTCTTTGGAGTGCAATTTGTGAAGTCCATCATGGTAAGTCTGAGAAAGGTGAAATTCCTACAGGGATTTTTAAAAAAAGAAAAAGGATGAGAGCAATTAGGAAATTATGGGAAGTGGCACTAGCATACAGTGACCAAATACCGACTCCATCACAAAATGATGGCAAAGTTGAGACATGTGAGGTTGTTTCATGGCAATAAGGAAGTATCATAAGAAGTGGATATCTCCTAAAGACTGCAGAAGACATCCAGGTAACTTCTCTATACACACACAAGCATGCACGCACTCACAAAAAATTTTTTTTAAAAGACTTTTTCCAAAAAATCTACACAAACTCTGATAATCAATCATATTGAAATAGCTATAAATTAAAAGATGGGGTGTAGGGAAAGGAAAGAAAGAAAAGTGCATATGAAGACTGGTGTTGAAGCCTTTTCCATGTATTATATCCAGCAGAGGTAAAACTTTGATTAGCAATCGTAAAGGAAATGCAATCATGTTCCATTTTGGGCACGCACATGATGCTGCGACGATCACTGCCACAAATTATATATGAATCCAGACAAAGTGTTATTTATCCAGCTCTCCAACATTGTATTACATGGCACCTAAAAACAAATTGCAACCATTTCGTTGCTGTGAAAGCAGTTTTGACCAACACCACATTAGTTCGTTCCAGCAACATATAATTGTTCTAGCAAGACATTACTATTTGGTAGCCATTCAAGCCAAAAGGAAGTTTTTTAAAATGTTGAAACCAATGCACTTAGCTAAAGCTCTTTTACTTACACTCCCAAAGCAAGGACAGTAGACATAGACCTAAAAACTTCCAAAATCACGCATTTTACATTCTTAAGATAACATGTTATCATGTTTCAGAGAGAGAGAGCGAGAGAGAGAGAGCGAGAGAGAGGAGAGAGAGACCTGGGCTTCTTTGGAAGGAGCCAAGGGTTCCCATTGACCTTTGGAATCAGTATCATTAATGGCTGCAATTGAAAACTGAAAAGCACCAACCAACACCAAACAAATACGAATCGTCATCCATACGTAATAACATAAGGTAACATGTTTGTAAACGTTCGGTTTTCAGGAATAAAAATGGAAAACAAAGAGAATTCGCTAAAACAAATAGCGTACCATTCTTGATCGTGGTTCAGTGGGTTTTAGATTAGGGTTTTTAAAAAAAAGTGTTGCTGATGCTCGTGAGGCCCTTTTTCTATTTCTTGGGCATTTTTGTGATCGGCTCGCCGTTATTTAACTGAACTTCGAAGTAGGAGACAGGGGCAGAGGGATTTTAATCAACTCTCCGATGAAACGCCGCTAGTGTAGAGTCCGTCCAGACCGTGCTATACTTCCAAAAACAGAATGAACACCCTTCACAAACCGTTCAAGCCCGATTCAATTCGATATTCATCAAGTTCGACGGGAAGATAGTTAAGTTTATCCAGCTTTATTTCTTTAACTTATTAGCTTATACGTCTGATCGAGTTCCGTGGTGTGACTGGTGTAGACATCACCACGGGGCAATTGCGAACCGTGAACCTCGAATCGTCATCGGTCGTTTTTTATCCGGAAACCGCTTCATCGGTGACGATTTCGAACCGTCCAAGGACTCGTCGGAACCGACGGATCTAAACAGTTAGGCGTAGCGAAACCGGCGATTCCAATCAGGTCGGAACCGGCGATTCCAACCCGTACCTCAGAATACTCCCATGTAAATTACAAAAATTAATAGATGAAAATCTTATTATAGTTTTATTATTGTCTTTGGTAATAATAATTTCATTGCACTTTCGTTTATAAAAAATAGAGGTGGTTAGTGATTTACCGAAACATTTGGCAAAAATGAGCTCGACGACACGGCAAGTAAGAATGCGAGGAGCATTTGGTGCTCATCATTGTTTATTTATGCATGATCAACGAAACATAATTAATGTGGATTGAGTAATGTCCTGAAAGGAGAGTGGGCGCGTGGGGGGGTGGGGTTTTTGTTTTCTTTATTTTTCCAAAAAAAAAAAAAGGTTCATGTGGAATCGGAACCGCCAGAACCGGCGATTCCTTGGAACCGTGAATAGCCCCGGCTCTGGCGGTTCCGGTTCCGGTTCCACGAAATGTGGAACCGTGAACCAACGGTTCCAGTTCGGGTTCGAAACCGATCCGAACCGTGCCAATGTCTAGACTGGTGTCTGCTTCCTATATAAATGTTAACTAAATATTAATTGAATTTGGGTATTATGTTATTTTAATTGAAATTAAGGTTTTTTTTAATAAATAGAGTTTAAACGAATTTAATTAAGTCAATCTCAAATTTGTATAATATTACATTGAGTTAGACTCGAGCTTAAAGCTTAGAATTTCAAGCTACTCGATCTTTGAAATTTCAAGTGAAACTTAGCTCGAATTCTATTATATTGTGTTGTCTCAACTTGTTTATAACTTAGGTCCAATGATATAGCCATTGGGAAAATTTAAATTTGAAGCATTAGGCTATATTTTTTTAGCTTCTTTGGTTTTGCAAACGGAGAAAAAATATAGAAATCAATGTGATGTAATTAAAATTCTAACAATAGAGATATAAACACAGTTCAATTGATGCAAGCCTATTCCGTGTGGCCACTTTAACATTTAAGTTAAAAAGGTATTACAAGAATTGAGTAAAAATAGTGACAAAGTATAGGCTTAAGTATACTGAATGATTATTGAAGATACCCATGTGGTGATTGTGGAGGGTTTTGGTGATTACAAGAGAAGTGGGAGTCGAACCACTGAAGCACATCCTGAGTGAAGTAGAGTTGACAAAAGTTTAGTAGGTAGCGAAGTTGAGTAAATGTCATGGTGGGTAGACCAAGGGGGCCCAACCCCATTCGGGTACATCAAAGATCTACTCTATCTTACGGCTGAATCCAAGGTTCTAAAGGGTCGACCTATAAAGAATCTTGAACAATTTTTTAAATAGGTTTGGCTTAACTAGTGCATGGCTAAATTCATCCATCGATGCACATATTTTTAAACTTAATTTTAAGGATATTGAACAACACACAATTCCAAATGGTATTGAAATCATGATCTTAAGATAATTTTGACTTGTATTATTATAGCAGCAGCGGTCGATATTTAATACGTACAACAACTCTAAAGTCTAAACTCCTCAAACATGTTCTAAATGTTTCAAATTTCAATACAAAAAAGTTAAGATTCATCCTTAACTCATCAATCAAGTGATATAAGCAGTCTAAACTCCTTGACTATAACAACAAATTTCAATACATGATATGTTAAGATAATTTTATGTATTTTTGAATTTTAATAATAAAATAAGTATATTTTTCTGCTCATATATATGTATATATATTGTACAATAAAATCCCATTGATAATTTAAAAATATCTAGAATGATAATGAGGCATGTTATCAGTAAAAGTTCCATGGCATTGTATCATATAAAACCGTCCCTCGCCTGATAAAAATCAAAGGATATAGATATTTAGATAAGCACTTTGTATGACTTACATCGCTCTTATTGGACCAATGGAAAATTATTCAGAGCTATACAATCAGGTGCCCAATGTTAAATGGATACATCGAACACGACCTGCTAATAGAAGATATCTTGCGTTTAATGTTATTGGTCCCCCATCTACGTGAACAAGTGTAAGCAATCCTTAGATTTAAGACCTCTATATATATCCTATATGTGAAATGTTATGCTTTTATATCATTAAACGCAATATTAATATAAATTGTAAATAATAGGAGGTAAGATATGAAATATAAAGAGGATAGCGATTAGTCATGATATAATTCATCACTCTATTGGTGGAATAATAGCAATTCGTAGCCAAGGTTTTATTGAGTCTAATTTATTTTGAGAACAATTAAACATTTATTACACCACATATAATATAATTGTATAATCGGGATATCTTGATAAAGAGATTTAAGATCGACGTTGCCTTTATGTATAGAAATTTCAAGGGTTGCACAAAATAGCACAGTGAGGGAAACAAAGTGATTGACTAGAAATTTTAGTAAAAAAATACTAAAATTGTGTCAATATTTTCTATATAAGTTTGCATTAATAGTATAATACATTCAAGAATTAAAAGGTCTATTTTTCGATGGGTCAAAAGGCCTATTACAATGCAACCACATAAGGCTATTATAACGCAAACGCGGAGAATCAAACTCAATACCTCAAGAACGAAGATTTAGACCAGATGCCACTAGGCTACGAGGCCATTGAACTGAACCCGGTATCTCAAGGTATGTTGTTATTAATCATTAACATCTTATATATGAAAGGAGGATTCCTTTTGTATATGAGGAATTGCTTTTCTATATTGTTAACATTGATAAAAGGGGAAAGAGCAAGTTTTATATATTCGTATAAAATTATATTTCTTCTATATGTTAAATTAAAAAAAATTATATATATACTTGTTATGATCCAAAGTTGTGTACAAATAGGGAAATTTTATGATCCCTACATTAATTTGGATGGGATCGGTCCCGTCATCATCCAACGGCTCCACCATACCCAATCGTGATTGAATCACTAAAATAGTTAATATTTCAATTACAATTTTTTTTAATGGTTAGATGATTAACCGGACAGTCCAATCAATAGGACCTTCAATATATTGAATTAGAACTTATTCTTATTAAACTATTATTGTGTGTGCGAATACCACAAAAGGGACTACACTTGAAGTCCTTGTGGCGAATACGATATTGTAAAGAGCATAAGGAGTCTTCAATCTCATTTGCACTCCATCCTTAATAGAAGATGGTTTTAGCATTATTCTTCTTATTTTATATAATTTATTTATCTTTTTTACATGACAAATGGATACTAGAATAGGTTTTGTAGAAAATTATTATATATTCTAATGTGTTTCTCCTAATCTATAGAATCCGATAAATTATCAAAAACATGGGCTAGACACTAATTCATGTCTAGTCGCACCCCTTGGTGGAACTTTCTATGATTAAAAGGAATATGCCAATCGACCATAACTTCAAACCTACTTGGTTATATCATTAGGTAGGTTTTCCTAAGCTTAGAGAGGAGTTGAAATGGATTGAGCTTAGGCCTAACAGGCCAATCCCAATGGGCGTTGGATCGGATTGGACTTCGAAAGCCATTATCCATATTTGAACATCGACAATTTCTTTAGACCAATTTATCCCTTTTTTTTTCTTGACTAACTTACATTTCCTTTCAAACTCCTAATCCTACTAAAGAATCTATATATATATATATATATTTATATTACCAATAACTATTATTCACCACAAAAAAAAAAAGAATACAAAGCAAACATTCTCCGTGCACTATTTTCAATAAGAAAGATCTTAAAATATTTTTTAAGAAAAATTGTAGATATCAGTTGCTTTCTATTATTGGCACTTGCTCGGTCCTATAAAGGTTCGATAAGAATGTATATTAGGTCTAGATCATTACAATAAAGGGAGAGCCTACAGAACAAGAACTTGATTGGTGATACGCCAGACATTCTCCAATGTAGCCACTTCAATACTTAAGTTACCTATTATGATTACAAGCTTATGGATTGAATGCATATATTAAGTAGGGTGTCACATTATCGTTCTCATGGAGGAAACGTAAATATTTATAGTTGATGTGAATATTCATAATTGATCTATCTGATGGTTGTGAGCGTCATGGGATATGAATGGATGCGTGAGTAGATGGTTGGCAACAGTAGTGGAAGATGTGGGGTGGACCCAACGCTCCACTACCATATCCGCTGATTTCGACTAGGCGACTGGTGTCGAGAGACGTATCAGCATGGGTGACCAATCGTCAGGAGTAGCAATTAGGTGTCAAGTTAAAGTAATGAGTGTCTGGGTGAAGCCTTATGTTGTAGGTATCGTGGTTAAGGCTTAAGCCTAGTTGAGCGGCCCAGTTCATTAGTGGGTTAGACTTAATTCGAGTGGCCCTTATTCTTGTTTAAACCATCGACAATTATGAAGTTTAAGAGTATATTTGGTTACAATGTATTATTAGAGCTGTGCAAACGGGTTGTGGCCCGCGGGTTGGCCTGCATAACCGGCAAAAAAAAGCGGGTTGGGTTAAAAAATTTAGCCCATTTAGCTTGCGGGCTATTTTGACCCGCCCCATATAACCCGCGGGTTAATGCGGGCTAACCCGCAGCGGGTCGGATTAACCCGCAAACCCGCATTTAAAAGGACGGCAATTGGCAATATAATTACGCAGTATGTAATGTTTTTTGATGCTCATGAGACTTCAGGGAGCTGTGAAGCCTTATCTTGATTATAGACTATCAATTTTTTCGATGGTTATGTATTCACTTGGCAATTGGCATGGTTTTCATAAAAATCATGGAATATAAATTTAAATTATTAAAAAAAATTGCAAGAAAAAAAAAATTAACAGTTTCGTGGGCCAACCTGCTAACCCGCGCGGGCTAGGTTGGGTTAAAAATTTTAGCCCGTATTGCTTTGCGGGCTTATGTGGGCTGGCCTGCATAACTCGCGGGCTAAAGCGGGCCGAGGCAGGCTGGCCCGTTTAGCCCGTTTGCACAGCTCTATGTATTATAGGCAATATTTTTAATTTTCATAAGGAATGTCTATTTGATCATATTATCATAACAAATTCATCACTTTAAGAGGTGAATTTTATATTTAAGAAATTTAATTTATTGTAAAATAAAAAAGAAAACATTGTTTCTTATTGTTATTTTGTTTCATATAAAATTCTATTAGTTTGTAGTACAATAATGATAAAAATTACCATTTTATTAAGTTTTATAATATTAATAATCACACCTATCAATATTATGTCGGGTTTGACATACGGGAATGAACCCCGAATGGAATCGTGATTTCGATCTCCATTTCTATGCCCATTATTGTGTTTGGTTGTATTTTTAAAAACTAGAATCGCTATTTTGGGAATTGACACTTCCAGCTTTAAGAGTGAATTTGATTCCGCCCTTAAAAAAACGAATTCGTAGGGCAGAATAATGATTCATTTCTTTTTTTACAAATGATTACTATTAAATTATATTTTTATCATATTACTTATTTATTGTTCACATTAATTATTGGAGGTATTTCTGACAAATAATGTGTCTATTCCATTCTATCGCATGATGTATCCAAACAAAATAATGGATTTATCATTCTGTATCACATTACATTCCATTCATTTCCTTATATTCCAATCCATTCTATTCCAAATTATTATCATATACCAAATGTGACATTAGTAAATACATCGTCCATATCTATATTTTTCACTTGCAACATGTTAAACTTTGTAAACATTAACCAGTATATCTTCCTGCATTCATGGCAAATATTTTCCACCTACAACAATCTGAACCTTTTAAATATTTACGTTTGCGTTTTCATCTAGTGGATTTTGGGCCTGGTTTAGCAACATGTTGTATTTGTAAGCATGGTTTCAATTTTCTTATTTTTATGTGCTTTTAAAATAAAGCCTGAAACATTTTTATAATTTTAATGGCATGACCCCTTTTTATATATTACATTAGTAGCAGGTAAGAACCCACACCCATGGGGCTGGTAGCTCAAAAAAAAATTATTATAATATATTTAAAAATATATGTTATTTTCTATCTTTTAATAAATAAAATAAAATTTTCCTCTCTAATTATATGTTGCTATTTAGTAGCATGATCACAGAAGAATATTCGATTAATAATGATCCATGGATATAAATTACGATCATGGTTGGATATCATAGTCTGATAGTAAAACGAGTCCAATAATTGAAGATCATTTCTTGTTTACTGATTCACATAAAAAGTTATATAAATATCAATTGTATAAAATTAATTATATAAATATTGTCACAATATAATATTTTGAAGATGTGATATATAAAATCTAAGAATGTCACATATTGTAAATGCGGCACTTGTATAAATATTAATATGGGTATTACATGTAATATTACATTTGTGATGTGTGATACCTTTAAAAAATGGTATATCGCATTTTTAAGATGCAATATAACATTGGTATTTTTATTTATTTTTTGTGTAATTTGTATTTAAGCAATTTTCTTTTTTAAGTATGGTAGAAATGTGTTTCACTCTCACTAGTTGATGGTAGAAATGTGTTTCACACTCACTAGTTGATTACATTTTAGGATAAAAAGGAAAACATGTTGTAAGTATAAGGGTTATCATAGCTATAAGGATCTTATCCATTTCCTCTTAAGGGGGAGACCTTCTTTTCTACAAATAATATAATGTAATATAATACACACACACACATAAGAGGAGAACTCATCGATTGAATATTGTCACTTATTAATAAAATTAGAGTTTGTACACAAGCATTTCGGTAATTGGCTCTTAGCTCGACTTAATATCATAGGCCGTTTTTCTAGATTGGTGACAGGGCTTTAAACACCAAGTCCAATAAGAGATGTTGTAGAGAGATTTGACTTTGTAAATTCGAAACAAAGATTCATGTACCAATTTATTCAACTTTCGGCCTTGTTTGATTTTCTCGTGTGCAATAAGTAGGCTCTAGAAATATCTTTCAGAGTTAATTCAGGTATATTGGCTAAAACAGAGCTTATACGGAATAAAATAGACTAATTATTTTATATTAAAGATGGACTAAGCAACACAAAACTCTGCTAGAATATCTCCAGGAAAGATCAAAGCATGTACTTTGCGAAGAATAAGTTAAGAACGATCAAGTCTAATTGATTTGATTTTTTGTCACATTCATGCATTCAAGAAATCGGGTCTGCCCGTTTCTCTTTCCATGCCTCTCTCTCAACGATATATGTACATATGTCATCAATTTATAACTCCTCCCAAAACGACAGATGCACCTATTGCACATGATCGGCTAGTTACAACAACCCCACGATACAAAGTTTTGGCTAAATCCAAAGGAAAGTTCTTCTTTATGATAGAGAGACAAGAATCAAAATATTGGGTTTGGTAGTCTCTGATCTTTATGGATCTGTTTAATTCCAAAATAAGAATCTTTATGTTTGAAATAGGCAATTTTTTCCAGAATTTAATTCCAAAATTCGAAACATGTAGAGATGCGTATTAAGAAAGAAAGCATTGTGTTTGCACCTGGACCTTCAATCTTCACACTCACTACAACAAAACTTTCTTCCAGTTTCGATTCTTTGAGTTCATTAACACGAAAATTTATATTTTTATCATGCACCCATTCCTTCAATTCATGAAGACAAAAGTTTACATTTTTTATTACACATGCTTAAAATCTCATAATCCAATTTTCATGCTCTTATTTTGTTAGAGATAACGAAATACGTAGAGACAGAAATGGCAACATACGTAGAGTGAAGTAGAAAAGTAAAATTCGTGCTTTGATTTTGCTAGAGATGGTAGAATACATAGAGATAAAAAGAAGTAAAATTCAATGAGAAAAAGTGCTTTTGTGAGTTTTTGTGCTTTGATTACGCTAGAGATGGTAAAATAAGCAAGAGTAGAATTCGTGGTAGAAAGAACACAACAACCAAAACTTTTTCCACGTGAAGACCAAAACAAAAGCTTACACTCTTATTGTGCACTTCTAATTATCTTATAAACCAATCTTCATAGTTTCAATCATACTTTGATTTCTTTCGCTAGCGCTAAGTAGAATTCATAGAGAAAATTTTATTTCTCTGCTAGAGATGGTAGTTTTGATAGATTATGTAGAGAGAGGTAGAATTCTTGACTTTTATTTTAGTGTAGAAACCAAACTTTATTTCGCTATAATGTCATATTCATATAGAGAAAATTTCTCGATGCAAGTTAAAGAGTTTCATTTTTAATGGAAAAGAGTCGAGCGCCTTCTTTTTCTTCTTAATTATTTTACTTTGCTGCAGTGAAAATGCGGTCCTTCCTTCAATGTAACCTATTTTAGGAATGATCACTTATAGCCATATCAGACCACCATAACCTATAGTACTATATTATGGCTTGGGCAAACATAAGATGATTACAAAATATGCATGATAATATAATAATTAATAGATGCTAATTAATTTAACTATTTATCCACTAAACGTCACTGGCAAGGAAAAAAAATCTACAAGTGAATAAAATTTTAATATGCATGACAAATATAATAATTATATTATATCAAAAAAATTATCACCTGTTTTTGTGTTAAGAAGACACAATGCTATGTGATGGATGTGGGATCATGGGACTATCACTGTGAGGCTAATCATTAAATAGTTAGTCTTAGAATTATTTATTTATTTATATCCGTCTATTATTATAATTAATTATATCTTATATATTTATAAGAGTTTTGTTAATGATTTCGTTTTAATATTATATAAATTCTATAAAAAAAAACTAGGTATGAACCGGCATTATGTGTTGTTTATCATTTTAAAAATAGAATATAATTATTAGTAAAAATATAATATAATATGAAACTTTGAAAGTCCCTTTTTTATTTTTTATTTTTTAATTATTGATATGCCTTTTTGGTGTTGACATCAGGGTAATTGCAAACATAGGCAAAAACTGTGTAGATAAAATTAAGAAATATTCTAAGATCGCATCACGGTTTCTATAAATAGAATAAAATATTAAAAAAACCATGTGTATTTGAATAGAAAATATAACACTGATATCTAATCTCTTCGTTATCATGATTATAAATATATTTAATCATCTATAACACATCCATTTATTATAAAATACGCAATAAAAGATAACTGCATTTAAACTTGTTTTTCACAGTAAAATTGATGTTGTCCGTACCCTGCATATGATGTCATACTGTTTGGTTTAAGGAGTTGATAGTGTCATTGAGATCATCAACTACAAAACAAATAAAATGCATTTTTATTTTTTAAGTTGAAGTCTCGGGTAAAATAATATTTAAAAAATGACGGTAGAATCATATAGCTTAGTTACGATTTCAAACATCAACGAATCGTATTTTAGTATAACACAACTTTCTATAGATTTTCTCATGTACTATTTGCACATATTTCTCTTTAATGATATATTTGTGTAAATATTTCAGATTCGGAAAAACACTTTTTTCTATTGATTATCAATCAGTAATATATATACAGTTTCTTCATAGACTTAGTCTTGTAACTGACTAACAGAAAATCTAAGATAACAACCGCATAACATCCTAGCTTATCTATCTAAGATACAGCTAAGGATAAGATAACAACCGCATAACATCCTAGCTTATCTATCTAAGATACAGCTAAGGATAAGGATAAGGACCAACTAAACTACCATAATAGATAATTACAAACATAAGATACAATATACAATATCCTCTAATACCCTCCCTCAAGTTGGAGCATGAAGATCACGAATGCCAATTTGCGAAGGAAAAATTCGAACCGTTCTCGTCCCAAAGCTTTAGTGAATATGTCTGCTAGTTGCTCACTGCTTCGAACATATGCTGTATTAATCACGCCACGCTGTATCTCATCCCGTACAAAGTGGCAGTCAACTTCGATGTGTTTCGTACGCTCATGGAAGACTGGATTAGCAGCAATATGCATCGCTGCTTGACTGTCACAAAACAATGGCACCGAGACACCATGAGGAACTCCCAATGACAGCAGCAAGCCTTTAAGCCATTTAATTTCACACACAGCGGCAGCCATGGCACGATATTCGGCTTCTGCTGATGAGCGCGATACCGTATGTTGCTTTTTGGTCTTCCAGGAAATAGGTGAACTTCCTAGAAAAATTAGATACCCTGTAACTGATCGCCTAGTCAATGGACAGCCACCCCAATCAGAATCACAATAAGCATGAAGTTCAAGACTGCATTTTGATGAAAGAAGAATGCCTTGTCCGGGACTACCCTTCAAGTATCGAACAATCCGTAATGCTGCCTCCCAATGTTCCTTCCGAGGCTGCTGCATAAATTGAGACAGAATGTGTACTCCATATGCCAATTCAGGTCGAGTGAGACTTAAGTAGATCAATCGCCCTACTAATCGTCGATACTTCTCAGGAACATCGAGCAACTCTCCTTTAGCTAAGGCAAGATGATGGTTCTGCTCCATGGGTAATTTGGAGGGCTTAGCACCTAACAAGCCAGTTTCATTAATAATGTCCAATGCATACTTACGCTGACATAAGAAAATTCCATCCGCATTCCGTGCTACTTCCACACCCAAAAAATATTTCAAGACACCTAAATCTTTCATATGAAAACATTTACTCAAATAGGATTTAAAATTGACAATGATGTGTGTCGTGTTCCCCGCAACAATGAGATCATCAACGTATATCAGAACTAGTAAATGTGTTTCACCTTGATGGAAAGTGAACAGTGAATAATCAGATTGTGACTGAGTAAATCCATACCGAACCAGAGCTGCAGCCAATTTTGCAAACCAGCACCGAGGAGCTTGTCTTAACCCGTATAGAGACTTCTTCAACCGACACACTTTTCCGTTTTCAGAAGTGTGAAAACCAGGTGGCATTTTCATGTAAACCTCTTCAGCTAATTCTCCATGAAGAAAAGCATTGTGTACATCCATCTGATGGAGTTCCCATCCTTTAGCCGCAGCCACAGACAAGAAGGTGCGAACTGTCACCATTTTGGCCACTGGAGCAAACGTCTCATTGTAATTGATTCCTTCCACTTGATTATTTCCGAGAATCACTAGACGCGCCTTGTATCTTTCGACTGATCCATCAGAATTGTACTTAATTCTGTAGACCCATTTACTACCTATTGCTTTTTGCCCTTTTGGCAAATCAACAAGAGTCCATGTTCCATTCTTTTCGAGTGCATCAATTTCTTTTTGCATTGCATCACGCCACCTAGGATCTTTGACTGCTTGATGATAGAATTTAGGTTCTACATTTGCTGTTATAGCTGCCAAGAATGCTTGATGTTGTGGTGAGAAATTTGTATAATTTACATAATTAGCTAAGTTGTAGGACATACCTGAGGATGAGACTGGTGCAGATGAACTTGCAGAGGGGCTTATTATTTTAGCTGCATTTGTTACATAATCTTTGAGCCTAGTTGAGACTTGTTTTGTGCGTAGACCTCGCCCAAGCTCAGTCACTTCTTCGGCTGCTTGTTCAGTTACGTTTTCTGCTGCTTCTTTTCTTGCTGAACTGGTTTGTAACACATTGTCTCCCTCCCTGAATTCGTGATTGTGTATTTGGACATCTGACAGTTCCTCATTTCCTGCTGGAACATGATCAGATGGCTCATGAGTTGTACAATCCATTTCATGTCCTCCTTTCTCAGCAGCACTATTTTCTTCATCACATACATTCTGCTGGAAGTGCTGAATACGAAGTTTATCACCACATGAGGAACTAGCTACATATGGAAACTCATCTTCGCAGAACACCACATCGCGAGAGACAAAATATTTTCTAGTCTCTAAATCATAAACTCGCCATCCTTTCTGACCAAACGGATATCCCAAAAAAATACATCTATGACTTCGACTAGCAAATTTATCTCGTTCCCGATTCAGACTCTTCGCATAACACAAACAACCAAATACACGAATGTGATCATAATTGGGAGACTTGTCATAGAGAACTTCATAAGGCGTTTTTCCTTGCAAAACTTGTGACGGAGTTCGATTAATTAAATAACCAGCAGTCAAGACACATTCACCCCAAAATTCGATGGGAAGATTAGCTTGAAATCGCAAGGCTCTGGCCACATTAAGAATATGGCGATGTTTCCTTTCCACTCGCCCATTTTGCTGTGGTGTTGCTACACATGAAGTTTGATGTAATATTCCATTTTCTGAAAAATAGCTTCTTAAACTTATGAATTCAGTTCCATTATCACTCCTCACCATTTTAACCGTTTTGTCAAATTGTCTATTGACCATGCAAAGAAGTTTCGCAAAGTTCGTCCTACTTCAGTTTTGTCTATCAACAAGTATATCCAAACACACCGTGAAAAATCATCAACAATTGTAAGAAAATAAGAAGCATTAGACGAACTAGAAACTCGATATGGACCCCATAAATCACAATGAATGAGTTCAAAAATTTCACTAGCTTTATTATCACTTGAACGAAAAATTTCTCTAGTCTGTTTAGCTTTGAAGCAAACATCACAGCTTTTATTTGAACATAAATTTCTAACTCCAGAAATGAAGTCCACTATTTTTGAAGATGGATGTCCCATTCGTTTGTGCCAAAGATCATGCACATCTGATGTCCCAGCTTTAAGTGCTTTAACCGACGACCCATTCTTCAAATAGTAAAGCCCCTTGCACCGTTCACCCATTCCAATCACCATCCTCGAGATGCGGTCCTGTATCAAACATAGCTTATCAGTAAACAACACATTGCATTTTAATTCATCAATCAATTGTGATACAGAAAGCAAATCGTATTTCAATCCTGGAGCAGCAAGAACATTATCAAGTTTCATATGTGTGCCCATGTGAGCTGATCCCTTTTTCAATGCCAGCACTTTACTTCCATTAGGCAAACCAATTTGGCAACCCAAAGTCTGCTTCAAATTTGTCAAACTTTTTGATTTTCCTGTCATGTGCTGCGTGGCTCCTGAGTCAATTATCCAATGAAATTTATGCTTACCAGTCATCTTTTCATCACTTCCTGAAATGCGTGTGTTCAGCAAGCTCAGAACTGCTGCCCATTGCTCACTCGTCAACTCAGCTGGAGCAGCATTTTCTTTCATCTCCTCACTCCTCTGTCCAATCATTTGAACAGCATTGGCTCGTGCTCCATTACGGCCTCGTCCCTGGTTCCTTCCGCGTCCTCTTACTCCATGGTTTCTTCCTCGTCCTTGACTTGATGTTTTAGGTCGATCTCCCCACCAGTCGGGATATCCAATCAATTGAAAGCAACCATCAACATCATGTCCTTCTCTGTTGCAGTGTTTACACACAACAATTTTGTCCCTGGTTTGAGCAACAAAACTCACTGCTTCCACCTTGATTTCTTTTTCTTTCATGATATGTTGCACTCGTTCTTCTTGGCAAATCAAAGAATAAGCTTTATTCACGCTAGGCAGGGGCACAGTGCTCAAAATATTTGATCGCACTGTTCCGTACACTTCATCCAATCCCATGAGAAATTGATGAAGCTTTTCTTCCTCTCGTTTCTTACTTAGCTGAGCTGCAACGTCACACTCACAGCCTGCACACTTGCATCCTGAAATCACGTCAAAATGGGTAAGTTCTTCCCACAGCTGCTTCAATTTCGAGTAGTAACTCATGAGAGTGGTTCCCTGTTGTTTGCAATTTGCAAGTTCCACTTTCAGCTGCTGCACTCGCATCCCATCAGTGACTGAGAAACATTCCTTGATGTCATCCCATAGATCTTTCGCAATTTCCATGTGTGTCAAGGAAGATCTCACCGAAGGTTCGATCGTGTTCAATATCCAGGACACAAGCATGGAATTTACAGTCCACCAATCCTCTAGATCATCTGAATCATCTTCTGGTTTGGTAACGGTTCCATCGATGAAACCAAATTTCTTCTTTGCTCGCAACGCCGTTCTGAATGCCCGAGCCCATTCATCATAATTGTTTTCTCGTAACTGCACCTGGGTTATTAGATTTCCAGGATTATCATTTGAAGATAAAGTGTAGACCGATTTGTTAGTCTCACCAGCCATAGTGTTTATATTTTAGAAACTGATCAGAATTCTGATGAGCTCTGATACCATGTAAATATTTCAGATTCGGAAAAAAACACTTTTTCTATTGATTATCAATCAGTAATATATATACAGTTTCTTCATAGACTTAGTCTTGTAACTGACTAACAGAAAATCTAAGATAACAACCGCATAACATCCTAGCTTATCTATCTAAGATACAGCTAAGGATAAGATAACAACCGCATAACATCCTAGCTTATCTATCTAAGATACAGCTAAGGATAAGGATAAGGACCAACTAAACTACCATAATAGATAATTACAAACATAAGATACAATATACAATATCCTCTAATAATTTGTCATATTGTAGAGTAAAATTGTAGATAATACATGTACATTTGATTATCACAAACATTATGTTACCAGAAATAAAAATAAAATAATAAAAAAAGAACTATTAAAAGAAAAAACATCAACTTTACATTGTGATAATGTTTTCTACGCAAACATTATTCCTCAAAATTATACAATCAACCAAAATTTTCATATCAAACCCTTTCAATATTTTTTATTGTATATCTTTTCGATTTTACTTTCCATATCAAACCTTTTTGATATTATTATAGGTAAATTACATCAGAAAACCACAACGTTTAAAGCTAAGTTCATTTTAGGCCACAACTTTTCAAAATGTTCAAAAGGGTCACAATATTTGGGAAAAAAGTATTTTATGAGATTTAATTAAGTATTTATCTTATTGATGTATATTAATATAGCCTTAAAAGAAGGGTTTCTTGAATTTTATTTAAATATTTATCATGTTGACAAGTGCTAATGGTGACTTCAATTTACTCGCTTCTCTAAATATTGTGATCTAAAATCAACTTATCCTCAAACATTATAACAAAAATGAACTTACTCATTAAACATTGTAGACACCCAATTTTTGCCCAATTAATTAAGGCTTAAAATTTAATTAAACTCATTTTTTTTTTTAAAAAAAGCCTTAAGTATTGATGAAATTGGCTAAGTGATCAAGGCACAGGCCAAATGGCCTGTTGGTTAAACACATTGACCCAAACACACATTTAAGCTCAAGGACACGAGTTCAAACCCTATCAAAGGCAAATTTTTGTCTTTTTATTATTTTTGCCTTTGCATCTTCCTCAAATGTGACTTTTTGCCTTACTTTGCATCGGTTTTTAACTGACAAAACAACATTGATTGTCAAAATTGATGATGGAATTGCAAAGTGGTTATAGAATATGAAAGATTAGTGCAAAAAACAACCCAAAAGTCACAAAATTCAATTTATAAAGCATTCAATTGCACATGAATGAGGAGTTACAAAAATTGATGAAATTGGACAATTAATCTATCCACATTGGATGAATCTGACATGGAATATGAAAGCAATCATCAATTCATCAGTTACAAGAACGAATCAAGCCCAAATTATTGATTAAATTCGTGAAAAATCAAGGGGCAAAAATCGATTCGTTTTCGAAACTGTTTGAAACGTAAAATTGAGCTTGCAACCTATAAATAGGAGGTCCTAGGAGTAAAAGGCACAAGTCAATTTCAAGAAAACACATACACAACCATATCAATTCGAAACTTTCGAATTTAGGAAGAAAAATTCGAATTTTTCAAATTCGAAGTGATTGAATCGAATTTGATCAAAATTGAGTGTGTTAGGAATGTTAGAAACCTAATTTTGATGTTTTAGTTTGCTTAGATTTGATCAAATTGATCAAATTAACCACTGCAAATTTTTTTTTATTTTTTCGGATTTGCGCCGCCGTACGACCACCGCCGCTTGCCGCCGTTCTGGGTGCAAACCACCACCTTCAGAGGACGCGCCGTCACAGCAGGAGTCGGGCCGACAAGCTTCCAGCCACCGAGAACCACCGAGCCACCGGAATCCGCCCCGAAAAGTCGCGTCATTGTCTTCTTCACCAGCCGGAGCTCCGAGATCCGACCCGAAGATCCGAATCCGACCCGAAGATCCGAATCCAACCCGGTCGGTCATCGGTCAAAGGTCGTCGGTCGTCGGTCAACTCTAATCAGACGGCCCAGATTCAATCAAGCAGATCAGACGGCTCGGATTCAATCAAGCGATCAGACGGCTCGGATTCAATCAAGCGATCAGACGGCCCAGATTCAATCAAGCGATCAAACGGCTCAGATCGAGTCAACAAAGATCAGACGATCCAGATCGGTCAGCACTATCGACGCTCCAGATTTCGTCCGCTTCATCTGACGGTCCAGGTTAATCCGTATTATTTTATTATATTTTTATTATATAATTAATTTCAGAAAATAATAAAAAATAGTAAAAAATTTATAAAAATTCATAAAAAATTCAGAAAAATACAGAAAAATCCAGAAAATTATAAATAATTATTTTCTATATAATTTTTTTTTTATATTTTTGAATATTTTTAACATGTATTTATACATAAATTGCTTTAGAAAATGCATATTTAATGCATGAAAAATGATTTTAATATTTTTTAATATATTCTGAATATATTGTGAATTTATGTGATGATTTTAAAAAAAAATGTAAAAAAATAATAATAATCATAAAATTGGATTTTCCAAAGAACAAAATTTCTAAAAAAAAAATGATTTTTGGGCTTAGAAAAATTGTATTTTCATAAAATAAAAAATCAATTGATTAGATCATAGGATCATCAAAAATGATTTTTCATGAAAATTCAAAATTTAATGAACTTAAAATGAAAAGAGTTCAAAAAATTAAAATTGATCAACAAATTAAAATTTTTTTAAAAGAACTACGTTTTGTTTGATCTCGATTAGCGAGTACGTAGGCACCTGCGGGACGACATTAAAAAATAAAAAAAATGTTTTGTTTTTTTTATTGTGAATAATTCTTTTGTAAATATAAGATATTTTGTTGATGTTTATGTTCTAAAAAAATAATAAAAAATAAAAATAAAGAAAAGCACATAAAAAATAAAAATAAATGATTTGACTTGTAAATATTTGTCATGTAATATATTATTTGATTTTTTTTTAGCATGAAAAGGATAGATTATAAGTTTAAAATTCCAAAAGTGGTAATCATTTGGTTTTAATAGGTTAGCCCCCGAATCCATGATATCTGGTTTTAAAAGTTTGTTTTTTTTTTTAAAAAAAATCAAATTTTCGCAGACTAGTAGCTAAGTTAGGATCAACCGACCCATTGATCCTAGCTTTTTTATTTTTTCCCGATTTATATCGGGTGGCGACTCTAAAATTTTTTTTAAAAATTTCTTTTAACCCCTAGTCGAGGATTCATGTTAAATGGGTTCAGGTTTAATATGAATCGGGTTATGAGAAATGAACCAGATTAAGAATAGTGGAAAAAATCCAGGCTCGACAGCTTGGCGACTCCACTGGGGACGCTTACATTTTTTTTTTAAAAAAAAGAGGGCTAGCCACTTTGGAATTATAAATTTTGAATTTATCCTTGCTTATTTTTTTTGTAAATTACCATGTGAATATACTTGTATATTATATTGAATAATTGTTCTGTAAATATATACTAACCTTGCAAAATATGAAAAAATAGAAAACAAAAGTTTGATTTCTTTGTTTGCATTTGCATTTGCATTAGTATGAATGTGTGCTAGATACGGTCGTACCAGGGCCGTCTTAAGAGCCTAAGCGAGGAGGACGAAGTAAGGTCCGGGGGCTGTGGCTTTCCACCCTCTAGATCAAGAAATGTTCTCCCACTCCGGTTTAGTACTACTAAATCGGGGAACCTATAGAACCCTACCAAATCATGCATTCATTAGCATGGGATTTGACCAACTTTTTCTAAAAAATGAAGTTGAAAAATAAATGTACATATGTAAATACTTAAAAAAAAAATACTTAAAGAAAATTCTAAAAAAAAATAAATATAAAAGCTGTCAAAGATTTAAAAAATTTTGTAAATATTAGCTTATACCTTTTAAAAAATTTTCAGAAAATGATGTCTTCAACCGACAGTAGCGATAGCTTATGGGCTCGCCTTATTAGAGAAAATCGAGTGGAACCCTTCAAGGATCCAATGCTCCTACTGGACCGATGGTTTGTCAGTTTTACTCCAGTCCAAAAGTCATTCATTGAGGATAGGTTAGGCCCGATCCTTAGCCTACCAAAGATACATGTTCCATTCACCATGTTCCGGGCCCTCACTCATCTATGGGAACCTAAAGAAGCTGTCTTCCGTTTGGGTCAGCATATACTTAGCCCGACCATTGAGGAATATACTAGGCTACTCCAAGCACCTCCTACCTCTGAAGGAATCTATGTTCCGAACTTCAAGCATAGTCCGGTCCGTGTTATATCAGAATTTTTGGGGATCAAGAGGGGACCAATTATTGAAGCTATCAATGATTGCAATGAATGTTGCATCCGGCTAACCACACTGATGGACTGGTTTGGAACTCCTGAATACTTTAAAAGCAACCGATCCACTTTCAGTATACCACTTGAAGTTTGGGAAGAAAACCGGGTTAATGCCTTTATAGTAGCTGCTTTGCAACTATTCTCTTCCCTAATGGCAATTTGTTCATCCACTTCGGGTCATAGAGCTGGTTTCTCAATATTTAGCTGGAAAATCCTATGTCCCCGCTCTTCTAGCCGAACAAGTCCGTAGTCTGAATCACATCAAGTCTAAAGGACAAGGCAAGTTCAAAGCAAGCATGCATTTACTGATGATTTGGTTTACTAGTCACATTAAACACTACGGAAAAGACTTGGCTAATGGATCCCTCATCAGCCTGAAATATAATCTCATCCAATTCTTTGCTGAAAGGGTCCACATGGAAGATGATCATCCTCTATGGGATATAATTGCCATTCTTGAAGACATGCCACCTGAAGACATGATGTGGCAAGCTCGCTGGTTCAAAAGCCCTGCAGCCATCCTAAGTTGCAAAGGATACATGGCAGTACCCCTAATTGGATCACCGGCTGTATTGGTTATTATCCCTCAAGTGTTATCAGACAGTATGGTATGCTGCAAGATATTACTGTCAAGCCTGATTTGGAGCAAGTCACTCTAGATTATCTGGATCCAACCAAGATACTACCGGCTAAAGAATTCAGCTGAATCAAATCCGAGCTCTATGGGAAAATAGAGAGGTGAAGCCGGTTTTTGAAGTCGAGCCAGAAAATAAGGAAACAAAGAAATATAGAGCAACCAGGTGGTATGTGGCTAGCCAATTGAAGAAGAATAAGGATATTCGATATGAAGCTCCGATATCCTTCAACCAGCCATCGGAACTGACCTGAAAACAACCGTTACATGGAAGCTGTTTCGGCTCACCTAGAAGTATGTCACCGAGATTTCCAAGAAAGAGAGAGGGAAATGGTGGATCGCCTGCAAAGTGCTGGAAGCAGAATTTCATTCTTAGAGGGCTGAGTTGAAGGCAGCTCAAAAGAAAATTTTAGCCCTGGAAGATAAGATTGTTTGCCCCACTAAGACAAGAAGACTGGTTTAGTTGGTTTGGTTTAGTCCTTAGGAATCAAGGTTCTTTGAAACCATTAGAAAGTAGTTTTAATTCAGTCACTAGGAAATATGGTTTTTAAACCATTAGAAATTTTTGTTATGTTAAACATTATATTTTAATACAAATGTTTTTTTTTTTTAATCATTGGTCAATATCCCCATTTGCATCTGTGTGATAGCATATCTGCATTCTTGCATATGTATATTAATTCATTTATTCTTAAAAAAAAATATTAATAAATGATAAATGTCCAGGTCTAGTAAATTCGAGTTTGAGTCAAAAACTTGAAGATAGCGTCCAAGCCGGGTTAGGAGCCCTATTGTTACCAGATCCCGAGCTAAGATGTCTAACACCGGGAGCAACCCACAGACAAACCAATGAACAAAGCATGGTTGTCAAACTCGAGTTTCTACCTAGAATCGCTAAAGGGTCCATAGAATCGGAACGTAAAATCGAAACGTAGAATCGTAAGATTTTGCAACTAATGTAAATTTACTTACAAAAACTATTGATGTGCTTACTAAAATAATAAAACTTTAAATAAATTATGAAAATAAAGAATTTAGTATTAAATTAATTATGTACAACCAAAATTTAAGTTTTATCAATCATAATTCACATACTGTCATTAATTATATTTACTGCAATTTTATAATTAAATAATTATTTTTATTTAATAATGATTCATAATCTATTTATTAGATGTATTGCAAATCATTTAAATTATCATGTGTGAGTAGCTTGTTTTGTGTAGTAATGAATATTTTCATGTTCACTATATATTTGCATAAAAAATCATTATATTTATGGAAATATATTTATAGATAGAATTTATTAAAAAAGGGATTACATTAGCACTGTATATATTAGTTTAATTTTTTATTCAAAATGTTCAAAATATCATAGTTATACCTAAAAGAAAATAACTCTCTAAAAAATACAAAAAAAAAAGGAAATAAAAGGAAAAAATTATTAAAAAAATAAAATTAAGTTAGATTAAGATAATATCAAGAAAACAACCCCAAAAACCCTAATTTAAAATATTAATTGATTGATTTTTAAAGTTCAAATAGAAAAAAAAGTGTAAAATTACAACTTTAAGATTTTACTACGATTCTACTTACGATTTCTACTACCGATTCTACCACCGATACTACGTTTCTACTCACGATTCTACGATTTACTTACGAGTTTACTCAAAAAACGATTTTAAATGCGAGTTGAATCGAAACTCATCATCAACTCGTAAAACTCGTAGAAACGTACGAGTAGACTCGCGAGTTTGACAACCATGGAAAAGACTCAACACCGAGGAACAAACCCTCCTTGGGATTGCTGAACAGATGCAGCCTTAACACAGTCGCACAACTTAAGACCCCCACAACTTCTGAAGAATCTTCAAGGTCACAGAAAGGAAAAGAAATTGAAGGACAGCTTATTCAGCAAGAGGAGTCACCAAATGAGTTTAATGCGGCTGAGTTGAAGAAAGAACTGGAAGCTCAGGCTAAAGAATGGAGAGAAAATTTGAGAAAATGAAGACGTTCGATGGTTTTGATCAAACCGCGATCTGAATTTGCCTCAATATGAGGAAGGTGCCTTCCCTGAGAAATTTAAGGCACCGGAATTTGAAAAATATGACGGGACAGGTTGCCCTAATATGCATACCAGATTGTATGTACGACGAATGGGGCAATACGCAAAGTTTGACAAGCTGATGGTGCAAACCTTTCAGGACAGTCTTACTGGTGCTGCTTTGGCCTGGTACGCCCAATTAGACCATCAAGAAGTTGATACTTGGGACAAGTTGGCTAGGGCATTTTTTAATCAGTATAAGTTTAACATTGAGATGGCGCCCTCGGTATGGGATTTAAGCAATCTGAAGAAGAAGAAAGAAGAGACTTTCAAGGAGTATGCTCAGCGCTGGAGAGCATTGGCTGCAAGGATCACCACCCGATGCCTGAAAGGACCTCACTTTCACTTTTATCAACACTAGAGGAACCTTTCTTTTCCCATCTGATTGGGCATGCATCAGCAAGTTTCTCAGAAGTGGTGATAGCTGGGTGCAGGATTGAGAATGCAATTTCGGCAGGAAAATTGCAACAAGAAAAGAAATATACTGCACCGAGAAATGTCCCATAAAGGGAAAGATTCAACCGTCAGCATGGTCAATACTTCAGATGCAACTGGCCCTACTAAGTCTTTCGTGTTGTCAACAAATCAGAATCAAAATCAGAATAAGGATCAGACTCAACAAAGTGCAGTCCCAAATCAACAATCAAGGTTCAGCAGGCGGAACTTCACTCGAATTCCGGTTCCCCTTAGCCAAGTATTAGCTAAATTAAGGGCCGATAATCTGATCAATCTTGAAGTTCCTAGGGAAGACTTAAAGCCTAGATATTACAATCCTGAGCTGAAGTGTGAATATCACATGGGGCAAATCGGGCATTCAACAGACAGATGCTGGAGGCTTAGGCATAAAATCCAAGATCTTATTGATGCAAAAGTCATCCAGTTGGATTTCGTTGAGACTCCAAACGTCTCTACTAACCCACTGCCAAACCATGGACCAGTCATCAATATGATCACCGCTGAAGTGCCGGATCAAGAAATCAATCTGGATGAGTTGCCAATCACCATAGAACAAGTAGCATGGAACCTTCGCCAGAAGGGTCATTTGCTCAATATGAATTTAAGAGACCGCACCAAAACCAGGCCTGCTATTTACAAGCTACTACAAGAAGGAACTATTAAAAAAGAAGAGATTCTGGAAATGTTGATCCCGAAACCAAGGAGATCGAGCACACAGGCTGAGTTATGGGAAAGGTATCAGGCTGGAGATCCAACCATTGGAACCCTGGGAAATGATGGAAAATACCAGTATTTAATGGATTACTGGTTTGAGCCCCGTGTCTATGCTGACGCTCCTCCAACTGGATGGGGTCCAGAATTTGAAGAGGAAGATAAGAAAGCAAAAGAAGACGAGTTTGTGGGTATGATCGAAGGTGGACCTAGATCCATCAAAATCGAAATAGGCAAAGGTAGTGAAGATGGATCAACTTCATCAAAGCCTAGAACTATACCTTTCACATACCCCTTGCTGTGATGATTATAAAGCCGCTCCATTTGATTATAAGGCGGTAAATCATGCTTCAATGGCCATGGTTGGTGGCCTTACTCGCTCAGGAAGAGTTTATGAGTCGACCGGAAAGAATGCAACTGTGAATATGCCACAGCAGCAAAAATGAAGAAGGAAAGAAAGATGAAGAGAAGTCAGCATTGGCAAAACTGATGAAAGCAAGTGAATACAAGGTTGTCGAGCAGTTGGCCAAAATACCTGCCCAAATATCGCTCATGAGTCTGCTGATTAGCTCTAATGTACACCGTGAGGCTCTTTTCAAAGCCTTAGAAGAAGTGAAAGTTCCAGAAGGTGTATCAGAAGAAGCCTTGGGGCATATCATCAACTCAATCTTTGCAAATGAGCAAATCATTTTCTCATCTGAAGAACTGGGAGAGGAAGGGATCAACATAACAAGGCCCTCTTCATCGTAGTCAAAAGCTGTGGAAAGATCGTCTCTCGAGTATTAGTTGACAATGGATCCTCTTTGAATGTGTGCCCCTTAGCCACTTTGAGCTTATTGGAAATTGAACCGTCAGACATCAAACCAAGCTCTATTGTGGTTCGTGCTTTTGATGGTCAAAAAGAGATATAATAGGTGAAGTGGAGTTAGAAGTCATCATCGGGCCTCAAACTTTCATTATTCCTTTCAAGTGATTGATCCCCAGAACATTCAATCTGCTGTTGGGAAGACCATGGATCCATGCTGCCAGAGCAATACCATCAAGCCTGCACCAGAAGTTAAGTTCATACCAATGGTCAACTCATCACTGTTATGGGAGAACAGGATTATGCCATTTACAAGGAGACAGCTGTCCCTTACATTGGAAAAGAAGGAGAAGAAGACTTCGGGCTTCAAATGTTTGACGAAGTCTGCATGATAAATGATGAGAAAGAAACTCAGGTAGGAACCTTTGGACTGGGTTATTCCCCCACTTGTGCTGAAGTGGTGGAAATGAAAAACCAAATGAGAAGGAGGAAGCTCGACAAGGAATATGATCCAATCATCAAAATTCCTCACATCAGCCATTCCTTTCCAAAGCCACATCATATCCAGCAGCCAGATGATATCAAAGAAGATGCTTCATCCAAAGAAATGATCTTGAGAAATTGGTTCTCTATGCCTTGCGCTAGTATTAAGTCTTTTAAGTAAGAATTTATCTAAGACTAGATTTGTGTTTTGTGTTTTTCAGTATTATGTGATGCTCAAATAAGTGTACTTAAACACCGTCCCAGTTTAATAAAATTTATTTCCATTTGTGTTTTCACATATTCTCATACATTCCTCATTCATATTCAACCAGATTCGACAATTGTGATGAAGTTCAGGGATATCTCGCGCGTATAATTAATGAAAATATCAATATCACCTCTAACTCTACTGGGTTAGATGTTGAAGATGATATTGATTATCAATTTAGAACACAAGAAATTTGGCAAATTTTGAACAAGGAAGATTGAAATTCCCGAAACCATTGAAGTGATTAATTTGGGAACAAGTGAAAACCCTAGGAATCTGAGGATAGGGGGAAAATTGCCTGAGAGCACGGCACAAGATTTAACCAAGTTATTAGCCGAATACTTGGATGTTTTTGCATGGTCGTATAGCGATATGCCTGGTTTAGACCCATCCATTGTGGTTCACAAATTGCCAACAAAGGAGGATTTTAAACCTATAAAGCAAAAATTAAGGCGATTTAGGCCGGATTTACTCCTCCAAATCAAGGATGAAGTAAAAAAGTTGCTTGAAGTAGGATTCATTGAGGTTTCTGATTATTCGGATTGGGTATCAAATATAGTGCCAGTACTTAAAAAAACGGGAAAGTAAGAATCTGTGTGGATTTCAGAGATCTAAACAAAGCAACCCCGAAAGATAATTTCCCGTTGCCTCACATCGATGTTTTAGTAGACAATACCGCTGGAAATCATCTATTTTCATTCATGGATGGATTTTCAGGGTATAATCAGATATTAATGGCCGAAGAAGATAAGGTCAAAACCACATTTGTTACAGCCTGGGGAACTTTTTGTTACAAGGTCATGCCTTTCGGTCTCAAGAATGCCGGGGCAACTTATCAACGAGCAATGCTTGCTATACTTCATGATATGATGCACAAAGAGGTGGAAGTATATGTAGATGATATGATCGCCAAGACAAAGGAAGGAGATGATCATGTAGTGGTGTTAAGGAAGCTTTTTGAAAGATTAAGGAAGTTCCAGTTGAAATTGAATCCAGAAAAATGCACTTTCGGAGTGACATCTGGAAAATTATTAGGATTCATGGTTAGCCAAAAGGGGATAGAAATCGATCCTGATAAGTCAAGGCGATTCAGGATTTGCCTCCACCAAAAACATTAAAGGAAATCAGAGGCCTCTTGGGAAGGTTGAATTACATTGCTCGATTCATATCACAGCTGACTGATAAGTGCCAACCGCTGTTTAAACTGCTGAAGAAGAATGCCCTAATTGAATGGAATGACGAATGTGAAAAAGCCTTTAATCGGATAAAGCAGTATCTGACGAATCCACAGTACTGGTTACTCCAAAACGGGAGAAAACACCGTTGTTCTTGTACTTGACAATTCTTCCTGAATCTATGGGTTGTGTGCTGGGCAAAAAGATGAGGAAGGAAAAGAAAGAGCTGTTTACTACTTAAGCAAGAAATTCTCAAATGGAGAACAAAAGTATTCAGAGATAAAAAACTGCTGTGCATTAGTATGGGTTATGCACAGGCTTAGACAGTATACGCTCTTCTACTCGATCGAGTTGATTACGAAGCATGATCCATTGCGATACTTGGCACGCAAACCGGCTTTGGTAGGTCGAATCTCGAAATGGCAGATGCTACTTTCTGAATTTGATATCATTTATGTAATCAAAGTTCAGTCAAAGGACAAGTTTTAGCTGATCAACTCGCAGAAAGCCCAGTTGATGACGAAGAATTAAAGGAACAAGATCAGTTTCCAGATGAAGGCATCAGAATAACAGAAACAGAAGCCGAAAACAACAATTGGAAGTTGTATTTCGATGGAGCAGCCAACGTATAGGATGTGGAATAGGGGCAGTCCTTATCTCACCAAAAAGAACAGTTCCCGGCATCAGCCAGATTAATGTTTCCTTACACAAATAATGTAGCGGAATACGAGGCATGCATCATGGGATTAGAAATGGCAATTCAAATGAATATCGAGGAGCTCGAAGTGTTTGGAGATTCATCACTTATCATTTTCCAAACTCGAGGCGAGTTCAAAACTAAGGATCCCAAGTTGATTCCTTATCATAATCACTTGGCTGAGTTAGCAGGAAGGTTCAAAGAAATTTCCTTCACTTATGTGCCGAGAACTCAGAATCAATTTGCTGATGCATTGGCTACTCTGGCATCTTTGATCCAATTCACTGAAGGAGTAAGAATACAACCTTTGCAAGTCCGAATAAGAAGTGAACCCGCATTCTGTGTGTGATTGAATCAAATGAACCATGGTTTCAAGATATCAAAATTTTCTTGCAAACAGGTGTTATCCTGAGTGTGCTACAAAAAAGGATCAGAAATCATTGAGACGTCTGGCAAGTCATTTCTTGTTAAGCGGAGATACTTATACAGAAGGTCATTGATACAACCTTGTTGAGATGTGTAGATGGAAAGAGCTCAAAAATTAATAAAAGAAGTTCATGAGGGAATATGTGGACCTCATATGAATGGATATGCTAGCTAAAAAGATTATGAGGTTAGGATATTTCTGGTTAACCATGGAATCAGACTGTATCAAACATGTGAGATCTTATCATCTATGTCAAATTTACGCAAACAAGGTAAATACTCCTCCAAAGGAATTACAGTCAATGTCAACACCATGGCCGTTCTCAATGTGGGGAATAGACGTAATCGGACCAATATCACCAAAAGCTTCAAATGGTCATCAATTCATACTAGTTGCAATCGATTACTTCACTAAGTGAGTTGAAGTAGCTTCATACGCCAGTGTGACAAAAGCCGTCGTGGTTCGATTCATCAAAAGAGATATCATTGCTCGATATGGAACTCCAGAAAGTATCAATACCGATAATGGTACAAATTTGAACAACAGTGCAATGACTGATTTATGTCAGCAATTCAAGATTAAACACCGGAATTCCACTCCATATCGTCCACAGATGAATGGAGCAGTAGAAGCCGCCAACAAAAACATCAAGAGAATCATTGAGAAGATGACGATTGCATACAAGGATTGGCATGAAATGCTCCCATTAGCATTAATGACGTATCGAACCTTTATAAGAGTGTCAACTGGGGCAACACCCTATTCCCTGGTATATGGAACTGAAGCTGTTTTACCAGTAGAAGTTGAAATTCCTTCGCTCCGAGTATTGGCTGAAACAGAGCTCGAAGAAGCTGAATGGGTTAGACAAAGGGTTGAACAGTTAAATCTTTTAGATGAAAAAAGATTAACCGCCATGTGTCATGGGCAATTATATCAACAAAGGATAGCTAGAGCATTTAACAAGAAGGTTAAGCCAAGAAATTTTCAAGAAGGTGATTTGGTTCTGAGAAAAATGCTGCCAAATGTGCAAGATTCCAGAGGGAAGTTCACACCAAATTATGAAGGACCATATATAGTGAAGAAGGTCTTATCGGGAGGAGCATTAATCCTTTCCCAGATGGATGGACCTGATTTAAAGGATCCTGTAAACTCAGATGCTGTAAAGTTGTATTATCCTTGATCAATAAAATTTGTCATTTCAAGTGATCAATTGATTTTATTTTAATTAATTATAAGCAAAGTTGATATTCCTGAAATTCTCTGAAGTCGAATCAAAGCCTGAAATTCTTTGAAGTTGAATCAAAGCCTAACCCACAAAATTCTTCTGAATAAGTTTCCAGCCAAACACCATTTGAATCATCAGAAAAAGAAATTTGAGCATCTTATAATGCTGAATGAATGCGTTTATACAGTTTAGTCTGTTGATTGTTCTTATTTAAAAGAAAATATTACTGCAAGAATAACTAATTTTGATAAAAAATTGAAGCATCCTTTTTATCATCAATAAAAGAAAAAAGAGAGGGGAAAAAAAAAGAAAAAAAAAAGAAAGGAAAGGAAAAAAGAAGAAGAAGAAGAAGAAAAAGAAAAAGAAAAAGAAAAAGAAAAAGAGAAAGGAACCCCCAGTAGATTGAAAAATCACAAATACCCCTCAGTCTAGACAGATAGTCTAGTACTACCCAGACTTAAAATCCATCCTTTCGAGATGGTGACTCAAAATCCATCCTTTCAAGATGGTAACAAGGTCCAGAAACTCATCTACTAAAGATGGTGATCAAGACAAAATTCAGAAACCCATCAATTGAAGATGGTGATCAAGACAGAGTTCAGAAATTCATTCACTCAAGACAAAATTCAGAAATTCATTCACTCAAGACAAAATTCAGAAATCTATCCAAGATAGTGATCAAGACAAGATCCAGAAATTCATTCACTCAAGATGGTGATCAAGACAAAATTCAGAAATTCATTCACTCAAGATAGTGATCAAGACAGAATTCAGAAATCCATCCACTAAAGATGGTGATCAAGACAGAAGTTAGAAATCCATCCATTCCAGATGGAAACAAAGCCCATTGGTCCGGCAAATGACCAAAGCCCATTGGTCCGGCAAATGACCAAACCAAAGCCCATTGGTCCGGCAAATGACCAAAAACCAAAGCCCATTGGTCCGGCAAATGACGAAACCAAAGCCCATTGGTCCGGCAAATGACGAAACCAAAGCCCATTGGTCCGACAAATGATCAAAACCAAAGCCCATTGGTCCTGGAATGACCAAACCAAAGCCCATTGGTCCGGCAAATGACCAAACCAAAGCCCATTGGTCCGGCAAATGACCAAGCCAAAGCCCATTGGTCCGGCAAATGACCAAACCGAAGCCCATTGGTCGGGGAAATGACCAAACCAAAGCCCATAGGTCCGGCAAAACCTAACCAAAACCCATAGGTCCGACAGTTGACCTAGCAAATCTCGAGTCTAAACTCGACAGATAGTTTAGCACAAGATAAAAATTTCCTTGTTGAAAATAAACTTTGGAAGGAGAAGCTAAGCAAAATTGGTTATCTTTTTGTCTTTGTGGCAAAATTTTGTTTAAAATTTACCACAAAGAGGGGCAGCTGTAGACACCCAATTTTTGCCCAATTAATTAAGGCTTAAAATTTAATTAAACTCATTTTTTTTTTAAAAAAAAAGCCTTAAGTATTGATGAAATTGGCTAAGTGATCAAGGCACAGGCCAAATGGCCTGTTGGTTAAACACATTGACCCAAACACACATTCAAGCTCAAGGACACGAGTTCAAATCCTAGCAAAGGCAAATTTTTGTCTTTTTATTATTTTTGCCTTTGCATCTTCCTCAAATGTGACTTTTGCCTTACTTTGCATCGGTTTTTAACTGACAAAACAACATTGATTGTCAAAATTGATGATGGAATTGCAAAGTGGTTATAGAATATGAAAGATTAGTGCAAAAAACAACCCAAAAGTCACAAAATTCAATTTATAAAGCATTCAATTGCATATGAATGAGGAGTTACAAAAATTGATGAAATTGGACAATTAATCTATCCACATTGGATGAATCTGACATGGAATATGAAAGCAATCATCAATTCATCAGTTACAAGAACGAATCAAGCCCAAATTATTGATTAAATTCGTGAAAATCAAGGGGCAAAAATCGATTCGTTTTCAAACTGTTGAAACGTAAAATTGAGCTTGCAACCTATAAATAGGAGGTCCTAGGAGCAAAAGGCACAAGTCAATTTTAAGAAAACACATACACAACCATATCAATTCGAAACTTCGAATTTAGGAAGAAAAATTCGAATTTTTCAAATTCGAGTGATTGAATCGAATTTGATCAAAATTGAGTGTGTTAGGAATGTTAGAAACCTAATTTTGATGTTTTAGTTTGCTAGATTGATCAAATTGATCAAATTAACCTCTGCAAATTTTTTTTATTTTTTCAGATTTGCGCCGTCGTACGACCACCGCCGGAAACGCCGCTTGCCGCCGTTCTGGGTGCAAACCACCACCTTCAGAGGACGCGCCGTCACAGCAGGAGTCGGGCCGACAAGCTTCCAGCCGCCGAGGACCACCGAGCCGCTGGAATCCGCCCCGAAAAGTCGCGTCATCATCTTCTTCACCAGCCGGAGCTCCGAGATCCGACCCGAAGATCCGAATCCAACCCGGTCGGTCATCGGTCAACGGTCGTCGGTCAACGGTCAACTCTGATCAGACGGCCCAGATTCGATCAAGCAGATCAGACGGCCCAGATTCGATCAAACGATCAGACGGCCCAGATTTCATCAAGCGATCAGACGGCCCAGATTCAATCAAGCGATCAGACAGCTCAGATCGAGTCAACAACGATCAGACGATCCAGATCAGTTAGCACGATCGACGCTCCAGATTTCGTCCGCTTCATCTGACGGTCTAGGTTAATCCGTATTATTTTATTATATTTTTATTATATAATTAATTTCAGAAAATAATAAAAAATTTATAAAAATTCATAAAAAATTCAGAAAATACGGAAAAATCCAGAAAAATAAATAATTATTTTCTATATAAATTTATTTTTTTTTTATTTTTTTAATATTTTTGAATATTTTTAACATGTATTTATACATAAATTGCTTTAGAAAATGCATATTTAATGCATGAAAATGATTTTAATATTTTTTAATATATTCTGAATATATTGTGAATTTATGTGATGATTTAAAAAAATGTAAAAAAATAAAAAAAATGATAATAAAATTGGATTTTCCAAAGAACAAAATTTCTAAAAAAAAAAATGATTTTTGGGCTTAGAAAAATTGTATTTTCATAAAATAAAAAATCAATTGATTAGATCATAGGATCATCAAAAATGATTTTTCATGAAAATTCAAAATTTAATGAACTTAAAATGAAAAGAGTTCAAAAAATTAAAATTGATCAACAAATTAAAATTTTTTTAAAAGAACTACGTTTTGTCTGATCTTGATGAGCGAGTACGTAGGCACCTGCGGGCGACATTAAAAAATAAAAAAAATGTTTTGTTTTTTTTTTATTGTGAATAATTCTTTTGTAAATATAAGATATTTTGTTGATGTTTATGTTCTAAAAAAATAATAAAAAATAAAAATGAAGAAAAACACATAAAAAATAAAAATAAATGATTTGACTTGTAAATATTTGTCATGTGAAAAGGATAGATTATAAGTTTAAAATTCCAAAAGTGGTAACCATTTGGTTTTAATAGGTTAGCCCCCGAATCCATGATATCTGGTTTTAAAAGTTTGTTTTTTTAAAAAAAAATCAAATTTTCGCAGACTAGTAGCTAAGTTAGGATCAAACACCCCATTGATCCTAGCTTTTTTATTTTTTCCCGATTTATATCGGGTGGCGACTCTAAAATTTTTTAAAAAATTTCTTTTAACCTCTAGTCGAGGATTCATGTTAAATGGGTTCGGGTTTAATATGAATCGGGTTTTGAGAAATGAACCAGATTAAGAATAGTGGAAAAAATCCAGGCACGACAAACATTATGACATTTTTTGAACTTTTCGTGTAAAGACCCGGCCCACTTAACCCAAATATTAAGCGTGCCAAATCTCCCGACTACGCATAATACCCAAATATTAGGAACAATATTCAAGCATTATACGTAAGGTCGTCTTAAAAAGAGATGTTTGTAATGACTGCCTGTTTAAAACAGATATAACATTCATATGCTTTGAACTAAGAAACACTGCCACTACATAAGTAGTGGGTCATCACCTATATACAAGACATACATCATATATAAATTATAACTTCCCAAGGATCATATAAACATAAAAATCTTACTTACAACCTAACTATATTACAAATACAATTCAACTCAAAATACATTCCAAGGCTTAATAAATAAACCTAAACACTTCACAAAATTTATATCAAAAGGAATCCTAAGCATATACTAGGTCTCTCTCTCCTAGTCATCCATAAAATCCTCTCAGTTAGTCCCATAACCCATATCGTCATAGGAAATCATCTACAAGATAGCAGCATAGGTCAAAGGCCCAGTACACAATAATGCAAACAAATACATATGCAATGCTCACTTAACTAAATGCAATGCAATAAATCACTACAACTTCATTATCTTTTAGTTAAGTGAATAGAACAACACTGGAGTATTCAAACTTCGATTCAAGCTTGGGAATTCCGAGGGTCCTGAGTAACAGCAGTTGCTTAGGGAGTTGATATAGATAGACCGGATATTTATATCTCCTATATATAACCGAAAAAGAATATTAATAGCATCATTTAGGGTTCACACTCCTTTATACACTCCACTTATCTTGGTCTATAACATCAATTAGTTCAACGGTTCCATACCCATGAACTAAAACATATTATTTCCTTCCGAGCCTAAGTAGATAATATACTGATACAGTTAACCCTATTAGCTACCTACTTAGCCAATAAAAGAAATCACTGTTGCATCATGGTGAACCATTGCATCATGACAAAGGATTGGGCTAAGTGCCTAAACTATCTTGCCATTGCATCATGACAAGGTTGTCGCTCCCCGGTTCCGAATTCAACTACGTAAAGCACAACCAATTTCAATATCTCTTATTATTCTTTGATTGAGGTCAAATTGGTATATACCTATCCTAAGCAACAATTAATCAAAGTATTGTGTACCTAATTGGATTTGGGAATTGATGGGAACCTCCAACTGAGTATCTACCTATGTTCCACATAAATCAACTATATCATATTACTATCCTAAGTCAAGCTTATATTCACTAGATTAGAACTAGGAAAATTATTTAACCCTATGTAAAAACAATCCAAAGTCATCACATATGTTATAACATCATACAAGGGAAATCTTTGATTAAAAAGTCTCGTATCATGTATTGGAAGATGTTGGAAGAAGTTAGAAAAACTTCAAATTTACAAGTCCACGGTGGCCATTAAAGCTGGCAATGAAACCTTAACGCCGGCGGCATATAAGGCGGCATTAAAAAGTATGTATTTTGTATAAAAACTTGAAGTCTTTACGCCGGTAATGTCAACGTCAACGCCGGTGGCGTTTAAGAAAAATTTTGAAAGATTAGAAATCAGGGTTCTAACGCTGGCAAATTTTGACTTCAATGCTGGTGGCATTTAAAAAATTTCAAAAGATCATAACTAAAAACTTTAATGCTGGCATGTACGCCAGTGGTGTACAAGGTGGTGTACACTGCAATTCGCATTGCAGATTTCCTCTGTTTTCCAAACACAAAAATTTTTACATTTTACCTCTTCCAACTCATTCCAAACCACATGAGAGCTTACTACAACTATCTATAACATGTCAAGCATTCTAAAGCTTTTAACCACTCTACAACATCTCAACAAGAATTTAGCACATCAACTATTTGTATTATACTACACATGCATAATTCATGAATTAAGAGGAAAATAAGACATCTCAAACATCAAATAAACTTACCTCAATGTATATATAAAGCTTGGGAAGGATTTTTGGTGTGTTAGGTCCAAGAAACTTGATTTGGGTGTTGAAATTTTGAGCTTTGGAGGAATTACGAATTTCCTCTCCTTTGTTCTGTTTTTGGATTGTCTAATGGTGCAAATAAGCTTTTATATTTATCCTAATAATGTTGACTTTTGGGCAAAATTTAGGAAAGGCTTTGGGCTTGTTTGGCTTAGATTTGGGCTTAAGTTTGGGCTTATATTGGGCCAAAAATCTGCTAAGCTTAAAGACTATAAACTTAGCTCAAAATACACTTAATTCATTAAACATTAATCACTACAACAACCACTTGCATTAACATAATAATTGAATAGCACAACTAAACTATCATGCTAAATATATTACTCTAACTTATTATCTATTCACATACATTATATCACATTCACATTACAAATATACTAATTCACTCAAACATATACACCATGCAACAATCAATCTACATGTATTAATTATAAATTAACTTTGGGTTATTTCATTTCAAACATTGTGATCTAAAACGAACTTATTCAAAACGTTATGACCTTTTGGTGTAATTTACCATATTATTTATCTAGTATTGTTATGATTCATGAAATATTACACCTTTTCATCATTACCATTTCCTATTGTATTATTTTAATATTTCCTTTCAAATTGATATCGATTAGGTATTATCTTTTCGTATTGCTATGTTTCATAAACAAATATATCGCTTTAGTCCTAACTTTCAATGTTTGCAATTTGCAAACGAAATGTAAAAATTGTTATATAAAATTTATTATATGATGTGATTATATTAAATTTATTATAACAATCTATTATAAATTATATTAATATATAATTTTGAAATATTTTGTTATCATACCTCTTTATATTAACATTTTTGGAAAAGCCCAAGTTATATATATTTATTTCTAATTTATCTTTAATGCTACATTTTCTTAACCTTGAATTTCATAAAAGTTCACGATTTTTTTTAATAGAATGGAAAAACACTATATTAATGCTAAATTTTAATATCACATAAGTTTTATACAACACAATCCTTAATCTTTTTCCTAATTTTATAGATTTTTATTTTTTCTTCAAAAATTTTAATCATTCATATATTTCCATTAACAATACTTTGCATTATTTAAAATATTTATACCTTGTCATTAATTTTAAAAAATATCTTTATATGTAAAATTATAGAAAAGTTCCAACAATTCAAAAGATTATCATTTTTTAAAATATTATATTATTTTATATATTTATAGATATTTGTCATATTGTAAACTAAAAATGTAGATAATATTTTTTTTTCCTTTTTAAAATATGACTATACACAGAAATCAAAGCCTATGAAAAACACGTTAATACATATCTTCTTAATTTTATCTACTATTTAAAAACGTTCAATATAAAAGATGAAAGGTACAAGGCTATAAGGTCTGTACAATCATATAAATATGACTATCTTCTGTGACAAATCTTTACATTTGATTATCACAACCATTATATTACCAAAAATAAAATAAAATAAAATAATAAAAAAGAACTATTAAAAGAAACATCAGTTTTACATTGCAATAAATTATTCAATTGTATAAATGGATGATATCGTGTGACTTTTTTTTTTTCCTTTTCACAAAAAGTTGTAGGTGGTATATATCAAAGTAAAAGTTAAACTTTATACAAAACTAGAAAAATCAAATTTTGATTTGCATGCGTATACAATATTATTTTAAACTTAATTTGCAGGTGATGGAAAAGATAGAAGATGAACCTTGATTATAATATGAATGGTATTTATTGAATGGAAATCATCAAAGTATTGGATTTTATTGCAATAAGTTCAATAAACAAGACATAAAAGTAATCTTTATTGAATAATATATAATAAGGAAATGGACAAAAATATATTTTTACATATAGTTTATATGTAAAAACTAAGAAATAAAAACTAGTACAGAAGTGGAAAAAATAGGAGTAAATGGTTCTTTAATGTTATAGCATATGAAAAAATTGTGTATTTGGAAAAGTGAACAATTATCCAATTTTTATATGAGAATAAAATCTTGCAAATTAAAAAAAGGAAAAAAAATCATTCCTTTAAAGGAAAAATACTAAAAATATATATTAACAGAATACTTAACAAAAACAAAGAGTAGGTAATCCTTATCAATTTCTTAATCTGGATCTTTATTTTGATAAGAGCTTTAATTTTTTTAGTCTATCAATGGGAATAGTGGATAATATGCCTCTTCAATTAAAGGCAAATTTTGTTGAAAATTAACAAAGTTGACCTTTTCTTAAACAAACAAATAAATAAAAATAAATGGTCATGATTTCACTTTTTTTTTTCTTCTAGGACTTACAGGTACTTGTTCATTAGGTAGTGGAAGCAATTATGGAAGAAGAAATCAATAAAACATATATAAACACAGTTTGGTCAATTAAAAATATCATTGCTAATCATTTATTTTTTGTTGTTCTTGATTAAGAAATAACACCACAATTGCTATAGTGAAAAGTTTAGGACAACAGCATTGGTAATTTTTTTCCCCACAATTGACACACAACCTTAATAGAAAGTGCTGCAAAAAATGAGTGGTTGAAGTACCACCCATTTTTTTCCATATAAATATAACATGCCTTACTAAATTACTAATAAGTCAGCAATTCACTATCCAATTGCCCTCAGATTAAAATAAAAAATTTTGAAACTTTTCTTTGGCCATAAAAAAAAACCAAAAAAAAGGAGATGAGTATGATAGCTATGTGATAGAGGCTTCCATAGGAACTATGATAGAAGATAAAATATAAAGGAGATAGTAGGGAGGAGTAAAATGGAATGTAGTTTTTTTTTTTTTTTTTGCCCAAGTAAAATGGAATATAGTTAATCCGCTTTTTTGTTTGATGTTTGTAGTTTTTTTTTCCTCTTTTGTTTCTTTTTTATTTTTCTCTTCATTGCGGTTTTTCTCTATGAATTTTCTTCATAAAGAAGGTTTTAAAATAATATTGTTGTTGCCTTTCCCTTGTTTGGTCATTGTTCTATATCATTGCAACTGTTTATAATGCCTTTGACGTCGTGATGTGGCAACTTCTTGATTGGAAGAATTAAAAAAGCACCTACAATTTACTTGAAAAGGTATGTCTTCATATGGTTTAGGTTTTTTCTATAGAATTTTCCGTAGTTCAATTTTTTTTCTTTTTTCTTTTTATTTTTGCCGATTTACCTTTTTCTTTGATCTAAAATATTTAAAGTTCAAACTGAAAAGTTACGGCAGGAAAAAAATTAAGGAGTCCAATTTTAAAAAAGAAATAATATAATTAATTGAGAAGGTACACTTTTAAATAGTTTAAATTTAAAAGGTATAAAAATAGGAAAAAAAACTTATTTTTCAAATTTTTTTAAAAAATTAATTCAAATAATAATTAATAATATTTAGTGCATTGTGTAAGAGATTGTATATATTTCACTTGAAAATTAATTACTAATAAAAAATATAAAGCTAATATCTATATAAGTTTTGCTTTTAACATAAAAAATATCATAAAATATTTAGTGAGGATATCTAATCAATAATTCATGTCCATTTTTATAATATTAATTGTAGGAAAAAAATGTTACCAAATCAAATTATATAATTAGTGTGCAATATAATTATTTTCAAGACAAATAGATCATAAAATATATCTAGATAGAATAATTGTTCAATAATTCATGTATATTTTAATCACATTAGCTGCAAAAAAGAAAAAAATTTTAAGTCAAATTATATAATTAGTATGCAATACGATTCATTTGTAATATGAATAGTGTGACTATTATTTGTAGTATACTTTGAATAAAAAATAGTTATTTACAAGAAGAATTTATATGGTTATATATAATTTTATAATAAAAGAATTCAACGCTATTAGTTATTGAGAAAAAGCTAAGAGAAGAACTAGTTAGTGTGTTGAAAAAGTAAAAACAAAAAAAAAAAGGAAATTATTATTTGTAGCATAATTTGAATAAAATATAGTTATTTACAAAATGAATTTATTTAGCTAGATATAATTTTATAATAAAATTAATGCTATTAGTTATTGAGAGAAAGAAGAGAAAAGAAGTAGTTAGTGCATTGGAAAAGGTCCTTTTTTTTAAGTGCAATCATGGGAAAATCTTTATTTTTATACCATTATTTGCTTTTTATAATATACATATAATGTGTATATATTTTCTCTTTTAAAATAATTCAACAGATTATGCCTCGATCCGTCTCTATAATAAAACATGTTTACTCAACCTAAAAAGAATTATCTAAATACATGATTTTATTTATTAAAAAACATGTAAAGACCGGACATGTACTTTATCAAAACTTCACATGTCAAGCCCCCAACTACGCATAACATATGAAGATATTATGCATAAGGTTATCCAAAAAGGAAAGAGTTTATGCTCATTACTTACTCAACCTATTAATATACAAAGCTTTTACAAAACTACATATTTAAGAGTAGATAACTTCACATAAATACATAAGATGGTACCACTAATTGAAGTACTTCAAGGTCATAAAACCAAACTTATAATGTATATGATAAAAAATTTGGTACTTTATATTACAAGACATAGGCTTTTGATAAAGCCTTAGCCTATACTATTACATTGAACAAAAATAAGGTCTCGATTTTTGTCCTTTCTTAAGAAAAAAAAAACAAAGTGGAGTAGTCTAATACGCTAATTGTCCCACTCATCAAGGAAAGCTTCCTAACCCATAACATGCCCCAAATATTTGCAGTATTCATCATCATTGATGCATGTAGAAGAAAGAGTGAGCTAGAAGTCTAATACACAGTAACACAAAAAAATACATAGTAGTACACACTCCTAAGCTAATGCAGTGCAAGAAACGAGAACATTATTTATCTTGGTCAAGCGACACAAATCAACATTGTAGTGTTCAAACTCCGATTGCAATCTTTAGGGATCCGAGGTCTTAGTAACAACTACTTAGGGGATTGATATAAGCAGTCCAAATACTCATATCTATTACATAACTTTACAAATAATAATCTCATCTATGATTCACAGTTGTTACTCAATTTTATTTGACTTAATCCATAATATCACATAGTTCAACCAGTCTCATAAACGTGAACTATATCATATTATTTCCTCTTTAGAATAAACAAATGTTACATCGATATTGTTCCTTCTATCAATTACCTGCTGAGCCACTTATGAAAATTATTACATCATGACAGAAGTGGCCTAAGCGCCTAATTACCATATTAACCCTTTTAATAGGATTGCTGCTCCTCGAACCAGATTCAACGATGCACATACAAACAATTCAAACATGTTCTAAGCTAATCTTTAATTAGAGTTGCTTTAATAATACCTAATCTAACATTCAACAACAAGTTACTACATACATGGATAATTGAATTCATCAGATAAAAGACCTTTATTCAAACCCAACGGGGTATTGGAACCTATCGAGGAAAATCATTTTATATGAAACCATATTAATCCACATTTGAATACTAAATCTTTAAATCTTCACCAACTTAAACAAAGTTCTAATCATCATACAACTTCATACTCATACAAAGATAAATAGACATATCATATTTCACAATTCATTCATTTATTAATATTGTTCAATTATTTTATTTTATTTTATTTTTTATGAACAATACTAGGGGATCTATCACGCCAGTGACAAGGGCCATGATGGATATCACGGGCATCATCAAGGCCATGATCTTGGGCTATGATGAAACAATTAGCCTTGTCACATCCGTTATAGGAGATAACGCACCCTATCATGGCCGTGACGTAAGCTATGTTAATGAATATACCCGTGACTGCCTTGTAAAAAAAAATCTAAAAAGTTTCTGAGGATATCACGCCTTATGTAATGAAGGTATCAAGCTTTAAAAACCATACAGAGGAGATAATGACCATAAACAACGTCGTTTCACATTTAAAAAGCACTCAAAGGAGATCATGGGCCATGCTACGGCCAAAATCATTAGGAAAATATAATTTCGATGATGTAACAGCCTCAAACATGCCCACGATGAATACAATATTGATTGTTTGATATTTGTTTCAAAAATTTCGAAGTCTGATATCTACTAACTCTTTATTAAGGTTTTATTTGTTTGTAAAAATATGTTAGAACTAACCTATAAACATGATATCAAACATCATCAAGATTACTTGTACTTGTATGTTAATTTCACATGTATATACAAAAATCTTAACCTAGAAACATAAGCTCATCATTCATACTTGTTGAACTCTAGTATTAATCTAATTACTAAAGTCTTACACATTTATCACTAACAATATCAATACACACATCAATTCATTGTAAACCCAAAATTCATTTCTTCAAACATCTAGAGTAGATATGCCTATTTGCATATCTAGTTCAATATACATGTTAGGATGTCATGAGTTTGTCTAAAGCATCATAATTCTATTCTTAGTTAACATCAACATCAACTAAAAACCATAATTAAATAAAACATGCAAGAAATCAACTTTACTTACTTTTATAGATACTAAGACCAATCAAGCTTCTCTTGCTACTTCCTTAGTTTTAAATTCTTGCCCCTACTTGCTCCTTATATTAGTTCTCTACTTAGGATCTTGTAGGGGTAAAGTTTTAGAGAGAAAATTGTGCTTGATTGCGTTTAGAAAGATGATAGAAAAAGGGGGAGAGAGAGAGACAATGGTTTAGGGTCTATTTTGAGATGTTGATATTTTTATTTCTTTTTTCCTTTTGAGGCATTTTAGAAGATTTTTAGACGTGGGCTTTGGGCTATGCATGTGTGTAGGCTTGGTTTACAAAATTAAGATGGGCTTGGGCTAGAGTTAAAGAAAATAAATGTTGATTTCATTACATCAAATGATACACATATTCTATAACATAATTCAATTCGACGACTGATATTGAAGCCTTCTTTTCTTATAGTAGTAGGTTGAGCAGAAAATGGGCTTGATGAGTTTTATTATATAAAAGAAGCCCATTTTCAATATAAAAGGACGGATGCTTATTTTAGTCCATATAGGCCCTATTTAATCAAATAAAGCTCAAACTAACCAAGGAAAATATTTTCAAGTCTATTTTTCATGTACGATAAAATTGAATAAGATAGAGAGCGGAATAAATCAGTCCGACAATCCATGTTTTGAGCTTACCAAGTCGAATTTCTCTACGACATCCCTTATTGGACCCAAAAGACAGGTTTTGGTATTAAATTCGGCTCAAAGCCTAATTACTAAATTGATCCGCTACAATTTGTTTCAACAAATTCTATATATAAATAAAATAATATTTTTGACACTTGAGGTTGTCCTTTTGTTTAGCATGCCAGTATAGTTGTTGGTATATAAAGTCTCACTTGATAATTATAATCATTTATTTATTTATTATATATGGTCTCCTTTTAGTCTCACCAAAATAATTCTTTTTCCTTCTATTGATGCTTATTTAATGACGTTTACTCTTCGACGTTTATTTGTTAATTGTTTGCCAACCAATAGTATTATTCTATTTCAAAATATGATAGTCAACATTTATTTATGATATTTGACAAAGAATTGGAATTTTAATAAAAGGGTAGGGTTGTTAAATGTTGGTTTCTTGATTTGGTGTTCTTTGATCGTACTGTTTTATTTTATTGTGTAAAATTTATAGTAGTTCAGTTCTGTGATATTGCAGTAAGAAAAGCAAAATAATTTTAGGAATGTGCTAATGCTGTGAAAAACAATGAAAAATTAGGGATATAATAGGGATATCACCAAAGGGGTGGTGAATGCTCATAGATGTATGCATTGAAACGTTAATCCAATATTTTTGCATTAAAAATTTTAGTTTTGAGTTAGTGTGGCTAACTGCTTTACTATTCTCATTTCCTTCTTCTTTTTTTTTTTTTTTGTTTTTTTAGATCATGATTTTAATTGCACAGTGTTTTTGAAATAAAAGGCCAAATTAAATGTTGAAAAAAAAGGAATAAAAGCATTTTTATCCACTTCTCTTTAAAAAAAAGGAATAAATAAAAGCATTTTGATCCACGTGTTTTTTATATTCGACCATCTATAAAATAAAAGGCCATATTATTGAAAAAAAAAAAGGGAATAAAATCCACTTCTCTTTAAAGTTCATACGAATTATTTTGAGCACTTTCTCAGAATACCGATATAATATTTACCGAAATAAGTTTTAGGTGCATTTTCTTAAGAACACTAAAATAATATTTACGTCATTTCTAATTGATCTTTTTCTTTTCAAAATTTGCTATGGATTGCCATATAACTTTGTTGACTCCTTTTAAAATATCCATAATTTAGCATGTGGACAATTATATTAATTGTCTTATTATGTTGTATTTTGAAAATTTTATAAAAAGCTATTTATTACTAATGGTAAAAGTCGGTTTAGAATATATATAATTTTAAAATTGATGTGCAGAAATTCTATTGAAGACTTTTTACTTTTTACAAAGGCTATAATGAGTGTTGTATTAAAAAATATGTTTATAAATATTTTTCGATGATATTAAAGAACAATTTTTTTTTTCTTATATCCTTTTAACATGTAATCATTTTTAAAGGTATGTATAATTAATTAACAACTTTTATTCAATAAGAAAATTGCACCATCCCGTTATTTATAATTAAGATAAAAAGGAAAATTTGTTAATTTTGATATGCTATGCATCTCATTCACAAGAATGGTAGGGAATATACCATATTTATTAGCCAGCTTAGAAAAAATGTTGGTTAACTTAAGCTTGTCAGCACCGTTAATTACGTATCTGTTCAACTTTTTTATTTTGTAAATATCTGTTTCTATCTTTTCACATAGACCTTCTTTGAAAATATCTGTTTCAGTATTTCAATACTACATGACATATAATTACATGGTTTTATGGTTTTATTTTTCACAATCAATTTTTATAAATTTTGAGTGTTGTTATATTTGCGCCCGTATCATAGTTACGTCGTCCTCTTCCTCTACCAAGAGAATAAAATAAATGGTCTCTCAAACGATAGAAGGGCATGAGCATGGGCAATCAAAATGATTTAAGAAAATAAAAACGGCCTCCCGATATCACATCTACCAGAAAAATTTGTGCTTACATTTTTCCCCTTTGGCCAGCATCAAATACTGAAACAAAATATATATTAATTAACTCTTTGAAAGTAAATGAAAATTACACAGCAGTTTTAACTGCACCAAACAGACAACATCTCGCGCAAACGTTAACAGCATTAAACCCACAGCCTTTTGAACCAAAACCTCACATAACATGCAACCAAACCACCACCAATCTCAAGTCACGACCCTTGTGATGTCACCTCCTGAGCCTTGTACTGCACGTACTGACCGTACTCCCTAGCCTTATCCGTCACGTCCCGCGCCGTCCCCACGATCTTCATCCTCGCATGATCCAACTGATCAGCACCTGCCGGATGCTTCCCTGTCGCATACCTGTATATCCACGACAATGCAGATATCGCAGCCACGCCGCAGCCGCCGGAGAACAAGAACCCGGCTGTGACAAGGAATAGGACTATTGCAGCTGGGATCAGGATAGGACTGAACAGGACTAGGATTGGTGTTGCCATGATCAGGCCTATTACTGTTGCGGTTACTGTTAGACCTGAGAGGACTAGGAACACACCGCCTATCGTGGTGGCGGTCATGAACTTCACTGCCTGGCGAGCTAGCTGGGGCTGCGACTCCTGCATGTGCGGGTGGTGACGCCCATGGTAGACGTGGCCGCGGTGTTCAGACATTTGCTGTAATGTACGCGTGTGTGTGTGTAGGAATAATTGAAGGAAAAGAGGTGCTGGGGTTTAAATGTATATATAAGGTGGCGAAGGAGCATGTGCACGTGGGGTTGAAGAAGTAAATGAGTGATGCGTTCGATGGTTTTGTGTGCGCGTGTTGGGTTGAAGCAGAGTTGCATGGTGAGCGTTGATGGATCTACTGACGCGTGGTTGTGTGACTTATGATGTGTAGAGGCAAATGACAAATGTGCTTTTGTTGATGCACTGGTTTTTCTTTACCGAAAATGCCAATGCTTCACAGTAGACATCTTCCCGGGGTGGGACGGTCCGACCCATGAATCTAACCTATCAAGTGCAGGTCTTCATAGAATTAGAATCGCTCCATTTTGATGGTAGAGCATTTCAAATTGGTTGGTTCATGGGTGGATCCAAACGAGTTTGACGCTCTAAAAAAAAATTCATCTCTAAGAAAAAGTAAAATTTTAAATTTGGTTGGATCCCTTTTTATCTACTGGTACGGATAGGTCCACGGGATGGACTTGTCAGTTGGCAAGTCTCTAAGGAAGGTCCAATACTAAATCCGCCATGGTCGGTCCAAGTCGGTCCTGGTTCGGATCCAATCCAAAGAGATATTTACTTCATGGTAGTACCAACTAATTATATTTCAATTCATAGAAAGAGAGGGTGAATTTGTACGTGAATTTTGATAAAATGTAGAATTAGGTATTTGAACTTATAAGTTATCACTTTGGTACTTAAATTTTAAAATCGATCAATTTAGTACTTGAAAACACTTTTTTCATACGCATTAACACTACCTTCATCAAGTTTTTTCAGATTTCAAATTAATCTATTTCAAAGTTTTTATATATTAAATTGATCAATTTTATAGTTTGAGCATTAAATTAATTAATTTTAAAATTCTGGTAGCTAATTGGATATTTTGTCGAAGTTTAGATATCATTCATAATATTATTCCTAAAGGACATATAGTAAATAGTTTTTAAATTAGTAATAACTAGTTGCGAACCCACACAATATACAAATAATAATTTTAATATTTATAATATAAAGGGTTAATGTAAAAAATGGTACGATCATTCATACGCTATTAAAGCAAGGCTAGAAAGAACATCGAAGTAAATTGTTTGTTGCAAGTGTAACTAACTAATTTTGATTGATGATGTGCCGGTATATATATAGAGAGAGAGCAATAGGAAGAAGGAAATATGTTATGTTTACATACATCAACAGATGCCACAAAATTATGTTTATATAGAGTATATGTGCCACATGTGCAAGAAACCCAACACTAATATCTCAATATCACTCTTCATTGAAAGGTCATAAAGCTCCCAATAAGAGTGTCTTTCCATCAAAAAGCCACAAAGCAAATTTTAATTGACATTCTTTACTAGAATACATATACATATATTTGGAAAAGAAGGCCTAATATTAATGGTTTTAATGTAAGTTCAACCGAATACAGTAGTACTAATGCTGTTTATAAAGGGTACTATTAAAGGACAAAAGATAATGCTGTACCATTCTTAAGGGGGGGAAAAAAAAGAAACTAATGATAATTTATAAATAAGGATTATATTTTTAAAAAGGTTAAATAAAAAAAGGTAGGACAAGAAAAATATAAAACCCCGATTTTTATAGCATACGAAAAGTAAACCTAAAGTAATATAAGAATATTTATATGAACTAAAGTAAGGTAATCATTAGAATTGAATAAATAATAATGATATGATCTTCTAAAAATCAAAAGAAATTATCTAGAGATATAAGAATTTAAAATCCAAATGAAAATAAATGAACAAAATTCCTTGACTATATAAATAATAACAAAGGGAGATAGTGAATAATCAAGGTTAATAGTAAATAGTGAAATGAATAGTAAAATAAGTAACTCATGAATAGTAAATTGTAATTAATAGTAAGAATGAAAAGTAAATTAAGGTAAAATTAGATATAGTCAAATCAATGAATAGTGTAAAAGTTGGCTGAATTTGTCAAATAAAACCAAAATTAAAGTAGTAAAAAGACTAAAATACCCTCAAATTAACCTAAAAATCTCTAAAAACCCCTATAAAACCCCAAAAAAATGGGAGACAAGAATTATTCAGCTTCTAAGAATGTCATAATCATTCTGAAACCATAAGAACTCTAAATTTTGGAAAAATTGAAGGAAAATTCCTAAAAAGCAATAATTTACTCAAAAAGTAACAAATTAACCAAACAAATTACCAAATGGAGACATAAACATCAATCAAGACTCTGAAAAAATCAGAAAAATTAGGAAAATTCGTGGGAACAGATGACAATTTTTTTTTCATTAAAATAAAAACAAAATAATTTGCATGTACTTAAATTAGGTGTCAAAAATTCGGAAAAATATCAAACAAATGTCAAAAATTACTGTAGCTGACAGAATAGACGTGTAAAATATAGGGATTACATGGTAATTTTTCCATGAAAAATTTTTGACATCTGGTAATTTTTACCGATTTTACAAAATCCAAAAATCAGCTATAAATACCGCCCAGAAGTTGTAAAATTCACCAAACTCACACCCGAAATCAGAAAATCACCAAACTTCACAGTTAGGAGCCTAAAATTCCAACAAGGCCGTCCGACAACCCTAGGAGGAGCAACTCCGTCGTCTGGTAGTGGCGCCGGTGAACCCTAGCCAATCTCCGACGAGAAATAATTGCCACATCAAAACTTGTTCGTTCGACTCCAAACTTTTACAGTAAGTACAATATAATATTAGTTACAACATATAAAATTTTTAGAATTTTTCGTGAAGTTTTGATATTTTTAAAAATTACATGATTATCACTGCGAATATACTAGAAATAGTGCAATTCGACCTTTTAATATAAAATACCTAAAACGATTTCTAAAAATAAATAAATATTATATTATTACTCCAAGATATTTATACTAACAAATGTTTTCACATTTATTTGAATATATGCACTAATTTATCCATTATAGCTAGTAAATATCAACTATAGCTAGTAAAATTAATTATAGCTAGTAAATAAAGAAATTATGAAAATTTATTAAATCATTCATAACCACCTTAACACCTTATTTTATTAAATGTACTAGTTCTAATAATGACATGCATACCCTAATAAAGGAATTACTAAATATTTATGTAATAATTAAATATAAAAGTTTAAAGCTTAGCAACCAATAACCTTGAAATTATAAACTATAATCATATACCACATAAATTAAAATAACTTTTCTAAACAAAGTAAGCTCATTAATTCCTTTTACTAACTTACAACCTTTTAATAAAGTGATTTCATTCCTTAAACAAACCTTATCATCATACTACAACTAAAACAAAATTTAGTATCATAACACTAATTCATTTTTTATCAAAATCATTCTTATAGGTGAACTCCACCGCAATCTATTCCACACACAAAACCCATTTTGGTAAGTGGTTCATTTATGTGGTAATTGTAAAAAGGGATATTATTTACATTATAATTGTTTGTGCTTGCAAATTAGCTATAAAACGTGTGTGGTTGATTGATTTTGTTTGATATTGGATGTTTACTTATCCTATTGTTTTGGTATGAGATACTTGTTTGATCACCTAAGAATGTATTATTAAGAATACAGTGAAAACAATAACCGATCATGCATAGCATAACGCATTTTGCATCCACAAAACCGACCGTTCAGGTGAGAATGAATTTCTTCTTTTAACCTTTATTGAACTAAGTGACAAGAGAGGAGGTCGCAGTAAAGGTTGCAAGCTATCTGAGGGATAGTCCTAAACGGTTTTTGGGAGGACAGGGGGTCCATTGCACATTCCCGGTTTTATGGAAAATGAATCTGTGTTAAACTCCTTGAAACCCATATTAGAGTGGGGTTAATTTCTCTAATCTCGTAATGAACCGGTCAACATTACGCGGATGACATCCCGATTGACTGCACAATTCACTCTAATAATAACAATGATTGTGATTTGTTTTATAATGTTTATAATTACCCTTTTTATACCCACTTACTGAGCACGTGGAATTATGCTCACCACCCTACAGCTTCTTTTGCAGGAAATCCATAAGAAATTAAAGAAAATGCCTAGAATAATACCCGTAAGTACCAAAAACTTAATTTCTGTAAATATCTTTTAAGTGTGGTATCATTTAGTAAGCCTAGTAATTATCAGATGTTTATGGACCATGAGTTGATCATAAACCTCTGATAATTACGGTGGGATTGTACGGGATGTGACAAAAAAGATTTTGAAATTGTTATTTTTTAGAAAATATAAGGAATGAAAATTTACAAATAGGCACTATTTTTGAAAAGGTTAAATAGAAAATTATTAATAGATTTTTAGAATAGGTATTATTATGGAATAGTTGTCTTGAAAAACACACCTAAGTATATATATATATATAAATATATATATATTTCTATAATAGTGATTATTATTACAAAAAGTCACAAAGCTTGCAATAAGTATGTCTAAGCTTCGAAGCAAATTTAAGTGACACTCTTTACTAGAATACATAACTCTAGAAAAGAACATCCAATATCATCGATTTAAAATGTGAGTTCTATGGAATACAATATTACTTATGTTGTTTATAAAGGGTATTATTCAAAGACAAAAGGTAATACTTGCTTATAAAGTGTACTATTCTTAAAAATAAATAAATAAATAAAAAGGAAGAAGAAGAAGAAGCTAACGATAACTTATGAATAAGGACTCTTTTTCAAAAGGTCAAATAAAAAATGATAGAATATATAACAAAAAGCTTTTGAAATTATTATTTTTCAGAAAATATAAGGAATGACATTATTTTTGAAAAGGTTTAATAGAATAAAGGTTATAAAAAATTATTTATATAAGATTATTAATAGCATTTTCTTAATACATATTACTACAGGAAAAGTTGTCTTAAAAAACTCACATATGTAATCTTTTTTTTATAATAGAGCTTATTATTAGAAAAAGTCAACTCGAAAGGAATTGGTAGGAGGAAAAACTTTGAAAATTATATATTATAAATAGATACAAACAAAATAAAAGTCAAATGATAAAGACATATTCTACTCACTTTTTATCATATGAATCATGCTAAATTATTATGGATTTTATAGAAATCATAAGGAAATGGTACTTAAATACGTTTATTTTGATATTTAAGGTCTTTAAGGAATTATAATACAAATACAAGCAATTTAAAGGAGTCTTGTGCAAATTTGGAGACATGGAACATTCCAGGCTTGGCAATGGTGAATGTAAGCCGCCGACCTTCATCAGAAAATTGCGTCAGCCTTCAACAAACAAAGCAACACGGGCAACGAAGGAAAATAATGCTGCTAGCCTTCAAACAAATTTTGGCCAGCCTTCGACAGAACACTGTACGCTGGCCATGCAAGGAAGTACGCCGCCGACTTTTACGCCATCCTACTTCAATGCTACTTCAACATTGCCAGTGATCTCTTCTTGGAAATTAATTCAAAAACAACCAACATTGGCTAATTGGGAAGAAAGGCCACCAACGTTCATGCTAGCTTACATTCAACGCCACTCCAGCACTGATGATCGTTTTGCTTCGGAAATCATATCTAAATTGAAGGCAGGCTAAATTAAACTCAAGGCCGCCGCCCTTGATGCTAGCCTTTTTCTAACGGATGAAATTCCTTGTTTTGCTTAGAAGAACATTCTATTTGTAGTTTTAGGTAGCCTTTTTATCTTTTTCATCTTTTCAATTTATTAGACATTTGGAAAAACCATAGAAAGAGAAGGGCTTTCAATTAGCAAATAATATATTATTAATTAGAACATCTAATCCATAATTGTTTGATTGTTCTAATCTTTACGGCACAATAATATGATTGATTATAAGAAAGATGATTGGTTTGTGTTATGAAGATATATATTCTAGTCTAAATAGATTGTACTTGTGATTTGTTGGCTAGAATTTATGTTCTCTCCTATTCTCTATGCTATTGATAAGTTAAACCCTAAGAGCTCATTTAGGGCTGTTTAATTAATAAGAGAAATAATCAAAGAGCTTGTTTTGGTCATCGAGAAAGTAAGAAGATATGGTATTATATTTTTTTAATAACCATAACCAATTTATCCAAGATAAAGAAAAGAAATTTTTGCATCAATGATCAATTCTATGAACTGAACTGTAATGATACCTTTGGTTAGGAACATATCAATATTGAATTAATTTCATTTCTTGCTTTTGATACAAATAGTTTTCTTTGAATTTGCAAAACCCCCTTCTTTTCTTCATCTAATCTTCTAATAGAAATAAAATTTATTAATTCCTATGGATTCCACCCTACTCACTACTATATGCCATTTATATAATTTTTTCAAGTAGGAATTTAGTTTTGTTGGATTTGAAACCCACCATCAAATATCATATAAGAAAATGGAAAATGAAAAACCAATGCAACAGAGAGTGAATTTTGAAAGCATGTAGAAAAACTGTAATTTCATAATAAAGAGGAACAATGATTAATTTGGTGAAAATGGGATAGAAGAAAAAAAATGTGAAAAAGAGAGGAAAAGAAAGAGTGAAGATAAAGGAAAATTGAAAAAAAAAAAAGGTAAAGAGTAAGTGAAAAGAAAAAGAAAAGATAAATAAAGATAAAAGAAAACTAATAATAAATATGAAGTAATTTTTCTAATAGTTCTATCTGTTGGAAAATACTGAAAAGATACAATGTTGAGAAAACTTTGAAAACTATATATATTATACATAGAATAGATTTGTGATTTATGAATATGAATATTTGTTAAAAAATAATCAATACTTATTCGTGTGTATATCATACATGATATGACATGTATTAATTAGTGCTTTAGAGCTAAAAACACCAAAAAAAATTTACCAATACCATTAATATCCCCTAACAATGTAAAAGCTACATTCAATATATGGAGGAGAATATCAAATTTGTAACTTAAACTTTATATGAATATTAAATTTGATATATGAACTTTAAAGTAATCAATATGATACCTAGTTAATGTTTCCATGGCTATTTTTATTACCTTACTAACATTATTCACTCTATTCTTTTTTTTTTTTTCAACTTAGAAGAAGTAGTCTACTAGTGCTAAAAGGTGTTAGGGATAATACTAAAAATTCAATCATTTGTTATCTTGTTTGTATTTACAAAATAGCGGGCAACTTTAAGGAGGTAGTTAAAATGTTTGATTAATTAGATATCAAATTGACCACTTCAAAGTTCAGGTACTAAATTGAATTTTTGTGCAAAATTCAAATAATAAATTTTACATTTATCTTATATATAATGTATATCTATAAGTACATTATAAATGATCTATGTTCTAAAGTAATACTTTAATCATGCTGATTGATTACAACTTTTCAAATTCAAAACCAACATAACATCTAATAATTATGGATCATGTGCTTCATCATCGGCCCAGTTTGATCCATCACCCACCAAGGATGGTCCATTAAGCTTAGGCATAACTCATCTTAACTGACCTCTAAGCCTTACGAGAATCTCAACTCCTAGGCTAACCTGTTAAGTGATATGACTAAACAGGTCCCTAATAGAAGTTGTTTACTCTACAAATTCATTGTTTTTATTTGCTTAATTGTTCTTATATTCATGATTTATCTCGAGAGTTGGTTCTTAATTTATGAATATGTTCGTTTTAGCTAACTAAAGAAAATTTATCAACATTTTGAGAATGATAAATAAGTTTAAGATTTGAAGATTAAGCGTGTAACACGACTGTGATAGATGATACAAGCACTAAGGATTGAGTTCTAAAGCATCATGAGTGTGAAAGGGAAGAAAAATTTAGAGCCCCACCTATTACAGTCCGCATTGCCGTCGTGATCGTGTTGGTGATCAACGCGGGTGGAGAATAAGGTTGAATCTTGGGCGCGATGTGAAAAGAAGAAATGGAAGTTGTGAAGACATAGAGAGGGAATTTTGATGCTTAGGTCGCAGGCATAATACGTTAAGGCAATTCAGTGCCGTGCTTTTCACAGCCTATTGCAGTTGTGATCATCAAGGGTAGATAATAGCCTACTATATCAAGTTCATCATCGCAACTGTGATGGAGATTAAAATTTGATGCCGCAATGATCACTAGCATGGTTATGCCCGTGATTAACATTTGATGAAGGAAATTTAGGGTATTATGGCCTGAGTAACAACCATGATCAAGGGTGAGTTTTCCAGTTTCCACGTCAAAAATAAATAAAATGCTTTTTGAAAAGGGGTAAAGTCCAATTGAGATGCGGAAAAGATGCCAATTCATATCATGTCATGTGAGAACATATAAATACAAGATACAAACATCACATTGAGGAATCAAGACATTTTATAAACATTGAATCATTACAATTAGTTTTTCTATGTAACTTTGTACCTGTTCATAGTGTTTATCTGTCGTTATATCAATTTATAAGCAAAACTTCGTAGAGAATCTCAAGGGGGAAAGAAAAGGAGACATATTGTAGATTGTGTAACAATGGAACTCAACAATTTGCAACACGAAAGGGGGTTTTATCCATGTTTCCTCTCTATTTTCTCTCTGCTTTCTGCTACGTTGATGTATTACATGATGCATGACTAGAGTAATTAGGCTTGCAACACCATAGATTAGCATGTACTAGCATGATAATGCACTAGTCATTGCTAATCTTCTTAATTCCTATGATTGTTATCCTTGAATTATAATTCCATATAGTGCATGATATAGGTTTATGTCAAATTTCCTCAAGATAGATTGAGAAATCATCTTGTTGAATAGATCTAAGATGTCGAAGGGATTGCTCATGGTTATAGAAATAAAATCGTGAAATCATTTGCATAAAAATTATATTAATATAGAATTATTAAACTTAAAGCCATCATGACCTGCTATTAGTAGCAAGAGATTTTGGTATAAGGTTAAGATTAGACGTTGATCATCCTAAGAAGGACTTTAACTTAGTTGTTGAATTCTACAGTTAAGGAAATAAGCAATGTTAATTTCATGTTTTTAATGTGCGTGTTAATCTCAATGGTGAAGCAGGTCTAAGTTGTTATTGTGTTTTGCCTTAGTTAAGTAAATATTTGCAATCATTAGCTATAACTTATAAAACTTTAGCAATCTAATTAGTAACATCGACACATACTTAATTTATTTGTTAGGCTAGATAATAATTTAAGGGGTGATTAATAGTAGTCATCGATCCTTGTGGAGACGACCTATACTTTAGTCCTTATTACATACGATAAGTACACCTGCTTAGCGTTGACCAATTTTTAGGAAGAGACCATAGGACAATTAAATTATAAAACTCAGTTAATAAATATGCATACTAGTCCTATGCTAGGATCGCTTAACACATTCCTTCCAATTGTCACTAGTTTCACCAGGGGGCATGGTTAGATGTGGATTAATAGCTTAGGCCACACATCTTTGATAAATGTCACCAACCTCTCTACTTTAGGTTCCCATGACGTGCATGATTGCCAAAGGTTTACCATTATAAATACCTTTACTGTGCACCACAGTAAAGGTAATGTTACTCAATTATCCCATATGCTTTTGAACTTCTATGCAATTGAGATGCAATTTGACTTAAGCATTGAAATGACCGCGTCGAACAACCCATCATTGCACAACTAACGGTCTTTAGTTTTCTAAACCTAACATACAAGTTCACTCCCAACAATTATTTCCTTCTTTCTTGGATTTAAACTAAGGATTTATATTGCCTATTATAAAATATTTGTGAAATTAAAGCATATGTATTAGAAATTGTGAGTTCTCTTAAATGAGTTTTGGTGATAACAAAAGGTTATAGGATATCTATGAATTCGTTTTAAGTGTGTAGAACAAAGATATTCATTTCTTATAGACACTTAAAAAGACAGTGAAATAGACGTTTTAATGACACTTAAACAAATAGTTGGACAATTGATACTTCGGTTCATAGAATAAAAGCATACATTTTTTTTTATCAAACATCAAAATACAAGTTGGATTTAATTAAAGCCCCAACTCCACTAATTAAGTGTGTTTGGATAATACACTTAATTCATTCCACATAAGGAGGACAATAATCCATCGGGATGTTCTTCAAGTTGTTTCTCAAGTTCTTCAAGTATGTTTATTTGTAAGAAATGTTGCTATAAGCTTATGAAGTTGTTTTATCAAGATGTTTGAAAGATGTCAAAACAAGTTTAAACATGTTTTATCTCGACATAATTATCAACGGATGAAGAATAAGATAAGGACAAGTGTAAAAGATATGGTTTATTAGTTGAAGCTTATCCAAAATAGAGGGATATTTAAATTCAACCTAAAGCTTATCTAATAAAGTTGTTGAAGAATCGGGTAAAATAAATATCAAGAGTATCTGAAGAAGAAACGGCAGTATAAGATAAGTTATATTTTAAAGTTTAAATGTTTAGATAAGATATCCAAATTCCACAAATAAATGGATATCAATCTTATTCATGCAAGAAACAAGCCATTGGAAAATTCTATGAACATTTGAAGTTTTCTTTCAAGAAGGATTGTTCAAGAAGAAAGTAAATAATCAACACTCTTCAAGTTTCAAAAGTAGATACGAGAAAAAAAAAATAGAGCACATATGAAGTTTTCATCCGTACTTGCAAAAGCCTCTTAAGCAAACTAACAGCCACTTTGATAAACACTACGAACTTCATCTTTCATTAAGAGCTTAAACTAAAGAATTCATATTTTCTCATACTTGCAACATTTCTCTTTTCTTATCGAGTGAGATTAGCATAGAAATTAGATTACAAAAAGTTTGTAGTCTGTGCATAGTCGAATGTAGGCTAGAAAGACAAAGTACGAGCTATTGGTGTTTATAATTCTTCTTTATCATTGGATTAGTTGAACAACCAGTGTGAAGATTGGATTTCCAACAGTGGAACTAAAGAGAAGACTAACTCATAAGGAAGAACCTCTATAAATTATTGTATTCTTTACTTTCTTGCACTTTAATTTTCTGTCATTTTATTTGCATCATATAACTTGCATTTGTACTTTAAAACATATTACGTAACAAGTTTCATAAGCTTAATATTGTTGGAATAATTTCATAAAAAGTTTTGAACGAACAATTCACTTCCTTCTTGTTTGCCATTTTGCGACCTACAGAAACGCTACAAGTATTACCAAATATAATGCACATTCATTAAGAAGCAACAAAGTATGCTAAAACCTAAACCTTGAACCTTAAGATATTAATTACATGTTCAAAATAAGTTTAAGGGTTAGTACAAAGGAGCACCTTATACATTATTCTTACATGGTGTGAAAACTTATCATTCAAAACTTATCATATAATATATACTTGATGATATCTAATTATCGTTGCCTGAATCATATTGATGAAGTATATTAGATTTGAGCTACTGATAAATGGGTTTGAAAAACAAAAAAAAAATTAGTAGGCATCAAGGGTTGTCCAGTACGACTACTTCAACATTCAAATTAGTAAAATATTAGATATTGATTAGTAAATAATTGACAAAGTATTAACTTAAGTAGCACCACCCATCTTATTGAGTAATATTAGAGGGGTATTTATAGAAGAAAAATGGCCAGTGTTTACCGAGAGCGGAGATGTATCATGGAGATTATAGGATATATGCATGAATGCAACTAGGTAAGTTATTATAGGATCTTCAAAATCCTGTCCAAAATCTTATAGGGTGTTTGCCTATTAACTTAAGACTCACTCGACAGACCATATAGGTAACGTACCAAAATTCGATGACCTAATAAACTTTTAACTACAATTAAATTATGTTTAAAGTTAACTAAAAATAAATCTTCTTCCCATCATCCATATCCATAGTTGTCTTCTTCCTTATTACAAAAACTTTTCTTTTAATTAGTAATTGTGTATAGAATAAATCCTTTTAAATTTAGACTTAATGTCAACTTTATATCACAAGTTAACATGACTAATTAAATCAAATAATATTAAAATTGATTTTTCTACAAATTTGAAACAACGTATTCCATTTATTAAATTGAATCAGTACCTTAAAAATATAAATTTAAAACTAGTTTGACTTTCAATTTTGTTAGATTCATTTTGTTAATTGAAATTAGTTTGATAAATTTTCACAATAAATCACCATGATTAATTATATCCGTCTTAGAAACCTACCCAAAACCTATAGGATTTCACAAAAGATCTTAAAACTCGTCCAAAACCTAAGTTAATACCCTTTATTAGATTGGACAAGTTGGTTAAGATATAAGAACCATCTATTGCAACACTAAATGTATGGAATTAGCCGCTACAGAGTGAATGGATTCCAAGCCAATAAGTTAATTCCATAAGATTGTCGAGAGAAGGTTAACGAGTTTAAATCCAACCAAGCCAAGTGATCGAACTCCAAGTGAGATGATTTTGTCCAAGCAAAATGAACGACTAGGTTAGTTTACTCAACGTCAATGCTATACTAGCTCTAAAGTCAACTCATAGACCATGACATCAGCCATCAATCCATACATTAATCAAGTCAGTTAGGGTTAAGGAATTCTAAGAAAGTTCGACATTTCAAAAAGTAATATCTTATGCCTCACTCTTAATTGTATTTTTGAAAATTAATATTTGAAACCTATATATCAATATAATTAAAGCAAAAGGCAAAAGACATCATTTAATATCTTTAATCTTGTAGTTTTATTTATTTATTCAACTTGCATGACCATTACTTTCATTCTAAAGTAATAACCACTCCTTATTTCTTTTTTAATATTGTTGCATGTGTGAATCGCTCAATAAAGAGGGTGATGGAATACTGTGGAGTTACAAGCACAAAACCCGATTAGTGGTGCACCAAGCGTTGCTCGATGCATCTACTCCAATACTTAAGTTAACAATGAACTTGAGAGAATATGTAGAAAGTATATTTGGTTCAAGTAAGACTAGATGCCCCTACTTTGGAGGAAAATGAACTATATATAGCTTTTGGTTATACCATAATTGAGAGCCCATCAAACATTGTTTCTCTATGTTGTTTGATGATCTCAGACCCAAGGTGGTGCCCCCTAAAGGGGTGAAGGTAACCGAGCTTGTACTTGTTATCCTAGGGAGATAAAAATGGGAAGTAGCATCATGGGCCTTGAAGTACGAAGCCACAGTAAGAGAGGCAAAGAGCCAAGTTTCCCGTAGGATTGAGGCTTCATGGGGCTTCTAGCTAAGACCCTTGATGAGTTTCTTGACCAAGGTTCTCAATGAATTTCTTGATCGATGTTAGGCCTATTAAACTTTAACCAAGTATTCCTTATCAACAAATATAATAACCACTTCCCCTCTTCCCCTCTTTTAATCATCTTATCATAATAGCTTTCTAATTCTAGCAATATCACTCCTCTTCTAATTATGTTCTCGTACTTTAAGAAAATTTCTCAATACCAGAATCCATTCTTATGCTAAATGTGCATTTGACAAACTTGAATTTAAGCCTGAAACAACTTTCGCGGATTAGAAAGAAAAAGAAAAATTAGTAAAATCCAAAATAGATTTAGCACAAACGCAGCTAATCATCGTGTTGGTGATTATATTTGATATCAAATCGTATTTCGGTATGTTATAATAGTACCTTTTCTCCATAATAGTAGTTCTATTTTTAATCGTGTCAATAATGGTCTGTCCTATTCCTAAATCCAGATGAGTTCACCATCCAATATTTTTCAATTTCCACCATGATATTTTGCTGGACTATTATTTTCTCCATGTTTATATTTTAGCAAAACCAGATGCTACGATGTTGACATGCACGTGAAACAGCTATACCTATAAAACCAGGACACGAAATATTCTATTTGGTTTATTGATGTGCCGACGTTACGCCATCATTTTGACGTAAACTGTTTATCAAAAAATATATACAAATGAACAACATACAATTTTACTTATAAACAAATCAATCATATTACATATAGATACGTATTAAATATAGATAAGATGCTGATGCAAATTAGATACAAATCAATCCAAACCGGCCAAAACGGGTATGCATTAAGAGAGATCCCATGCTTGGTGCACATGATATTTGGCTGGACAATTCGTGACACTGTCAAATACCTCATAGAGCCCCAATAATCCAAGAGCCAATTCATCATAGTTAATCTTTCCTTTCACCATACAGTCATGCATAGGAAGAGGACGACTCACACGTAAAGCAAATTATTCAGTAGCTTCAAAAATTCTTAAAGTGTATATAGTACAGTATTATTCTATACATTAACTAACAAAACTTGTTTGATGAAAACTGAACAATGGACCTGCGATTCTCCATACCACAAGCATTCAAAAAGAAGTGCTGACATGTTTTTGTGTCAAGAGAGAGGACATGACGGCCGGTTTTGCTTAACAATTCTGGTCCTTGCAAGTCTCACCATCTACCAACTCACTCGACTGCGCTCCCTCTTTCCCATCTTCAGGGAAATCATTGGAACTCCAGAAACTAGGTTGATTTGTTGAAGAAAGAAGTCTCGCCCACATCCTGTCAGTAATAACAACCTGCTTCTGCCTCTCCGTGATACGCTGTTAAAAAAACAAGAGGTAAAAAACGGCATTTGTAACTCGTAAGAAAGGCAAGATCGATGAAAAACACCCATCAAAAACAAACTTATTGCTCAATTAATCACACTGGGGCCTAAAAGGATGTTACTTAAGGCACAAGACGGGGGACTCACATAGAAAGGAATATATGCGTGTCTTCCATTGACTGGCCCAACAGTGAAGCCTGTGTAACCTGCCATTGCTCCATGAACAACACTGTGGGCTAAAAGCGTGCAGTAAACATTATCAGATGCATTGGCTGGAACAGCCCGAATCATGTACATGAGATCTGCAAGGAAAACTTGATATGAGATATGTGATGCCTAAATTTTGTGAAGCGTGTGAGAGGAAAGGTTTTCTGCCAATTTGAAAACAGACCTATATATTTAAGGTTTATGCTGATCTTGTCATGTCTTGCAAAATGCTCCTACAACAATAAAAACAAGAGACACATGTCAGAGATAGTCTCCTAGTTTTAGTTGAATGAGACGTGCAAAGAAGAATATAGACATTTAGTAAAGTTACTCCCTTGTTGACCTTGGGAAAGGGCTATCCCATTCGCTGGTGTGCCTTTTAATGTAGAATGTTGAAATGTGTCCAGGCAGGGGTTAGGTTGCAAGCATAAGATGACAATAACTATGCATATCATTCATCCATCTAGCCAGATATTGATCAGAAAGTACCTTAATTTTCTGAGATAACCATAAACCAACATCTTGAAGAAGCTTGTTTCCTGAAGCATCTTTCTGGCCAGAGCATTCAAGGCTCTTTGAGATCATCTCCTGCCCAGCTCCTTCAGCTACCACTATAACCATATGCTCATATTCTTTAATCCGTTTTTCAATGTATTCAAAAAGTCCTCCTTTCCCCTCAAGATAGAATGGCGACTCAGGAATCAGACAGCAATCAACATCTCTGTTAGCAAGTGTTGCATACAAAGCTATAAAACCTGCATTAAAATCCCATCTAAATTCAGGGGGAAAAATGCAAGGGGCACATGAAATATAAAAGAAAGACGGTCACATAGAAGTGAAAAAAATGGCTAGATGATAAAGATGTCTAGTGTATTAAGGCTAAAGTACATAAATGTCATGATACTCACCGCTGTGTCTACCCATCAACTTCACCAAGCCTATACAATTTTCATTGCTTTCAGCCTCTACGTGTGCAGCATTAATAGCACGCTGAGCTTCCTCAACAGCAGTATCAAAACCAAAAGATTTGTCAATGACCTGTATAGCGAAGGGAAAATCATTAACCTCAGTTAATGATTAAAAAATATATTAAAATTGTAATCATATTCACTGAAAGTACCGCAATGTCATTGTCTATGGTTTTGGGAATACCAGCAACAGCCACCTGAAGTCCACGCCGCCTGACTTCCTGTATAACGAATACATTCAAATTATGAACAAGAAGGATCTAACTACATATAGAAGGAAAGGGCAGTGGTCCAACAAACTTAAGTCTACATTCATATCCACTTCTTGCATAAGCATTTCACAATTTTATAGCATGCTTAATGGTATACCTCAAGAGAAAAGAGATGATAAATACATATCGACTAGAAGAGAGAACAAGAAAGATAGAAGGTTTGCTTTCTCATTGTTTTATGCACAAACAATTTATGCAGAAAATGAATCATCTCCACAAATGTAGTGATTTTCTCCCTCCATTTAATATTATCTCAGAAAACTTAATTTTTGAGCCTCTCATATATCACAGGCTTATTTTAATTATTAAAAAAGGATGGAATCAACAAACAAAGTACTCAAAGATCAATTTAGCAAGAAATTTCTAGCTAGCCAAATTATTTTTTCCAGTTTTATAATTTATTCATCATTTCTTTTCTTTTCTTTCATCTTTTGAGAATGAGGTTTAGGGAAGTAGTAGTTGCCAAAAGAGAAGCATTACAGGATAGTCACACTGTTTTTGGCAACCAAAACAAGCTTTTAAAAAAAATGCTTCCATCTATAAGACATTACCTCGTAAATTGCAGCTGCTCCCTTTTGAGTTCCATCACCTCCTATAATATAGACCTACGCCCAAAAAATAACCTCTATCATACATTGTATCCAAAGCGAATGCCCCTAGACAGATTGATAGAATTCTACTAGAAACCTCTGCTATCAAAACATACAATGGGATTCTAAGTCTCACATATTGATTGAATAGGAAGGGTATTCCTCATCTGTATGCATCCTACCATGGTGAGACCTATAACTCAAGTCTATACAAGGCATGTTCGAAAGACTAGTGAAGCATGGGTGGTGCTACGTTGTTTTGTGTTGCGGTGTTGCAATATGTTAGCTACTGTTTCTGTCTTGTTGTTTTAATAGTTAGCTTTCTCAACTGTCAGTTAGTAGTAAGACCATATTTTTCTTGATCTCGTATTTCTTCTAGATGGTCCTAGATAGTTGCTCAGATGAGATACCAAAAAATACTTGTTTAGCTGTTTATTTATTTTCTTAGGAAGAACATTATCTTTGTATAATTGAATTGAGCAAGTGCGCTCAAAGGCTTCATAACTAAAGTCTGTGCAAAATTTCTTTGTTGTGATCACTATTATACCATACTGTTCTGCTTAAAGAGTTGAGGAATACAGCATTACCCTTATCTATCGGCGTTTACACCGGATTATAAAGATGCTGGATTATATTGAAGGATTCTGTTCAAATTCCTACCCATGAGATGTTCACCTGATTATGTTTACTAAGTTTAAGAGATTCTATTTATCCATACCTGATTTATACCACGATCCTCAATGCAGTCAACGATCTTGGGAACATCAATACCACCCCTGGATGTTCCCAAAACGGTACCCCCACGTTTGTGTATGTCATTGACACTTTTGGGTGTTAACCTTATAGTATTTCTTGAATAAAAACCTTTATAGCCACCCTAGAAAATGAAAAAATCGATTACTGATGAGAAACATGTCATCAATAATACATAATGAATCAAGAGAAAAGAACCTAGTAACATAAGCCAGACTAATTTAAACTACATTTATGAGCTTTCATGCACATGTTAACATTAAGCAACATGCCCAACAGCTGGAGAAATTTTTATCCTTGTTATCCCTCTTAAATCTATTTGCATGGTGAATGGTGAATATCCTAATGCAGCCATGTTCCGGCCAGTAAGTATGGAGCAAGGAATATATTCTAACTGTCTTGCTGAGAGAATATCAGTCATCAAAGACATTGGATTAGATAAATCAAGAGCATAGAAATCTGAGAATCCTTGTAGTGATGTGAGATGCAAATTGAAATCAAAGTACACTGCTCTCCTGCAATAAGGAGAGAGAACTCCAATCAAACACGATAGAGATGATGAAAATTTTGTCAACGTAGAGTTGTGGTAGCTGCACTAGTCCTCCATACAAGAACATGGAGAGTACATCTCACCTAGTAAAAGTTAACTGGCCACATCTTAACCGGAGAGGTTCACTCACGCTGGCAAAAGAGGAATGAAGGTTTACAACCACAATGACTGTTCTAATGATACAATGGTTAACAGAGAATAGCAAACATTTGGAGAAGATATAAAGAAAAGCCCACGGTATTCTATTATGAGTAAGATTTCAGTGTTTGAATACTTAAAATATGAGCGTAAACAAGTGTAATTACTCACCTCGATTCCAACAACTGTGGTGACACCATACATGTGATGAAGGCCACAAACAATTTCTCTGATCACTGTGTTCAATCCAGGGCATAAACCACCACATGTTACAATACATGCGTGCACGTCATCAGATTTAAAGTAAACCTAGTTGATGCCAAAAGAATAAAACATCATGATCAGTAGAACAGGTCTTTCAATCCAACATCTTCCGCGCAATCTATACAGAATACCTTTTGGCGAGGCCCTGCACGACGAAAATGTGTTCCCCTTGGACTATCCTTGTGAACAACAATCTACAAATAAATCAAGTTTGATATTTTTGAGCCACTGATCAACACGATTGACAAAAAAGTCTTTCAATAGCATCGTAACATAAATCTGGATTCCTATGAAAGATAATGTTTAAACTCTTTTGCAGGGAGATGGCGCTAGAGTTGGATTTATGCTCACTTTTCCTTAGCTTTCTCTATTCTTCAAAGAGGTCAGACATTTTACAAGTGTAACAAACATCTCTCTACCATGACAACCCATAGCTCATCCACACTCGTAAAATCATAAAACATGCACATCAAATAGATTTTGAAGGTAAAATTGGAGGGTAGAATAAATTTTAGTACACTCACATAGCAAGCTCACCTTTTGAGCGACAGTATCATCCATGTTAACGAAATATTGCCTGAAAGAACATTAATTACAATAATTACTGGAGTGCATCAAAACTAATAGCAAGACAAAAACACGCTGATAAAGCTAATGTCTACTCACTTGACAACTGAATACGCAGGATTGTCCTGTAACGGATTCGGATAGGCCTGCAGCAACTGATGTATTAGTTTCTCATACATAAAATTCTATAGATTTTGAAGTTTCAATAGTAGCTAGTGATATTCCCCCCTCACTCTAACATTATCAATGATGATACGCTTCGCTAAATGAAACAAGTCATAAGAATGTAATGAAATTGCTATTATTCAATAATAAAACAATGATGTATTAGGATTTTCATTGTTTTAATTTTTTTTTTTATTTCAGTAAGGTATTTTGGACAAAAATCAATTCCAGGTAGAAAAATATATGATCGGTCTTTTTTTTTTTTTTTTTTAACAAACCAGCCAACAGTTCTTATTCATACCCAATTATGCCAATGGAATACTTAATATATTCATTATTAGATTTATTTTAATGATTAGATGGTGGCATTAACAATTCCATAGAAATTCACTCATAGATTTAGTAATAAATGACTATTTTTTTTTTTAATAAATCATCAATTGGAACAAAAGAAAATTTCTATTTTTCAGTACCCCACTTGCTGCCACAGACTTGATATAACTAGCATAATTAAATCCACCCCAATTCTTATTTTCAGCAGGTACCTTTTTCTTTTCTTTTCTTTAAGAAAAAAAAAAAACTGAATAGGATGCTGCTGCTGCTGCTGCTGCTATACTATCCCCAAAGATTGGTCGATCACACGAGACAATTTATCTTCCTTTTTATTTTTATTTTTATTCATTTTTTTATAAGTAGTTAGTTTGGAGTTGGAAGGGAAAATAAACTAGTACTGTTATTTTGTACAACTTCAAGCTATATTTAAAAGGCAACCCCACCCAAGTCTCTGTTTATATAAACATAAATCATGGAAAAGAAACGGAAGCGGGGGGAGATAGCGTTACCGGAAGATCAGGGATGTAATCGGTCAAATGAGGGACATCTTCAAGTACATAACCAGCATCACCATTAACTAGTTTCATGGTTGATGAATTTGATTCGTATTGATTCGACAACCCCATATATAAATATGTTGCTACAAATAAACTTAAGAAAAAACACACTAACTAGGATGCTGTGTCGTTGTTGTGATGATATTGAAGTTATAGGGAAAGGTTTTTATATATTTATCAGAAGGAAATTGGCGGGTGAACTGTGAAGCGAAGCGTGTGCTTCTTGTTTTGATGCAATGAAATGAATGAAGATGGCCATATATTTTTATTATATAAAAAGGAAGGAAAATAAGAATTAAGACTTTCACTTTAGTCTCCAATCAATTGGCTTCTTTTGTTTCAGGGGGACAAAACTAGTGGCGGGTTTTTAATGGGAGGATTGTTCTGTCTTCTGTGACTCTGTTTTATAAATCTCTTTTTTTATTATTATTATGAATTCGAATATTTAATATTCGGTTTAGTCGGTTTTCGCTGCTGGTATTTTCTTGAAGCACAAGTCGTACGTTGTCAAGCTTCTCACACTTTCTAGGTTTTTTTTTTTTTTTTTTTTTTTTCGAGACCATATTTCATATATTTTATTAGCCAGCATCCGATTCCAAAAAGAGATTGTTAAAGAGTGCTATGCTACGCTACGCTACATGTTATGTTATGATCAACGGTAGATATGACCTTTAGAGGAAAACAATATATATACACAAGAAATAAAAAAAAAAATTACAAGGTTTTGAAAAAAAAATTCCTTAAAATAGTAGAAATCGTGATTCGAACATGGTACTTTTACTTTTCAACAACTCCAGATATTTTAAAAAAAAAATTATTTCCTTTTCCCTATTTCCCCACTTATGGAGTACCTGGTATTTAACTCTTATGATCAATGACACGTAATTGACAAACAAAAGGTTTAAAAAATTCTTTTAAAATAATTTATAAATAAATTAGAGAGTTTGTAGAATAAATAAATAAATAAACAAACAAACAAAATAATTCTGATATTGTACCTTAAAGGAGTTCTCCAAATAACTTATGAATAATGATCATTTAAAATATCGATTTTATCTTAACAAATTAATGGTAATAGTTAGAATTTAAAAGACTACTTATGAGTAAAAAAGGTGTGAACCTATGATGTATATGTAAATGATATACTAGTATTAATAAAAATGTTAAATGAAAATTGTAGTACATAATGTCCAAGAGAAAAAAACGAATATGATATTGGAAGTAATAAAAAAAAGTTAATCGAGTTAGTGCTTATGTAAGTTTTATTAATGTAATTAATATATATATATATATATATATCAAAATACTAAGATGGTGTAATTATGAAGACATTAAAAGTGGTTTTCGCGCTTCAACATTATGAAAGATATGTGCATGTTACACCGCCCATGGTTTGTGAAAGTGGGAAAATTGGTAATGTAATATCAATCCGTCTTTTGGCCAAAAATATGTACATACATATATATTAAACCGTTTGCATTTTTATCTTCAATTTATCATTTTGACATCATATTTTTATCCTTTTCAAATAAATATTTATTAAGAAATAGATACTAATAAAAAACTAATAATTTTACTCATAAACAGACTAAACAAATAATATATATATATATATGATATACAGATGCATATCAGATCTTGGTACGCTACAAATAAAAATCCAATAATAAAAAAAAACTAAATTAAAATAGTGGGAAATGAACGCATGATTTAAGTTTAGCTGGTCTATAACTCTATACGATAATCTTAATTTATAAAAACATTTTAATGTAAATAAAACGAGCGACATGAGGGTACGAAATATTAAAAAGAGAATTGAATTAATGGCATTGTTTTTACAAATATATATTCTTAAAGGTTCCATCTATCGTATATGCATAAAAAAAATGGATAAATTACATCGAAAAATATGTATTAATATTTCAAATGATTAGAAAGTGGAATCAATATTTTGATAAGTGAATCAAATAAAATATTAATGTTTTAGAAAATTCATTTAAGGTATCAACTACTTAAATGCTTTAATAATTTAAACGAATTTATCACAAACATTAATACGTTAATATGTTGTTTACTCATTAAAAGAAAATTGATAGAAAATTATGTTAATATCAATTTCCTTTTTAAGTGTAATAGTCTTTACAAAACAATATCAAACAGGGACTCATCTCATCATATAACCATATTATATAACCTTTCCCTTCCGCTTACTGAAAGTCTACAACTGCATCATGTTATTTAATCTCATTAAATGATGTGTTCTATAAATTATGTCTATTCCTTATTATTATAAACAAAATATTAGAAAGAGGTAGACTGGTATTGCATATGTTTATAATAAATAAGATTATCGGTTTAACTTTAATTTTAAATTTGTTATCACCTCTCTAATAAGACTACAAAGTAGCAAAATCAAGCTTTTAAAAGCTTGGACTCATCTTATCAAGCTAAACTTCTTATGAGGTTTAAAACTTAGATTTAAGTTCAATTTGTTTTGATAAACAAATATTTTTTTCTTTTTTTCCTTTTTCTGAAAAACGAGCTTATTTATTAAGCTCGAGTTCGAATAGCTCAAGAGTTTTGATGATAAGATATAATTTATACATTCAAAAAATATATATAAATATATGGATGAATAATTAATAAACACTAAATATGCATATATATTATTTAGAAATTAATTTTTTGTTCATATAAATAAGCTTGTTTATTAAGTTTGCTTACAAGTCTATTTACGAAGTTAAACTAATTTTGAACTTAGACTTGTTTAAATAAATAAATTTTTACTTTAAAATGACTAATTTATTAGACAAACTCATGAGGTCAAACGAGCCAAACTAAAAGTGAACCGTAACTCGCGAGTAATCTGGTACGTTGGCGGCTCTACCGTCCAACGTTGCAATTATCTATATTTTCATATCACAACTTTTAAAAACTATATGAAATATGGTGTGGTGTCGAACAAAACTGTTTGGGACGTAATTACAATCCATGTTAGATTAATATGGACGAAACATTGTGAGGAGAGAAAATTTTATTCCATGTGATAGGAAAAATTGATAGGGTTAAACTTATAGTTTGTTTCTATTAGAGATTTTTTAAATTATTGAAGTATATAATTCGTGTATTGATAACATAGAAGTGGATGGATATTTAACTATTTTTAATTTATCTTTAAATAATCAATTTGATGTAAATATCTATCCATTATTCATCTACTTCATTTCCATATTGTTATATTTATAGGCGACTAATTCCCGGCAATCCGCCTATCACATCATTGCTTTTAAAATGACTCGTCTTTTGTTTTGTAGTGGAATGTCTTCTTAAGGGGTTTTAAATGTACAAATAAAGCCTTTAAAACTAAGTGATTGTGTGCGTTCTGTGTTCCATATAACCATTCTTATTCAAACACAATACAGTGCACATAAAATCTTATGAAGGCCTAATTGAACGGTTTATTTTGTATCAGTATCTATATCATATCTTTATCACATAAGTATTCGGTAAGTTTGATCGATTTACGATTAAAAATATATGTTTCCTATTAATATTTATTTTTGACAAATAATCCGTTTAAAAACAATAAAAAATGAAACAAAAACGATAAAAAGATGAGGAAACAAACATATCCGACATATATGACTTTTAATGATGATTAATGTTTTAACGCATCTATGATGCACCCATCAAAATAATAACTCGGAGATTTGTTTTGCATAATCAATTAAAGGCTTATGGGCTTTCAAGTTTTGAAATATAAAAATTACATCAAGCAATTTGGGGAGGGGGAACTATTGTTTAAAGTAAAATAGAAGATAAGAAGCTAAAATGGAAGGGTCAAAAAAGATGTTAATGTGGTGGTGATAGGATTGTAAGTGAGTCGAGTCGAGTCGAGATAATACAATATCAAGTTCAAACTCAAAGCTCGAAATTTGAATTAAACTCGATTGAGCTTTGATTTTCAAGCTCGAACTTGACTCAAATTGATACTCAATAAATTTAAACTTGCTCGAGTTTTAATTATTAAGCTCAAACTCGACCTAAATTAATACCAGAAAACCTCGAGCTCGACTCAAGAAGGTCGATTATTCCTATTAAAATCAATTAGACTAAAATGTAAATTTTAGGACTTAGGACTATAATTGCGTTTTTAATTGATTTCGTTTTAAATATAATAAATGCAGACCATAATATATAAAGGAAAAAAAAAAAGTAAGGTATGAAAATAGGCTTTAATAATAAGAAAAACATAAATTTTATAATTTTTCATTAAAAAAATCTAAAAAACTTGATTAAGTGCTTGAGTTACTCGAATCGAGTATTTTAAAACTCGGACTCAAACTTGATAGCTACTTAGGTAGCTAGGCTCTATTGTAGTCGTGTTGAATTCGAGTTATTACCGAGTAGAACTCGAATAGCTTGTGAGTAGTCTACACTCATTTACAGTCCTAGGTTATGGTTAAGCATCATCGTAGTTCGATTTAAGTCCAAAATCGAATCCAAAAGTAAAATCCTAGGTCTAAAAGTTGGAACTAGAACCTAAATCGTGGGAGCTAGGCCGTTTCCTTATTCAAAAAATTAATCGTTCTTGTGGTTCTGGTTTCTAAGGCTTAAATCTTTACTAATATTTCTAATACTTTTGATTAGAACTATTGTAGCTAATTAATTTTTTGTTGATTTGTATTTATAACAACGATAGACATAGACATTTACTAAAGACTTAAATCTTTACCAATATTTCTAATACTGTATAAAATTCTAATAGATTGATTTCTTCGCATGTTAAATTAAATTTGGGGTAATGGCTTGGGGAGTTGCTATACTTTCATTTTTTAGCAATTTAGTGATCGATGTTTGAATTTTGGTAAAAAAGTATTTGTTATTTTAAAGTACTAGTATTTCAGTATCTAAATCGTAAAAAGGTGAAAGTATAAGTACTTTATTTTAATACATGGAGATACTGAAATACTTGTACTTCATTAAATTGCAAAAAGTGAAAGTTTAGGAACTTATCTCATTACATCTTTATGTAAAACCCATTTATGTTTCCTAAATCAGCTTATGAAATGTCGCGATTTATACATGCAATTTCTACATAAATTGCGACACTAAGTTTGGCTACCGTCCTTATAGTGCGTTGTAAAATACAATATAGTGTTTAGAATACATATCGCAATTACCCATTGTGATTTAGGAACAAATTAAATTTGAGTTTTACATGACAACTGAGGTTAGTTATGCAAGAATGATAGCCAAACTTGGTGTTGTGATTTAAACATGCAATTTATATAGAAACTTATATGTTTCGATTCATTAAACCAACTAGTGAAAATTATATACCCTAATTCATCAAATCAGCTAATGAAAAGTCGTAATTTATAAATGCTATTTATACATAAATTGCATGTATAAATCGTAGCACCAAGTTTGGCTACCATCCTTATATTATTGTTGTAAAATACAATATATTGTTTAGAATGTATCTTGCAATTACGTGTCGTGATTTAAGAATAGATCAAATTTGAGTTTTACATGAGTATTGATGTTAGTTCACTTTTCAACACACATTATTGTAGCTGATTTGATGTATGCGTAAACGGCAACTCTAAATTCACATGTATTAGAAGCTTAAATCTTTACTAATATTTCTAACATTGTTAAATGCTAATAGATTACTTTCTTTGCGTGTCAAATGAAAATTGGGGCGATGACTTAAAGAATTGATATACTTTCATTTTTAGCAATTTAGTGATTAATATTTAAATTTTAGTAAAAAGATATTTATTATTTTAAATTACTGATATTTCAGTATCTAAATCGTAAAAAGGTAAAAGTATAAGTACTTTATTTTAATATACGGAGGCACTGAAATATTTGTACTTCATTAAATTGCGAAAAAGAAAAAATGAAAGTTAGGAACTTATCCTATTACATCTTTATGGAAAACCCATTTATATTTCCCAAAACCAAATATATGAGTATGCGAACCGAAATGGTCAACGGCGTCCTTTACAACGTGTTCGTGTCCACATAACTTAATATGATTGGTCCAACCGACATCATTCCTGCCACGTCATCTTTCGATTTCTAGCTCTTTCTTTTCAGTAAGGAACCATTAACTCAACTTTCATTTATTAATTTTATCCTTTAAATCCCTGCTTTTGTCACTAATTCTTCTCCAGTCTCAACTGGGATTGATTCAAACAACTACTTACACACAAACTTCAGGAAACAACAACAACAACAACGCGCAAGAACTAGTACTTTAACCCGGTTCAAATGTCGTCTCCTGGAGAGTAATTTCTCTTCAGCTAACTATTCTCAATTCATATCATATGTCATTTGTTCTTCAATTCCAAGTCTACTTATTTATATTAGATTATTCGTCTGAATGCGAACTTTTCGATCTTTGGTATTGATAAATACGCGATTTTTGTTGTGCTTTTTTAGGGTTTGTGGTTGTTGAATTCATTTTGTTCATTCCCGTACTTGGTACAGATCGAAAATCCGTGTCGTGAGCTTGACATGCATGGTTATTTTTTTATCATAATTTTGCGTTGAATTAGAGGAATTTAATTAATTACTTGTAACACGAGAGCTGGGGTTAATCACTTCTGATGTTTCTTATCACCTCTTATTTTATTGCTAAAAATACGGTATATGAGATTACTATGATAATATATGAACTTCTAATAATAAAAAATTATGGAGAAAAAGAATCTGCAAGAACATTTTTTACGGGAGCAATCACTCCCTTAACCGTTTATTGTCTTTTTCCAATCCGTTGCCTGTTTCGCTAAAATGTTTGATTTAGTATCTGTATTTATTAAATTTTGCAGTGGCAATAGAAAAAGAATGCATTAACCAGTAGTGGCTGTGTTCAATTGTTGTTGTTGTTTTTCTTTTTTTTTTTTTTGGTTTTTGGGTGGGGGCTGGCTGTGGTGCGGTTTGCTGGGGGTGGAGAAGGGTGTGTGGGTGGAGTGGCGATAATAAAAAATTGCTTGTGGTGATGGTTTGTGTCTGTACCAAGGTGATCAATAGTAACAATGATTTCCATGTCAAATGAAGAATTTTTATCTTCATGGGTATTCTTTTCCATCGATGAGCAAATTTTCCTTCTCCAGAACTGTAGAATTTTTTTCATTCCCCAGTGAATAATGCATTTTCATTTATCTAAAAAAAGTTTCCCCATGCTATTTCTTGTCTTTTCTTTCCTGCATGCTAGTGTGATTGGGGACTTAGCCTATGTATGTCTACTATCTTCTTAATCTAGATGTTTAGCCTCTTGTGGAGTAAGTAACCCTCATTTTTCAGCCTGCCTTACCTGCTTGTTGAGATTTGTACTGTTGTTATTGTGTTCGTATTAGTGTAGAAATTTATAGAGAATAAAATAGTTTTGTGCCATTGCTGTTGTATCTGGATTGTGGACCTTACTGCTATTATATGTATATATTCTATATGGAGAGAGTAACGATTTTTGGCTTCTATGTTTACTACACTTGTTTTTATGACAATCCTTTGCCTAACTTTATCATTAATACAGAGGACCCTTTGTTTTAACTCTGCTGATTCAAAAATTTGGTTGTACTCATCTGTGTATTTTTTATTTTTTTTTTTTTTTCAGATGGTACCAGTCTCTTCCGCCCATAAGCAAAGCCTTTGGGACTGCATGTCTAGCAGCCACAACAGCATTTCAATTGGGAATATTTAATCCTGCGTATGCATTTTTGTCATATAGACTGGTTTTCACACAATTTCAGGTGGGATGTCATCATCTTCATATATTGTTCACATCTGTCAAGGCATAAGTTATTTAAAAATCCTCTCCTTTATAAGGTTATGATTCTGTTTTTCGTTGTCTCATTAAGCATACAGACACTTGTTAGAATGTGGTCTATATGACTGGATTTTTTTTGAAACTTTGAACGTCTATATAAAGATATCAATAGAGAAATGGCCCAAAGCTGTAGTAAGTGCCCATTGGTAAACAAAGTGGCTAATTGATATCGCATCAGATCTCTTCTTTCTCTCTATTCTACATGTCTAATACTTTGTTACCAAATCATAATTTCTCCTTATGTATTAGTGTCTGTTTTGCCCAAGATGGAGATCAGAGTGTTTGTGTTTCTGAGGGTTAAACATTGAAACTGATTATACCATTTCATAAGGGAGAGTGAGAAATTTCTGAAATTTCCTTTCAATGGAAACCATAAAATGCTAGGAAGAAAATATATTGAATTAAAATAATGAAACTTCTATATTGCAAACAATGAGAATTTGTTTTTTATGTTTTCACATTTGTTTGCTTGTACTGCTCTTATCTTTGCTTGAGTGATCTTCCTTTCTGATTTTCGTTGTTAATTTTCCTTGGTGTTGATTTCAATTTTTCATACTGTTCCATTGGTAATTTAGGTTTGGAGGCTTGTCCTGAACTTCTTCTTCCTTGGGAAGTTTTCCATCAACTTTGGAATTCGCCTTCTAATGATGTGAGTATCCAGAGAGTGTTTTCGTATTCAATTTTCTCCAATAAGCTAATCAAATTTGGTTTCAGCGATTAACAGCTGTCGATTATTTCTTTTGCACCCATTCTTTTACACTGCATTTGCATCTCTTGCAATTTCTTGTTCTATAGAGCTAGATATGGAGTTCAGCTGGAGCAGGGTCCATTTGCACGTCGCACTGCAGATTTCCTTTGGATGATGATCTTTGGAGCCATCACATTGCTGGTCTGTAGGAGCCTTGCTTATGCAAATTTTTAGTCCACTTGTCATCTATTAAAACGGTGTCTGTTAATTTGTTGCGCCTGATTTTAGATAGTATTTCTCTTTCCTTCAAGTAATGGTTTAATATTTGGCTTCAGGCTTTAGCAGCTATTGACTTCCTCTGGACTCCCTTTTTGGGTGTTTCACTGGTCTTCATGCTTTTGTACGTTTGGAGTAGGGAGTTTCCAAATGCCAATATAAACATTTATGGTCTTGTCACCCTTAAGGTTGATTCCTGGACATAATGGTTAACTTTTTGCTAATTGCTTGTGTCTTATCCATGAAATGCCCTGTCTCTTGTGCTATTGATTCTTTTATCTGCAGGCTTTTTACCTTCCATGGACGATGCTTGCTTTAGATGTTCTTTTTGGTTCTCCTATACTTCCAGATCTGCTAGGCATCATTGCTGGGCACCTGTATTATTTCCTGTCTGTGCTGCATCCTCTTGCTGGTGGAAAGGACATGTTGAGAACTCCACGATGGGTGTATCCTTTACTTGCCTCCATGTTCCATTTGACTGTGCTTTCTAATACAAGATGCAAAAATGAAATCCACTTTAAATCACCATGGTTAAGCAGCAATGCTGGAGAGTTTAGTCTCGATCTTAGCACTTGACTGTCTTGGCAAGAATTATTTAGTTGCTATGATGACACTGATGCGTGCATGGTAAAAGTTTAGATGGGAAACAATTTTATTCAACATTATGACCTACGCAGGTGAAACTAGCTTAAGTCTTTTAGATGCTTTAAGATTCTCCTGCAAATTTGAATTTGAACTTCAGCATATTAAAATTGATTAGGCCATTGTATAATTTACCCATAAGCATTATCGACTCAATACCTGATATGCATATAATTGAACATTTGTAGGACCTTTTTTCATATAGACATATATCTAATCTGCTAGAAACGTAGTGTTGGAATAATAATTCAGGTGAATTACATACTTCTCTGCAATAAAACTTGGGTATGATGGAATGTGGTGTAGCAGATTGCTTGTCCTTAATTCATGAGCAGGCATAAGCTGGTTGCAAGATTGAGATTGGGATATCCGCGTCCAGTCCAACCACCACACGGGCACAACCGGAAAGAGAAAGGCCCGCTGGTGCAACAGCATTCACCGGAAGAAGTTATCGGCTGAATGGATGAGTTCGTTCATTTGTTCCTCCTTTCCCCCCCTTCTTCTTTTTTGATAGATGTATAAGAATTAAGAAGCAGAGAGTTCATCCATTTTAAGCAGATTTTGGCTTCTGTTGCATAGACTTTGCATGTCAGACATTTCTAGGAGAATCAACTGTGTATGAAATTGAGGGTCATTTGTGTTAGTAATCGATCATGGTAACACGTTTCGTCTCAGCTTTAATGCCTTCTATATGATCTTTTCATAGCCTTTTGGTTTTGGCAACTCGTGGAAAATCCCTTCAGAATACGATTATGGTAAAAATCCATGCCTTTCAACTTGGGTGATTTTCAGTTATGGTCTTGTAAGAGAACGCTAACAAGAACAAGCAAAGCCATATTAAGTTGGGATTTTCTAATGCAAATTGATCAATGAAATCAAAAGGTAAAGGGTAACAGTTTATTCCTTATAACCGATAAACATCACGCACACACACTGGCGCGCGCACACATGTAAATTGTATTTTCGTCGAACATTTGCTTAAGCAATATATTTGCTTTGTAATTTATCAACTCTTAGGCATCAGTAATAGAAGCGGTCGCTTTAATATGCAATACATTAAGATTACATACATACATACATAAATGCAAATAAGTTGAGGTTGAGCCTCCTAGTTAAGTTTTTCCTTCGATTGGAACATTATTCACTTGTTAAAAAGACAATACAGTGAATTTTCCTATAATATGAAGCACTAGCTTTTTTTATAAATTGCATTCTTCTTTACTAGGAATTTGCTCCAATTCTGTTCTTAATTCCTTTTTAATTTATGTCAAATGTGGGGATGGATGGTCCGTGATTTCCTTTTTCACTCTCTATAATCTTTTCAAGAGCCTCTTCTTTTCATGAATTATATTTCTAAATGTCTTTGTTTAATTCCATTGTCTAAAAATGCAAGGGATTTTTCCGATAAAAGTTAGTACTTTATTATTATTTTATTCCCAGATGTCCTTTATTATTACAATGGAAAATGTGATTAACTAATAGCTTTTCACTTACTGGGGCGAGTTTTAAATAGAAGGGAAATGCTCATAAATCCATTTTCGAGGTGTATGGCTCCTTTTAAGTTATTGAACAATGTCTTCTTCTTATTTATTTTTATTTTTCCCCCTTCTTCTCCTTTTATTAGTACTAGCCTGACTATGCACCCATTCACATATGCTAAAAAACATATAAAATTAAATTAGATAGAAAAACATTAAATAAAAAGGATTAATAAGAGAAAAAGAAGGATCAACTAACATGAATGTTGGTGATAGATAAATCATAGTTTTTCTCAAGTTTAAAAATACATATGGAAGTTATAAGTATTGACATATGGGTTCTGGATAGTGGATAGAGGAAAAAGTAAATGAGATGAAAAAATATAATGAGATAAAAAAATTTATTTAAAAATGTGAAGTGCAATCATAAAATGTTTTGCCTTTATAATAATAGACAAGGGAGCAAGTTTAAAATTTTGTCATCTTATTTTAAGATTTTCTTGATATTACTAGACTATAAAATATAAGTAATAAAAATTAGAAAAAAAATTATAAATAATTTTCTCGTATGATTTCCTTTTAAAATTTCAAATAATGCAAACAACTTTTCTGAAATTTATTAAATTGATAAATAACCCTAAAAATTAAAAATGATTTCCAAACTTTGATATTAGTGAAAAAATGCCATCAAACTGATCAATACTGATATTAACGCTTTCTAAATTTTAATTTTAGTATATTTTAATCAAACTGAACTATTGCGTATACTTTATATTATTAGTTTGTCATTATTTAGAGAATTATTAAAGTTCAAAAACTATATCAAGGAGAAATTACCTGTAAGTTTCTGTAAAAATTTTCTACTACTATTTTGTTATAATATCATTAATCAATGGATCTGATACATATCTTTAAATCCTACAAAATAAAATTATCTAAATATAAAATATATAATTTAAATCACCCAACTACTATTATAAAATTACATCTAAAAAATACGAATGACCAGAAATGAAAGAAATTCAGAAGTATCATATATGACTTAAGAATTTCGATATATTGTTAATTCACTAAAATATACAACATACATTAGAAAAGATAAAATAGCATGTTTTTTACTATGATAATTCTATAATTAATATTTGTGTATAAAGGTTGGTAAAACAAATATGTTCTTAATCAAGAATATCCTAAGAAGAATTCGGCATGGGCGGCAGGAATGGGTCGACAAAATGATCAGGTCGGTAAATCCGTACATTTTTAAAAAAGAAAGAAAAGAAGTATTTAATTTCGATTTATATCTATAATAATAAATATCAACGTCAACTTGGTCAACTCAGCTTACTTCTCACGCAAATATATCTCTCTCCTCCGTACTTCGGTTTCTATATTTTCCGCAGATTTTCAGACGTTACACGTTACTGTAATACAAATACCAAGTTATATATATATTATATATATATTTGTATTTGTCCGGAGCCAGAAACAACGAACCAAAGGAAAGGAAAAGAAGAGAGTAGAAGAGAAGAGAAGAGAAGAGAAGAGGAGAGGAGAAGAGATGTCGTGGCAACAGTACGTGGACGAGCACTTGATGTGCGATATCGAGGGAAACACCCTGACATCTGCAGCTATCCTTGGTCAAGACGGCACCGTTTGGGCTCAAAGCTCCTCCTTCCCTCAGGTCACCCTTCCCCTTACCTTCTTAAAAACAAAATTTTTAATTATTTATATCAGATTCATTTCATTAGTTTGGAATAAGGATTTTAGTGTTAGTGTTCATTTTTTTTTTTTAAATAAGAAACTTATTAAGATTCCAAAAGCAAATTCTTAGTAGCTGATGATAGATTTGTGTTTGTAATTTGTATCAATCAAATTCATGCCCAGCAAGTGGAGTGTGTGTTGCTCATGGGGTTTTTGTTGGAAGTCCCTAATAGCATTGAACTTTTTTTATTTTTTTTTCCTGGATAAACCCATGGTGAGAGAGAGAGAGAGGATGATTTGAGTAGGATATTTATACTAGTTAATCACTTAAGACCATCCTTCAAGCACTTGGCAGTTGGCACTAAAAGAAACATCTCAAGTTCTTCAGTACCCCCCTTCCTCTTGAAAGAATTGGACATTTTTAGACAAAGATAGGGATTAACTAAAATTGTTTCATAAAGTAATTTTTTTTTTTTTTTTGGGTTGGGACAGGTGATGAAACATAGTGGATAGGTTTTGTAAAACAAATCACCTGGAACAATTTTTCCTTGTACTTATTCGCAACTATCAAATTCACATGCCCCATTAAAGCCTTTCTTGTTCAAAACGATGATTAGAAAGGCTCTCTCTTACAAATTTGACCTATACATAGGTCAAGTGGAACTTCCTTTGGGCAATTCCGGTATCCATGATTCTTGAGATGTTTGTTGTTTGACTAACCTAGTGTTGGTCATCTTTCTTCCCTGGCATGCATCGATAACGAGTTGTTTGTTGTCTCATGCCTACTTTGTTTGTTGAAAAATAGGATGGGTATCGTCTATCCTCTGCTATACGTCTGTGCCAAGTCATTAATTTTCACTCCCGACATGTGGGTTTACAATATGACTGGCGGTGTTCTCTGATCTTGCACTTGCTGAGATTTTAATGGAGACATTTTCTATAGGCACAATAGTATAAATGACTGCATAATCTATCTGGTTACCTTCAAGCAATATATATATATATATATATATATATATGGGGTGGTGAGATTTTTCATTTTGTAAATTTCATTCATGCAGTTGAAGCCTGAGGAAATAACTGCTATCATGAATGATTTTGCTGAACCTGGCACTCTTGCTCCAACTGGGCTGTACGTTGGTGGTACCAAATACATGGTAATCCAAGGTGAAGCTGGTGCTGTCATCCGAGGAAAGAAGGTATGCTTTATATCGTATTGACATCAATATGCACATATTTAACATATATTTTCCTTATACTTTAAGTGAGAAGCTATATTTCAAAATTGTTTAAAGCCTGTCAAATGGTTTAGTGACTGACTTATTAAGTGCTGTGTTATCCTGTTTTATCATCACTTGTTGATGTATGTTAAGAAACATGAGTCAACTTCTGATTGGTCTTCAATAATTAGTTTAATTAGATGATATTACCAAGTTAATTAAATGGCATCATAACAATAAGAAGTTAAAAAAATTAAAATATAAAAATTAGCAAAAATAAAAACCAATCGAAGCCCTAGCGGCTGGCTGGGGGCAGTTGGCCTAGCCTGTTCCAGTTCCAGAGTAGTGGTGGGGTTGCGACCCACCACCATGCTGAACAGACACTCCACATGTTCAAAGTTGTGCATATTTTTAATGAATAAATGACTTGTTCGCCCAACCAAGAGACAAGCACTCCTAGGATGCCACTCATCATACCATAAAAAAATAGACTTTCCATTGTCTACCTCCCATTTAAACAAGCTTCACACAAGGACCAAGATGCATTCAACTAGCAAACAGATTCTTGGAATATCTATATTTTGATTGATGGACTTCCTTGTAGCTTGCATTAACTTTTATGTCCTAATTGTTTATATTTTACTGCATGAAGAGAATGGGTGTCCCTGTCTCATTTTACCTCCTGTGAAAACTGTCCACTGCGATATGAGGAATCCAGTGCTATCTTATTTTCATTTTTGGTCTTGAATTGTTGCGAAATCTTTTTATTTTTTATTTTTATTTTTATTTTTTAGAGCTTCTTCTATCGACAAAAGTTTATACACAAATTAATTTTTACAGGGCCCTGGTGGCATTACTATTAAGAAGACCAATCAAGCCTTGATCATTGGCATATACGATGAGCCAATGGCTCCAGCTCAATGCAATATGATCGTCGAGCGGTTGGGGGACTATCTAATTGACCAGGGTCTCTAGAGATTTCAAAGATTAAAGTAAAATTTTTCTTCTTTATCTTTTTTCCCCCCCTTTTTTTATTGAAAACTATTTTCCCCTTTTTGGGAGTGTATACAAAGATTCCAGCTTGTAGCTACATGAATCTGGAGTGGTGTGCTGTTGAATGCATATTTGCGGTCATGGAGATCACGAATATGGGAGGGTTTCTGCTTTTAAGAGAACTTTGTTGTTAATTTCTCTAGACCTCTGCATGAAATGGTTGAAGTGTTAGTAGGGTATGCTATAAAGTCTGAGACTGTATCTGGAAGTACTATACATGTGATCATGTAGTGCCTATGATGATCTTTATAGTTTGTTATTAATATTGAGGTTGTAAACATGTGCTTGCTAAATTTTAGTCAATCATGTTTTCTTTAGCCATAGAAATCTGAGGAGGAAAGAAAATAAATAAATAAAATAAAAATCAAGGGAAAGTATGCTTTTCCTCCTCCTCGAGAGGGTATGTGTGAAGTAGCATGGGAGGGGAGAGAGCGGGGCCAGTACCCTATTTGTTTAATAATAATAGATGAAATAATAGGAATAGTTATTTTTTTTTTATACATCAATTAACATGATTTGTTTAATAATAACGTTAAAAAAAAAAAAAGATTTGCGCAATAATAGTAGATGAAATAATCCTTCAATAAGGTAAAACAACTGTTATATTATGGAACTAGATTTTTTTGACATCAATTAACGGGGATTTGCTTAATAATAAGATTTAAAAAAAATTGTTAATAATAATACATGAAATAATCATTCAATAAGATAAAAATAACTTTCTTACTAATGGATTTTTTTAACATTAATCAAGTTTAATAATAATGGAATATAAAATCACTTTAATAATTCGGATGTTATTTCATCCAAATTTAAGGATGTCCCCACAAGTCACGAGCTGTTAGCCTCTGCTAGAGCATCCCTAAAGCTTTGTGTTTGTTAGAAAGGTCACCACGGGAGGATGACCCTCCACATCCGATCTGGATCCTCTGGTTTGTGGGTTTAAATCAATGGATCTGAAACTGGACTCGTAGTTGTCCTAAACCTGCTGGATTCACGGGGCAACTCTCAAACCTAGGCCATGGCGTTTATGTCTTAAATTAAACATAAAATTCAAAAGAAATACATTTTAATTCAACATAAGCTAAATTTTAAAATTTAAATAAACGTTTGTCCAAAAGCAATATAACCTTTAGTTATTTTTTCAAAGAGTTGTCAAGGATATGTATTTATATACAAACGCATTCAATACTAATTGTAATATTAGTAATGCCTGACTACAAAATACCTTTGAGCCTAAAGGGAGATTACAACATAAAAACTAGGGAAAATTAGTTCCGCTATTAACTTTGACTAGATCGGTCCTATCATTATTGAACGACTTACACCATTGCCAACCGTGATCGAATCATTAAAATAGTTAATATTCTATTTATTATATTTATTTTAATGATTAGATTATTAGCGGGACAGTCCCATCCATGGGACCATAGAAGCTCTCAAAAACTAGTCTTATATTGTTAAGGAGTAGGATTTTGTATTTAATAGAAGTCTATATAAGTTAAATCAAATATGCTTTTAAGGTATATTTATTTCTTATAAATAATAATACATTAACGATTCATTTACTTCATTGAATTAAATAAGATTGTAAGGTATAGCTATTATGGAGGAATTAAATGTTGTTGTAATAAGGTTGGAACACATATTACCATGTTTAGTTGCATCTATTGAATTAGGAATACATTGTTTATTTTGCATAATAAACAATTGATTGTATATGAATAGATCGTAAAAAGATTCCAATACTCATAACTCTTCTTCCTTCTTTCTTCTTTCTTCTCTCTCAAAGACCCATTCTCTCTATAACTCTTCTTCCTTCTCAAAAAAACCCATTCAAATCCTCGTTCATCAAACTAGCAAACTTAGTCAAATGCAGCCTATAGGAATGGCTTTGTGCATCATTGTGTTCCTAAATAAATTTCAAGTTATCCTTAAAGATCTCAAACCTCCTTTTCCTCCCTTCTAGATAGTTGGTTGTTTTACCATATTTGACTAGCTAAAGTTCGTAGATGTCCATGATTTCCTTGTCACTTTTGCATCCTTTCACCTTCTCTAACCAACCGATATTGAATAAAATTAAGAGAGAAAGATGAAGGTTTCTTTAGATGAATCTAACACTACAACACAACGACTATATTATTGGAACATGTAAATTATTTTAAGAGTAGTTTGGAGAAAGAGGGAAAAAAAGGTGTTAAATAGTCATTTTTTACTTCTACTAAAGAATCTCTATTCAAAATTTTATGTAATAACCATTCCATGCTGAATTGTTATTATGGGTCTAGAGTACAACTAAACACTATAATTGCAATTTAATAGGAATAGTTAGGGAATGGAATAGGATCAAATTGAAGTGAACATGCTGTGATTGTTATGAATACAATATAAATTTTTATTATTCACATGGAAGTTAGTAGTTTAAATGTTATTTACTTCCTTTTTTCCTTTTTTTTTTTTGACTTGATCGGATTATAACTAAACCTGTGATCCTAGAATGCCTAACTTGTTTTATACTAGCCATTATGGGGTAGGTCTTGGTTTTGGTCTACAAACTCGGCTGAAAATGATATTTATTAGGGTACATCAAACTTGGATAGTAGAGATTAATGTTAGTTCACTCATCCACTAGTTACACATGTGTTTGAGTATCTTGAGATTTTTTTTTGCTCCCTATTTATTTCTTCCAGTAAGTCCTTACCCTTTATTCTACTTTACTCCTTTAAGGTTACGTCTATCTTACTATGCACTATATGCATGTGACTATTACAGCCAATCTATACACATAAATATATCTACTAAAAGATATCGACTAATCAGTATAAAATATAGATGACAAATTTTAAGATTTTGACCCTTAAATTCAAAAGTATAAGAATTTTAAAATAGGATGTGTTGACAGTCTAATATGGACTACAGGCCTCCTAAGTTGATTCCAACCCATTAGCCATCTAGGCCTACCCCATAAGCTAATGTCCAATCTCTATCAACAAAAGCCTAAAGTCTCATTAGGGTGCTTGGCTCGGAGTACGAACTAACTCCTATAGCATCCACTTGGCACTTTATTCAGCATTTCTCGACATATGCTCCTCAGTTAAACTCGACACGTATGAATTTGGATTAGTGGGTCCATCTTATGTCTATTGTAACCGTTGCTAATTGCTCACTCGCCTGTGATCCCACGACACACCCAATTGTTGAGATTTGCTGCTTATAAGTATCTCCCTCCACTCCTCAATGGTTACACTATGAATCGAATTTGAACTGTTTAAAAGAAATAAATAATAATAAGAGCCATTTTATTTATTTATAACTCTTAAACATTAGATATTAGGGTCACATGTGACATTTCACTCTAACATCACGTATTTATGTTGTATCCTAAAATAGACTTGAAATAGAGTCATAATTTTAAATTCTAATACAATTCCCACATGTAGATGATCTCTAAAAGGAAATCGAATAAGATTTCAATTTGTAGATTTATTAAAAGAAATTATGATTCATTTCCAATTTATGAAATGTAAATTACATTTTTAATCACATCATAAAGATTGAATAATTGGAGAACTTTCAAATTGTGTTCAAACAAGATCATCTTTAAGGAATTTAAGCAATATGATTTTCTTATCTCAATTTGAGCCTAAAAATGTTGATGAAGCCTTAAAAGATGAATTTTGGATTAATGCAATGTAAGATGAATTAAATGAGTTAACAAGGAATTGTGTATGGGATTTGGTTCCTAGACCTGAAAATAGAACTATCATAGAAACCAAATGGGTGTTTAAAAACAAACTTGATGAATCTAGTTTAATAATAAGAAATAAAACTAGATTGATTACTAAAGGTTATAATCAAGAAGAAGGAATTGATTTTGATGAGGCATTTGCCTTGGTTACTCCACTAGAATATATAAGAATGCTTTTGGCATTAGCAACTTTTAAGAATTTCACTTTTTTTCAAATGGATGTCAAAAGTGATTATCTAAATGGTTTTATAAAAGAAGAAGTCTATGTAGAGCAACCACTGAATTTCAAAAATAATGAATTTTTCAATCATGTTTTTAAGTTAAACAAAGCTCTTTATGGACTAAAGCAAGCTCCTAGAGCTGGATATGAAAGACTCAGTAGCTTCCTATTAAACAACGATTTTTCAAGAGGAAAAGTTTATATAACTTTATTTATTAAAAATCATAAGTCTGATACATTGATTGTGCAAATCTATATTGGTGACATTATGTTTGGAGCTACAAATATAAGTCTTTATAAAATATTTTGTTAAGTCCATGAAAAATGAATTTAAATTGAGTATGATGGGGAAACTAAATTATTTTCTTCGTCTCCAAATCAAACGAGCTGAAAATGGAACCTTTATCAATCAAGCTAAATATACAAGAGATTTGTTAAAAAAGATCAAAATAGATAATTGCAAATTAAAACCAACAACAATGAGCATAAGTATTAAGCTTGATGAAGATGAAAAATGTAAAAATATTTGTGAAAAGATGTATAGAGACATGATAAGTAGTTTATTATATCTGATAGCTTCTAGTCCTAACATCACGTTCTCTATATCTGTATGTGCACGATTTCAATCTTGCTCGAAAGAATCACACTTAAATGTAATAAAATGCATTTTCAAGTATCTTGCAGGCACGATTGAAATTGATTTGTGGTATCCAAAATTTACTTCTTTCAGTCTAATTGGATACTCTGATTTTGACTTTGTTGGTTGCAAAGTAGATAGAAAAAGCACAAGCGGCACATACCATTTTCTTGAAAATTCTTAAATATCTTGGCATTCTAAAAAGCAAAACTCGGTTGCACTCTCAATTACTAAAGCTGAATATATTGGTAGTTGTTGTTCACAAATTTTATGGATGAAACAAACTTTGCTTAATTATGGTTTAATTTTTCAAAAATGTTCCAATTCTTTGTGATAATACAAGTGCTATAAATTTGACTAAAAACTCGATCTAACACTCAAGGACTAAGCATATAGAAATTAGACATCATTTCATTATAGATCATGTCTTAAACAAAGATATTAGATTGGAATTTATTTATGCAAACAATCAAATCGCTGATATTTTTACTAAACCCTTGAGTGAATATCGTTTTTGGACTTTAATAAAAGATTTGGGAATGATCAAGCAATATAAGTGCTAAATATTATTGAACTAAGTTGACATAGAACAGAATTTTGGGCTAAATAAGCTGCTAAATATGATGTATGCCTAAAAATCTGGTTTGTGCTTCTATTAGATCTATTTTTGCGATTTTTTTTTAGTGTTGTATATTTGTGAAGATATTGCTTTGATGTGTTGACATATCTGCTATATATGAGCTTGCTGTTTTTGGTGAAGTCCTCATGTGATGAGACAAATATGGTGAAGTCCTACTATGTATAGGCATTGTGATGTGAAGTCTTCAAGTATTGAGGTATTCGTGGTGAAGTCCTATCTGTGTATAAGCAACTATGTGTGAAGTCCTATCGGAGTATAGACAAGCGGTGAAGTCTTATCTGTGTATAGGCAAGCGGTGAAGTCTTATATGAGCATAGGCATGTGTGGTGAAATCTTACGTGGGCGTAGGCATCTGTGGTGAAGTCTTATTAGTGTATAGACATGTGTGTGAAGTCCTATGTGAGCATAGATAAGTGTGGTGAAGTCCTATCTGAGTATAGACAAGTGGTGTGAAGTTCTACATTGGTGTAAGTAAATGTGAAATCCTCTATCGATGCATTTATTTTGAGCTGAATGTTGTATAACTGTGCATCTCTCCTTACTGGCATATATTAAATCTGTTATCATACTATTTTCGATGAGTACAAAGGGGGAGAGATGTGGATGCACAATTAAAAATATGCACGAAGTCTGTTTTGATAAGAGAGGAAAATGACATATTAAATGTAGTTTGTATTTTCCCAAAATTAAGCATTAGAAATCTGTTTTGAAACCTGGAAAATTAATTCTCTTAGAACTTGAATGTTTAATTGAGGGGAAGTATGCTGTAGTGAATATGAGTTAATTGTGTATAATTTTTCCTCATAAAAATGGGGGAGTTTGTTGAACTTGCGAGTTCAATATGAATTTTGATGAGACAATATAATGCATAAATAACTATTTATTTGTTGTAAACTACACTTAATTAGTCATGAATATATATGTGTGTATGTTTTTTGTGCATGTTTATGGAGTTTTTCTGCAGATTTTTAGTAGAACAAGAGCATATCAAGAGCAAAATAGGAGCATGTCAATGGTCAAGTTAATGGTCAAATTTAAGGCTCAACATGCCCAAAACTAAAGGTTAGACAAAGGTAAATATCATAGTGATTGTCAAAGGTCAAATTTAGGCATTGACGTATCAAGAGTTTAGGGCTCGACAATTCAGTTTTTGAAGCTTGGCAAAGCGCGCTCTAGGAGCAAAGAAGTGAGGCGTGCCAGCTTAAAATATGAGGCCGCTGTGGCAAGAAAAGAGCTGTTGAAGCGCATTTAATTTGGCAGGTTATAGACATTGTGTCCAACTGATTTTTGAATTTCAAAGGCTATTTATATACAAAAAGATTAAAAAAAGGAAAGAACAAAGTGTCAAATTATTTTATGAACTCATTAATTGCAATCAAATAAACTCCCTTTCCTTGTTCTCTTGTACATAATATTTGCAAATTATTAAGAGAGAGAAAATGCACTCTAGTGCTCAATTAATTTTAATTACTATTTCTTTTAGAGCACTTTTAGAGAGAGAGAGAGAGAGAGAGAGAGAGAGAGAGAGAGAGAGAGAGAGAGAGAGGGGAAATATTTTATTTCCTGTGGATATGATATTGCTCGACCTGAGCCAACTTTTGAAATTAATTGAAGCGGCGGTGAAGACCTCGAAAGAGGCATTTAGTGGACTGTCAAACGTAGGCAAAGAGTCGAACTCCACGTTATATTTGTGGCTTGATTTTTTCTATCCCTCTTTTTTATTTTATACATTCTATTTATTGTTTATTTATCTATTGTAAATCCATTTATTTTTAATTTCCTGATTTCAAAATTAATTATTTTGAAATTTTTGGCAAATACTCAATTCATTCCCTTCCCCCTTATATATTCCTAATATATTTTCAATTATATCTAAGGAAGAAATTGAAACAAGTTTTATTTTATTTGGATAAGGATTAAAGAATAACAAAGGGTTTGAAGAGAAGTACGGTGGATATACGGTTGGATGTATGCCATCGTCTTTCATTGAGCATATAGCATGTTTCAAGATCACGAAGAAGCACGGGAAAACACGATGTCGTGTATCCCTTTGTGTTTCTTGGTGACTCAACTCACATCGGATAACAGAGAGAAGCACTGGGGAAGCATGGTGCCATGTATCCCCTTGTGTTTCTCCATGATACTTGTCTCTTTTAGATACAACGAGAAGCACGGTGCTTTTACGGGATTATGTCTTTTTTTCTTTTGGACAGGGAGAAGTACGGTCAAAAAGATGACATTGTGTTCCCTTCATGTTGTTTTAGGTTTCGCATTTTTCTCGCATTTTGTGTTCCTGAGAGAAGCACAGTGGGAAACACATCGTTTTAACTTGTTATTTCCGTCCAAACAAGCTTCTTAGGTCAAATTTTTGTGATTTTAAAGGTTTTAGATGGTTGTGTTTATGCCTAAACTCAACTATAATCGTTCCCTACATGCTTAAACATGATAAATTCAAGATTAAACCCTAAATCATATATATTTGACAAACACTAAGATATCGCATTTTCTCTGAAATTTTCTAAAGCTTTTATGTGGAATCCTTCATTGAACTTTTTCTAACAACACTAATATTACCCCCAGTCATTCCATGATCTTGTTCATAACTTTAGTTGCATAACAACATTTATTTCTTCTCAAAGTTGGTCTTTAGCAGGATTCCAACTTGAAAGCATGTTTATTTTCTTCTTTAACATTTCTAGACCAACCTTATCTCTTCAATATCACATATTCATAACATTAAAAGTCGATTTTTAAATCTTACCTCTTCTTTAATCTTAAAACACCTCGAAACTTGATTTCCTTGCTTCCTTCACTTCCTATCAACATCCCTATGTCATAATCTACATCTAAAACACCTTGAACATTGTGTTTTGATACTTGAAATCAACATACTTACCTTGAGTTCCTTGAGCTTCTCTTTCTCCTAATTCATCTTCATTATCCACATTTCCTACCATAAAATGGGTAATCCTAGTTGATTAGTGCTAATCATTTCTTAATCTCACATGATCAACATTTAAATAAGGCTAGGGTTTAGGTTTCTTACCTTAGGGTCATTGTAGGTTTCCTAAAAAGGTAATAGTAGAAAATAAGATTGTTTATATTGGGGCTAGGATCTAGGGTTTCTAGGTCTCTCCTTAAACTGCCACATAGCACAATCACAACTGTCTACTTTTTTTTTTTTTTAGGCCATTACAGCCGTCCATTTGCATTAGGCTTTTCTTTTGCATATTTTCTAACCTAATTTTCATTAATTATCCATCTTTTAATTCTATCTTATCCTAACCCATTATTCAATTCTATTCATCCTCTTATTAAATTTTCCCAATTATTTTTCGGTTATTTTATTTGAATTTAATTAATTATGGATGGTCTTTAGATCATTTAAATATTAGAACCCTTGTCAAACGTAGTAGAGTTTTAGTGTTGCATGGTCAATTAAGGGTGTGCAAAAAAACGGATTGTTTAAGATAACCGAACCGGAACCGAAAAACCAATAAAAAAAAAGGTTAACCAGTCCATCGGTTTTGATTTATGATTAGCATTTTTTATTTTCTGGCTTTCGGTTATGGTTTTGGTTTATAGATTTAGAAACCGATGGTTTCGGTTAATTGATTTGTTATAAATATATATAATTTATAATATACTTATATAATTATTGAGATTTTGTATTGAGCATAGGTTATCAAGGTTGATAAGAACATATGAACAAAAGACTATTATAATGATTATCTTAATGGCACCAATCAATTTTGTTAGGTACCAACATTATTGGGAATGGGAGGGAAGAAAAGATAGAGTGATCTTGGGACGAAAACCATAACCCTAATATTACGAACAAGTAAAGGAGAGAACTAATCAAAGGGCAAAAGAAATCGAAGGAGCATTGATACCTATTTCGAAGGAAGCCAAAACCTTAATTTCTGACTGCAGCCAGTCATTGTAAAAAGAAAAATAGCTAACCAATAATCTGGAGAAAAGGTCAAACGTCCAAAATATGCAATAGCAAATTGGCAATTTGAACTTATCAAGTTCTGCCTTTGTAGAAATATATGTTGACAACTCTTTCACATGTCTTACATTCTTAATTTATAATTTTTAATATAATTATAAAATAAAATGCTCTAATTTTTTTTATAGACATATACGGTTAACTGCAAATTTTACATAACCATTATATTAAATGGTTAAAAACCAAAAATTAAAAAAAAAAAAAACCAACAAAAACGATTAACCATTAAGGTAGTTAACAATTTATAATGGATCGATTTAGGATTGAGATATTAAAAAACCAACTATTACGATTAGGTTTAAAAAATATGACCACGGACCGATTAATTGAACCATAAATACGACTAGAGCTAATTCATGTCTCTTATACTCTATATTCATGTATTTTAACGGGGAAAGATATGGATTTAGTCTTTAACCTTTGGCCACATTTTTGTTTAAATCTTCAACCTACAATTTTTCAACTTGAGTTATCAGTGTTTTCAAATATTTATGAGTTAGAACTTTTGTCAAGACTCTTTAACTTTTCTATCTAGTATCTATGATTAAAACGTGGCAACCCTTGATGTATAAAAATAATATAAATAAATAATACAGGTATGTATTTAAATTAAATAAAATAATAAAAAATAAAAATATAGAGAAAATGAAAAAGAGTTTTTTGGTGGCGGCGATCACCATTGTATGATATGAAAAATATATATCAGATTTAATAAGTACCATTTCTTTCCCAAAAATTTACACCCTGCTTTTTTGTCTTAATTTAAATGACTCGGAAGCAAGTCACTAAGCCGGGATCACTAACCAGAGAAATTATAATTAGACGGAAAAAAAAGAAAAATTAACGGTGAATGTGAAGAATCATAAAAATTGGATAGTGACGGTTGAGCTACTGGAAACAAGATTTAAACCATCTAAGTACGTTGATTTATTATGCAAAGAATGGTTCTTCTTTGGAAAAATTCCTTAGACAAAAATAGAGAAATAAAATAGAGGGAAAAGGGATACAAACTTAACCAACAGCTGGAACGATTTCTCATGGAATTAGATTCCAATATTCAGATGCTAATAGATTCTTTCTTTTTATCATTTTTTTTTTAAGTTTTGAATTTTTTAATTATTTTATTAGTTCATTTAATTTATCTATGTTTAATTTTATATACTTCTACGAATTAAACGCTGCATAGGACTCAAATTAAAAACTAATAACCTGAGGATCCAAATAGAAAAGTTTGACAAAGGTTAAGAATTAAAAAACATACTTTTTCCTATTTTAAATAGAATGAAATATAAAATCTTTTGTTTATTGTCCCTGTTGTGTTATATTGTATTTGGGGGTAAATTACTTCAAGAGTGTTGACGTTTGGTTAATTTAATACATGTTAAAAAAGGAATCTAACACTTTTGTGGGAGAATCAAATAAGGTATCTATAATTGCTCGTTGAGCAAAATTAAGTAAAACTTTATACTTAAATAAATTTTATGAAACATCCATACATCATTTGATTTGCTTTATGAAATTCTAAGATTATTACTTATTTATCATCTTTCTAAAATAAAAAATATTACAAATATATTATAGCTTTTTTTTTTAATGAATGTACAATACACGCGAAGTATTGATGTTTTGTGATCATATATGGCAAGTACAACAAAAAGTACCTGTATTTGGCTTTATGGATCGTATATAGGGTGTGCGATACACAAGTTTTTACAACTTTTACATAGTAGATCGCTTATATATATATATATATATAAATAATTTTGTATCTCTTCTTCAACATGTAATATAAAGATGTTAATTTGGTATTTATTTTTATACAATTTGTATTTATGTAATTTTTTTTAAACAACTATAGACATATATTTCACTCATGAAATCCTTATATTTAATTACTTGTAGTGCTAATAAGCTTGTCCTTAAACATCGGCACTTTTAATTTAGTTGTTGATTTGTTTCCTTTATTATACTTGAATTGGAAATAAATATTGCTAATCATGTATTATTGCCAACAAAAGTAATAACCAGCCTTCTAAAATTGAAATTTATTTAATTAATATTAGATAATACAATATATATATTTTTCTAGATTTTCCTGCAAAATTTATTTAAAAATATAAAACTATTAGATTTATGCTTAACCCAATCTTACTATGTCATCTGAAAATAATAGGCGAGCAATAGATATTAAAAATTACGTGGGAAAAAAAATTCTTTACTAATAGCAAAGGGATTAAAAAGAAAAAAATTAGTTGGAATTGAATCACTTCATAAAATATTATTATAATTACGGTTAGGGTGTGGGAAGGTGAAGGGGACCGTGTGGGAAGATGAAGGGGATGGAGGAAGAGGGTTTTGGGCTTACCGTGACCGATATGATAATTAAAAATAAAAAATTCATATTATAATTGGAATAAATTTAAATTATTTAATAATGTGTTTCGACCGAGTGTAGTGGACTATAAAACTTTCCGTGTGGAAAATAATAAGTGGAATGGTGTCAGTTGGAAATTTTTGGGTGGGTGAAAGCCTACAAGCTCAAGATAATTCAAAAGATTAACAAGAAACACGGAACAAAACAGTTTATGTGCTCAAGAGTATTTACGTACAACTTATTTATTGAATAAATGGGTTTATTGCGATTTACTTGTTTTTAATTTAATTTTAATTGCTTAGTGTTGACATTATTTTTAATTTAATAAAATTTTCGTAATTTTATTATTTCCTCTCAACTCTTATAATTAATGGTAGGAAAAGAAAAAGAAAAAGAAAAAACTTTATAATCAACATAAATAAAGCTGTCAGTCCCAGTCACAGTCAAACAAGGTCAGAGTGCAAAAAAAAGACCTTAAAATATAAAATGAGCTAAGGAAAGTATGAAATCGGCGGCCGCAGCTACCCAATTCGGCGTTTCCAAATTCAATAAAAAAGAAAAAAACAACAACAACAACAACTTGAGCACCGCGGTACTTTCTCCTTTTCCAAATATTTAATGCACAAAATCCAATTCTATTCCTAGTATCTTTTATCTTATGCTATGTCTGGGTATACAGAAATAAAGAAAGGAAAGAGAATAGTAGAAGAGAAAAGAGAATTCCAGTTCATTCACTTCGTTGAATGAATAAGATTGTAATGTAATTCTTATTATAAAGAACTATAATAGAGCTTTAATAGGATTATTCTTTATTATTTTTTTATTTAAATGATGGTATTTTGAAAAAAAAAAAAAAACAGTTCTAGCATTGAATTGATACTCATAGGTTAAGAATGACTATTCATTGTTTTGTGTAATAGGGATTCAATATCGAATCGCTATTCGTTGAACTAAACGATGTAATAGTTATTCATAAGGAATAAAGCTGTAATAGAATTGCAATTACAACTACAACGAATTAAACGAGTAGTTAGTGTTTAAAGGTGTGAAATGCTCAGGAAAGCGTTAGAAAGGAATGAAAATTGTCAACTTTTGTCGGTCTTCATTTTTTTTCCCCCCCAATAGGAAAGAAAGTTAAGAAAAAGGTAAACAATGTTTTAAGATTACTTTTCATTATGAACATAGATAAAATAGGAGCAATTTAGACAAATAATAACTCAATTTCTCTTCTTTTCCTTTTGCTTTCTTCATAAATTACCAAATATAAATAAACATTTCACACATTCCCATTTCCACTTTTGTAAACCGTTGAGCTTTTCGGTACTTTTAGAAAATAATCTTAAAGTTAAACACCGAAACTGAAACCTTAAAAACTAAACAAAACTAAAACCGAATTCTAAATAAGATCAAATATGAAATTTCTTAACCTTAAGAAAATGAAAACCTTTAAAAATAAAATGGAAAAAAATCAATAATCGTTTGACTCAAAAAATCGCCCGCTAAATAATTCACCTATTTGACCTCTAACACGAAAATCGAGACAGTATATCCAAGCAATATTTGATGAAAAAATTTTAAAACCTTAAACCCTTTGATGAATTTTAAAATAAAAAATTTAAACCAACCCGAGTTAACACATAACTCTAAACTCGATTAAACAATTTTGAGAATTACAAAATATTAAATAAACCATAAAAACAAAGTAAAACTTAAATTTTCGGATTGAAAATATAAGTATAACATAAACCCCTAGATTTTGTAATCTTATGAATAAATCTCAAAGTAGGAATTGAAACTGGATTCCTAAGGGTCAACCTAGATTTACCTTAAGATTTAGAGTGTTTAGATTCGGAAATTCCGTGCTCGAAACCCTAGAATAATAAAAATGAGTTATCATATATTACAGTTTGGAATAATGTCTTATAACATAAAAATATCATACTCACAAAAAACTCACTCATTTCGAACCTAAACAGGATTCGTTTCTAAAATCTGGGTCTTTGCATGCAAAACGATGAAAATATTTCAACAAATGATTTATACTAAAAATATATTAAGATATTCATAAAATATCAAATATAAATTTTTTAACTTAAAAAATTCGACAGTTAGGATTAAAAGACCGTTTTGGTACCCAACCTTTAGCACATAGATCGAGAAAACAAAACTGGGTAACAATTAAAGATAAAATAATATCAAATCATGTTTGGAATATCATCTAATAATTTATCATTTCATAAAAATATCAGTTATAAATTTTTCGGCTTCTAAAAACATTTGATATAACCTATTTACACGTATTTTTCTTATTATCGGTAATTTATTTGTCTTGTTTACTATTCATTATTATTCATCTATCTCTAATTTTTCTTACACCTATCTGTTACAATTTTCTTTTTCCATAAAACTTTACTATACTTTTTACTTAACTTCTCTTATACTTCGTTACACTTTTTCTACTTAAATTAATTTTTTTCCTCTCGTTAACCTCCATGTGCAGCTACTACCATTTTCATTTTTTCCTCCTATTTATTTTATTTTTCATTTACTTTTACATTTTTAATCTTGGGAATTTAGTTATTAAAAAATGGATCTGGTAAAATGATTTTTTAAAAAAACTAAATCCTCAAATTCGGATCTATGCAATTCAATCAAATTAATGCGGATGGAATTATACCCTTTGATGCTTTCAAAAATTCAGAAATTCAGACATGAGATTTTGCAAACGCGAACACCCTCTACTGTATCCACATAAATGAATTTCCAATTGGATCTCTAGACATGTGCTAGCACGTTGGAACAATTTCGAATTTTGGGAATTTTCTCACGAAAAGGTCTCTCACGTTTTTTTTTTCTCTTTTTTGAGTTATAGAATTTCTTTGTAATTCTTGTAATATATAGAAAAAAAAAATTTGTAAAGAAGGGCAAATGAATGTCATTTATTAATTATGGTCATTCCTAATAAATGAGATATATAATAATCATCCCTCACATTGATGATATAGTAAATCTTCAATAAATTATGATAAAGGGCAAAAGTTGTCATATGTTGAAAAATAAGAGGGTTTTATGGTTCATCTTAGTATTAAGTTGTTGATTTTGTCTATGACCTAGAGATGTTTGAAGAATAGCTTTTGACAAGGGAAAATTGGTCTCTAGGTCGCCGGCCTATATGTGAAAGCTGCCGGCTTAAAGCTTTCGGACTTTTATGAAATTTGTGAAAGCCGGCAAGAAGGCCGTCGGCGCAAGGACATAGGCCGTCAACGTTGGATTAAAGGCCGTCGGCATAAGTGCTATCTTACCTGCTCGAAATGCTTTGTATAAATAGAATTTTAGGGTTCGTATTTCTCATAAGTTCTTCATTTCTTTTCGACCAGAGAGTGTCTGTTAGGGTTTTGACAGCGCTTGAGAGGGAAATCTGAAGGAAAACGAGATCTTTGATCCGAGTAAGTCGATATAATCAAGATTCGTGCAGATTTATATGGAAAAAACATCTTTCTCATAGATTTTTATGTTTTTGAAGGAGTTCTTTGGAGAAACCATAATTTTCAATCAGGATCTGTTATTCGGGGCTTAGATCAAGGAGTAAGATTTGAATTAAGTGAGTTACATCTTCTTTATCATATATTTGAAATGAAAAGATTATTTTCGACGAATCATGTCTGTTCTTATTGATTTCTCAAATCTAGGGTTTTGGAGGAAGTTGTTCTTTTGGAGTTTTTGTCCTATTATAATTGGAGAAATCTAGGATTTGGATACAGAAGATTATCCAAGTAAGTTTTTATCTTATTAAACGTAGTTTCTATAAAAAAGTTTGATTTTTATGATGATTTGTCTGTAATTGCTGAATTTTACAAATTAGGATTTTGGTAGAAGAGAGTTGTTCTTGTGAGAATTCGCTAGAATATGATTAAGAAGAAGGTGCGGTTGAGGATTTCTTGAAAGATTAGGGTTTTGGAGAATTTTAAGATGTTAGGGTTTGTTTTTAAGGATGATGTTTATTTTTTTTTATTTCTGATATATCTTGTCAGTTAGGAGATTTGGAGAATTGATTTGTTACTGTTTATAAGGGTTTGTGTATTTGATGAATTGTTCATGAAATTGGAAAAGGTACGACCTTTCCTTATTTGTTGTATTTGCTTGTAAGTTTAGTTTTCTAATTGTTGCCTGTGGGAACAAATATATAAATGAACTTAATTCTATTTGGCTTAATTTGTTTTTCTGGATGTCTTTGGCTTTGATCAGTAAAGACCTGGCAGACAGTGATACTGGCGAGGCATCCTGATGATCCTGATGTGTCATTGTCCTTAGTGAAGTTGCACTTCGAGATGATTCCGGTAGATTTAGGTGATTTGGCAGTATGGCCGTGGGTGTTTGTGGAGTACCCATTCACCAATATATGCATATAATTACCTAATTTCAAAGAGTTGGTTGATTTTCTCATGGGGTTTGAGTTACTCCGGGTTTGGGACTAATGTATAGTAGTTCTGAACTGTGTTGATTTGCTGGCTTGAAAAAGATAGTAATCTGGTTGTTTGCATTAGACTAAGTTGCATTTGATATATATGTTGCGTGTGCATATGCATTTGTTTTGTGGATTGGCGTACTGAGAACTCACATTCCTTTTCTTTTTCAGGTACAGATGATGAGGACGTAGTATTTGATTTATCTGATTATGATTTGTACATAAATCATAGGGATGACGATAACGATCCAGATTTCCCTAATGAGTAATAGATCCAGATATAGATTTATATGAGAAGAATTTTGAGATCGTTTACAATATTTGAAACTATGCTAAGAATTTATATATTAAAAAGGATTTTTGAAATTTTATATATTTTGGATTTGTTGGCTTTGGTTTTGCCAACATTGTTTGGATTAATAGGACGTTTGAAAAGATTATTAGCTACAAGTTTTACAGGATTTGAACTTTCTACTATATCCTCTGAGAGAGTTATGAAGATTATATTTTATGTGTTTTAAATTGTGATTTTAGAATGTTATAGCCTTTGCGTGTCCTATTTAAGAGAGGACACATGGCAAGCTGTAATGCCTTTAACTAAGGGTGTTACAATTCTAATATGACAACCAACATAAGTTAAACCCTAGAGGTGACCATCACCTTCTAAATCTTTGTTATGCAAGTGTTTCTTAAAAAATTATTTATAAGGCATGTTGATCTACCGAAAATATCTATAGAAAAGCGAACTCACTAGCAAGTGCACTTGATCGAATCACGTAATATAGTGATGAGATAAGTATCGTTCCCACGAGAAATAATTAAATACAAAATTCAAATCAGTTCCAAATAATATTTAGGCAATTGAATTCAAGGCTTGTTATCTAACTCTACAAAATATCTAATTTTACTTTTATCTAAACTAATTAGATGATTACTATTGCTAGAAAATGGATAATTATAATGATTTTTAGTGGGAACATAGATTAACTCCAAATGTTGCTAATCATAATGAATTCATGTTATATAAACTATTAGAACACATGAATATTTATATGAAACTCTTTGATTCTAAACCCATAAAATGAAGTTCCAAACCAATTTACCTCTAAATAATCAGATAGCTTCCGCTACTCAAATTATCAGTGGAATTGAAGTTTCAATTGAGAACTTTCTAATTCTACAATTGTCTAATATTTAAAACCAATGTCCCCTAATTCCTTAGTGAAAAATCGATGTCAAACATTGCATCAATCTTAAATTAAAGTTTCTAAACCAGATCTAATAACTCTGCTTCCGCTTTTTGTCATTAAATCTTAATTCAAAAATTCCTTTCTAACTCCGACTTCTCTCCCGAGTTGTCAACATTTATATGAATCAAATTCCTTCCAGATATAAGATTCATAACATGTTAAACATAAATAATCATGATTCTAATAATTCCATAACAAGAATTCAACGATCGTCTTAGCACATTTAGATTTTTATCAAATTTCCACCATTAAAATTTAGCAATACATTATTTTAACTACAAATATCAAGTCAATTCCTACAATTACACAAGTAATATACATAATAGCGGACAACTTAAATTGCATTGAACATAGAAATGAGATTAAATTGGAAAATCAAACCGTACACTAGTTCTTACAAGTAATCTTGATCATAAAAACAAGAATACCGTGGTGAAATCTCTAATCTTGGATTGTTGATCTAATTAAAAATACTCAAATCTCTATTTTTTTTTCTTTATTCGAAAATCTCCTCCTCTTTATGGACACATACAATACAAAATAAAGGCATTAATTATTTCAACTGTTAAAACATATGCCGGCAGTTACACCCCTTAGACTGCCAGCGTAGAAGCCATCGTTAAGTAATTAGACTCTGAGTATGTCGAATACCGCCTTAACGCCGGCAGCGTTGCTTCTCAATTTGTCTGCGTAAATATCAATTGCAGAAGCCGGCTGAGATCCTTTCCTACACTGGCTGTTAAGGATTTTGCTTCTGTGGATTGGCAACACCGCCTCAACGTCGGTGACATTGAATTTCAGTTGGCCGATATTCGTTGAACATTTTGAACACTTGAAGATTCCCCATTGAACGCTGGTGGTGTCGAACATTGTTCATTCGGTGTTGACTCTGTTTGGCTCTGTTCAAGATGATTTTTTGCTTCAAACTTCATTCACTTCATTTATCTATCATCCCGAGTTCTCAATGACCTAAATTACACAATTTAGCACATCAAAGTACCAATTCTTTCAATTTTGATTTAGATTAACACAAATTAAGTACAAATTGAGAAATGAAAAGTATATAATATATGAGTTTATCACATGTGCTAATATTTTGATAAGCACTTTGAATAAAACAATTTTTTTTTTCTAAAACAAACTTAAAAATAACCTCACTAGTTAAAATCCACCTGAGAAGAAAATCGCTATACAACTTAAAGAATTAGGTTTTAAAAAGTAAATTCATTTTAATGAATTTAATGAAATATAAATAATAGTTATACTAATTAGACACCCACTTGTAACAAACTAAAAATTTTAGCTTTCTTCCAATGACCCCCTAAAAGATCCATGTGTTTAAAAAAATTAAATTACCAATTACGAAATTTTTGTTATGAGAATAAAAATTGAGGACAGGCCATTCATTTAATTTTTCTCATATGCTAAAACTTAAAATATTTTTACTATTATACAACTTAGATTTTCTTCACAACCACATAAAGATTCATGTATTGGAAGATAATTAGTTAAAAGAAGTTTAATATGAAAATAAAATATTCATGAACTTAAAAATAAACATGAAATCATAATTTTCTTTAATTAAGTTTCACATTTACAAAATCTAAGAATAAAAATTTTATTTAAGAACCAAACTTAAGGGAATTTCAAAAGAAAATACACATGTAATTTTATATCCCAAATAGGTAAAACCATGTTTTATAAAATAAATTGTTAAATAGAAATTATTGAACAAATATATATATATATATATATATTGAACCATAAATTTTGATAAGTCATATAGTTATAAAAACTTAAGATGACCCATTTTATCATAAGTTAATAAAATGAATTTTCCCATGGAAAGTCGACCTTGTTACTATCTATCAAGAATGTTTTACAAAATTACTTTTGATATAACATCATTAGTATCATGCATATGATATGAATTATTACCAATATTAAATGATTTTCAAAAGTAGAAATGTTTATATGTTTGCTATGAAGTATTTAAGTGAAATAAAATTTTCGAAAATGCAAATTGAGGGATGGAACTTTCGGGTTAGATCTGTACCGACCCCTTTCAAAATCCAAATGGCTTTAAATGCTAAAAAGAATTTTATAAATAAATAGATCTTTTTGAGTTGGTAAAAAAACGACTATTTCCTAGTTAAAATAAGCAAGTCATGGCCGTTTTAAGTTGAAATTTCTCTCAATCCGAATTTTGACGAAAATAACAAGATAGAATTAGAAGGGTGAAGTAGAACTTCTATGAAATACTCATTTCATATATTTTTTTTTTGTCTAGGTGATGAGGAATACAAGACTCTCCTTCATGAGGATTATTACGACTAAGCGGATTGCAATATGGACGGTGAGTTTTCTCTCTTGACTTTGTTACCTTACTTACACTTATAGATAATTACATTAGAGCTATATGTACTAGATAAAAAAAAAAAAATGGATACACATGGGGTTATGGCATTATATGTAAATGCTTTTATAAATTTAGGACATGGATGTTAAGTATATCAAAACCAACAAATGATTGTTTAAGTACGTTATTAATATTATCCGTTGTTTATGCATGTATGATGCTTGTTTGATTACCTTCGAAGTATAATTAAATTACATTCGACCCCGATATAAATTAAATGGATATGCGTTGCATCCGTCGAGTCACATGTTGAAGACTGCTATTCCTATGCGAAGAATCGAAAGGGTTTGAGGCCAAGCTTATTCAAAGAGGCCCGCAACCATGCTCATTCTTAGGAAACTAAGGTGTACCAATGATACATTCTAAGGATGAGCAGCGTCGATCGATTACTAAGGGTAGAGTGTGCCCGGGGACTAGCAGTGAAGATCGCATAGACCTTCAACTACCATTTCCTTAACCTTCAATGGAGGAGGGCGTAAATCCGTTCTGTGTATGGTTTCCGGATACCCATACATAATTATCTGTATTATGTGGTTGTTGTATAACATGCATAGCATATGCTTGAAAATTAATAAACTTGTTTGAAATATGGAGCGAACAAAAATGAAATATCATACTAAGCATATTATAAGCTGACATCCCTATAGATTTTTGTTGGAACATGTATGATTGAGACTCTATTTGAGGGTTGAGACAATAAGGAAATTGTTGGTGGATCCTTAAGCTTTTATGGAAGAAGTAGTAGTATAGAAGAAGTTTACATTCTTGAATATCTCTTTACGTAGAAAAATAAAGATTTCCTTTTTTTCTTTTTCTAGGAACTTAAGGAATTATCGAAGGGTTCAATTGTTATCCTGATTTGAGCTGTGGAGAAAATATCCATAAAAGAGTCAGTTTGACCAAAATAAATGATGAATAATGTATATCCCCAGGATCAACCTTTGCGATGTACTTTGGGGGGTGCTACTTTGATATGAAATTTGTCAATTCCTTGCATCTTGAATCCAAAATGCCACCTCTCTTGGGAACTTTAGCCGTTGGGTCGAGGACTTGACTTTACCTGATTATCACACTTCACATATGTTATCACCTTAACTTCTCCATGGATGTTTGGAGACTAGGAAAGCAATGCCTTTGCCCAGGCTTGAAATTTATGTATTAATATAGTTGGTCAGATGACTCAGGAATATTTTTTGCTTTGGAAGTTTTCGGTCTTTTGGGGTGAAAGATTTTAATTATCATAATTGAAAATATCCTGAAGCTAATCAAGCAATATTAGATGCAATAAACAAGATTTCTCTGGTTCATTCATCTTGGCGTATGCACCAGAACACTCAGTTCTAAAAGCTGAGAATTTCTACTTCTGCTCAGGCAGTAGGTCTGCTGTGCTTTTATGCAAAGTTTGGCATGACCTCAATCCATGACTGAACTACCTGCAGACCTTAAGTCAGAAATCATTATATAGGTCTTGTTTTCCATACCACAAATATGTTATAGAAAAAGATCAAAACATGCAAATCTTTTTTTCAATGTCTTGTGTTCTTCCTTAAGTCCCAACTAATCTGTAAACCAGAAAGTGTTGTTTATAGGTAGTGAATCACTACATTCACGCTGGTCGCTGAATTAGGTACATGGGTTATCAAATAATGTGTTTTTCATCTATTTTTGCCTTTAGTTTTAGATGTTCATCATGTATGCAATGATTCCTTTTACTCTGGCTAATGCTATTATGTTTATCTCGTGCTCTTCAACTTCCAGTTGGTTGGCTGCGGTTGCATCCCTTGGGCAAAAGCAAACCTCAATTACACAGCACAGGCACTCATCAGTCATCACATCAGCTGGTAGGGCCTGGATCTAAGTGTTGCTCTATTATTCTTGACAGTGCGTCAGACTAAGCACTTAGGGCTTTGCATTTGAATGCCGTTCGCATTGAATTTGGTTGTGGGAGGTTTTTTTGATGAATTGCACTAGCCTATATTTCTGCAACAACTTTTTACCAGCACTAGACCTCATTACACGTACATGGTACATGTCGTTTTTGAGCAATTCAAAAGGGGCAAGGGGATCCTGTCATTAAATTTCTCTCTTTTTGTTTCTGGTATTTTTATGGTGCAGTTTTGTCATTTCGAGCGATTATGTTTATGGATAATCACCTACATAATGTTACGAGGTGCAGAATTTCTGTTCATAAGGTGGTAATATAATTGTGATGTTCAATGAACCTTCGGCAATGTTTTCTTTGTTTTTGCAATGGCTAATCGATTTCCCCCCATTATTGATGAACAGCTCCCATTGCTGCATTCTTTATTACTGCTGACAAAACTATTCTAGAAACGCGCAAGGGAAAACGCTCAATATGACAGAAGAACCTGAAAGGTTATACTGCCTGCGATGTAACTTTGGGGAATGAGTTATTTTGTCCTTTGATGTTTATATCCAACAAATGCTGGTACAAGTATTAGTCTACTGAGCCCTGTGAGTAAGTGGTAATGCGGTTTCTTTTATGCACTAACGAGAGGAAATGCATTCACTCATGTGGGGCTTTTTCTCGGAGGGAGTAAGTAGGGAAATTGGATTTTTTTTTTTTTTTTTTTTTTTGTCTTTCCTTAATAAAGAATTTTGATATACATTCTAATAAAATTAACCCTTGTTTTAATTTAGAAGGTATTGCAAAATTTATTTATTTTTGAACGTTATTCAAAAAACTTGGGCATTATATCATTGAATTAAACCGTACAAGATCATTGGATTGGTTTGTTTATTTTAACTTCTTTAAGGAAGGCTCATGCATTAATAGAGTTTTGATGGGCATAATTTTAAGAAAAGCTTATGAAGGAAATCCTTTGATGAAAAGACACATCTCAACTATTAATTATCAAATAGGACGTGATGAACAAGGTTAACACTTGGATGCTACAAGTATTAAGAGATCTCTCGTTGTTTGAAGGGGAATGAAATTATGGGAAATCATTATGTCGTTGGAATAATATCATCTCAAAAGATCAAAATATATATTGAAATGCAAGAATGCACCAAGTCGATACATCCCTTCGTCTCAAGTTTTTTAAGCTTTATTTGTCCATTTGAAGGTTATAAATAAGAATGGTTTTTGAAAAATTAACCATGTGGGACTCTCTCACTCTAGATGTCGATTTCCCACTCTATCTTCTCCCCCCCCCCCCCCCCCCCCCCCCCCCCCCCCCCCCCCCCCCCCTCTCCTTCTCTCTCTCTCTCTCTAGCTGTCACCATCTAAAACATTACCCATGCTCACACTCACTAACAAAGCCTATTACAAAAAGACCAGAATTTGTGTGCAGTGACGGACTCCATTTCACTACTAACCACAATAGACTAAGCAGATTGAGCAGTTTAAATATATATATATTATATATATGTACCTCGAGAGGAACTCCAAAACAACATGATTGCTTTGTTATTGATATTGCATTTGTTGGGTTTTTGAATAGATCCTTGTAGAGAGAGTTGAATTGAGAAGCTAAATCATATATATGTACCATGATATGAAGCTTTTAAGGCGATTAAACATACTGCTTTTTCTAGAAGGTTAAAAACTATACTCCACAATCTGATACCATCTATTGTTGCTAGTTTGTCTAACTTAGACATCTCCTTCAAGTGCTTATCACATATTGACGTGCTATATAATGGTGGACTTCTCTTGAAAGATGATGAACAAAATCAAGTTGGGGCCACGGAAGCATGGAATGGCAGCATGGAACTCATCTGGAAGGGTAGCATGGAAGCATGTTGTTATTCCTTTATCATGCTCTATTTCAAGAATAAAAAACAGAGAAAAAGGCATCCAAAATTAATGCAAATTCCATTTCGGGAATAACAAATAGAGCAACGTCGAGCTCTATGATCAAGAGCTGTATATAATCTCAACACTCAAAGGTTATATTTTGTTTGTGAGCAACAATGCTCTCTTCCTTCTAAAAACTAAATGCTCTACATTTAGACGACAACGAACTCTCAGGATCGATCCTCACACCATTTGGACGTTTTACGGGCTTAGTTTCATCGCTATACTTGTCAAACAACCATCTTTCACGAAAAATCCTAGCCTCTCTAGGGAAAATGGACAGGGATGTAATCAGTTTGTCAGAGAACAACCCCATGGGTGATGCAATGATGTTGTTTGGATTGAACAAGTCCACACAAAACATAGGTATCCCAAAGAACAATTTCTGTTTCAATTTGTCCAACATGGTGTTTCTTGGAGGCTTGAAAAATTTTAATATGGATCATAATGAGATATATGGTAGTATTCTTGACCAAGCGACTTAGCTAAACTTGCAAGAATTCAACATATGTTACAATCAACTGTGCAGACAGATTCCAGTAGATGGAAAATTGTAGAGTTTCGATTCCTTTATCAATTTGCAAGCACTTGAGCACATTGTCTTTGTTTTCGTCCATTTTGGTGTGTCCATATGTGTGAGAGAGAGAGAGAGAGAGAGAAGAGGGAGAGGTTAGAAGGGTTTGTTGTACCATATTGAAAATTTTGCAGGACTCCTTCTTGTTTATAATGTTTAGTTAGACACCAACTGAACAAGAAGACAACTATAAAGAAAGCGTAGGCTTGTTGTATGTGGAAGAGAGGGATTATATATTATTGTTGGGCTTGAATATATATGTGCATTTTTTGGTTTTTAAAATTCAAATCAGTAAAATAATTAATAAGTTGCCATGTAATTAAATAATTAATTAAAATAAAATAAATTATGAGAAAATTATATTTAGAAGATAAAACTTCTAGAAAGAAAATTTAACAAAAAATAATATGAAGGTATCGAATTTGACAATAACCTTCTAATTCGATGTAGACGGTGGGGGTGGGGGAAGCCCATGTGCGCAGACTTTGAAATAAATAATAAATCATTAAAAAATAATATATATAAACCACTCGCTCCATTTCCAAATTTGTAATCCACAAATTCCAATTTCAATTCCTCGTCGAATCAATTGAGAGACTATGGCGATCCCATGCAAAAAGATGAAGGATTTGTGGAGTAATTCTAATTCCAGAACTAATTCCTCCTTCGTGATTGCTTCTCCATACGAAGATCAAAAGATTCAAAACGCTAGAGACTGCACTCAAGGTTCTTTTTTTTTTTTTTTTCTTTTTAATTTTCTGAAATATCATATGCAATCCGTATGAGATTCCCATTAATTTTTTTACACAATTCAACCCAAGATTTCGATCCTATCGTGCGCGTTATGTTGTGTCATGCACACCCGAATTTACTTATTATGAGCTGGTATCATATCATTTTTAAGTTTACGTTGAAGTTATTGAATCTAAGGAATTTGATTTAGTGGGTCCATTTCGATCCTATTATGCTCTGATCTTAAGAGGATCTAAACGGATGAGGACAAGACAAGGTCCATATCTGAGTTTTAAACATAGGGGCACTTCAAAAATTTTGATTCAATGAATATACTCTTAGGTATAAGCATAACCGGTTCATTTCGATATGATGATGCTCTAATAGAATCTGAATGGACAAGGGTCCTTGTTAGGATTGTAGGAATTTAGGGCACTTCTGAATTCACATGATAGCAAAACAAAACGTGCAAGTATCAAATGGCACTTGCTATTGCAATTCTTGAGAAAGAAGGTACATTGATGTATTTGGAGATGAAGGTGCTAGGTGCATTCCCGTTGATGCATTGACGTTTGGATCTTGGAGTCAGATTGATATTATTTATTAATTTTACGTTGGGTTGGTGGGGAAGGGGAGGGAGGGAAGGAGGAGGGCATTTGGGTCCTTTTTTGCTCCATGTAATTTCAATGGGCAAGGGATATAGATTAGGCTTAGCTTCAAAGTGGATTCAGTAGTAGAACTTAGAGGGTCTTTTATGCATATATGTAATATATATGTATAATATAGATGAATTATGTATCTTGTCTGGCTAATACTGAGTGATGACACGGTTTTGTAATCTGCAGAAGGTGTGCGTGCAGGAGCAAAGGCTGCTGCTGTTGCTGCAGCTGTGACTGCTGTGCCAACAGTATGTGTAAACGCAAACTTTTTTTTTTTTTTAAGTTTCCTTTATGGTGGTACTTTTGATTCGTCAAAATTGCAAAGATTGTTACTGTGAGTAGACCCTGATTGTTACAGCAATAGTTGATGGATCGTTTTACTTTATGTGGGTCTGCTGTATCTTGATATTTGGGAAGAGCTAGTTGGGAATCTTGCTTGATGAACATGTTGATTATTGGAGATAAGGTTTCATAACACAGAATGTATATACTAAAAGAAAAATGTGGTTAAGAACTTGGGCATTTCCAAGTGAACGAAGACATCTCACATATCAAGTAATTTCTTACTTCAAGGTCACTGCCTCAGCTGCTATATGTGGCTTGTTGCAATGGATCTTTCGGTGTCATGGCAGCTTTGAAGTTCCTAAAAACTCAACCCTCTCATTATATCTCAATGTTTTCTTGAATTTACTACTGTGAAGTTGTCAAAACAATTTCCTTGGTAACAAATGCTTTAAGAATACTGCATTAGGAAGTAAAATTCCTTGTAAATGCTAGCTATTATGAGTGCACAATTTTGTTATTTTGTTTTGTGTACTCCAAGTGGCACGTTACTTCAAAACCAGAAATAGATAGAACTTACCCTATGACAGACTCTTTCTCAGTGAAGACGTCATGGTCTTTTTATTTGAACTCCAGCTGGAAATACTTTATTTGAGTAGCAACGCTTTCATATTAATATAATAAGATGAAATGGAGTATCTAAGTTTGGATTTGGAAAGACAGACCCTATTATTCATCATTTATTTTCTTCCTTTCAGCTTACTTGTTACTTTGTTAATCTGCTGTCCCTCTTCATGGCTACATTAGTTGAAAAATAAGATTTCTTCTTTTCTAGGAACGTATGGAGTTCTTCAAGAGTTGCTATTTTTAAGAGGATCATAATGTGATTCTGTGCTGCTATTGCTCATCAATTGTGTGCTTTCCTTCTTTGCCTCTTACAATTATGTGTTTTTCTCCTATGTTTGTTTTGAGTTTTTGATGTTCATCAGGTGTGCAATGATGCCTTTTACTCTGGCTAATGTTATTCTGTCTACCTTGTGCTCTTCAACTTCTAGTTGGTTGGCTGCCGTGTCATCCCTTGGGCAAAAGCAAACCTCAATTATACAGCACAAGCACTCATCATATCTGCTGGTAGGGCCTAGGTCTCCTTCTATTAATCTTGACAGCACATCAGACTGAATATTTAGGACTTTGCATTTGAATATGGTTTCTTGAATCTGGTTGTGAGGGGTTTTTTGGATGAATTTTGCATGCTCTTACAGTTCTATAACACCTTTTTATCAGTGCTGGACCTCATGAACACGTACACGTTGTTTGCAAATAATGCAAATTGAAAGGGACAGTGGGAAACCTGTTATTAAGTTTTCTCTTTATTGTTTTTAGTGTTTTTATAGGGAATTTTTTTTCATATATATATATATATATATATATATTAATTTGAGGGACCATGTATACGGATAATCACCTACTTAATGTTACAAGATGCAGAAGTGTTTTGTTCAGCTTGCAATATAATTGTGAATGTTCAATGAGTTTCGGGCATTGTTTTATTGCAATGGCTAACTGATTCCCCCTAATGGTGGACAGCTTCAATTGCAGCATACTTCATTACTGCTGACAAAACTATCTTAGAGTGTGCAAGGAGAAATGCTCACTATGACAAAAGGACATGAAATGTTATGTTGCCTCCAATGCAGCTCTAGGGAACGGGTTCTCTCATCCCTTGATGTTCACATTGGGTAAATGGTGGTACAAGTTCTAGTTTTTCTGAGCCCTTTGAGTTTGTTGTATTTAGTTTCTTCTTTGTACTATATCAGGGGAAATGCTTGCACTCATGTTGGCCTTTTCTGTGAGGGAGTAAGTGGGGAAATTCGTTTTTTCTTTTTTGTTCCGTCTTTAAGGATCATGCTTAATGGAGAATTTAGATAATACTTTCTAATGTAATACATCATGTAAAATTAGAAGGCATTACAAGGCTGGATTTATTTCTGAATGCCATTCAAAAAGCCTCAAGTATTATTTCAACGAATTAAATTGTACGGGAGATGCAGCAAAAGATGAATGTTTTTATCGTCTATATGTGATTCTAAGAGGAAAGAGGAGGGGAGGAAGCGTACAACATTAAAACTCAAATATTTGCATTACATAAAAAACAATTTATATGTCCCATAAACGATCCATCCGTTCAACACACTCAATGAAAGATGCAAAAAGGGGAGGAAAAAAAAAAAAAAACCTTAGAACTTGAGAAAGAAAGAAAGCAATTCAATAATAATATTTAGTGAATATAAAGTGAATTTTAATGACTGACTGACAACTTATCACCCCTGATTTTCTTGAATTACTAGCGTGAGCCTTGTTGGGTTATAATTTGGGGTTGCAGTGGTTCTTACAATGTCAAACCGGTGATGTATATTCATCTAATTGAGTTGTATGAGATTAGATGGTGCCTTGTTGGATTTGCATCAGATTGACAGTTAACATGACATCTGACTCAACAATGCCAATCGCACTTTTGCAGAATTGATGGAATATAACTAGGCTTAAGCATACAATTTAAGAACATGGAGAAGTCTACTTTATGCAAGTGAACACTGCTTGGAGAGAAATAATGATGATGGATCATACCAATAAGAGCTAAAGAGAGCTTGGAAGATGTCCAAAGAGATGGCATGCTGTATAATCAATATCTTTGAAATAGCGGATTAATTTGCTCCAGGAGCATACCATGGGAAGAGGTGTGAAGAATTAAGGAGAAATAAAATTAAGTAGCTGAACATCTGCATCTATAGGGTTTCATTTAGAATCATCTTGCCTAGACACAGTGAAACTGTATGTAAGTCCCCTTTCATCATACAGCAGTGCCATAATCACCAGATGGCGAAAGAATGTGTAAAAAGAATGATTTATTTCTTATTTGATAGAACATTTTGTTCTATCATCTTTACTCCTCTCCTGTTGCTGCTTCACAATAAATAATGTTAACGACCAAAATTTGCATGTTCAATCACGACAGCCCATCACTTTCTCCTTCTCAATTTGAATTATGAAACCTTATTCTCAGAAAGCATATCGATATATAGCATCGGCAGCTCCATCTTCATCATTACTAATGCCAATGACATCTGCAACCGTTTTGGCTTTCTCTGAACCATTACTGAGTGCAATGCCAAGTGAAGCCAACTCCAGCATCTCGACATCATTTTCCCCATCACCAATAGCCATTACCTGAAAGAGACAAATAAATGTTAAGTTACAGGACCCTTCCCCTCTGGTATATGATCAGCCACTTAATGTAATCTGTTTGCATAGATTGATTCATGGATTGTATCTTGCTTAACAGCCTTAACACATATATCACTAATTGTTCCTGTTCTTTTCCTGCCTCTCACTATGTTTAATACACAGCATGATTACAATTTAAAGACTACATTGATTGTGTACACTTTCATCCTCAAGTATCAAAAGGATAAGAGGATTGATCAAGTTAAAAAATGGGGAATAATGGATCATGGGTTCATAGAAAGAAACTACTGTCACAATAAACTCAAGAAGTGGAAGACATAAAAAAAAAAAAATATATATATATATATATAAATAAGAAAGGAGACGAGAGAGAGAGAGAAACAGCTGACTGTAACAAATTACATGATGGAGAGTTACCTCCTTCGCTGTAATGCCTAAATGATCAAGTAGCATTCTCACTCCACTTCCTTTGGAGGTAGCAGGAGGGACAATTTCAAGCATGTCAGGGACAGCTTGAACAACGTTTGCACGATCTCCAGTGGCTTGTGACCAGTATGGTCTTAGACTTGTTGCTACTCCTTCAGCTGTGTCTAAAAATATCATCTTCTGCAAGTTCAGAAATGCTGTCAGGAAGATGAGATGGCATTATTAGGAAAATGCTGGTCCTAAGCATTGACATTACAATTAATACCACTGACTCTATATAACAGCAAATCTGCTCAGTTGTGACCTCTCGAGTCATACCTGTATGTCAGCCTCAGCCAGGAGTGACTCAACAGAAGGTATAATTTCTGCCTGCAGATGTGAAAGTCATAGCATATATTGAACACCAGACCTCAGATATAATATATAACAGAACAAGAACTGTAGGGTGTACTTTTGGCTCATGATAAACGCTATGCAATGAGTCGACAAGGGGGTGTTCAAAGAGAGTCAAGCAACGACCCTCACAGAAGGCAATAAGAGGAATTTTGTGCTTCTGAGAGTACACAAAAGCCTGCAATTCCATGAATAAGAAATTATGTCAATCAAAAGGGCCCAAGAGAAGGAAGCTACAAGGATATGATATAATTGAGACTGATTCACTCTATCAGCCAATTGGAAGAAGCAGCAAGTGATAAAAGGATACACCAAATTCATTATAATATTAATGCAATCAAAATCCAACATTTGCCGTGTAATTATATGCAGCCAATCACTTTTCATCACTGTATTGGTCATGGTAGAATCATATATATAATTCTAAACTGGCAGGGAGTCTTTTTGCAGTTGGGTCTGTGGCGACTGGTGAAGAAGAATAACTACCTCTTGGCAGACACTTTGGTCTAAATTTCTTCTGTAGATCTCTCTGCCCTGTCTACCATAAACAAGCAAACCCTGAATTGAAAAATGGCAGCAAAAATAACATATATCACCCACCGTATCAATTAGATATAAAATTGTATATGAACCTTTCCAGAGTTAGCAACACATGAAAAGCCTAAAAAGCAAAGGAAAAAACAACCTGCAGAAAGACACCAGGAGAAGATTCTGAAATGACTCCATCTTTACCAGCTAAATCCACCATCTTCATGATATTTATAACAGCTGGGCGTGTCTACTCCAGTATTGTAAAGGGAAAATAATCAACAAATGCAAGTCTTGACAATCATAACAACCGAAATACATAAAGCATGCAACAGATGCAATTATCTCAGACAATATCGTATAAAAAAAATTCCAATAGCTTCAGCTCTAAAGCTAAAAGGCAACAATAGCAAACTTTGACAGATAATCAATGTCTCAACATTTCCGTACTTTTCCAGTAGCTATAACCACTTTGACACCCCTTGACAAAGCCTCTTTCAAAGCCTTTGCAGTTGACAAGGAGATTTGGCTTTTGCTGTTCAGCAAGGTACCTTGCAATACATTGTGGCATTTCAAAATAGCTTATCAAATAAAGCAATCACAAACACAATAAGTGAGGAAGTCTAAAGGAAAATTCATACCATCCATGTCACAGAAGATATAGCTGAATTTCGGTTTATAAAATCGAAGACTGCCCTCTTTCTTCCTGTCTTTTGACAAATTAACTATAAGGAAGCAAATCCACATAAAATGAATTTATAAAATAGTTACAATGAAAATTTACCATCTGAATCCTCTACAAGAGCATATCCATCACTTTTGCTCTCACATGTGCTTTGAATTAATCCTTTACCCTTCCACCCTAAACTTTTCAGCAGGACTTCTTCCTCTTTTTCCATTTCTGCTTCTGCCTCTTCACTTAGTTCATGATCAAAACCCAAAAGATGTAATAGCCCATGAACCTGCAGGACAGAATTCCCAATCTCTACCGTTCACATATGATCTTTCTTGCCATTTTTTAAAAGATTAGACATCTAGTTTAACCCATCCAAAAGAGAGGGGGGGGGGGGGGGGGGGGGGAATGTGTCATGATTTTTTTGGCCCTGTCTCATGGTTTTCATTCAACTTTTATCTAACCTTTGTTTGCCAAAAAGAATGTTTTTACTTGTAGGGAGAGAAAAAAGGGAACAAAAAAAAAATAAAGTCATCACCCTTTAAATGCCAGAGATATTATATGAAGGAAAGAAGTGGATTAAAGATATTGTATCACTAACCATTAGGATTCGCACTTCATCAAGAAGAGTGTGTCCCCGTTCTTCGGCTTGCATTGCGGCAGTCTCAACAGAAATAACAATATCTCCAAGCATAAGCTGGGAAAAAAATTAAAAAAAAATAAAAGATTGAGTGAAATGCTTTTACCCAAACAGCTGAACATGCAAATGGGGCGAACTCTTACAATGGGAAGCTTCAGTTCTGGAACATGTTGTGACATGGAAAGAACATCAGTGGCATGGTCCTCATCCCTCCACTCTTTATTGAGTTTGCGGATGAACTCATCATTGCAAAGAAGTACAGATAACTCCACACTTTGAAATCCAGCAAGATCTTCTATAGCTGCATCTCTAGTATTGTATTTTGAATCTTTCAAGCCATCAAAAGCTAATTTCATTGCCATTGGAACATTTAGACGAAGTAGTTCAGCAATACTCTTAAAAAACATGCAAAAAGAAGAGGGAAAAATATTAGAAAGAAGGATGTTAAATATAGTAAGACATCATTTGAAAAAGAGCCCCATCAACAAGTGCTCCAAACACTAGTAAACAAGCCCACAAAAGAAGCTTTTTATCTTTGCAAGACCAATGACATGCTTCAAGAAAGAGCAAGTGTATAAAAAGGTATTTTTCTTCCCACCACACAGCGCAGCTCTTAACAGGTGCCTTGTTAACATTTTCCTCTGAAAACTAATCCAAAAGTACAGGATTTATTTTTCTGATTTCTTGAAAATTGTCAATCATCATGTGACATGATGTTCAAAGCAACAGCTTTAGGCCTTATTACAACTATACACCTAGACAGTGTCATGATGTTGCATAGAGGAAAGCAATAAGATTTACAAAATCGGCACTGCAGTTAAGTCTCCAAAATGTTAGCAAGGTTACACCCAAAGATGTCAGAAAGCAATCACATCCAAGGTAAATAACAAACATCATCATGGCTAAAGCACTGTAAGAGCAACTTTAAGCAACCCCTTTATGAGTTGCTTAACCAATAAAGTGGGTTGCTTAACTTTGAAGAGTTGCTTAGGCAAGTAACTCAAAAAGTGAGTTGCTTAGGATTTTTTTTTTTTTTTTTTATGTTAGTTGTGTATACTTTATATAATGTAGGGCCTAGAAAAAATTTTAAAAATCATGTTAAATAACTTCTTAAGTAATTTACAAATAAAATAGTGAGTTCCTTAGTAGGGAGATTTGCTTAAAATGCTAAGGTAGCATATTAACTTATTGTTACAGATGGTTGAATAATTATACTATCAGTCACGGATTAATCTAATCAACACAAGTAAATGTCTAGGGATTATACACCTCATCTGCTATCACCAAACCATGGATGTATTAACTCAAAGGCAAACCAAAACAAGCTATTGAAGAACTTATGATTAAGTTCTTTAAATAGCAGTCCATTTATCATCCCAAATACTCAAATTAAATGAAACATCCTTGCATTTTTTTTTGCCTTGAAACATCCTTGTTTAGGACAGCCTATTTCTGACACCCCTTGCTTTTCTTAAAATTGTTGGCAACACCCGTCTTGTTGCCTTCCAAATCCAGAACTCATATGCATATCTAATAAAAGAAAGCTAAAACTTCAACTAAGACAATCCCAGCGATGCACTTTTTGGAGTAAAATTTTTCACCTTTTCTTTTAACCCCCAAAAATAAAAAGAAAAATTCAAAGAAAAGATAAAAAGAGGAACAGCTACTGTATTAAGATGCCTTTCCAATCAAAAACTCACCTGGATAATTGGAAAATTCAAGTAAAACAATCCCTAAAAGTCCACTTATTATATCCTCATTGCATTCTCAACTACATTGCATGAAACCATATCTACTCTCTCCAAAGAACCAACATAGTTACAACACACAAACACACAAATAAAAAAAACAAAAAGGTGCACAATTGGCTATAACTACAACATAACAGCATATATTTACATTTTGTCATCTAAAGTCTTCTTTTTTCCGAATTGAACATCCGGACCAACAGCTACATTGTGTAATACGAACAAAGAAACTTTATATGCTAAATTGTAGAAAAGTGAAACCCGAAACAGCAATATATATATATACACAATATATATATAGATAGGTAGATAGATAGAGATAGGGATACCAGGATCTCGGGATCATCAGGTAAATCGTCTTCGATGCAAATGCTAACACTAAGCTCCAACTCCTTCTCTTTACTGTTCCCGTGCTTCCTCCTTCCCCTTACTTTCCTATACTCCCTCTGTCCTCCCCAAAGCCTAACCCTAGCTCTCTCTCCTCCTCCTATGCTAATCCAAGAAGTCCTTATTCTTCTTCCAAATAGGGATGAGGAGGAGGAGTTCGGTAGGGATAATGAAGCAGCAAAAGCGGCGTATCGGATTATCTTTGGGTGGATGGAGGAAAAAGAAGAAGGAAGAGGGGCGGCACCTAGGAGCACACGCACCATCGTGGAAGTGGGGGTGGAATGGATGTTTCGAAGGAGAGGAGAGATGCGGGGAAGCATAGAGAAAATGTTTTACCTTCCTTTTAGGAGAGAGCAAGAGGGAGAGAGCTGGGCGATGGAGTTAATGGCTGGTGACGGTGAATGAATGTGATAACATTAATAATAATAATAATATTATTATTATGTTGGATTTTTTTTTTTTTTTTTTTGGCCGTTAAAAGTCTTTTCCATAGACCATAGCGACAAGGAGGTTACATAAACAAAGTAGCTAGTCGAGTTCCTCTAAAGCACCAAAAGTTCTTTTACATCAGTCAGAAACAGAGGAAACATGCAAAAAAGGAGGGGAAAATCAGCATTTATCATATGTACTGCGCTAAGTGAATATGAATAAACAATGACATTTTTTAAGGTCCTCTCTACGGTTTAAGAAAAGGTCTCAAGGATTGCTATGAGCTCTCCTTCAAGCGTCGAGGCTCAGGCTATAGTTTTTTCGAAACTTGCAATGATGCAACAGTTCGAACCCTGGCAGATGCCTCCCGCTACCACTTGTTTGCTGTTGATCGAGTAGCTAGCAATCGTCATGGTTGAATTTGAATCAGCCCAGAGATGGTGTTAGATCGATTTGGTCATAATATATTTGCAAGAAGGAAAGGGCTTTTTTCTTGTGTGTTGTCCACCATTCTAACGCTTTGGCCCTTGCATCACCCTGTCTATCTTGACATGGCTCGTCAAAGATCTTTTTGTTTCTCTGAATCCAGATTTCCCACATATAAAACATGAAGAGACGTTGCCACGGGGCGTTTCTTTGTTTCGTTCATTTGGTGTTGAGATTCGCATTATGTTTAAACCAGTTGATAAGTCTATTTTACTCGATAATTTCCATAAGAATTTGAGCTTATTTTGATTCATTTTTAAATAAATTCTTGTGAAACTTGTGCTTTTAATGATTATTGTTTTTTTATAGCTCCTTGAATCCAAAGAAGAAGATATGAAGAGTTTTTAATTAGATTTGGAGCAAAGCAGCAAACAAAGTCAAAGTTTAAGCCGATCGAGCCCTACCAAATTCATCATCGAGGCTAAAAAGTTCAAGAAAAATGGTATATCGAGCCTCACTTGCGAGCCCTTGACATGACCCTCGACAAGTGTTGAGGAAATTAAGCCTCAATCTGTAGAAGAAGCTTCTGTTAAGCCTCAAAGTCGAGCTTCATATTTCGACCCTTGATAATTTCTATTTAAAGACCATTTTCCATCTGAATTACATTGAGCCTCAGTTCTTCAAGCCTCGACGACCTCAATTTCACCATTGATAGAAGGATGGACAAAAACTCACACATTACTTAGCGTTTTGGCATCGAACCTCATTATCTTTTCCTTGCGAGCACTCCATAAAGAAGCAATTTGCCCCGCAACAATCAAGTACACGATCAGACGCACGCGTGGAGAGATGAATGGAATTCTGTTATAAAAAGAATCTACCATGTATGAAATAAAGATACCATATTTTTCTGTGCTTTGAACCTATAAATAAAGGGGCAAGCATGCGTTGTAGGAGGGCTGTACACACTGTATAAATTGTAAATTTTGTTAACATAGATTAGAGAATTCCAAGGCGAAAGAAACCCATTTTCTTCTCGCTTTAGAAGGCGCCTTGTTTTCTGGATAAAATCAATTTAACCCTGATGTCTGTAATTGTTGCAAGATTCTGAACTTCGATTGAATTATTCTTCGATCCAATTTTATTTCTTTAGAATTTTGTTCTTTAATGTTTAAACCCACTAAGAAATAATCTCCTACAGCTTAAGGTTTGCGAATCCAAATTCTGATTCATGTGATTTCAAATGCGCTTTCAAATACAAATTGATTGGGTATTTGTGATCAGTAGCTTGATTTGTTTTCATGAGTGTAATTGTATGGTGCACCCATTGGATCCATGTTTTGATTTCAATTGAATAGGCTGATAGGTCATTCTCTAGAATAAATCTGTGGCTACTAATGAAGTTGATCCTATGTACCTCGAGAGAGGACGAGTAAAAACTTTTTGTCAATTGTTTTTAAAATTCATTAAGTTGGTTTTTCAAACAAAGGGTTCTTATTTTTTATGCGTATCTAGCATCTAGATCTAGAACTATTGACTTCGAGAGAAGCTTTAGTTTAACTCAGTGAATCCGGTGATACAAATAACCTATCAAACCACTCTCTCGGAGTAAATCGTTTTTGAAAAATAACATGATAAGGAATTGGTGTAGTAAAACCTGGGTTGCTGTTTTGCAAAGTTATAAACCCATTTTTTAGTTTGCCCAGTAAGCATTTGTGAATATTTCCCATTAACCTAGTATAACTTCTGATTTTCAATTATGAGTTTCTAAGTTTTTCTTTAGCTAGATAATTGATGGGATATGAGTATGATAGTTACCACCAATCTTTTGGGATCCGACCAAATTATTCCTATGCTACTTCCATAGGTGCGCTTGCCATAAGTGTTGGTAGACGGCAGTTGCTGAACCGAGGTTAAATAGAGCTAATTAGTTTTATAAATTTTGAAAACTTCAACTTCGAGTTATGATTTTAAATTATGTTTATCCAAACCTAAATATATATATTTTCCAACTTCAACTCGAACTTAAAGTTTTACTTTATATGAATTGAATTCTTTTATTTTAGATAATTCATCTCAGTTGAAAGAGTCTCCAGGTTTTTTTATTAAATATTCCAGGTACATTGTAACTTTGATTGTTGTTTGCTTAGGATAAGCATAATTTAAATCAATTCTAATCAAAGAAGAATTATAAATTGTTTGAATTGGTTGTACTTTTCGCCGTTTAAATCTAGTTCGGGGAATGGCAACCCTGTTAACGAGGTTGGCATGGTAGTTTAGGCGCTTAAGCCACTTAGTCATGATGCAGTGACCTTTTCTTAGTGGCATGGCGGGTAATTGATAGGGAGTATCGTATCATTGTAGCGTTTGCTTATTCTTAAAAGGATATAATATGATTTAGTTCACGTTTATGGAGACGATTGAATTAGGTGATATTATGGATTAAGTTAAATAAAGTTAACTATAATTATAAACCCTAGATGAAATTACTTTTTCTTTATGAGGATTTATCAGAGATGTCAGTATCTAGACTTTTTATATCAACCTCCTGAACAGTTGTAGTTATTCATAGAGGTTGGCAAACGGACTTAGTGGGCCGGGCTGGATTAGCCTGCGAGTTAAATGAACCATATTATTTTAGCTCGCTTTTAAATGGGCAAAATTTCTTGGGCCACTTTGGCCTGCGGGCCAAATGAAAATTTTTTATTTTTGTTATTTTTTTATGTTAGTCTGTGTAAAAATTAAAGTATTTAAATATTTTAAGATTTTGTATATATTAAAAATTAATTTTGTTACCATTTTGATTACTTATAAATGAAAATAAGTTTTTTAAATAATTTATTAGATATCATATTACATTTAAATCAATAACTATATACTTAAAAAAATGTTATAATGCTTATGATTCATGTATTAATCTATTTTCTTCCATAATATATCATAAATAATCACAAATATGTTATTATATTATTCTTTTTCTTACATTTTTCCTCTCTTTTTTTCTTTTTTTTTAATCTCCTGGCCCGCGGGTTGGCTTGGCCAGTCATGAGCAACCCACTTTGGCGTGTGGGCTAAACGGGTGGGGCCAATTTGGCCCACATTTAAACGGGTCAAAAAAATTGGTTGTGGTTTGCTTTTTTTAGTTGGTAAACGGGTCGGCCCGTGGGCTACGGCCCTTATGCCCAGCTCTAGTTATTCAGGACCGCCAGATTCTTTAAGATTGAATTCGAAGTTTGAATACTTTAGTGTTGTATTGTTGACTTAAATAAAGAAAAATAAATTATGAATGTTTTGCATTAGTTCCAGAGTGTATGCCATATTGTATTTGCTTGTATTACTATGCATTGGGCCTTTGCCTCACTTCTACTATTTCAGGTATTGAAGATGATGAGTTTTATGATTCCTTGGGTTATGGAATAGACTTTGAAGACTTTTTGGATGAGTGCGACAATTAAGATCCTTGGACCGACCTTGTTGTTTTTCTTGGAAAGAGAACCAGACCAAGCTGTGTTTTTATTTTTATTTTAAGTTGTAATAGTATAGACTTGGTTTGCTTACAAGTCTAAGTTTTTAATGTAAAGTTTCTATTTAAGTCCCTTATATTATATGTAATATATGATTTATAAACTTTGAGATACCAAGCTTTTGGTATCCTTATGTTGTTATGGTTCTTAAATTTGCTAAAGTTGCCAAATTAGAATTGCTGCTATTTTTAATTTACGCTTAAATTCCCCATCAATGATTGTTGCTGCTACTGGCCTGTTGTTAAACACTCCAGTAACGGTTTTAAGCTCTTTAATGGCTGTTTCTTCTCTTAATTGGCTTGATATGTTTGACAAGATTAATTGAGTAAGACCAAAGTATACAAGAAAGCCATGACAAAAGTGCTTCCACTATTTCTGTTCAATGCTAAAAAAGTTTATATCCCAATGAAGTTCAAAAAGATTCTTTTGAACTCAAATCAATGTAAACCAAAAAAAGACTATTCAATATTGATTAGAGATCAATTCAGCATCACCATACAATTGAATGAGCATAGAATTTGATAGTTGCAAATGCAATTAGATAATATGTTTGGAGCAAAATTGAACCCAATATATCATATTCTTGATCCAAAATTCATATTGTTTAAGTAATTTATCCAAGAGTTTACATTTTATTCATTTTGGCATGTTTCCACTATAAAACTCAAAGAAATGTCAAAATGTGGCATAATTAATAGAGGATAAATGTGTGATTTATTAGTAGCCAACAAAAAAAAAAAAGAATTAGAAAATTAATAATTAAGCAGTCGAATTAACATATACAAGAAAATTGCCATAGATCAATATGCGTAGTTATTGCTTAATCACACAATGCGTGTATTAATGTACTTGCTTGATTATCTAATTTTCTAGTTTTTTTTTATTTGTCACTTAATACATATCACTTTTTATTCAATAGGAGTGACAAGTTAGCTCATAAAGCTAGATTAGTGAATTAATGAATATGGATACTTTTTTTTATTAAAATAATTTATTAGCTCGAGTTGTTTTCTATATGTATTTGTTGGACAAATTTAGATAAGGGTTTCTTAAGCTTAGCCTTGCCTCTTTAGAACATAAGCCAACTTAGCTATCCATAGGTGGACCTCCACACAAGACCTAGAATACAACCTCAATATTAAGTAGGTCCATTGAGTTCTTAGTTCTACTCATGCTAAATTAGCTTGCTTAGCATCCTACCCACTTAACTTGGCAATAGTTCGACTTATCAACCTCAATCTTCAGGATTTTAAAATGTGAGTTAGTAGCTCGATAGCCACTCTCCCAATAATTGTTATGCAATTGCATGATATCGACGACATATTTTCATTTGTATTAATAATCAATAATCACTTGTTTATGGATATTGCATGAAACATCATTTATAGATCGTTTGATAATACTCTAGCCCACACTTTGATATTTTTACTACTCAATATTTTTTATACCTTGCTAACTTGATTATCAAAGTACTCGTGAGGTAACTTTAGTATTTACTAACCCATATCTATTTTGTAGCATAACTTCAACTCGGTTAAGATCTAATAAACTCTATCCATAGATATTAAGCAACAATATTATGTTATTAGGATTATATTTTGCCTATTAAAAGAATAAAAATACATGGAAAAGTTAAAAATGTAGTTTTGTTTTGTGTCTAAAAAACGTAAATTTCTTATAATCCTCTACAAACCATTGTAATTGGCTACGCTTCCACATTAATGCTTATTTTGCAACATTCTAGATTTTATGCTAAATATCAAAGGAAAAAAAATATAAATAAATAAAAAGATGGGAAGAAGTCACGAAATACTAGAAATTCAGTTCAGGTGCTTTTTAAATTTTTATGCTGTATTAGCAAGAGAAGAGTGACTGGGGGCTGTCCTCCTATATTTTTAAGTTCCTTCAATCAATCACGCTTACTGTGTTTGTATGCGCGAGAGAGATATATGGACGAAGAGCGAAGAAGACTAATGGAGCGAGAGAGGCATCAGATTGAGCAGATTCGTCTGCTCGATTTGGAGGAATTACAGGTTGAGGAAGTCGATGGCGATCACGAATCTTCCGATGACGACGTTCCTGCTACGTAATCATTACCCTCTTTACTTTATTACTCGTCGTTTGATTATGCATTGCATGCTCCAAACCCTAGGTTTTTTTTTTCCTCCATATTAGTTAAATACGATTCACTTCTAAGCATGGTACTCATATACTCGCATTATTCCAATCACTGGGTTTGATTTGAACTTCTCGATTAATGCAAAACGAGTACAATGTGTAAATTAGGCTATATTGATGTATACTCGATGTGTAAACTGCTGGAAAAGAAAGTTCATCATTGGAAAAAAAAAAAAAATATCAATTCTGTTTGCTCTATTTTATTTTTTCATTTTAAACTTAATTTATACATATATTTGTCTTCTTATACGTAATTGGTCCGGATGTATCTGAGGGTGTCAGATTCATTCTATTATGTTGATACTTAATCCATAGAGTGCTTAAATGACATGAACTCTAGGACCATGCAACTCACCTATTCCCTTTCTTCTTTTCTTGTGTTTATTGGCTTTGGGTTTTATTGACTGGTTTCCTTGCATATTGCGCACATGGACCTTAGTGGTCCTGTTTATGAGGTTGCAGGTGCACCTCGTGAATTTACTTTCAACACCAGCTTGGCTTCAATGCATACGTATCTTGGTGGTAAGCGTTCTGATTGGGATTTGTTTTTTAAATTCTAATTCTGGTTGAAATTACCTGAGATGAATGATTCTAGTTGCCTTTAAACAGAGGTTGAAGATACTCACCATAGACTGGCTTTCCTGGATGGAGGGGCTGTCCATCAGTTACCCTTGTTCTATCTTGAAGGTATATAGTTGCTTGACTCCTTTGTTGCTTACTGTAAACTGCATCCTGAGATGACCGTAGACATGTTGTTTCCACTTTGTATGTTTAATGCTTTGCGATGGCTTAAAACATCTGCGAATGATAAGCATACTTGCAATTTTTTTCTTTGCTGTGTGTGGGGCAGCTATACATACAAAGATTGCCTTTTTGTTCATGTCTATAAAGAGAATAAAGAGATATATGTCATTAGGGTTTTTTGGTACAATCACTTTTCTCATTCTTCACTGTCTAATTTGGAAACTAATCAAACAAGATAAATGAGTGTAATTGGAAAAAAAAAAGAGAGAGAGAGAGAACCATTGACATTTACAAGGAACATGCTTTCATTGAATACTACTCTAACCCAATTAGCTGCTCTAATGTCACATGGCTAAAAGAAAAGGAATCTACCACTTAGTAATCATCACAATACCTAACTTGATATATCTCCCAATATTTATTGGGTTGATAAGGAGTTTATTATAATAAGTAACATTTAATCTTAATTAGCGTACCATGGGAATACTTAATTTAAGAAAAGAACCACGCAATTCATGTAATTGCTTAATGGTAGGATGGTAGCATAATTAGACTAGTTGATTGTATTTAGGATTTATACATATCTATAGGTATAATATACAAGTTGGCTTTCATACAGCTTGAGTAAAGGTTGCTTTTGTTAAATGCCTAGTTGCAGCTGTATTGTAGCTTTGGGTCTGCTATTTAAACATAGACCCCTAATGGCTTGTTTCCAACTGCGACATCAGCAGTGTCTTGTACGTGTGGTGTTTTCTGGAAACAATTTTTCCCCCCTTTTTCACATATAACTGCCAAAGTATAATTTGTCTCTTAGACTTACATTTTCTTTGCTGTCTGCATCCTTTATTTTTTGTTGCTATTACATTGTAATATGGTGCTACCCTGGTATGTCAGGAGTTGTTCTTTTTCCTGGGGCAACACTTCCTCTAAGAGTTGTTAATCCCAATTTTATAGCTGCTATTGAGAGGGCATTAAGCCAAGCCGATTATGATGCACCTCTTACAATTGGTGTGGTAAGTGAAAATTGTACCTCTTAAGCAAAATAATTGTGCCTTTTTAATTCCTACTTTGGAAAATAATATAGAACTTTTGCATAGATTCGCATCTATGGGGGTGCCAATAGTAGAAGACAAAAATTTGTAAAAACTGGAACAACTGCAGAGGTATGCTTCTTGTGGTTTATGTTTATAGTTTAATAACAGCATAGTCACTGGGTCTACCTTATAGTTCTTTTACTCTGTCAATGCAATATCCATGATATGTCCTATAGATCAGGCAATACCGGAGATTGGAAGATGGTTCCCTCAATGCCGTAACTCGTGGTCAGCAGCGGTTCCGTCTGTTACGGGGTTGGATTGATGCAGATGGAGTGGTTAGAATTTCTTTCTTGATAACTGGAAATTTTGTGTGAAGTATGCTAATTGTTTGTGAATACCAGAAAATTAGCATATTTGGTCTGGTCTGTCATGGTAAGTGACTTTTGTCATCAACTTTGTTGTTTCTTTAGGCATGTGGAGAAGTTCAAATTATCCAAGAAGATTTACCTTTGAGGACACCACGGGATGCCTTTGGAAAATTACCTTCATCAGGCGCCCTTCCCACTGGAATTTCTTTCACCAAATCTCTGCAGGAGGACGACTCTGATGCCCATTCTGAGGATAGCTTTGAGAATGCACTTTCAGTTCAAGAGCAAAAGTTGCATGAATCTGCAATGGAGGCTTGCAGTGGATATTCCAGAATGGATGAAGCAACCAGCAGTGATGATGATGCCTTTGTGTCTGATACAGAATTTGACGTGAGTGGATCAAATCTCTCTCCCGCCCTCCCTCTGTCTTCTTTTCTCCTTATTGGATAAAAAAAAAAAAAAAAAAAAAAAAAAAGAAAGAGAAAGAGAACTCAAAGCTTTGGATAGAAGGCAAAGGCTTAACCCTTTTAAACTTTTATAATGACAATTCTTGTTTATAGATCATGTATAACTGGATGGATACATTTCTTTTGATCTAACAGGATCAAACCTTTACAAAATTATCTAAGCCAGAAAAGATATTAGAAAAGAATTATCTTTGCTTCTGTCTGGCACTGAGGTGGGTTTGTTACTCTAAAGATATGAGCCATGATCCTTGCATTCATAGTTTCCATAATCTTTTGAATTCTCTTCTCTGTGTAGTAAACTGTAATGGCACTTAGTTCTGTATACATTTTACCCTTGATATCTCTCTCTATGTGTATATTGGAAAGATCATTTTCAATGTACGATGTGACATGTTCAATTGCCATTGACTCGCTAACTTCAATGTTGTGAAATGACTAGGCAAACCCATACATAAAACAATTTGCCCTCTTTCATCCCTTACAATTCCTCCACCTGAATTATTTCAATCTGTATTCAACTTCAAATGGCGACTAGTAGGCAGATTTCATTCAACAATTGTTGGTTTTTTGAAATTTTGCTATAGCAATACTCAGAATTGCCTGCAACTCCTTTGTTTTTTGCCCTTAGCATTCCTTTTTGTGGAAAATTGAGCTGTGGCCTGATTGCCTCTAACCTGCCGTGGAACCAGCCTTTTTTCCTGCCAAGCATAAAGGACATCCTGGGCAGTCGGGGAAATTTTCCACAGTTGAAGCCAAGTAGCCAACAACTTTCTTTATACTTGATGAGTTTCCCTATGCTGGAGTCTGCAGTGTAATAAGCACTATTAGAAGCATTAAGTTTTTGCCCTGATTAAAATTTTTAAAATTCTGAACTGCATCTTGACATCTATTCACAAAGAAACGCAGATTGGATCTTACATGTGCAGTTTCTTTTGGAAGCTGATAAAAAATGTTGATGAAGATGCTATTTCAATATCACATGAAAACGACATTTTATTTTACTTTTGGTTCTCTGCAGTTTGTAAACAGTTGAGAGAATATTTTTGCTGAGTTGATATAGTTGCTATTAGAATATCACATCTTAGCTTTTCTGGCTATCTGCAGTTACCGGATGCTGAAAAGAATATTTTTAGTGAAGTTGGAAATAAGAAGACTCGTGCATCTGTGGGGATTTCTAGTAAAATGACATTGCACCAAACAAAAAAGAGATCTGATGATCTTCGTCATAGTATTTCAAAGGCATTCTGGCCTTACTGGGTATACCGCATGTATGATTCCTATAGCCTTGCTCAAAGGGCTGCAGGTATATCTGAATTTATGCCTCTTCATTTTATTCTGAGCCTGTGCAGATGTGACTTCTGCACTATACTTTTGCGGGTTCTTACAGTCTGTCATTCTCATTTTCATTTGGGAAAGAAATTAATGTCAGATTCTAGTTCTTGTTATTACAATTTCCTAGTAGACCATTCAGTGTTTTTATTGATTGAGATATAGTAGGAAGTGTGTTGAAGCGCACCTACTGGAAAGGTAACTTTTGGAATTCTATTTGTTCAACAAACAAATAAAAAAGACATGAAAATTACAATCGAGATGCTGTTGTGGAGATGTGGGTGGGAGTCTACTGCACTGTTATTATATTAGATTATATTATATCTTATGCACCTGTGGCAGGCTAATTGGCAATGCCCTTAAGCTGCTGATGTAATATATTCCAAGGAAAAAATAAAAATTAAATAGATGAAGATACTCCTTTTGTTTTTTGATCTGATACATTGATATAATTTCACTGGTGGCAGGCTAATTGGCAATGCCCTTAAGCTGCTGATGTAATATTAACTCTTTGTTGAATCATATCATCATGTTTCAATGATGCTGATAGCTCAGTTCCAACCATTGCAGACCTGTGGAAACAGATTATAGGTGCATCATCAATGGATGGCTTTGTGAAGAAGCCTGATCTTCTATCATTTCACATAGCAAGTAAGATGCCAGTATCTGAGTCGATTAGGCAGGAGCTTCTGGACATTGATGGAACATCATATCGATTGCACAGAGAAATTGAGTTGCTGGAGTGTTTTAATCGCATCCGTTGTAAAAGATGTCAGGTAGGGCCTTCATATCGGACTTCATTCCGTGTGTGGACAGGTGCATGTCCTTGCTGTTTGACACTGGCTATTTTTTGCCTTTGATTTTTCCTTGCAGACTCTAATTGCAAAGCGAAGTGACATGCTTTTGATGTCCGATGATGCCCCTCTTGGTGCCTATGTGAATCCAGGTGGACACGTGCATGAGATATTGACTCTGTACAATGCAAATGGCTTAGCACTCCGAGGGCGTCCTGATGCAGAATTCAGCTGGTTCCCTGGGTATGCATTTTTAACCTGATATTTTACTTTTGAGTGTTTTAACTGGAATTACTTCCATCAATGAAGTTTGCAGTCAGATTTAATGGGACTTTCATGTGCTGTGGTTCCTCAATGTACATCTACTATTGAATGTTGCTATGATACGAACTTGCAGATATGCCTGGACAATTGCAATCTGTGCTACTTGTGTAACTCAACTGGGCTGGCTTTTCACTGCTACAAATGAAAATTTGAAGCCCAAATTGTTTTGGGGAATACGAAGTTCTCAAGTTGCTGATGACATGCGGTAAAGTTGCCCATCAATTGGATATCTGGTGCAGCCATTGGCTTCCTTCGTTTGTACCTTATCCAATATATCCATATAGCAGTTGAGTGAATGTAGTTGTGATCTAGCAAATGAAATGCTAAGAGTAAGAAGAACATGATAAAGAGATGCAATTACACTCCTCTGTAGTTGTTTTTTCCTCGTCCCACCCTCGTTCCTCTCTTTTGTATATAACGTTGTAGACTATAGAGCCATTGACGTACATCTGCTAGCAAAAGAAGCCCAAAGCCAGTTTATTAGGACTCTTTTGTGCTTCGTTTATTTATTTTTAATCGTTCCTCCCAGCTACTCTTTTTCTAAGCCAAGCTTGTTTTAAGGAAAATTTCATGTTAATAGAAAATATTTTCCTAAACATAATCTATTCTGCCATTTGGTGTCCAAAAAAAAAAAAAAAATATATATATATATATATAGAAGACTTAACTTTTTACAATTATTTTACATTCTCTCTCCCTCTCTCTCTCTCTCTCTCAGAATTAAAAACCGTTCTCCCTTCGTGCTCTCTTTCTAACCATTTTCTCTTCTCCCTTCCCGGATAATTATGATAATTGCCCTATATTTCTCTTTCCCACAATAACTGTTTCATAATTTTTTCCTCTTAAATACTTTTTATTGCTTACTGCATTCCTTCTTCCAAAACTAAACCAACCAGTTTCATCTCTTCATCTCTACACATTAAAAACTTTAAAAACTGTATGCATCTTTATCACACATTCCAACATTAAGCTTTTGGAGTTAAGGTTTGTCAAATTTTTTGGAAATGATTGGAGCAAGGAAAACTCATTTATGTTGTTGCTTATGTTCACCAACAACCATAATGAAGGTGAATTTGCTTTGTTGTTGTTCTGCATATTTGTTTTTTTCTTTTCTATGTATTTATTTAATTTTATTTCAGTTTCCATTTCATAATTAAGGTAAATTTGCTTTTTTGTTGTTTTGTATTTCTTTTTTTTTTTCCTTCTTTTTTTTTTTTTTCAGTTTGCATTTCATGATTTTTATTTTCTTCTTTTGCATTTTTATTTAAAAATTACATTAACTAAATTGTATTGCTTTTGGAGTTATTATTTGGCTAAATTTAAATTTTAACTGAACTTCATTTTTCACACTGTCGCTGTCATCCTAACTTTGAATGGTCATGTTTTAATATCTCTTCTTCCTATGAATCTTAAATTCAATTGTAAAAAGACATTTGTTAAAATGGGATATAATGAAGTGTTAGGTTTTCGGACGAAATGGATTTTATATGCCTAAAATGTTAAATTTTGGTATATTTTATTTGATTTTTCCGGAGTAATTAAAAAATTTTGAAAATTTTACATCAATGTAAAGTTCAAAACAATCCGACATTGATTATATAATGTTGGGATGTGGTAGTAAGTCACACATAGGACTGTAAATGAGTTGAGTCGAGTAAATACAATACCAAGTTCGAACTCGACTTGAATAAAAAATTTGAAGTTGAAACTTGATTAAGCTTTAATATTTAAATTCAAATACGACTTGATTTAATACTTGATAAGCTTAAATTTGACTCGATTGAGCTTGATTTTTTTAAATATTAATTTGACTATAAGAAATATTTAATACTCGATAAATTCAAACTCGATCCGACTTGATTAATACTCAATTAAGCTCATAAGTTTATCGAGCCGAGTATTTTAAAGCTCGAACATGAGTTTGACTCGATTATAAGTGAGTCGAATTTGAGCTTTCGTTGAGTCAAACTTGAATAGCTTGCAAGTTGTCTTGACTCATTTACGATCTTAGTCACACGTGATAATATAAAATCACTATTTATATAGTTTCAAACTTTTTTTTATAGGTTTTATGATGTTGATTCCAAATTATACAATTATCGTATTCATATTTTTAATTTTTCTTGTTTAGATTAATAGTGTTTTTTCATTCCCTCATTTGTAGTGATGGAAAATAATTTGCGTAGAGACCACAACAAAAATAAATGTGAAAAAGAATATTTGCAAAGACAATAACACACGTAAACTTTCTTACTAAATATTTGAAATATATTCTTGCTAATTATATGCTTGTTCTTAATTCTATTTGTGTTACAATTTATTTATTTATTTAATTTTTTTTTGTTATAAGTTTGTTTTAATTCTTTAAAAGATAGTACCACGAAAAAAAATGATCTTAAGTTAAAAATTAAAATTGAAGTTCTAGTTGTCTTCAATTTTAAAGCAGGAAAAATTGAAAAAAGAGTACTTTTTATTATTGTTGGATTGCATTTTTAAATAGGTTTTTACTTTTTTATTATTGTAAGCTCAATAATTGAATTTGTGTTGTGTTTCCTATTAAAAAAAAATGTAAACATATTTTTATTGAAGTTGAAACCATGCATAGTCAAAGTTTTAGGATTTAATTTAAATCCTATTATTAATGCTTTATTATCAACTATAGATGGCCTCTATTTACAAAATAATTATGTGTTATAAGTAATGTACGATTTTATTAAATTTGCTGGATGGTGGATTATAATACAATACATATGAAGGAATTTGGTCAAAACCTTCATAGTACTTTTAGGTAGCATAAAAAGAGTATTTTTTTATTTATCTATTAGTGTCTATTGTATACTGTTATTTATAAATGGTGTTATTTGATTTATTTATTTACGTTTATTAATGCTCTTTTATTAAAATCCTTTTTTTTGGGGGGGGGTTCGGAAGATCCCTTAATTTCACTTTATTGAATTTCAATATATTTTTTTATGCGGGTGCAGGATTGTCTCAAAATCTGAAGCTATGGGAGGATAAATTATTGGGAAAATTACAAATAACTGACCTGCACTATTGCGTGTTTGCAAAAAACTGACCTGTCAAATTATTTTTTGCAAAGACATGACCTGTGAGAGGAACCGTTATGTCCCGTTAAAAAACCAACGGTTATTGCAGCATGTGCAAGTCACATGACCACGTAAGCATCCAAAGAAAACACTCGGTCTTCACAGAATACCCTCACTTCGCTCAAACAAAAATGAGAAAGCCCCTTTTGAGAAACCCTAAAATTTCGTCCATGGAACAACAATGAACCCTATGAATTCGAGAACACCGAAACAGGAAATCCACCACAACTCACGTATAGATTGAGCAGGAGGAAGATTTCACTGTTGACGACTTCTTCATCTTCTCCATTGTATACTCTTAAGGTAATAATCCTCTATATAGTTTGGAGCGTGATTGCATCGTGGTTTATTTTTTTTCCTTATTTTCATCTTTATATTGTCCATTAACTTTGGCTGTTGCTTGTGTTTGTTCAAAGGAGCTACATATTTGGAAGCGGATGGTGGTTGTGGGGAAATCGTCGCAATCCGTATCGAAGGAACCAGCGAAATCACTTTCCTTTGCAGACTAGTTAGGTCAAGGTGAGGACTTTTCCCATATAGAAAGCATCTTGTACTTTCATTACTGTTTTTTGGAGAATGATTATATGAAATCTATTTCATGGGATTGTCGGTGCAGAAATTTTTTGATTGATTTTGGTTGATTTGGGGCGTAGATCCTGTGTTGATTTTGATTGAAAACGTAAGTGGGTAATATGGAAATCAATTATCCAAAAGAGATTTTCAATATGCACCGATCGATTGGAACAGGACAATATATTTAAGATGGCAATAAATGGTCTTTGTGGCATGTGCGCAAAACCCATGTCCAGTGTATACATGATGGGGTCTAGTCTTGTAGTTAGGTGTGTAATATTATCATATTCCTGGGTGGGATTGTTGGTGCTGGTACATGTCAGAGGTTGTTGGTTCTGCTCGGACATGTTTAAAAAGAAAGGTTTGGTGCATTGTTTATGCTGCTTAATGTTTTGTAGTTTAGTGCTGCAGCTAAGCTTTACCCATATGCTTGAATTGTCTAGTTATGATAGTCCTAAAAATGGCCAAAGGGGGAAAAAAATACAGAAATCTTTTTAACTCCTTTTGTTTTTTTTTTTTTTTTTTGTCTTCCTCACCCCACGAAACAGAAAATTCAGACCCCAACCTCACACCAATAGTTAGCACCTGAGCTATAAACCCTGGACTCTATTATATTATGTGTACATAACAAAGAAAAGCAACTTTTTCCATCAAAGACTAGTCTAGGAATTCCACCCTGAGTAGCAGATGTATCAGATGGAGTAGAGGCATTCGAACTAGCTGCAAAGTTCTATGCGGAGAAAACGTCGAAATCACATTATCAAATGTTACCATGGTATGTTGTGTTGCCAACTATCTCCACATGTCTGAAAATTTTGCAAAGAGTAACTTAGGATCTGAAGTTGAGGTCTATCTTAAGGATGTAGTTCTCTTGAACATATCAAACTCGATTGCAGTACTTCACCAATATGAAACTCTCCAGCCCATCTGAGATGATATCAGTTTGGTTAGTAGACTAATCAATGCTTGCAAAGAGCAACCCACATCTCGTTCATTCTGGTTCATTAACACTAAACAACAACTTTTTGGGGAAAGGTATACGAAGTATTGAACCTACAATACTGCCCGAATGGTGTTGCAAGTCACTTGCTGACCGTAATGTTAATCAACCATGCTCAAAGTAATCCTCGGGGTCTATTGACCAGAGATCAGTGCTCCATAAAAGGATTTAAAAAAAATGTGTTGTGATAATATTTTTGCAATTTACTTTATTCAAAATTTTGGAACGAAATAGCAGAAAAATACTAGTTTGTTTTGATAGATACTCTGTTTGGATTACTTGTTCGCCTTCATTTATCAATGATTGCAGAAAGCTGTGGGAATTATGAGCACTGGATCCGTATCAAATGATTCTTTCCTATCCAAGCAAAGTGATACATTATGTAGGTGTGGAGAAAGAGCTGTAATTGTATCGTCATGGCAACCAAGAAGCTTTGGAAGAAGATTTCGAGGATGTTCTAAATATGGGTATGTTGTTAGTTCTGTTCAACTTATTATTGATACGTATTTTCATATGTATTAATAAAAAATAACTTGTTGTTTGTGTAGATTGGAGAGGGGTGCAACTATTTCAAATGGATAGATCCACCCACATGTAGATATGGCATGGAATTTGGATATAAAGTAGTGGAACGACTTGGCAAGCTTGAGCATGAATTGGAGACATCAAAGAGAAAGGAGAAGGAAGCAATAGAGAAGGTTGCACTTGAATTAGAACGTAGGGAATATAAGATGAAAAAATTAAGAAGTCTTGTCTTTCTTTCCTGGTTGTGTGCTGTAATAGTTATTATGTATTGTGTAATGTCACATGGTTAAGTGTAATTTATCATGTCATCCCACCTTTTGTTAAATTTTTGACGAATATGAAATGGGTTAAATTCAACTCTTTTGCCTCATCTTCTCCATTGTAGCTCTTCAGATGTATTACATACCTATTTGATTTCATGTAGATTGCTGCAACATGGTTAGAATTATGGGCAAAAGAATTTGCATTAACTACTATCTTGATGCTTAAGGAGGTAGATAGAATAATGAGATACAACAAGATTGTTGTTTTTTGTTCTGTTACTTTAGGTTGTAAAGTGGAAACTGTTTTTGTTATGAACTTTATGAAAATAAAGTGGCAACTATTTTTGTTCTGTTTTGTCCTCATTGAAATGGATATATCATATCATATATGGACTCTTTCATGGAAAAATGCACATACGATATGTGGTTGTCACATTTTAACATACATGCCTCTTGTGCCAAGCAGTTGATCATGGAGATAACGTTTTGCACTTATGCACAAGGCAGACAACCTAGATAACTTTACGTCCAAGTAAATCACTACATAGGGATATATGAAAGGAAGACATATAAAATAGCGTAGATAAAGACGGAAACACGCTTATCCATTTAGCAGTATTGCATAAACTAATAAGTGTGTAGCTAATTGTCTGATTCAGGGCATCTTTATTTTTGTCCTTATTGGAATTGGCATTGTTATGTTTGTGTAATAAGTAATAACAGTTTTTAAAAGGAGGCAATGAAAAGGAATAAAAAGAGCCACCAAAAAGTTACTAGTATAAACCTTTAGTTTTAGGATACATGCCATATGAAGTATGAATGTTCAAAATTCAAATAAGTAGTGGCAATGCATTATGTATGGTATTGGCATACGGTATGGTTGGATACATGCCAGCCTCCTTGCTTTTCCACTCCGATTACGGTTATGTGTTGGAATAATAATAAAGATTAAAATATGAGGAGTGCGAGTCAAATTATCACATATACAATAATGAAATGAAGCTGCAAGTGACGCATATTTACTTATGGAAGCAATGAAAATTTTTCCATCATTTTCTAATTCTTTACTCTGCATTCTATTTGTCCAAACACCGATTTTTTTCTCTCGTCTTCTACCGTTTTTTTTCCCGTTCAACCAACTGTAGTCTAATATAAGCCTTATTTTCCCTTCAAGCCTCTCCATCCGTTCTTCAAAGTTCATATTATTATTCATCTATTATTATATTACATGGTCCCGATCCTTATAGACCGCAATGTGGAACTCAGCCAAGTTTCTTCTCCTCCCGAATGTAGCGGTTAAGCAATATAGTACCGCTAATGTTTTCGTTTTTATTTACGAGCTTAAAACATAATACGCACATATGGTCTGTATGTATGCCCAAACCAATATACATATTTATAAACAAGAATCATCAGGATGGAAACTATATAGTCATCTGCAGCAAAATCTCCCTATCCTGGAGTCATAGTATCTCCAATAATCACACAATACCACATTGAAGGAATACATGTTCCAAGCACCTTCACGCATCATGGACTTCATAATTTGATAAGCTCCAATAATTTTACACAGAAAACACAGTTCTTCTACCTATTCTACATCCATGCAGATTACTATTAAAAACCTGCACAAAAAAAAGATTACAATACCTGCACAAAAACCATTCATAAAAAACTGCACAAATAAGATTACAAAAACCTGGGCTAAAACCATTTATTCTGTTGATGATGTATACCCAACCTAGCCATGTCATTGCTAAATACTTGCACAAAATCCCAATATTTAATCTATGAATGTTTGCTTGGAAATCTGCAACTTCTGTCCTTACTGCACAACAGCAGTAAGGTTACAAAAACTGCCACTTCTATTACAATATTACAACTTTGAAATAAACCACTAAGCATAGACTATCATAAATTGCACCAACACTACTTCACCATCTACTTATCATAAGTATGCCATTGAATGGCCAAAAAGAGGTACAACTAGACTTTACACATAAATGCAACAACTTCTTTAGATGCTTCTACCCTGCCCAATGGTGGTGTCACTTAGGTGATACACAAAATGACCACGATTACGACCTCTACTTGCACCGATGCTGCTATGCTGCCCTCTGCTGGATCCAATACTTCCACTACTCATCCCCCTTCCCGAAGTCTCTCCAATGGAACTACTTCGGGATGGTTGAGAAAACCATGTTGCTGTTGGGTACCGTACGTGCATCTAATTCACATAAGTGCCATTAAGTATGTTAGGCCAAAATCTCATTTCAAAATACTTGATGACATTATTCACAGAATTGCATATAAATATATGTAGCCATCCCATTTCTAAACATCACCTTTACCTGAGATATGGGTGTTTGTACGATTGGTTGAGATGCTGATTCACTGGCCCTTCCTTTGCCTCTGTTGGTTGCCCTACCTCCTCTAGGCTGGTAATCAATGCCACGTGCCTGTAAAAGAAATATTAAAAGGGAAAATCAAATAGCAACTAAGTATAATTACGTGACACACATAATTACACGACAATAATATATACCGCATTTTCCAGTTGGCGATCAAGTCGTCTTTGCCACATTGTAGGCCCAGTGGTAGTTGCATGACATGAACGAGAATTATGACCAATGCTAGCGCATTTTCCACACCGCATAACTCTATTTCTCGCAACAGTATTTGGATTACGTGGTTCATTTTGGCCACGTTTTCTCGCGCCTTCTTTGGCCTACCTGGTGTGGTCGGAATTTGGGTGGAATGGTGCTACATGACCTATGTTGTCCACTCTCCCTTACCAGCATAGGAGTGATGAATCGATTGATAAAGCCCTAAAAAAAACTCTTTTGTGTAGCATTCGTGTACATATTTCTCTCCTTTCGAAATTACGAAGAATTGCTGCAATAGCATGCTTACATGGCAATCCTTGTAGTCCCAAACTCACAACTACAGAACAGGTGTTTAGATCAACTGCATGTCGCTCAAACCCATATCAACCTCATACAGATTGGCACCAGAAGCTATGGCAGAGAAATTTCTAGACATGACACTCAATTATCAATCCTCTTAAGTATGTTAGGACAAACTTCTCTATTATATTGGTGCATTCCTTCTCTTTTGACGTTAAACCTTTTCATTAGACACAATCTATACCACTCAAGCATCGTTATTAGGCATCCCCGTCCCCCGGCCTTAAGTATCATGAAGTTGAATGACTCGTTCAAGTTGTTTACAAGTCACACACTTTGCTCGATAACTAAAATAAGACTTACACCAACGAGAAGGTGGTATCCTTGACAACCATTCCCATGCTGCCTCACTCAAGTCTTTCATGTTCTGGACCTTATGCTCCCATTCCCTCCTAGTAGTAGCATTTGCAATAGCCCACATTGCATCCTTAAATTCTTGGCCAGCAAATTTCTTCCTAAAGTTCTCATACAGATGTCTCATACAATATCGATGCTCACATGTGGGATAAAGTTTCTCCAAAGCATTGTCAAGTCCCTGCAACATTAAAAACTGTGAAATAATTGAAATATTAAAGTTTGTTAATGAAAAGGATATGAAATGCACACCTTCTGTCTATTAGAAATGAAAACAAGCCAAGTTGGGCGGGCCCCAATGTCATCTCCAAATATCTCTAAAAACCAATACCATGAATTCTCCCACTCCGACTCAACTATTGCAATTGCGATTGGAAATATATTTTCATTCCCATCCCTTCCCACTGCTGCAAGGATATGCCCACCATATGGTCCCTTAAGGAAACAACCATCTAACCCAACAATTGGACGACATCTACTGAGGAAACCAACCTTCTGAGCATTGAAACGTACATAAATCCTCTTAAATATGGGTGGTGACCCCTCGATGGATGAGTCACACTTGATATCACTCGACTTCCACTATCACGAGACATTACCATATTGGCATAGTCATAAAGTAAGCCATACTGCTTTGACTCATCACCATCTAAGATTTCCTGTGCTTTTCTTTTTGCCCGGTAGGCGGTGTGGATAGGTATCTCCAAGCAATGTCCCTCATAACATGTCGTTGTATTGCACTAACTTCCCATTTAGGCCCATTGTCTCGAAATTCATTCAAGTATTTTTTTGCCAGGAAAGTCGAAGTGATATGTTTGTCAGTAAAACTTCGAGGGCAAGTACATTTTGGATAAAAAGTCTTCACTTGAAATGTCTCCTCATTGGTAGTCTTCGACCCATACACTCTCCATCCACATTCATTAACACAGTGGACTGATATTTTTCTTGGATGATTGAGTGCATATCGGAAACTTATACCACTTCTAGATGTATATGCAAGAAGGCATTGCCTGAATGTTTTCACGTTTGGGAATTTCATTCCCACAATAAGCCTAGGGTGCCTCTCATCAACTTCTGCGCTATACTCAACATTTTTATCCAATTCTAAGTCATCTTCTGAATCAGCTAAACTATGCAAATCATCATCAAGTGCATGTTCTTCCCAATCACCACCCTCAGCTAATAGTTGATTAGTCTCATCCACAGCTACAGGGACCTGGTTATCATCTCCATCATCGTCAGATGTAATTGCAAAGTCATCTTCACTCATGTCACAAATATAGTCATCATTAGCAGCCCCATTCTTTATAGGCATTTCAAGATGCTCCCTAATACCCCTAGGACCTATCTCCTCCATAGGTAATGCATCTAAGGCAGCTGGGTTCAAAGCATCTACCATTAATGGTTGTCTATCTACAATAACCTAACCGTGTAAACTCTTAAAGAATGGTGAGCTTCCAACATTGTGACAACATCAGCATCGTTTCGAAGGAGCCTTAGTCCGCTATGTAACAATTGATCGGGCATTGCATAAAATATGAATGAGCTTGGTGGCTCGCCTATATCAGCAAGGGCATCCTCAATATCAAGATAACTAAGTGCATCGGGATCAACATCATTTCTTACTTTAATAGAACCTCCCTCGTATGAACAAATCACACCTTTGTTAAATCTTCCACCATAATGAAGTTGCAGATTTATACAGTGTGGGATCACCATGATTATTTGTACCACAAAATCTGCAAAATGACAACCAATCTTGTTAATTAACATTGTAAAAATGAACTTAATTTTTTCTTACAATTGTTATTGAACAAGCAATTTTAGTCAGATACTTCACTAATTCTTCACTCAAATAAATTAAACCACATAGTCATAACAAAATGAGGAATGATACCTTATCAATTTCTATTATTTAGCTATGTATTACAAAATTCAGAATGCATAAATTTTGAAAAACAAAAATCATGGAAAAAAATCGCATTACACACATGCTCCATAACAACCATTCGCTTCAAAATGCGAACCACATAACAACCAAAAGCGACAACCATATGGAATGGAGAATATAAAGATGAAAATAAGGATTAAAAACATTCGCTTCAAAATCCATGATGCGTGAAGGTGCTTGGAACATGTATTCCTTCAATGTGGTATTGTGTGATTATTGGAGATACTATGACTCCAGGATAGGGAGATTTTGCTGCAGATGACTATATAGTTTCCATCCTGATGATTCTTGTTTATAAATATGTATATTGGTTTGGCCATACATACACACCATATGTGCGTATTATGTTTGAAGCTCGTAAATAAAAATGAAAACATTAGCGGCACTATATTGCTTAACAGCTACATTCGGGAGGAGAAGGAACTTGGCTGAGTTCCACATCGCGGTCTATAAGGATCAGGACCATATAATATAATAATAGATGAATAATAATCTGAACTTTGAAGAACGGATGGAGAGGCTTGAAGGGAAAATAAGGCTTGTATTAGACTACAGTTGGCTGAACGGGAAAAAAAAACGGTAGAAGACGAGAGAAACAAAATCGGTGTTTGGACAAATAGAATGCAGAGTAAAGAATTAGAAAATGATGGAAAAATTTTTATTGCTTCCATAAGTAAATATGCGTCACTTGCTAGCTTCATTTCATTATTGTATATGTGATAATTTGACTCGCACTCCTCATATTTTAATCTTTATTATTATTCCAACACATAACCGTAATCGGAGTGGAAAAGCAAGGAGGCTGGCATGTATCCAACCATACCGTATGCCAATACCATACATAATGCATTGCCACTACTTATTTGAATTTTGAACATTCATACTTCATATGGCATGTATCCTAAAACTAAAGGTTTATACTAGTAACTTTTTGGTGGCTCTTTTTATTCCTTTTCATTGCCTCCTTTTAAAAACTGTTATTACTTATTACACAAACATAACAATGCCAATTCCAATAAGGACAAAAATAAAGATGCCCTGAATCAGACAATTAGCTACACACTCTATTAGTTTATGCAATACTGCTAAATGGATAAGCGTGTTTCCGTCTTTATCTACGCTATTTTATATGTCTTCCCTTTCATATATCCCTTATGTAGTGATTTACTTGGACACGTAAAGTATCTAGGTTGTCCTGCCTTGTGCATAAGTGCAAAACGTTATCTCCATGATCAACTGCTTGGCACAAGAGGCATGTATGTTAAAATGTGACAACCACATATCGTATGTGCATTTTTCCATGAAAGAGTCCATATATGATATGATATATCCATTTCAATGAGGACAAAACAGAACAAAAATAGTTCCCACTTTATATTCTCATAAAGTTCATAACAAAAACAGTTTCCACTTTACAACCTAAAGTAACAGAACAAAAAACAACAATCTTGTTGTATCTCATTATTCTATCTACCTCCTTAAGCATCAAGATAGTAGTTAATGCAAATTCTTTTGCCCATAATTCTAACCATGTTGCAGCAATCTACATGAAATCAAATAGGTATGTAATACATCTGAAGAGCTACAATGGAGAAGATGAGGCAAAAGAGTTGAATTTAACCCATTTCATATTCGTCAAAAATTTAACAAAAGGTGGGATGACATGATAAATTACACTTAACCATGTGACATTACACAATACATAATAACTATTACAGCACACAACCAGGAAAGAAAGACAAGACTTCTTAATTTTTTCATCTTATATTCCCTACGTTCTAATTCAAGTGCAACCTTCTCTATTGCTTCCTTCTCCTTTCTCTTTGATGTCTCCAATTCATGCTCAAGCTTGCCAAGTCGTTCCACTACTTTATATCCAAATTCCATGCCATATCTACATGTGGGTGGATCTATCCATTTGAAATAGTTGCACCCCTCTCCAATCTACACAATCAACAAGTTATTTTTTATTAATACATATGAAAATACGTATCAATAATAAGTTGAACAGAACTAACAACATACCCAATATTTAGAACATCCTCGAAATCTTCTTCCAAAGCTTCTTGGTTGCCATGACGATACAATTACAGCTCTTTCTCCACACCTACATAATGTATCACTTTGCTTGGATAGGAAAGAATCATTTGATACGGATCCAGTGCTCATAATTCCCACAGCTTTCTGCAATCATTGATAAATGAAGGCGAACAAGTAATCCAAACAGAGTATCTATCAAAACAAACTAGTATTTTTCTGCTATTTCGTTCCAAAATTTTGAATAAAGTAAATTGCAAAAATATTATCACAACACATTTTTTTTAAATCCTTTTATGGAGCACTGATCTCTGGTCAATAGACCCCGAGGATTACTTTGAGCATGGTTGATTAACATTACGGTCAGCAAGTGACTTGCAACACCATTCGGGCAGTATTGTAGGTTCAATACTTCGTATACCTTTCCCCAAAAAGTTGTTGTTTAGTGTTAATGAACCAGAATGAACGAGATGTGGGTTGCTCTTTGCAAGCATTGATTAGTCTACTAACCAAACTGATATCATCTCAGATGGGCTGGAGAGTTTCATATTGGTGAAGTACTGCAATCGAGTTTGATATGTTCAAGAGAACTACATCCTTAAGATAGACCTCAACTTCAGATCCTAAGTTACTCTTTGCAAAATTTTCAGACATGTGGAGATAGTTGGCAACACAACATACCATGGTAACATTTGATAATGTGATTTCGACGTTTTCTCCATAGCAGAACTTTGCAGCTAGTTCGAATGCCTCTACTCCATCTGATACATCTGCTACTCAGGGTGGAATTCCTAGACTAGTCTTTGATGGAAAAAGTTGCTTTTCTTTGTTATGTACACATAATATAATAGAGTCCAGGGTTTATAGCTCAGGTGCTAACTATTGGTGTGAGGTTGGGGTCTGAATTTTCTGTTTCGTGGGTGAGGAAGACAAAAAAAAAAAAAAAAAACAAAAGGAGTTAAAAAGATTTCTGTATTTTTTTCCCCCTTTGGCCATTTTTAGGACTATCATAACTAGACAATTCAAGCATATGGGTAAAGCTTAGCTGCAGCACTAAACTACAAAACATTAAGCAGCATAAACAATGCACCAAACCTTTCTTTTTAAACATGTCCGAGCAGAACCAACAACCTCTGACATGTACCAGCACCAACAATCCCACCCAGGAATATGATAATATTACACACCTAACTACAAGACTAGACCCCATCATGTATACACTGGACATGGGTTTTGCGCACATGCCACAAAGACCATTTATTGCCATCTTAAATATATTGTCCTGTTCCAATCGATCGGTGCATATTGAAAATCTCTTTTGGATAATTGATTTCCATATTACCCACTTACGTTTTCAATCAAAATCAACACAGGATCTACGCCCCAAATCAACCAAAATCAATCAAAAAATTTCTGCACCGACAATCCCATGAAATAGATTTCATATAATCATTCTCCAAAAAACAGTAATGAAAGTACAAGATGCTTTCTATATGGGAAAAGTCCTCACCTTGACCTAACTAGTCTGCAAAGGAAAGTGATTTCGCTGGTTCCTTCGATACGGATTGCGACGATTTCCCCACAACCACCATCCGCTTCCAAATATGTAGCTCCTTTGAACAAACACAAGCAACAGCCAAAGTTAATGGACAATATAAAGATGAAAATAAGGAAAAAAAATAAACCACGATGCAATCACGCTCCAAACTATATAGAGGATTATTACCTTAAGAGTATACAATGGAGAAGATGAAGAAGTCGTCAACAGTGAAATCTTCCTCCTGCTCAATCTATACGTGAGTTGTGGTGGATTTCCTGTTTCGGTGTTCTCGAATTCATAGGGTTCATTGTTGTTCCATGGACGAAATTTTAGGGTTTCTCAAAAGGGGGCTTTCTCATTTTTGTTTGAGCGAAGTGAGGGTATTCTGTGAAGACCGAGTGTTTTCTTTGGATGCTTACGTGGTCATGTGACTTGCACATGCTGCAATAACCGTTGGTTTTTTAACGGGACATAACGGTTCCTCTCACAGGTCATGTCTTTGCAAAAAATAATTTGACAGGTCAGTTTTTTGCAAACACGCAATAGTGCAGGTCAGTTATTTGTAATTTTCCCTAAATTATTTAATATGAATCACAACATTTGAAAAATAATTTTTAGAAATAGCTTTCATGTGCAACTTTTTCTTTTTCTATTTCTTTTTCCTAAAATAAACCACAACATTTTAATATTTAATTTTTCCAATTTTTTTATATTCTCTATTGATAAACTACAATATTTTAATAAACTACAACTTTTATATGTAATTTTTTTTCCTTTTGTCCCAAAAATCCATGGACTATCTTGTTGAATTATGTATTTAATTATTGAACACTAACAACAGATTTATTCTCTATTGATAATCCAATTTATTATGTTAGATGTGTAATAATTGTTTTATATTCAATTTAACTAGATTATAATTATAAATATTTTTTAGCACACGGGGAGTGGGTACGTGCCTGCTAGTATATTTTTATGTGTTTGATTGTATTTGTAAATATATATTAAAAAGACTAATCTGGTGCTTAACATAAATATTGTGAAATATAATATAGTGTAAATAAAATATCATTTATTGTGGATAGTAGTTTGGAAATTGACTTTTTGGTTTGTAGATTGCTAATTTATTTATTTTTATTATTATATATATATATATTGTTAAGGTTTTTTTTTTAATGAAATACTAAATTATTTTTTCTATAAATTTTTTTCCATTTAAATGGATGAACAACTGATGCCTTTTGTGCGTGTTGAACAATCTGATTGAAATGTATGTAATGTCAACTTGAAAATATTGGTGAAACACGTTTCTATTATTATTGGAATAAAAAATTATCTAAATTCAAATTATTATAATGAAATCACCTAGAAAAGGATCCAAACAATAAAAATTAGAAATATTGAAAGAGGGATATTTGTTTTGAAATGTTACACTTAGAAATAGTATATAAAGATTTGGGTATTTTATGGTTCTGTTAACTGGACCGTCCAATTGATTATTTGAATATATATAGTAATCGGTATATGAATTGTTTTAATGGTACGATTATCGTTGGATATGAATATCAGATGCTAAATAAAGATATCAATTACACAAGAAAATGGATATTTTTCAATAGATCATATTGGTTATGTATATAAAGAAAAATACAATGAACATTCATATAATTTATTTAATAATAACATGATTTTAATTAATAAAATACCAATGTAAAATCTTAATTAACAAACTACCGATTTAAGAAACACAATTTTATTTTTATTAAACAAATTCTAAGCAGCAAATTTGATTTTAAAACTTTAGTATGTTGCTAAATTTCATCTATTAAACACGATATCTAGATGCCATATATGCCATGTTTGGTACCTTGAAATGACTCGAATTAAGTTCGTGGTTTCATATTCTATTTCATTTTTTTTTTAATGTTTTGATAAACTTCAATAAGCTAGAATGGGGAGAATTCACTTCTGCTTTTAAAAAATAACATTTTCATTCCAACTTTACTAATTATATATAATTTTCGTGTTGGCAATTTAGGACCCAACCCATAAACTCGGACACGACACGACACGACATGATTATAAAAGGGTATGGGTAAGCAAAAGTCGACACGATTAATAAATGGGTTAAACTCGAAAACAACGCGAATTTAAACATGTCCGAATTCGGGTTTAGATTTTAAACCCATCCATGAGACACGCTTCATAAACAGATCCGCGTTAATAGTTCCGAGTCCAACCCGTGAATCCATTAAGTAATAATTAAAAAAAGATTGTAGAAAATAATTATCCATTCAAATATATGTTATATACAAATATATACATATATATTGTATATGTTATATATGTATAACATATTATAAATTACATATAGAATATGCATACTTATATATGGCATATATAAAATATAGACCATATTTAGCAAAAAGAAATATATATATATATATAATGTATATATTAATACATGATTTATTTATTTGCTATATGTATGATACATATATTTACAGCATATATAGATTATATATCATATAAACAAGATATCTATAACAAATATATGTATACATACACATATATATTCAAATTCTATAAGTTACAAATACATAATCTATGTGTTATAAGGATTATATATATAGCATAGCATAAAAATACTTATGTTAAAATATAGACTTTATATAAGACATTTATTATATCATTATATATACATATTACATAATCTACATGTTATATATAAATATATCATATAAGATGTATAATAAATATCTAAAAAATATATAATTTATAGATTATAAATACATAGTCCATGTATTAAATATGTTACATATATAAATCTTTTTACATGTATAATTATATGTTTATTTAAGTATGTGTATATAATTCATATTTTTACATATAATCAATATGTTATATTTGTGTTTATGTTATACAATGACATAATGTTACACACATATATAATATTATATGTTTAACAAACATCTATAACATGTATATATGTATATTTATGTCTGTGCCATTACGGAAGTTTATAGGAGGTCTTCACAATTCATCCTTACTGCTATTATATTTTACACAAATCTAACAATTAAAATTTACACTTGACAAACATATATAATCTTTATTATTTAACCCTAGACTGAACTCATTCTACATTGCCTCTAACACAACACACTGTCATTGTGTTTCCTTGTTACTACTTCTACAATCACTTTCGCTTGCAATTTCATCATCAATACACTACGATTTTGATGTCAACGTCCCCAATATGATCACAGGTTTGTATAACTTCAATACCTTAACTTTTTACTTGATGAAATGTGAAATGGATTAGAAAGTCGATTAAGTGTAGTGATATTGGCTAAACATCCTAGTCTTTATCTTTCAAATGTGTGAAATTTATTAAAGACCCCAACTTTATGCTTAAATGAAGTGAAATTGTGTAGAAATTCTAGCTTTCATCTTTTTTTGAAGTAAGATCGATTAAAATCCTTGTTTCTATCTCTTAGTGAAGTGAAATCTATTGACTTAGTTTAAATAAGAAAATATATTGTTAATGGTTGTTTATCCTACGTGTTCTATTTTCATTACTAGATTCATTTTCTGTTGAAATTTTATCAATAATGAAATTGTGTGCATGCAATATAGAGATGGATAATAACCTATGATTTTTTTTTACATATAGATGGAGATGGGTTCACCTATAGAAGATTTTGATGAAATGGAAAAATTAGGAGCAAATGAAGAGGATGGTATGGTTGAAGTTTTTCCATCAACTAATAACTCTAAATGACAAAGGAGGCTCACATCTCCATAGTGGAAATTTTTCACTTGTACTCATGAAAAGAGATCAGATGGTGTTAGGATGCAAGTGTGAGAATCTCACATGAGAAATATGGGACTTGTGTGAAGATTTTATAAGAGGAAAGACCTATTAACTCATTGCCTTAAGGTTTTGGGTTATAGATGGTGTCAAAAGCCCATTTGTGTTATCTTTCACAAAGCCTATTGGATTTTGTGAAAACCTATGGTGAGTATGTGGGACCACTCGCAAAGCGAGTTTAGTGGAGTCAGTTTGACAAGCTCTTGTTAAGGAGGAGTATGGCCTACCCATTGTGGAGACTCACACTTAAGGTGAAGATTCTTAGGGTGTAAGTGTGAGAATCCCACATGGGAAATATGGGACTTGTATGAACAGTTTATTAGAGGAAAGACCCATTAACCCATTGCCTTAAGGTTTTGGGTTATAGATGGTGTCAAAAGCCCATTTGTGTTATTCTTCACAAAGCCCATTGGATTTCTCCTCATCGAAGGTATACTCTAGATACTAACAGATGGATCAATTGTCACAAAAGCTATATGTAAGTCGTGTAAGACTGCTATAAAATGTGATAGTCAATTTAGGACGGGGAACTTAAAAAGGCATGCTAATAAATGTCCAAAACGCAACAGTAAAGACATTAGTCAGATGCTTTTGTCTGCTAATATGAAATGCAAAACCAACAAGTTTGATCCTGAAAAATATCGTGAGTTATTTGTTGCTGCTATTGTTAAGCATGAAACGCCTCTTGTATTTATAGAGTACAGCGGATTTAGGGCTATGTTTGAGTATTTGAATGAAAATGTTGTTTATATTTCTAGAAATACTTTGAAAGCTAATGTATTGAAGATGTATAACGGGGAAAGAAGTAGGATAAAAAAAATGCTTTTAGAGTGTTTAGGTAGAGTTTGCTTGACATTTGATTTGTGGACATCTGTAGCACTTGATGGATATATATTAGTGACTGCACATTTCATTGATGAAAATTGGGTCTTACAAAAGAGGATTTTGAGTTTTGCATATATGCCACCTCCACATTCATGTGTTGCATTAACTAAAAAAGCAATGACATTACTAGCTGATTGGGGTATCGAAAGTAAATTATTCAGTGTGACTTTGTATAATGCTTTAGCAAATGATCTTTTTGTGAGTTTATTGAAGTCACAACTAAATGTCTAGGTAGACTTTTGGTATTAGGTAATTATTTTCATATAAAATGTTGTGCATATATTCTTAATTTGATTGTTCAAGAAGGTCTAAAAGATATTGATGGTGCTGTGGATAAGGTCAGGGAAAGTGTGAAATATGTGAATGGTTCTCAAACATTAAAAATAAAGTTTGCTGAATGTATAAACCTATTATGTTTGTCGAAAAAATAAAGGTTTGAGACAAAATATCCTAACTCGATGGAATTCCACACATTTCATGCTTGAGAATGCATTTCATGATAAAAGTGCCTTTTGTCATTTAGAGTTAAGTGATTCCAATTATAAGTATTGTCCTTCCTTTGAAGAATGGAACAGGCTTGCGAAAATGACTAGGTTCTTGAAGCTTTTTTATGATATCACTTGTCAATTCTCTGGAAAAAAATATCCTACTGCCAATTTGTACTTTCCATCAATTTGTAAGGTATATCGAGCATTAACAAATAATATGGGTGGAAGTGAACTATATTTGAAAGATATGATAACTAAAATGTTTGTGAAATTTGAAAAGTATTGGTCTGAGTTTAATGTGATTTTGGCAATTGCTGTTACATTGGATCCATGGTATAAGCTTGATTATATTGCGTGGACTTACCAGATGATTTATGGTGTTGACTCAAGTGAGTTTTTAAAAGTCAAAAAAGCATTATTTTCTCTCTTTGAAGAATATACGCTGAGAGATGATGGAAGTTCAAATAAAAATTTTGGTGATGATAAATCAAAGACCATGGAAATCATTAATGGTGAATGGGGCGATGACATCAAGGTAACTTTATTTTTTATAATTATATATATTGTTTACACTTTTCAAGCTATTTTATTCCATATGATGCTTATCATTTTTTTATTTTGTCTAGGATTTTCAATCTTTTAAAAGCGTAAAATTGCTCAAGAGTGTTACAAGATATGAACTAGAGTTATATTTAGATGACGAGCGACATCAGATAGTAGATTTAGATATATTAGGTTACAGGAAAAATAATCAATTTCGATATCTTCAAGTTGTATGAATGGTACGTGACATATTAAGCATATCAATATCTACGATTGCTTCAGAATCTGCATTTAGTACTGGAGGTCGAATCCTCAATGAACATCATAGCTTATGAAGCTAGAAACTGCAGAAGCGCTTGTATGTACAAAGGATTGGCTTTTTGGTGAATAAGGTAATAAAATACATTATTTTTATAAAATTGTTGATAATATTCATTTTTTATTTATACTATTGTTTTTTCATGGTAGGTTCTTCAAGTGTCTCTCTTGAGGAATTGACAGAGAATGTGACGAAACTAGAAATCACCACTAGTAACGAGATCCCTTTAGGCCATGATTCAACTTAACAAGATTTAGAGTTTAGATTTGTTCTTTTGCTAGTTTTAGAGGTTCTTGTGGTTTAATCTTTATAAGATTGACTTTGTGCTTAAAAATTTATGGTGTAATTTTATTCTAAGATGATGTTTTTGAATTAAAATGTTTTATGACCCATAAGCACACCAAACGTAAGATTATTTATTTTAATTTTGATAAGACTAATTATATGTATTAGGTATCAATAGCTTGTGAGGGTTAGTTATTTTTGCTATTATGTGGGATGTTTTATAATAACTTCTAGTTTTATTGCAAACCTATGATGGACGAAAGTAAATAACCAAACTTCTTTATATGCATTTCAAGTACTAGATTCAACTTTCGATAAGTGGGTTAAACAAGACACGAGATACGGTATAAATAGATTGGATCACGGGTTTAGGTTTTCATACATAATTAATAAATAGATTGGATCCCAGGTTTGGGTTTTCAGGACACGAACCCGTTTAGACACAGATACGAGACACGATAAGTTAACAAGAATTGCCAACGCTATATAATTTAATCACTTTATAATTCTATCGCATATTTATAATTTACATATTATTAAAGATATAAACATTCTTTACCTGGCCAAAAAAAAAAAAAAAGATGCAAACATTCCATTCTATTCCATCTACACATCCAATCAACCATAAAAATAAATTCTTCATTATGAAACTTATTATATTCCATCCAAAATTGTGGTCCGTGTGGTCGCATGCCTATAATTGTGGCTACAAGTCGGTAAATACTTCTCTCGTTCGTTGGAACCAAACATTGTGCTCTTTTTTTTTATTTTTTATTTTTATTTAAAAGAAGGGTTGGCCATTTTGAAATTATTCAACGGGACCACTAAGTTTAAGGTTATTATTATTTTTTTCTGGTCGAATAAGTTTAAGGTTATTTATTTTGGTATTTCCATTAGCTTTTGTTTTTAAATTATATTTATGCATTCATCTTCACCTATCATTTTTGTTTTTTGTTTTTATATATTAACGTATAGATACAAACTGATATTGATTTATTTAGATGTTTTGTATGTATTAATTTCTAATTAATAGTGATTGCACTTTAAAATTGACTACATTTAATTAATTGTTTAATCATTAAAATAAATATAATAAATAAAATTAATTATTTTAATAATTCAAGACCTATCCCGTAAAAATAAATTTAGGATTTTAGGATCCGTCCGTCCTACTCCTACTTTAACTTGGAATTGATGCTTTATTTTCAAATTCAATTCTTTATTTTAACATGCTTATTTTATTTTATTTTTTTAAAAGAAAACACACAGGTAGGACATCGTGATCGATCAAACTCTAGCTTCAGTTGTGAGAGTAAACATGGAAGGAAAAGAAAAGTGAAAAGATTAGAGTTAGAGGGAAGAAAAGATCTCTCGGATTTTCATGGAGTGTGTGTGATGTTGCAATTTAAAGAGGGGAAAAAAAAAATTATCTACCCTTTGTTCTCTTCTCTTGGACTCGAATCTCGTGCTGGGACTTGTTGGTTATCAGAGAGTGTTGGTAAAGATATGGATTTATGCTTTATTGCCACTGTAACTGGGGGCTCGAATGGTTGGTGGTGGTGCGTAGTGTCCGGGATATTGACCAAAGCAAAGTAAGAACCGAACTGCAGATAGCACATAAGGGAAAGGGAAAGGGAAAACCCCTGCCCCAATTATATTTCCCTTGCTGGGATCAGGTTTTCCGGAATTAAATCAATAGTCGATAGTACACCTACATGAGAAGGGCATGCCCCGCTAGCCGATAAAGAGAAATCGTTAGTCGCTGCTTTTGGGGAGTGGAGGGGAAGGAAAAGACGGGCTCAACTTAGAGAGTAGAGGCAGAGTTCGAGTAGTGGTAGGGGATAGAGAGGGAATGGTAGAGCGAACAGAGGATTATAATAGTTATTCCAATCCACTAATACTATTAGTTGTGATAGAGAGACATACTTCTTACCATTCAAGTGCTATCTCTATTCGGGCGAGAAGGCTTGAGATTTGTAGGATTAAGATGTTGCTTTCCTTTGGGATTATGAGAGATCCAAGTGAAGATTTAACGGTAAGAGAACCACACACTTCTCATTATCATTGATATGTATTTATAGGGGAGAGTTTTGGATAAAAATAATTTCATGTTTACAACTCTAATTGAAATTAATTACTTATTTAAGATCAAAATAAAAATAATTACTAATATATAGTTGCTAAATTATGTGTATAAATCAGGATATACAAACATTATATGGTGTACTGTATATCATGTATTGTAGTCGCGATATTCACATGAATATCGCGTATACAAAACGCGATTTACACGTAAATAAAAACATTCATGTCGCTATTAGCAATCGCGATATGTGATTAAGTCCTATATCGCAATTAGTAATCGTGATATAACAATGGTATATAAACTTTATATCCTGTTTTATTCCCGCGATTTACGAGTAAATTATTATATCCTGTGTTTTAAACGTAATTTTGTTATGGTATATTGATAATTAATTTCATCACAGTTGTATATTGGTAATATTTTTTCACAGGAACCCTAGACATGTATTGAACTCGTTTTGGATATAACAGAAAACAAATGAAGTTAATTTAAGCTAATCTATTTTGTTACAACAACTTATCTTTATCCACATACAATAACCTATACTTATCAATATTAATCTGGTGATCCTTATTAGCCTCCCTCAAGTTGAATGGGCTTTGGAAAAATCGTCAACTTGTCTCGAAGGATTTGAAATTTTGACCTAGCAAGAGGCTTGGTTAGAATATCAGTAAGTTGATCACTGGTAGAAATGTAGTTGACTTAAAGTTCTTTCTTCGCAACCTTGTCTCGTACGAAATGAAAATCAATCTCCAAATGTTTTGATCTTGAATGAAAAACAGGCCTGTTGGTGAGGTAGGTATCGGAGACATTATCACACCATATGATATGAGGAGTAGAGAAGATAGCTTCAATCTCTGTCAGAAATGATTGAATCCATTGTAATTCACAGGTAGTTGTTGCTACAGCATGGTATCATCTTCGATGGAAGAATGCACAATAGTGCTTTTTTTGCGTGAAACCTATGAGATAAGATTCTGACCTAAATAGATGCACATGCCTGTAGTGCACTTGCGGTCCTCCAAATTGCCTCCTCAGTCAGCATCACTGTAGGCACAAAGTGTGAGATTAGAAGAGGAACGAAGAAACAAACCATCATGAAGTGTATATCGAAGATACCGAAGAATTCGTTTGATAGCCACCCAATGAAATTTAAGAGGGTCATGCATGTATTGAGAGACCTTATTAACAACAAAGGAAGTGTTCGATCTAGTCATGGAGAGATATTGTAAAGCACCAACAATGCTATGAAGTAGAGTTGGTTCCGCAATAGCAGCACAATCAGAATTAGAAAGTTGGGATTGAGAACAGTGAGGAGTAAGACACCTTTAGCTTCGTGCATGTGAGGCTTTTTCAACACCTTAGTAATGTACTGTGATTGAGATAAAAATAAGAAAATAGTGGATAATTGAGATTGAAGCTTGTGAATGATGGAGTGAATGAAATGTGGATAATTGCCCGTGCACAAGATATCATCAACATAAATAAGAAAGAAAATAATACGATTATTATGCTTGTAAAAATAGCAGGAGCTATCCGTCTTGGACCCAAGAAAACCAAGAGCTAAAAGAGAAGCATTGAGACGTTTATGCCATTGGCGTGGTGCTTGTTTGAGCCCATAAATGAATTTGTGTAACTTACAAACATAAGAAGGTCTGTTGGTATCAACAAAGCCTGGAGGTTGAGTCATGTAAACATCTTCATCCAACAAGCCGTGTAAGAAAGCATTGGACACATCATATTGATTAACATGCCAGCCATAAGAGAGAGCAAGGGATAGAATGATACGGAGAGTTGTTGGCTTGACGTCCGGACTGAATGTCTCTGTGTAATCAATGCCAGGACATTGGTGAAATCCTTTAGCAACTAATCTAGCCTTGTATCTATCAATGGAACCATCTTTATTGTATTTGAGTTAATAAACTCATTTGTGGCTAACAAGATTTTGTGATGGAGATGGTGGAACAAGAGTCCAAGTGTTATTGTGAATCATGGCATTGAATTCTTCACGCATTACTTGCCTCCAATGCAAAGACTTGGTTGGTTGGAGAGTAACATGTGGGTTCTGGCATATCATTACTGGTGGAGAGAAGTGCTTTTGGTTTGAGATTCCCTGTTTGAAGTTTGGTAACCATTGGATGTTGTTTGGGCAGATGATGAGCAGGCTTTGTAGATAAATCAACATCTATGGAAAGTCTTGGCAATGATAACAGAATAATCAGGAAAGAATTCAATAGAGATATGGTTAGTTTTGGTAAAGGAATGGACAAAAGGTAAATTGGTGCAAGAAAGAATATTTTGCAAGTTGAAAGCATGAGAATCAGTGTGATAAAGAGAGGAGCCAACATGAGAGATAGGAAGAGTTTTACCATTGCCTATTATGACGGCATTGGAGCTATTGTACTCAGAATGTATATTTAAATTCTCCAAATCAGAAGTAAGACAATGAGTGGCTCCACTATCCAATATCCAATGTTGGGCGTGAATGGGGTCTGAAGTGTTGTTATTATTGGTAAGGTGAGCAATAGGTTTAGATGAGTTGCTGAGTTGAGCCTTTGGTGTGGGACATTGCCTTGCTAGATGACTAAAGCCATGGCAATTGTGACAAGTGATGGAAGAAACATGTGAGGTGGTTGGAGGGGAGGTCCTAAAATGCCCGAGTAAGGTCGTTGGTAAGAAAAGAACTATTGTGGTGGAAGTCGAGAGGTATAGTTGTGTCTCCCGCGGCCACGACTGCGTCCACCTCATCCTCTAGTCGTGGACTATCCACGAAATGGAGCATTGGCATAATGGGTAGTTAGTAGGACAGGTTCTTTAATGATTGTCTCATTTTCCAAGCTATCTTCCTCACTAAGGAGCAAACCAAAGAGATCATCATAATTAATAGGTTCAATTCTTTGTTCTAAACTATGAACAAAAGCAATGTACATGTTACTAAGGCTTTGAACTATCACATGAATGAGATCATCATAAAAAACGGGACTTTCAAGAGACAAAAGTTGATCAAACATGCCCTTAGCATGCTGCATATAGTGGGTAATAGTTTCACTAGGACGTTTCTCTAATCTAAAAAATTTGCTTTTCAAGGTACGGATTTATGCTATGGATCCGGAGGCATAGGTTGCTGCCAATTTTTGCCAAGCTCCCTTGGCGTTATTTGAGCCAATGATTTGAGGCACAAACGATTCAGTCATAGAACCACTTATCCGACTTAAGACAAGTTGATCCATCCAAAACCAATTGTCATATTCTAGATTCGGTTGATTGTTAATCATTAGGGTTGGTGAAGCAATTCCATCAATATGCTTCGCAAGGTTGTAGCTATGCAATAATGGTAATAATTGAGCCTTCCATAAGAGATAATTGGTAGAGGTTATTTTGATTGGTAAGTCACCAGAAACATTTGGAAGTGAGGTAGGAGTTGAATCAATGGTGGTGGTAATGGAATCCGATGATGTGGTCATTTAAAAAAAAAAAAGGATTTCCTAGGTTGTTAAACCTCTTAGAGAGGCTCTAATACCATGAAGATTTAATGGCAAGAGAACCACACACTTCTCATTATCATTGATATGCATATATACAAAGCAGGAGAGAGTTTTGGATATAACAGAAAAAGCAAATCTAAGCTACTCTATTTTGTTACAACAACTTATCTTTATCCATATACAACAACCTATACTTATCAATATTAATCTGATGATCCTTCTCACCAAGATAAATTAGGTATTAGGTATCCGTTTTCAACTTCCATATACTATCATTTTAGTGTCCTGCTGCTGCTAGCAAATCTGGATCTAATCACATATAAAAGATTGGTAAATTGCTTTCAATAACGGTAATTATAAGAAATGAATTATCTTATTTAAATCACTAGTTTACATGACCTGATCTCGTAATCATTCTCTATGGAGTGCAAATAATATTTCCTACTCAGCACAAAAGGCTGGAAGAATACAATCAATGAGACATACATTAAAGCATACCACTATAAACTGCCCAATCAATCAGAACAGTAAGCTTATTGATGCAAAAAGGTCGATGGGTAAAGATATCATGTAACTAAGAATTGAGTATGGAGTAGATTGGAGTCAGCATCAACGATAGTTTCGGTATACGGGGCTGTACATGCAGCTTTCTGCGTACTTCACAAGATCCTTTGGTTGAGGAAGGCGTGAAGCCAGACCTGTTATTCAAAATTAACATCCAAAAAAGATCAACTCATTGAGGTGAAAAATTCGAGAGGGGAAATAGAAAGTAAGGGAAGGGAAGGCCCCGACTGATTCAAGCACTTACCAAGATCATAAACCTTTGCAGCAACTTTTGCAGCAATGTAGGCTGATATTTTTCGTATATTTGAAAATGGAGGATAGATTAGTCCTTTGTCAAAATTCTCTTGTGTTACTTGTGCAGCCAATGCTTCTGCTGTTCGTGCAAAAAGAACAGATGTCTGTTAGTTGTTAGTAAAAAACACATGAAGTCGTGAACTGAGAGTATGAAACAGTACTGATGATACTGCAAAAACCTGCCTGAAATTTACTTAGGCTATTGGGAATGTTACAAGATACCTCACATTATTTGCTAGTAGATATTTCCTCCTAGCTGATGTTGTTCATAGTACATATCATTCACCTTTAAAAAAATTTGTGAAAATATTGTTGACATGGAATTGTAGGTTACATTACTATGTTATTCCAACATTGGCCAACTTTCATATCTTTCTAAGTTTGTCCTTCAAATATTCAAGTCTCTTTACTGTTAGTGATGATATGAACAGCCATTTCATGTACTTACAAGCTGCCAAAAGCATATCATCATGCACAAGAATAGCACCAGAGATGATCAATCCCAATCCAAATCCAGGAAATATGTATGCATTATTTGCCTGAATGTTCATGAAAACAAGAATAAGGAACACCAATTTTATCAGATACTTTTGGTTGAAGGCTAAAACAAATAACCTTGAACTGTAAGGAGCTGGGAGAGGCAAATTCCTAGTACCTGTCCTGGGACATAAGTTCTTCCATTGTATTCAACTCCACAAAAAGGGCTTCCACTGGCAAAGATTGCTCGGCCCTGAAAACCAAAGGACAAGTACATCAGATATGTCAAATTATCTTATCAAGCATGCAGGATTTGCAACATAAACGAATAAAATCAACTTACCTTACTCCATGTATAAGCTTCTTCAGCTGTACACTCAGATTGAGAGGTTGGATTGGATAGAGCCAGGATTATTGGTTTCTACAAGTATCCAACAGATATCAGCTTCTATTCGTTATGATTTATCTGAATGTGTGCACACAGCAGAGAGAGAGAGAGAGAGAGAAAGGACCTCATTGATTAATGCCATGCCCTCAACCACATCCCTTGTAAATGTTTTCCCTACTCCAGATGATCCAATCAACACAGTTGGCTTGAGTGCCTGATACATTGACAGAGCTAATGGTTAGATGACAATCCCACATTTTTGCACGAAAGCAATGAGCATGACACTCCTGTATTTGTCACACCTTGACTGCATCTAAAAGAGTTCTGACAGGCTCGTGCTCATGAGCCCAGGGCTTCTTGAAGTGTTGAAGAGACTCTTTGCGTGAACTAACAATTAAACCCTGCAATTTAGTCGAGTAATTCATCACCCATAACTTGAGGATACCACAAGATGAGAGTCGTTCCATCAAAATGAAGTTATTGTTTGCTGAGATGGGCATTTGTCTGAAACAGATATACCTTGGAGTCCACAAGCCAAATCTTCTTGCGGGTTTCTTCAAGAGGGGCATTTGTCTGAAAAAGAAAATTTTTGCTGAGAATTCATGAAATAGAGAAACAATAGAATGAAACAGATGAGGCAATAAAGGAATACCTGTTTTGCCATCTCAAGGGCTACAAGCTCTGCTATGCCAGTTCCAGCCTTCAGAGGACAACAAATACAGTTGAGAAAATGGAATGGGAGGTTATGAAAATAGTGACAGAACTCAGAAACAAATTGAACTTTCTTGATGTATGTGTCCTTTATTCAATATTCTTTTGTACCAGGAATTTGTTGCTTTTCCATCAGACATCCAGCATAAGAGAAGCAGATAAATTATCATACTAGTGAATGAAAAAACAGAATCCAAATACATAAAGCAAAATAGCATTAATGCCAGGTCAATAGAATAAAGATAATCTCATGATTTACATTTCGGAAGTTTTCTGTCACTGCAAGGTAAGAGCAGTAGAAGTCAGGAAGGCAGAACAGCTTTTGGACTCACCTCTCCTGCACCAAGAAATAAGAACTTCTGTTCTTCTAGTTTTCCACCTATAGATTTAAGAGCTGCAATAAGACCGGCAAGTACCACTGATGCTGTACCCTGCAAACAAAAGAATGACGTTGACAATGACCTTTATTTGTAAGGAATTTCTATAAATAGTGATAGTTACAAGTGAGCAATAATGTTGGGAACCTGAAATTTCAAGGTAAAAGATAGTATTCAGATTGAAAAAAAAAAAAAAAAATTATCATCCAAATGATCTGTATATACTTGGCATACATTGTCAGGTAAGAAATGAATCACGTGTGCAGCTTACTGATTAGGAACTTTACCTGTATGTCATCATTGAAGACAAGATGAGTAGGACTATATTTTGCAAGCAGTTCAAATGCATTGTGGTTGGCAAAATCCTCAAACTGGAAAAATAACAGCTGGTATGTTAATGAAAGTGGACTCAAATATGGACAGCGAAGAGCTTGATGCATATACAAAACTAATCTCTCGATCACACAATGAGACTACTGACTCACTTGTACTAGGACTTTCTCCCCATAATTCTGTTTAACAGCTGACATGAACTCTTCCAGAAGTTCAGAATATTCCTGAAATGGGAAAGCCCTTTAATTTATGCTATGGAGCAAGTATTTAGCACCATTTGGAACCACAAGAAATCAGGGCAATGAAGAAAAAGCTGCAGACACCTGTCCAGTTGCCCTTTTTTGCTTTAGACCAATGTAGAACTCATCGTTTAACAACTCATCATTGTTTGTTCCAACATCAATGGTGATAGGCAAGCACTGCAAATTACAATGATCAAGTTAACTTACTACAAAAAGCAAGAAGTCTTTCTTCGTAAATAACATATACTAAAGTTTATTGAGACCTAAATGCATAAGTAAGGCTTGGGATTACCATTTTTTTTTTTTTTTGCTTTAAATTTCCTTGAAATATAATGACAATGTAAAAATTATTATATCATTGATAAAGGAGCTAGTTGTATATCATTGTCATCTTTTTACTTTCTAGTTTGATTTGAATGTGTCAATGTCCTGCCTATTCTTTTGAGGGGATTTATATATAAAACAAGGTATACAAATGCCTACCGCTGAAGGGTGAACTCCCCCAAGCGCTGTGTAAAGTGAGAGCTTCCCCACAGGTATCCCCATTCCCTAAAAGAGAAGAAAAACATAGCAACTCATGTCAAATTGAGTACATGACAAAACCACGTGAAATATCTAATTAACTAAATGATAATTTGCTAAAGAAACTAGGTGAAAGTACCTGGCAACCAAGATCACCAAGCCCTAATATTCGTTCCCCATCAGTCACCACAATGACTTGCACGTTCCTCTCTGGCCAGTTTTTCAAAACCTCAATTATCTTTCCCCTGCAAAATATAGTGCGCAGGATGCTTTGGCAGTGAGATCGAGAACTATCAGCATAATACCAAGAATTCAGAGACTGACAGCAGCAAACCATACTTCTCTTTTAAGCTAATATAAAGGCCCTGTGGGCGCCTGAATATGCTACCATATTTCTGGCAAGCCTCACCAACAGTTGGAGTGTACACCACCGGCAACAGTTCCTCAACATTATCGATGAGAAGTTTGTAAAACAGTCTTTCGTTCCTCTCCTGCATAAGGCAAACACATGACTTTTTATGGCATTCAAAACAAAAACCACAAAGTTGTGGTCTGCATTTTGACCGACACAAAGAAAATTGATAGTCCATTATGAAGCAGGGAAAAAAAAAAAAATTAAATAAATAAAATCTAGGCCTTTAATTTGCCCACTTATCTTCCTTTCTTAGCACCTTACTGCAAGGGGATGTTAAATCCTCATTGCCTCATTGGAATAATGATGTTCTGGATACCAAACTATGTTCATAGTATATTATGAACAAATTCAACTAAATAGGCGTTAAAGTTATATTGGCTAATTTAGTTATAATAATAATGTTTTTGAAGCCGTTTGAACTATAACTGCTGATTGATCATTCAACCTTGAAAAGCTAAATCCTTAGATCTATGCCTTTACCAACTAGGTTCACATGAATTTGGTACAATCAATTCGAGTTTTGACAAACTCGTAACAATATTAAAGAGGGGAAAAAAAAGGAAAAAGAAAAGGAATTAAATTTATACATATTTCGTGAAATGCAATGTAGCTCTTACTTGGAGTTCCATCATGGCCATATATCTCTTGAATTTGGTACAATCAATTCGAGTTTTGACAAACTCGTAACAATATTAAAGGGGGGAAAAAAAAAGAAAAAGAAAAGGAATTAAATTTATACATATTTCGTGAAATGCAATGTAGCTCTTACTTGGAGGTCCATCATGGCCATATATCTCTGCAATGGAACTTTGTATTGGCGGAGCATGTACAACAATTTCTTTTCCTGATAAAAAGTCAGCAAAATATATGAGAAAAACTTGTCACATTGAAGCGTGGAATGTGGATAGACCTCTGCCAGAAGACTGACCTGAAGCTCCTGGCTCAGGACAGCTGGAGGGAGAAGGCCGCGCAAGTAATGAGCATCCCTCTTTTTCAGAGAAGGCTAATCCTTTGTTGTGGTGTGGGTCTCGCAACAGTGTGTAGCCACTTCAATGCAGATAGAAAGAAGATTAGCAGAGAAACGAATCAAGAAGTGGAATATGCACATAGCATATCTTTGAGTTAATAAAGGTATCATAGCCTACTGTACCCCATGAAGGCCGATAAGGATGTAGAGGATGGACATGGATGGAATTGTGTATGGAATATGACAATGTAGTGAAGCTAGAGCTATTTTATCGATTAAGAACACCCAATACTTCATCATGCTAACATTCAATCAATTTTTTATATTTTAATGCTGATCAATGCTATGGAATAACAAGATTCGTTGTAGAAATAATGCACTTAGATTCTTTGCGTGCAGTGTGCACAAACATTGAAATCTTGGAGGGCAACACAATATATCTTATTGAAGATCTATAGTTCTATTGGTCCGTCAGGTGTTTAATGGCTTAGATTTATAATTATACACAATCATATTTGCACTGTATAAATATTTAATATATCAATTATTATATTTATTTAATGGCTAGAGGATTCATTGAACAATCTACTGATAGATTATAAACATCATCAAATGGATACATAAAATATTATTTGTACTATTTTATATAGTGTTGTTTTTGTTTTTTTTTTTTTTTTTTTGCCCTCTCTCCAAGCATTTAAGGTTTTCATACTTTATTTGATAGTTTTTTTTTTCTTAAGGGTTAATTACAAAAAGATGAGTTGTGTTTTAACTAATTTGCAAACACATGATCCGTATTAGTTTTTTTGACAAATAGGTGATTCGATTTTCATACAAAAGTATCAATATTATTTAATAATTTTAGAATGATAAAGGACAATATTTTATTTATCAAAAAAATTAATTTTACATTTTTTTTAATTTTCTCATTTAAAAAAATATTTTTTAATATTTTATTTAGTGATATTTTTTATTAAATTAGTTTTTTTAGACCAATAAGATTCTAACACATATCTCTCTAATAGTAATTAATTATAATGATACTTTTGTATGAAATTTGAGTCACCTATTTATTAAAAAAATTAACATAGGCTGTGTTCGTAAATTGATTATAACATATGTCATGTTTTTTTTATAATTAACCCTTCTTTTAACACTTTGAAAGGAACTTTTCAATATAGTTTTCCCAATGTTTTAATAATGTTCCTTGGTCCTCCTATATTGCAACAAAACTTTAGAAATATAATAGACTAAAGAAATCGGTAACATAAAAAAAAAAAAAAAAAAAAAAAAAAAAAAAAAAGAAAAAAAAATCTTAGAGAAGTAACAAATCTTTAAATTTAAGACACATTCCATACGAAATCAAAATCAATACTTGCAATGCACTTACGCAAACATAATTTGGCAACACTTCTTGGGAAGGAAACAAAAATAATAATTGATCACGGCTAAAGCACGTGTATGGACAAGTAAGGTATCATAACAAAATTCATAAGAAAGTTTTAAAACTTGCAACCCAAAAAGAACATTGTGATATGGGCATTGATGTAAGTTGTTTGGGGTGTAGAATGCAATATTTATATATAAAACAAAAAGAATTACCTAGCAACACAGGTGGTCCAAGGTGTAAGAAGGTGGTCTTCCGTGGCAAAATCCTCACCAAAAACATCCTTAGCACCACCACCATTATCACCACCTACATCAGTTTTGCTCTTACTAGTAGTATGCATATCCACAGCTCCATTCATCGTCATCATCATCTTTTCCATAACACCTCCCCCCAATAACACCAACCTCTGCAACACACCCCCAAAAGAAAACAAAAAAAAAAAAAAAAAAAAAAACAATTCGATAACTCAAAATACAATGCAACTCAGGAAGCTTAGAAGTGGGTTATTTATAGTTAAAACTTAGAAGGTAAGCACATTGCAAAAAGTGTATTTGATTAATAGTCAAAAATGGGTTTGTGGGGCTTCTTTGAGCGTGGTCTCAAAACAACAACAGCGTGTAAAACCATGGTTGGAACATCAATATAATGCCTAATGGTAATTATTATTATTTAAAGAAGGAAGATCCAGAGACGAGATTACTTTGTGATAATGGGAATGTGGAACATGATGACTACGTGGGAAACGGAAAATCTTTCACAATATTTAAGTGAATAGAATGAATCAGTGTTCTTTTCTAGCCATGTTGTATTTCGGTAAGCCAAACCTATCCTTAGTGTACTCAAGAAAATAAAAAGAAATGAAATGAAATCTTACCTACCAGGAAAGTGTGCCGTCCAATTCCTGTGGTCAGCATATTGGAATTGGAACTGATTATAATAATTACTCCTGTGAACGAAACTCTAGATGTTTGCCGCGTCTAGGATTAGATGGAAAGAAAAGAAAAAGAGATAGAATCTTCAAAGTTTGGGCGTTAGAGGTGAGGTTTGGTTTCCCTTTTTCACAGAGGTTAGGCCGTTGAGTGGGAAAGAAGTAATTTCTCCTTCATTTTTATGTCTTCAGTTTCACACAGCACAGCTTTGGGACGTATTTACTAGAAAATTTCAGCCATATGACTTTTGGGGAGCATTTGGTTTATTGATTTGCTGTCATTTTGTTGTCTGTTATATATATATTTTAATGGGATTATTTATTTAAAATAAATATTTTTTATTTATAAATAAATAATATAAATTAGATACAGATAAGATTAAAATGTAGATCAGATATAGATAAAATTTAGATTAAAAGAAAAAATCCAAACAGACCCGTTCTTCTGCTTCTTCTTCCTTTTTCTTTTATTTATTTTTTTAATTAACACTGTATAAGAGAAAAAATAATGAAATATTGATTTTATTTACTGTTTGGATTTATGGGATAGAAATATAAGGAAATAGGGTAAAATATTTTCTTTAAATGTTGTATGGTTGTGATGATAAAAAAAAAGAAGAGAGACATTGAGAAATCGCCATTGAGTCTACACATTGAAGGGTAGGCGATGGATGTGTGTGTGGAGTGTGGACCTGCTGTTGCTGGCGGTAATAATAATGTGGAGTGAGTCTTTTATAAGATTTTAGTTGAAATAAATAACGTAAAATTACTAAACTGAAGGAGTAAGAGCGGAGATATTTGAGACACAATGACAAGGATGAGAATTTCAATATTATTGGACTTGGACCAGCTCGATCTGGCTCAATTGGATTTAGCCATGACTATGGCCAGTCCATGCATTTTTATATTATATAAAAAATATTATTATTGTATTATTCTTTTTTCTCTTTTTTAAGATATATATCTTGTATTAATTTAATAGCTAATTGATGGATTCGATCTTGTATGGATTTAATTGAGTGATATCATATATATATATTATATATATATCTTTTATAAATTAAAACATGTCTTATATTTTCACTTTTTATTAGCCTCCTTTTGATCCTTCGATCCGGTTATGATAATACTGGCTCTAACTACTAAAATAAGCAGGTCGTGAATCGGACGTTCTTTATTAAAAGATGTGATGAATAATTGATACTGCTTTGAAAATTGCATATTATATTGCATTTGGTAGCCAAGTGTTTTTATTTTAGTAAAAAATTTTGTTGCTACCATAAAAGAAATTGTAGTTCCTTCTCAAGATAAAAAGTTCAAATTGTTTCTTGATTTTTTTAGCATAGTTCCATAAACTACCTAAAAATCAAAATTATAAGTGTGTATTGGTGTTTTAAATATATTCGTTATGTCATTTTAACTGGATTATTATAAGAGTAAGGGAAATTATAATAAGTATTTTAAATTTGAGCAATTCATTCACTCAAGAGAATGAAATAGGACCATATGATTTTCCTCAAATTAAGTAGCAGTTATTGTTTACCACTCCATTCGCAATTCTATACCTACCTTATTCATTTATCATCATAAATGAATGTATCATAAATCCTTTAATCTAGATTAGCACATAAGTTTTCAACAAAAGCCCATTTTGTTGAAATGAATGTTTACACTTCTTAATTTCGGCTGCATTTATTTTAAGTGATTTTGACATCATGAAAAAAGGGGCAGGTTATAATAAATTATGTCTCCTATTTTGATGATGGCAAAATTATCTCTTATCACGAATGGAGTTCCCTAAATATTTAACAGCAAATTTACGAGTAAGAATTATTTTAAACACGCAGCTCACAAGATTATTCAAGAAATGATTATGTGGCTTATTCATGACCAAATTTTATAAAGCATACACTGTAAGAAAAATTAGATATTTTTCTAATATCCGTTGGACCAGTTTTACGGTCATATATTTGTGTGTGTCTTTACCTTTAATCATTTAAGGCTAATAAGTTGCTTTCTTTGGAGTAAAGAAAAAAGATTTAATATTTTATATGGAGGGAAAGGGATGCCTTGCATATTAATGATCAATTACTCGGATTTGCCGTCATCCACAATCCATTATGAGCTGAGCTGCCTTGCCAAATTATCGTCTATCATCTCTCTTGTTTATACGACAGACTCAAAAATATTGATAAAACCATGCATTTTTTGAGTAATTCTAATATTTCTTTCTTAGTTTAAGCAACAACGTCCGTTTATGCTCGAAATATGTTTATATAAATAGATCAGAAATAGAAAAGCTCAACAATTTGATGAAATAATAGCGCAATTCCACTTATGGTATGTGAACTTTTTAGATCTTAACAAAAATATGCTTAAACAAAATTTTTTTATAAAAAAATACATTTTTTAAATCTTTCACTTATAGTATCCTTGGACTGATTTCGTCCATTTTGCTGCTAAAAAGATAACGTGACAAGTGGACTGATTCAATTAATGTTTTTTTTCCATCACGTTGTCTTTTTTTTTATTTTTTATTTTTTATTTTTACTTTCTCTCTCTCCTCTCTTGCGCTTCTTCTTATTCTTCTAACGACCAAACCCCAAATAAAAAAAATATATATTAACCAAGATATAGAAGTGACGATTGCTCATCCTTTTCTATTCCATGTTTTTCTTTTTTTTTTTGCGAAAAGATATTTGCATTCCACGAACTTAGAAACAAGTGTCCTTAGAAAACAAATGTCTTTAGAAGAAATATTTTTCATCTATTTTTACCAAAGGGTTCTTTGATCTGCAATTTGTTAAAGAATAGTAATAAAAGTTTGTATCTTTATGTTTCTACTATCTAGCAGGAATCTATTGACACTAATATCACATTTTAAATTTGCTTGTGGAAGGATATAATCCAGAGAAAGTCTGGGTTTGGTCATTGAAATTCTAGAGAGAGAAAGTTGTTCTTCGTAATAAAAAGTATATATTTTTATATGTTTCATATTTTTTTCTCCATTTGTTGTTCAGTGGGTTTAAAGGAATGTTTCACAAACTTGATGGTCTCACCATGACATCTCAAATCTAAGGAGCAAGTTCTTGTTGTTAATTGTATAGGAAGGAAAATGAAAAAAAGAAAAAAAACATAAAGAAGAATTTACCATTGATGCTAAATATAACTTATCAAAAAAGAAATATTTGAAGAATCACTCCTATAATGTGTTTCTTGATGATAGAATGAATGGACAATAGGGTTTTGCATGTTAAAACAAAATTAAGAACAATTTCACATTAGAGTTCAAAACTTGAACAAAACTCATATTCAAAATGAGGTGAAAATTATGAGGAAGTGAAGAAAGTATTTTCAACACCAAATGTACAAGAATTACAAATTATTATGTTTGTAAATTTTATTTCATTTGTGAATTTTTGGGTAAGTTTGTAAGATCTTCCAGCACTTTGATTTTTAAGATTATAAATAATTAAGTTAGAATTTTTTTCGTAAGTTTCTGGGATTGTAGGTTTTTATTTTTTTATTTACGATTTCGGGTTAGAAAGGAAATGAATAAGCGCATGAGAAGAGAGAGGGGGAGAAAGAAAGCAAAAATAATAAAAAAGCCAATGTGGATGGAAAAAGCAATATAGGTCCACTTGCCACACCATCTTTTTAAAGAAAAAATGTACAGGATCCATCCAGGGGTGCCGTGAGTGAAAAATTTTAAAAATTTAGGTATTTTCTTGTAACGAAATTTTATTTAAGTATATTAAGATCTGAAAAGTTTAGGTCCATAAGTGAAATTAACCCGAAATATTATGATATAACTGTTGAACATGAACTTTCATTGGTTTTTATTTGTATTTGAAATCTATCTGTTTAAACATGGATAACTTTTACTAAATTTAAAGAAAAAAAGTTTTTATCTTGAAAATAGATTCTTCAACAGTTGAATCGAAAAATTTTTAATTAGAAGTTATATGGGACTAATGGGAGAAACAATTCTTAATCAATTTCTAATCTTTAAAAATTAGAAAATTCATAAGTTAAAGGACTTTTCTTTGGAGAAAAAAGTTGGCTTTTGAATCACTTTAGCTCTATTAAAAAAAAATCCGAAAATAGGCATATTTAAAAAAATAATACAGATATAGGTTAGTGAAGGGCCTATCAAAGATAATGCCTTCAAAATTTGTACTATGGGCACTGTCTTTGACTGCACCTTCAAGTTTGAGTAGATTTGCACAAAAAGACCTGCAAATCACCAAATTTTACACTTGAAAACCAAATCCAAATACATTAGACCTACACAAAAAAAAATCCATCAACCCATGAACTCCAACGCCCCTTACTCAAAAACTCCACACCATACTCCTATTTAGAAGTAAAATGGATCATTACATTAAGTAAAATAGAGTTCATTACATAAGCATAAATCCAAGAGTACAAATGTTTTTAGATAGTACCATTCACTAGTGTTGATAGAAAATGCAATCTATAATCTTATCGCCTCCTACTATCCTACAGTAGACTTCAAGCAAACTTTGACACCATGGATTGCTAACTATGTTGTGCAGGTGCTGCTTCTTATTCTTCATCTTCATTGCTGATGGACTAAGATTAGGTGGATCAAGTGGGTTGGCTTATGTAAGACGCCTAATTTGAGAGAGCTACGTCAATCCCTTACCCATGTCTTGGTCATGATCATCAGCTGCTCACCTCTTTTGTAGTGTAGGTGGAGTTGGATGGAAAGATGTTCCACACTTGCAAACAAAGTGTAATATCATGGCAAAGAAGATGTACTATGTTGTTCACCTATAACCACAGAAGTGGCATGAGATGTAGATGGATTACCTTGGATAAACTAATGCTGCTGCTACTCCTCACCATCGTTATCATCGTGCCTAGCTTTATCCTTCTCATGCATGCTGTGTTGGAACTTAGGATAAAGATGACCAATGACCCCATGCTCATCCCTTATTTGTATAGCATCATTCGCAATGGAATGAACCCCTATAATGTTAGAAGTTAGCTATATACGTCGGAACTGATTGGTTAATTGAGTTCATCTTTAACCACTCAAATGCTTTTTCATCAATGTTCTTCTCAAGCTCCATATACTTTTCAAACTTCTGGGGTTGTACTTGAAATGCAGCATATGTTACCAAGTTTTTGCATCTCTGATTCTTATGTACTTTGTTGAAATTACTAGCGATGTGTGTATACAAAATTGATGAAATGCAAAGGTGGTTGTCAATCATTCGATGCATCATCCACTACCCTGATGATACCGACTCTCTTTATTAAAATAAGGCATATGGTCTCCTCTTCTCTATGTCCTATAACTCCTTGCTTTAGTTTCCTTAAAAACCAGGACCATGCAGTTGTAGATTTAGAAGGTGCAAGACAAAAGGTAATGGGTAAAATGCGATTGTCCCATCTACACCACATGCTAACAGCAAGACATACTTGTATTTCCCATATAAAAATGTACCATCAACACACGTAATTGGCCTACAATGCTTAAAGGCCTCCACACAATGGCCAAAAGTCTAGAAAACCCACTTGAAATAGGCCTCATCCAGTCGAGGTGATCTTGTCCACCCCTATTCTATTAATGATCCTGAATTGGTGGCCTTGATTGCATAGAAAAGCTTTGGTAGTTCATTGTAAGATTTCATCCAGTTACCATATACCATATACCATAGCGATTGTTTTTCTCTTACCTTCCTATATTCTCCTATGGGAGACCACATACTCGTATACAGTCAAGCAATGGGACTCAACCTCCTAAGCTTTGCAATTGGGATTTTTTTGAACAAAAATTATAAATTCTCGGGCCAAGATATTAGAGTCTATTTGGCAGTGGTATTGTCTAAGTATTGGATTAGTACATGAATGAGGGCCATCAAGCCTTATGATTACAAAAGACCTTCTAATTTTTTATTACAAGCCCTTATCCTCCACGAACAACCTTGATCACTTTTCATGCAATGAGCTGTTCACAAACGTTTTTTGTCGACGTGGAAATTGTAATATTTGTTGAACCAACTCACTGGTATGTGAAAACTAGCCATTGGAGCATCTATCATCAGAACGTTGGTAGGCTTTTCAAGGGCAATGGTTAGCTTTCTATGGGAGCTTATAAATAGAAATATTTAGGGTGTTTTTGTGAAAGAGAGTAAGGCTTAATTGGTAGAGATTATGTGGAAATTCTCTCTTTTTTGTGTTTGTTTTTGTTGAGTGAATAATGCTATAGTGAGATTAGTGAGGTAATATTGTAAGATACTATTCACATATTTGTCTGTGAGTATATTAATGAAGTTCTCATATGTTTGAGGTAATAGGTGAAATCTTCATGTGTTGAGGCATTTGTGTGAAGTCCTATAAGTTATAGGCATTGGTGAAGTCCTTTTGATAAGGTAAATTGTTGAAGTCCTCCTTGTGAGGCAAATTGTTTATTGAATGTGATGGTGTGAAGTCCTCCTTGAGTGAGACATTTGTGAACTGCGGACACCAAGGAGCGGGCCAAACTCTACGTTAAATTCTAGTGTAATCTTCTCTTTTCCTTATCTCTTTATTATTACTGTTGAAATTGCATGAATTGGACATAAATTACAAAAGAGATAACAGTTGTTTAAGTGAAATTAAAATCGATTTAGAAACTTGCCTTGTAGCTTCCATATACGTGTAAAAGCCTAGTTGTTTTTCGTTACTAACAATGCATTCTTATGTGGAAAAGCTTTTACAACCTGAATTAGATCATCTTTTATGTTGCACATCATTCTCTTAGTTAATTGCTGGCAATTACAAACATTACTGCACATAGCATTTACATCATCTTTAAATGTCGCATAACCATCACTGCCTCCACCTACATTAAAATAAGGAATTGAACCTGTCTTCATTGCTTGGCTTGACATCGCTTCCTGAGGTATTGAGCATTGGGGGATAACCAAGTTTGCAATATCGCAATCCTGAACCTCCTTTGCCACTTCACCTCTTTTTCCTTGTCTCCTTCATCTTCTACAATGTCTTCATTTTCATCGACATGATAATTTCCATTGAAATGATCATCTTCTAACCCACAGTTAAACACTAGAGCCACTTGCTTCTCAACTCTATTCTCAAAATCTAACAATAATTCATCCATTGGCATAGGATCATATTCTTCATAATGCATGGGTGAAAATGATACCACCCCTTGGTCTTCTAGAGGTACGCTTACAGATTCTCTAGGTTGACAATGCTGGTCTCTTGACATGTGAGTCTGTTGCTCGATTACATCCGCTCCACCATGAGTGAAATTAAGGGGGTAACTAGCAAATGTTAGTGATTGTGCCCCAGGCCAATTACTAAGTATTGTTATTTCATGTACTAGAGGCCAATCACCAATTAGTGATTTATTTTAAAAAAAAAAATCCAATGGTAAGAATAAATAAATTATTATTATGAATAATAATGTACTATCACTACCAACCCTAATAAGATTAGGGGCATTATTGTCAGTGCAAAATACTGACATAATATAAATAGGTGTGATAGTGTCTCATTAGGGTTAAGACTCTTTGAATTCACATTAGACGGCAGAGAAACTCTGTAACCCTAAAAGAGAGAGAAAAACTCAGATCTTCCTCATCAATCTAGAAAGGTTCTAGACTGCGCTAGCACGCAAGAATTGATTCCTTTTGGGTGGCTTGTTCGTGTGGACGAAGTAGAGGGTGTTCGCATTTGTAGCATCTCAAGATCCAAATTTGAGAATTTTAAAGCATCAAAAAGGTAATTCTATTTCGCTTTAATTTGATTGAATCGCATGGATCCAAAATGGGGATTTAGGGTTCGTATTTTACAAAAAATATACATATTTCCGCTGCGTTTTTTATCCCTAAATTCCCAACGGTGGTATCAGAACCACTTGCGATTTCAATCAAATTCTTTTTCGTATGATATATGTATATTGATATGTACGATCTATGGAAAAGTTTTATGTGGATGAGATCCACGAATGTTTATAGTTTTATGCGGATGAGATCCGCATCTGGAATTGGAGATCTGATTTTATTCCAAAAGCATTTGATGCGGATTAAACTGAGCACATCTGATTTGTATGCGCGTTAGGAACACATTTGGAATTTTGCGAATAGTATTTATGTATTTGATATTGACAGTTTTTATGGATTTGATCCGCACGTAATAAATTATAAATATATATAGCGCTTATATCAGGAAAATTTTTCATCCATTTTGTAACTGTGGTTTTGATCGGCGTCCATTTTTGGATGTTTATGATTATAATTAAAAAAAAAAACAACGCGCCATCATACGATATGATCGTATACCTGATTGGGCATCCAATTTGTATAAATTATGCGAATTAGATCCGCGTTGATTTGCATGCATCCGAGATTCCCCAACAGTCTTGATTTATAAAAATTACGTTAATCTGATATGTTTATATATATATTGTACAACAGATTTTAAGTCTTTTATATATATGATATGATTCAATTGTTGAACAGATCTGGGTTATTTAAAAAAAAAAATTGTTCAATCGTTGAACAGTTTATGAGTTTTAAGAAAGGATTTTCATGAATGTTTTAGAAACAATTTTTAAGGGTTTTGAAAAAGGAATTTTAATTTTTCAAAAGGTTTTTCCTTACCCAAATTCAATTTTTCGTTTAGGTTCTAGGGGCGTTGCCTCTGTAACCGCGTAGGGGACGTTGTCCCTTTGACCCCTGCCCGCTAACCTGTTAACGGGACCACCGCAAAGGGACTTTGTCCCCTTGACCCTTGCAAGGGGGGGTTGCCCCCTTGACCCCCACAAGGGGATGCTGTCCCCTTGACCCTTGCAAGGTGTATGACAACCTTCCATAATAAAATAATAGTTAACATAATATGAACTTATGAAATGTTGTATATCATGTGTATGACTATTATATGTGCTTATGTTATGTATATGGTGCATAGCATGGCCCTAAGACCTATGTGATTGGCAAGTTCTATTCCCTTATTTTATGGGTTGTGATTTCATAAATACGGCTTGCGTGTCATTTTTGTTTTATTGTAAATAGTTGTAGGACTTTTTGTATCTTTTTATTATTGTAATAAACTACATGAAGATGTAATGAAGACCTTCCTTAATCCATGATGATGGAGAAGCAAGAATCAAGATAAAGATACAAGAAAGTTTTCAACTCATGACCATAAAAGATGATTTTCACTTTAGGATTGGACCATTGATCTTCATATTGGCTTATGAAGATCAATATAGATTAAAGGGCCATGCTATGACACATTTTCTTTTATATAAGCATGATTTATCATGTCAGATGATATTTGTATATGTATGTGATACTATATTTACCACTTTGTATGTTTAATATCCATCATACATGATGATAAAATGGAATATTAAATAATTAAAATCCCTCAATAATTTTAAGTTGAATGCCACCCATAACTAAACATCTGTCAAGACTTCGATCACCATAATGTAGGTCTGCCAAAGTAGAGTGCATTAGGTTATCATAGTAAGGCAGGATGAGTAATAGTGCTACTCATAAGTTTAATATGGTTAAACTTAATTAGGTTATCAAAATGGTTTTGGGCCTAAGGCATTAGATGGAATTTAAATATGTAGTGACATATGATGTCAAAAATTCCATAAACAATCTAAGAATTACATGTGATGTAATTGGTAAAGAGTTACCTACCTAAACAACTTAATTTTAAGTGTCATGCCAAAGCTGACTTAAGTTAAGTGAAATATGGATCTTAGCCCACTAAAAGCAATAATTAAATATGAAGTACATTAATAAAGAGGGTTATTGATTTTAGTGGGGTTTTAATTTTATGCCTCAATTGTAGATAATGGCTACAAACAACACATCAAATATATCATTGCGATTGTTCTTGAGAAGGACAAGCTGGTTGGAACCAATTTTCTTGATTGGTTAGAAACTTGAGAATTGTTCTCAAGCACGAAAAGAAACTTTATGTCCTTGATGAGCCCATTCTGAGGAACCTCCCGCTAATGCTCCAAGAGCTGAAAAGGATGCTTATAGGAAGCATTCTGATCACTCTTTGGAAGTAGGATGCCTAATGCTTGCAACCATGAGTCCAACTTCAGAAGGGTCTGGAAAACATGGAGGCTTATGAGATGATCTCTTCATCTTAAGGAAATGTTCCAGCAGCAAGCTAGGCATGAGAGGTATGAGACTACCCAAGCCTTACATTCTTGTAAGATGGTGGAAGGAGGTTCAGTGAGTGCCATGTCCTAAAGATGAAAGGCTATATTGATCATCTTGATAGGCTTGGTTTTCCAATAAGTCAGGAATTTGCTACTGATTTGATCCTAAATTCACTGAAGATAGTTATGACCAGTTTGTCATGAACTATACAATGAATAATATGGACAAAACAATCTCTGAATTGCATTCGATGCTCAAGACTGCTGAGGTCAATATCAAAAAGAAGAAACCCAGCAATGTCTTGATGGTTCAGAAAGGAAAAGGCATGAAGAAGAAAGGTAAAGGCAATGCTAAGGCTAAGAAAAGTTCAAAGCCTAAGCCCAAGCCTAAACCAAAGGCAAAGCCTCCTAAGGAAGGAGTTTGCTTTCACTGCAATGAACCAGGTCATTGGAAGAGAAACTGCAAACTCTATTTGGAAGATTTAAAGAAGAAGAAGAGTAGTGAGACTACTGCTTCAGGTATTTATGTTATAGAAATAAATTTATCTACTTCTACTTCCTGGGTATTAGATACCGGATGTGGATCTCACATTTGTACAAATGTGCAGGGTCTCAGTAGGAGTAGAGATCTGAAGAAGGGCGAAGTCGACCTACGAGTTGGAAATGGAGCAAAAGTTGCTGCTCTAACTATTGGGACTTATGAATTGATTTTGCCCAGTGGGCTTTTGTTAGTGTTGAACAATTGCTTTTATGTTCCTACTTTGAGTAGGAATATTATTTCTGTTTCTTGTTTAGACAATGAAGGTTTCTCTTTTATTATTAAGAATAATAAATGTTCTATTTATAATAAAGACATGTTTTATGCAAATGCTGATTTACATGACGGTCTTTATGTTCTGAATCTGAAACCTGATAATAAAACTATCTATAATATACATACTAAGAAACTTAAATCCAATGATTTAAATATGACCTACCTATGGCATTGTCGTCTTGGTCATATAAACGAGAAATGCATATCAAAACTCCATAAAGATGGAATTTTATATTCATTTGATTTTGAATCATTTGAAATATGTAAATCTTATTTATTAGGCAAGATGATGAAAGATCCTTTTACTGGACATAGTGAAAGGGCAACTGATTATTGGGTTTGATACATACCGATGTATGTGGTCCATCAAGCGTTGCTGCAAGAGGTCATTTGTATTTCATCACATTTACTGATGATTTCAGTAGATATGGATATGTCTTCTTAATGAGGCATAAGTTTGAATCATTTCAAATGTTTAAAGCTTTTCAGAATGAAGTACAAAATCATCTTGGTAAGACCATTAAGGTACTTCGATCAGATCGAGGTGGCGAATATCTAAGCCAAGAATTTAATGACCATCTTAGAAATTGTGGAATAGTTTCACAATTAACTCCACCTGGAACACCACAGTGGAATGGTGTATCAGAAAGGAGAAATAGAACCTTACTAGATATGGTTCGAGCTATGATGAGTCAAACAGATCTTCCTCCATCCTTTTGGGGCCATGCCCTAGAAACAACTGCATTCACGTTAAATCGTGTTCCTTCTAAGGTGGTAGAAAAGACACCATATGAGATATGGACTGGGAAAAGGCCTAGTCTATCTTTCCTCAAGATTTAGGGCTGTGAGGCTTATGTGAGACATCAAGCCTCAGACAGATTAGGACTTAAATCAGATAAATGCCTTTTTGTGGGATATCCAAAAGAAACCAAAGGATACTACTTTTATAATCCCTCTGAAAACAAAGTGTTTGTTGCTCGGAATGGTATCTTCTTAGAAAAGGAGTTTATCTATGGAAGAACCAGAGGGAGTAAAGTAAATCTTGAAGAAGTTCAAGATCCACAAAATAGTTTAATACCATCACTGGAAAGTCAACAAGGCACACAGTTACCTGTTGACCCTCCACAAGTAACACAAGACCCACGCAGGTCCGATAAGGTATGAAATCAACCCGAGAGATATGGATTTCTCATAACAGATAGTCGTGATGTGTTGCTCATAGATCAAGATGAGTTTACTACCTATCAAGACGCCTTAATGGGTCCAGATTCCGAGAAATGGTTGGATGCCATGAAATCTGAATTGCAATCTATGCACGACAATCAAGTATGGACTTTGATTGATCCACTTGAAGGTACTAAGACCATTGGGTGTAAGTGGGTTTTCAAAAAGAAGACCGATATGGATGGCAAAGTGCATACCTTTAAATCACGACTAGTGGCAAAGGGCTTTAAGCAAACTCATGGTATAGACTATGATGAAACCTTTTCACCAGTTGCTATGCTCGAATCCATCAGGATTCTCATTGCCATTGCTGTGTATTATGATTACGAGATATGGCAGATGGATGTCAAAACAGCGTTTCTTAATGGAAACCTACTTGAGGATGTGTATATGACACAACCTGAAGGTTTTGTTCATCCTGAAAATTCTGGAAAGGTTAGCAAGCTTCAAAGATCCATTTATGGATTGAAGCAAACATCTCGGAGTTGGAATCTTGGTTTTGATGAAGCAGTCAAAGAGTTTGGATTCGTTAAAAACGAAGATGAACCTTGTGTTTACAAGAAAATTAGTGGGAGTACAATTGTCTTTCTAGTGCTATATGTAGATGACATATTACTCATTGGAAATGACATTCCTACCTTGTAGAAGGTCAAGTCTTGGTTAGGAAAGTGTTTCTCAATGAAATACTTAGGTGAGGCTGCCTATATTTTAGGCATTAAGATCTATAGGGATAAATCTAGAAAAATCATTGGCCTAAGTTAGAGTGCATATATAGACAAAGTACCGAATAGGTTCAGTATGCAACATTCAAAAAAAGGATTCTTGCCAATGTCGCATGGTATAAATCTCAGCAAGACTCAATGTCCTATGACAAAAGATGAGCGAGATCGCATGAGTAAGATTCCTTATGCTTCAGCTATTGGATCAATCATGTATGCCATGTTGTGCACTCGACTAGATTTGTCATATGCATTGAGCATAACCAGTAGATACCAATCAGATCCCGATGAACCTCACTGGACAGCAGTCAAGAATATTCTTAAGTACTTAAGAAGAACTAAAGATGTATTCTTGATATATGGAGGATTGGAAAATGAGCTAGTTGTAAATGGTTACACAGATGCAAGTTTCCAATCTGACAAGGATGATTTTATATCGCAATCTGGATATTGTCATTTGATATTTATATATATATATATATATAAAAATTAACAGAGGCATTTCTTTTGTATTGTTTACATATTTACTTTATAATAGAAATCCATGAATAATTTATTATTCTAAATATTCCTAGATGCTCATTATTATGGGAATGATAATGAATTAAATCTAGTATGAGTTTTTAAACATGGAATGTCTATTTGTATGGTGATACAAATGAAACTCATAGGCACATATTAGATAACTGTGTGCTGAACTAACCCACTATGAGATCAATACATGGAATATTGTCATAAGTGATTTTCATAATAACTATGTCAACGTATCCTTAGACCTGAAATCACCATAGGTTCTAACATGAGAAACGTTATGTTTCAACTCAATCAAACGTTATCTTTAATCGGATAATTATAAAGGTTAAGTTTGGGCATAATGTATATCATGTAGAGGAAGTTGAGTGATTAAGATGAGATTTGTCCCTCTCGTTATGAGAGAGATATCTCTGGGCCCTTCGATAAGTGAGACTGAGAAATGCATGACCATGCTCAAATGAATTGATAGTGTGATAAATTTCATTTGTACTATCAGATCACTTAGAGATCGAGAAATAACAAGATTGAATGATATAAGAATGACACTGTCCATGTCTTATATTCGATCTAGATATCGCGAGATAAAAGGATGATGACATAAGTTATAGAATAGGTAAAATCGGATCACCGATCTTCATTTGATTTGGGTAAACATAATGTCTTACTAGAAGCCGCTTATGTTTTGTTCACTGAAAAATGGTTTTTAAGTTAACTGTCAATATCAAATGAACCTACAGGGTCACACACAAAAGAATAAGCAAAAAGGGATTATGGATTTTAGATATATGTGTGATTTGGCCTAGTGCAAGTGGGAGATTGTTAGTGATTGTGCCCCAGGCCAATTACTAAGTATTGTTATTTCATGTACTAGAGGTCAATCACCAATTAGTGATTTATTTAAAAAAAATCCAATGGGAAGAATAAATAAATTATTATTATGAATAATAATTTACTATCATTACCAACCCTAATAAGATTAGGGGCATTATTGTCAGTGAAAAATACTGACATAATATAAATAGGTGTGATAGTGTCTCATTAGGGTTAAGACTCTTTGACATCACATTAGAAAGCAGAGAAACTCTGTAACCCTAAAAAAGAGAGAAAAACTCAGATCTTCCTCATCAATCTAGAAAGGTTCTAGACTGTGCTAGCACGTAAGAATTGATTCCTTTTAGGTGGCTTGTTCGTGTGGATGAAGTAGAGGGTGTTCGCATTTGCAGCATCTCAAGATCCGAATTTGAGAATTTTAAAGCATCAAAAAGGTAATTCTATTTCGCTTTAATTTGATTGAATCGCATGGATCCAAAATTGGGATTTAGGGTTCGTATTTTTACGAAAAATATACATATTTCCGCTGTGTTTTGATCCCTAAATTCCCAACAGCAGGATCATACAATCTCTAGGTAGTGCCAAATCAAGTAGTGGTTTTTAAAGGTAGGCATGAATCGATTTGATTCGTTTTTTCCTAAAACCAAACCAAAATATAATTTATGTTTTTTTTTTCATCTCAAACCAAACTATTAAGTAACAGTTTGGTTCGGATTACAAATTTTCTAAACCATTAAATAACGTTTTTGTTCGGTTTGAATTACAGATTAAATCAAAATTCTAACTAAAAATTTTTTTTAATAGTTTTTTTATATTTGTATAGATACTTAAATATTTATATCACTTTACAAAGTTTATATTATAAACCATGACAAAATGCTTTATGAATTCATCATACTTTTAATATATAGTTCTTTATAAAATCAATTATCCACAAATAAAATACATTAACTAACCAATACATAGTAAATCATAATTTATAAATTTTAATAGAACCATCAAGTCAGTCATCTACCAATAAATTTAGCCAAAATAATAAAAAAAATCATCTATCAACAAAATTCATTAATGGATAAAATGATCCATTAACAAAATACATTAAACAATTAATATATAATAACAGTTTATCTATACTATTAAAGCAAAACCATCCCTTTGGTATTTTTAGTGTAAATATTTTCAGTATAAATATTTTTAATATAATGTTATTAGCATATGGGCATAAAATATTTTTCGTATCCCTAAAATCATAAAATTAAATAGGGTTTGAATAGAATTAAATAGGAGGTGAATAAACATAGTTTTTTTCCTTTTTAACATATGGGTATAAAATATTTTTGGTATCCTTAAAATCTTGAAATTAAATAGCGAATAGAATTAGGGGTTGGATAGACATAGTCTTTTCCGCATAAAATATTTTTGGTATTTTCTGAAATCATGAAATTAAATAGGGTTTGAGTAAAATTAAATAGGGATTGAATAGACATAGTTTTTTCCTTTTTTGGCATATGGGCTAAAATATTTTTGATATCCCTGAAATCATGAAATTAAATAGGGTTTGAATAGAATTAAATAGGAATTGAATAGATATAGTCTTTTCATTTTTTAGCTACCTTTATATATCGATTTAAATCTGATCCAACACTCAAGGACTTAGCCTATTAAGATTAGACATCATTTTATTCAAGATCATGTTCTAAATGACAATCCTTGTTTAGTATTTGTTGATAGTATAAAATAAATTGCTAATAGTTTTACAAAACCCTTGAGTGATGATCGGTTTTGCACCTTGTATAGAGAATTAGACATGATCATGCAAAATGAGTGCTAGAGTTAAGGAACTAAGATAGTGGTATTCAAGCATAATGAATTGTATCACAGCTCATATAATCTAGAACATGATTTTGAGTAAATTTGTTGACATGTAACTTATGCTCATATGATGCCTTTTGATACATTTTGTGCAATAAATTGTGTAAAATGGAGTATTTGTGTTCCATATGTTGTCTTACTACTTAAATCCTTACAAAAATAGATTTGTATAGATTTTGAGCTAAAATATTTTTCCCTCATCAAATAAAACTTGCTTAAAGTGGTTAATTTCCTTAACAAGGATAAATTACATGATTGTGAACCTCAATCCCTGTTTTTCTTTAGATTTGGTGAGAACTATGCACCTCCTCAGCATATCTTGACCAAAATTGAAATAAATGTGCTGACCATGTGCATACCAATGGTATAAACTCACTAGTCTCTTGTATGGTATTTTAGTCAATAGGAGTTAAAATGTCTAAACTGTGCAATTAGACCCCTTAATTCCACTAAAAAACATCATGTCTTAGAAGATTTTAGACCTTCTATATGCATATATTCAATGCATGCCAAACTTTGATTCATTCCTCTCTTTTTAGCCTCATATTGATCGCTCAGACATGTTTTAAGTAAGAACAAAAAATGTCCCACCCTTAATCCATCTGTTTAAAATTTTATGTAGTGAAAAAGTCTGCAACTTACCATCTGCACGCTAAACTTGCAGCATCCAACTGGTACATATGATTTCTACAAATTTAAAATTACGTCCTGTCATGCACCTTCTCTCTCCTCTCTCATTTTCACTTCTCACTGACTCTCGCTTGACCCCTGCTATCTATAGTCCCAACTACCACTCCCTCATTTCTCCTCTCCCATGCCAATATCACAGCTCTTACCCTAAAACCCTCCTTCCTTTCACCCTATATTTCATCTCTGTCACCATATTTCTCTCTCTTACAATTAAATGCTCTCTCCACTATCTCTAAACCCTAACTACCTATAACCCCCATAACCACATCCTTCCTTCTTTTCACCCCCTTTGCTTATCCCATGGCATCATCTTAACCTGGTAAGGTGCACACCAAATATACCTGAAATGCCCAGTTCTTGTCAATTCGATGCCCATCCTTTTCCTTTAAAGGCACACTTGGACTGGTTTTCCATATTTGATAAGCTTTTCGTTGATCTTAATCGTCATTTCACTAATAAGGTAATCAATTACTTTGGCTTTAAGGACATGCATAGGCTAATGCCAAATAAGATCTTTACTGCCATGAATTTCCTTAAGATTGTCAGTAATCATGTTTTAAGTTATTCAACTATATTTAACTTATAGGAAGGATAATCTAGTCATTAAGTTAAGGTCAAGTGATGAAATTAGGCATCGGTTATGGACTTATGTATATTGGCGATGGATTGAAATTACCCCTGGAGATACTTGTAGTTTGATATATGTTCCACCTGAGGGGGCCCATTCAATGACTGATTTTCATGGGACATCTTCTATGAAAAGGGATTTTTATGTTGCTAGTGTTGAGAATAAGACCTAGTAACTTGAAGATGCTTTTTAATCAAAGGGATGCCTTTTGCTCACCGTGTACTCCATTTATATTTGTTACACAATTATGTTCCTCAAGCTAGTTGCCATAGCAACATCACCTTTACTGACTTATGGATCATATATAAGCTTCTTAATGATGAATTAATAAACTTTGGGGATAACATGGTCCATTATTTCAAGAGACTCGCTAATGGATCCAGTAGGAGCATTCTCCGACATAGTAGACTTATCACCTTATTGCTCCAAAGGAATGTGAGTTGATTCTTCTCTCATGCTGTCTCTTTTGAAGACTTCACGAAGAGTCATCTCACTCAAGGGTATTGGAAAACCCTTTTGACTGTTCCTGGTATTATTATGCATTATGACTCAGATAATTAGGATCTTGGAGGTGATGGGGATGATGACGACAATGGTGATGGTTATAATGGTGTTGGTGGTGATGCTGGCCATAGGGGTAAAGGTAGTGCTAATAGTTCAAACGAGGAAGACATGGATACTCAAAATGAACATGCCCAAGCCTCTCTCTCTCTCTCACCCAATTAGCTAACTCATTTGATAGCTTTTAGCTTGAACATCTGGCCTTTAAGGATGAAATCAACCAACACTTGAACTCCATGGCTAAGACTCAAAACAATGTTTATCCTCGTAAAAAAGGAGAAGATTGTTGAATCAAAGAGTTCACACTTTATTTTGATGAGACAAACATTGTAAAATCAAGTTATAACTTAAGGACAAATTTGTTTGTAAGTTTAATTTTGCAAAACCCATCTGAAAATCGAGTGAACTTATGTAAAAATTTTATAGCCATTCTTAATATCATTAAGTATATATTTAAATATTCCATTAAATTAGTGTTGAACTTATAATGAAGGAAAAGTTTCAATAGGGTAGCATCTAGACGCTAAGGTTTTATGTCTAAACACCACCTTGTTGTTGCATGATCAGAACAAAACTGATCTTGTATCAATGGCCTAATGATCAAACACCAAGTGATAATGTTCAGACGCTAGGCATATTAACTTTATGCCAAGAACTCTGTATGTGTAAATTATAGGTAGTATCCACAATAAGGCACAGCATCCGACCACTACATATTTTTCTCTTTGTTTTTTTCTAGGTGTGGTACAGATGTTAACTCAAGACAGTGGATCGCCAAATGGCATCGAGATGGTAAGAGTTAGAAAAGTAGCCGTTGGAGTATTAAATGCAAGAGTGATTTTTGAGGTAAAAACAATAATAGCCAGATTTATTGAAAAGCTTATAAATACTTGTGTGTTGGCAGGTGAAGACTAGTTAGTAGAGCTTATTTATTGCCATTAAACACATTTGTTCTCTTGTTAATCAAATGTCTCATCTCTAGAATTTTAATTTGCAATTTCTTGAGAGATATAATTTGAGTAGTACTCTTGTGAGCTTTGTGTTGAACTTGTAAAAGAGTACTACTCTAGTGAGTGTAATTTGCAAAGTGTTGTAAAAAGTTTTGTGCAATTAATAAAAGTAGGTGAAGACCTCAATTGGAGGTGTGTTGTGCCTATGGAGACTACAAGAAACTCTAAACCCAACGTCAAAACTGGATTTAACTTCTCTTTCCTTATCTTTTTTACTATTTCAACATTTTATTATTATTGTTCGTTATTAGTTATCATTACTTTGTATTGGAGTTCACAATTAATCTTAGAATAGATTAGGCACTGAACTCAATTCATCTCCTTCTTGAGTTTAGTCTAATTATATCGCATATGTCATAAAATAGTTCTTAGGAAAAAAAAAATTCATTCAAGGTCCCACTAGGATACATGAGTGGTGACTCACCAATTCTGCTAAATACGGATAATTTTGGTATAAAGTGATTTTTGTATAAAAATTGCACATTTTGAGTCTAAAAAATTTCATCCGCCTTGACTTCTCAATTTCCCAAAAAAAAAAAAAGAAAGAATCAGAACTTTCAATAAATAGAAGAATAAGATTCTGCGTTGTCATGTTCACTTTACAAAAATCCTTTTTTTTTTCTTGCTTTTTATTAGAGAAAAAGGTGTGTGTGTCATTAGCTAATTCGAGAAGAATTTTTTCCTCTTTTTATTAGAGAAAAAGTTGTGTGTGTCTTGACTAATTCAAGAAATAGAAGATAAGATTCTATATTGTCGTGTTCACTTCATAAAAATCCTTTTATTTTTCCTGTTTTTTATTAGAGAAAAAGGTGTGCGTGTCATTAGCTAATTCAAGAGGAATTTTTTTCCGCTTTTTATTAGATAAAAAGGTGTGCGTATCATTGGCTTATTCAAGAGGAAAATTAGCCATTCAAGGTTCACAAAAATTCACAAGTGGTGATATACCAATTTTTGCTAAAAACAGCCTATTCTAATGAACTTATAAACCATGAATGTTGAATTTCTAAGGCCATGCAATGGAAATCCTTTTTTTTTTTTTTCTTTAAGAGGACTTACATAAGACTTAAAAGTAATTTCTGTATAAAGTTGCACATATTGGGTTTCGAACAGCTCATTCGCCTCAACTTTCCGATTTCCACTAAAGATTAAAACTTCTAAGAAGTCGAATAAAATGGATCATGCATTAGCATTACCATGTTCATCCTTTGAAATCCTGGAGAACAGTCATATGTGTTATCAAGTAATTTTTGGGAAAAATTAGTCATTCAAATTCCATATAAATTCAGAAATGGTGATTTACTAATTCTTACTAAAGACGGCTGATTTTATCATGAATTCTGAGCTTCCCAGGTCACCCGGTAAAAGTTGCTTGTTCTCTTGAAGGGACACCCGAAAAGTACTTTTTGTGCAAAATTTTCTCAAAAAACCCTGCCAGCTATTATGACTTCTCAATTCCCACCAAAAATTGGGAACTTGCGAGAAACCGAAGAAATTAGATTTCGTATTGTCGTGTTCATTCTACGAAAATCATTTTTTCCGTTAGATGAGATTCATGTACATGTCATCAGATAATTCCAAAGGTAAATTAGTCATTCAATGTCTCCCAAAAATTCACGACTCTGATGATTTACCGACTTCTACCAAAAAATGGCTGGAAATGTGCCCCTATGAGTTATTAGCATCCACGACATATAATTTAAAGCATTAAATGTAAAAATTTTCAACCAGCTCTCATAAAACTTTTCCCAATAAGAGAATGATTGCGGTAGTACACTGCAAAGGCTGTTTGCTGACCTTTTGTAATATTTTAAGTTTGTGTTTTATGAACAAATTTCAACACCGATTCATGATTGGAAATAGCATATAAGATTGTTTAAAATTTATTTCGCAAAATTCAACAATTAGAACTATAACACTTAACATTGTTTATATATTCAACGATCAATTTCACCCCCTTTGGTGCATATATGGGGAAGAATGAGAAAATTAATACCGAAATATCACCCTCAGAAAGGCAGGAACGCGTCAAGACATGAAGCATGACAAATCTAAACATGAAAAGAGACACTACAGCATAATCAAGCACGAACTCCAATTTTAGCAAGGAAAAAGAAAAAAAAAATTAAGGTCTTAACCTAACACTAACCTCAAGACTAGAACTGTAACCCAGTTATATCCACCTTTCAATACGAGAATAATTCTGTCGTAATATCGCACTCAAAACTCTACAACAAAATTGACACTATCTGCACTTACATCTGGTCAATTAGAGACAGCCTTACATCACTCATCATCATGAAGAAACATCTCACTGCTGCTTTACTCATCCATCTGGAAAGGTGTTCTATGGCTACTACCTATATAATTCGACCAGCAAGGGCAAATAGCACACAACTAAACTAACTCAGTCACCCATCCACATATGGCCATTAAATGACACTTGCTAGTCATCACATCTCCGCACATCTAATAGTGTAAAAGAATAGGAGTAAAAACTAATGCAAATAGAACTCCCATTGTCCTAATATTTTAGAGAAATTGACCGAATCATCCCATTATTCTTTGAAATTCTTAAGCACACATGCCCACTGCCATATGCCACCATAAATTCAGATCAACCTTGATCCAACTAATATTGAAAATTTACCCGGGAAAAAAAGGGGGGGAAAAAGCAACAATTGCTGGCATGGAAGGCAACAAACCACAAGACCTAAGAGTGTGTGTGCGCACATGCATGCATGTAAGAGAGTGGGGAAGAGGCTCATTTGCCTGAATACAATTAATTAAAGCTAGCAGGTTATATTCAGGATTTCAGGTTGGACTGTTCTAGTACTGCATTACGAACACTAAGCTACAACACCCCCCCTTGTTCAGCTGGAAGCTGCTGACCCACACAATTAAGATGACGGTTAAATTTACACTCAGTTTCTAAGCTCTGAGTTATTGTTTTAGTTGTTGAATCTAATACCCAACTTATTCAAGGGGAAAAAAGAGACAATGCTCAGAATCTGTGACCACTAGAAAACCCATGTAGACAGCTGAATCATTATTTCCCACTATCAACTCAGAATGCAAATAACATCACTTTTTACAGCCAACAAGAGCAAGAGCTGCCTCACTTAAGAGAATGACAAACCTCTACACAGCAACTCCATCCAATAAAAACAAACAAGTCAAATCTTGTATATATTTCAATAGATGCAGACATGCAATCTGCACTCCTATTAAAATTTAAACCAGTGTCAAGGGACAATCAGTTGCCCGTTGCCATAATATAGGAGCAAAATTATGTGATGAAAGAAACAGCTCAGAACAATGCGTCTGTACGAAGAACCTGAGTCCCGGCTTCCTTCTTATTTATTTGTGTACTTATTTATTTATCCTGAGTAAATATTGTTTTTTCAATTTCATCTGGCTAGATTGTCATACCTGCCACAAGTCGGCATGGTCCTGGAGATGGGTCATCCTTCAAAAACCCTACAAAACAAGAGGAACAAAATCACACACAAAAATAAAACTCTAATGCTATAAATTTTTATAAGGGGAGTGACCAACAGTCATCACTGACAATTTGCATATTCTTCAAAATTTTGACTCAATGAACCAAGCATACCCATTTCCTTTCCTCCATACGGGTCATTCCAATTTGTGTTAAGTGTGCTAGTCAAACATGCAGTTCACGACAAAGAAATGACCTCAGCCACTCAAATGAATAGAGGAAAACTTATACACAATGTGGGTTGTTTAAAAAATACCCTCTTAACTTGTTCACATGCAATTCAGAGAGAAGCATTATGCCAGCAACGAAATGCCAGAATCACGAGTCGAATTATCTTTTATTAATAACAACATGCTGAATTATTCCGTTTAACAACAGAGTTCATTAACATTGCTGTAAAGATATCCAATACTATTATTGCCAGAGGACAAAAAGAGCATATAAGCAAGGAGAAGAGAAGAAATAGCAGAATCTCAACCCCTATTTTTTGGAGGGAAATAACGTGGCTCTGCAACAATCATCTGTGGCTTGATAAATGCTCTTAAATCCCAAAAGAAGAACAGATTACATGTAGAGCTAATGCAAATTAATTTCATGATCCTTTAAACGGCTATGTTAAGGAACAGAACTTTCTTTCAAAGCCAGTTGAAGCATCTCTTCAGAAGTCTAGATGCACCTGATAAAATGTAAGGGGCACAAATCTTATCCAGCTTGCCTTATCTTGCAGAAAAATAAGAATGCATGGTTCTAGAATGTGCTGAGAAAAAGAAAATATTCTATCTATATCCAAATCTAAAGAATATGTGGCAAATAAGATGAAACAGGCCCTGAGTATAAAGAATATCCAACAGATTGGGTGACATAAAAATCTACATGCCAGAGACATTGGAATGCAGCACTTTACTTACTGGTTACAAATCATACAAGCCTGTGACCAGATATTCTCACAATGCTTCACTCACTGTGTTTCCTGTAGAAGATGTTGAAGAATATTCTCCAGCCAATAGCAATTTAGCAAAGTATGAAAGTCCTATTTGAAAGCTGCACTATCTTGGAAGTACACAACAATATTACAGGAGCTTGAGAAAAGAACCATTCGAGCTATTCAAAATGCAAAATTTTATGAGTGGCTGAATCCTCAAATATGCTATTATACACTTGACAAGAGATACATAGCAAACTAGCAACAAATTATGAAGGGCCATTCAGTGAAGTCTATGAAAAGAACATATAATTTAACTAGGTTAAGTGCCATTATTGTTTGGCAAAGAAACATACAACAATCTTGTGCCATTATTATTTGACATATAACTTAACTCGGTTAAGTGCCATTATTATTTGGCAAAGAAACATAATACAACAATCTTGTGACAATGGCCAAATTGGGGGGGAAAAAGGCCGCAGATGTTCTCTTCAGCCACTAAACTGCAGATATGTGATAAAGAACGAGGTTGCTGGACTAAATGAGTGCACTTATATTAACATATGATGCAAAATATTTTAGATAGGAAACCTTAAATTTAGTCTCTCACCCGCCTTGAAACATCAGAACACAATTAAATAAAAGGAAGAAAATCATGTAGATCTCCATTTCTAATTAGCATGAAACATAATTACAGACTGAGTAATCCCAAAATCCCAGCATCCCTTGTCAAATTATAATTGATCTTTTAAAAATATCATCAAAATTATAATCAGGACTGTGCACATGCCACCAGGATGTTTTAAACTTACAACTTCCACTTGACTGGCACAGACACATTTGTATCACATCAGACATGAAATGCTGCCATGAGCGAATTGACATGATGGAAGACATTTGCACTGGTGAGTTGGCGAGTTGATTAGAAGCAATGAGTAGATAACAACTAGAGCTTTTGCATACATCAACTCCTCATAAGGTTCCTATCATACTCCCTACTCCTATATTGGAATGTGGATCCAATAAATTGCATTTGGACTGTGCTGGAGTGACCAATCAAAATGCCAATGGTACAGAAAAAATTTTGGTAGCTCATGAGACTGTTCGGCCATAGCATATAGAGGCTACATAGAGATTCTTAGCCCATTTTTCCTGCAAAAGAAAAAAGAAATTAAGAAACTCATCCAAAAAGGATATTGATCTCAAAAGCTGAACAAAACACTCACCTTAATATGTGTACTAGGAAATCCAGAAGTACGTAGAGTCTCTTGAGTTTCATCTGCTGGTTTTCTTCGAGGAATACTCAAAACAAAAGCAGCTTGGTCATAAGTCGCTGCAGTTGATGTAATCCGGTAGCCAGCCTCCCACCTACGATGAATGCCTTCACTAGGATAAAGAAAATCCAACTCCACAACCTGGAGTTAGGAATCAGTATAAAGTCTAAAAAATAATGCCAGAAACAAACTCAAACAAGAACCAAGGCCAAACTTAGAGTAGACCTGGGAGGAGAATCCTGCGCCACGAGACATAACAACAGCCCATCTACTTCCAGCTGTCGCCATTGATGTAACAAAAAACCCCTCCCTCCATTTCTTGTTGATCCACTTGTAGGGAAATGAATCGCTGACTTTGTAGGACTGCTGCAAATACTGTGTCCCTAGATTTCATTCAAGAGAATTACAAAATCAGTGGAAAGTACATCATATCACCAGAAAGGTATAAAAATTTTCCATAACCAGTTTCACTAACCCTTTGACATCACAACTAATGAGCTTCCATCATTAGCTCCCGCAACAGCACTAATGTAATAATTCTTCTCCCACTGCTCCATAATCCATTCCTTCAGTAAAACAATGAAACAAATATGATTATTACTACATCAGAAAATATATGCAACACCAACCTAATTGCCTACATTGTTCTGAAGTCACATGATGCAAAATCATATAAAAATATTCACGGACCATTAGTACGCAGTGAATAGATGAGCAAGCCATAAATGAAGCATAACTGACCTTGAATAGAAAGTAAGGGGAGAGTGAATGAACTTGAGCAGAGAAGCCAGTGCCAGCATCCATAATCAAGGCCCACAAGTTTGAGCAAGAAGCCACACTGCTAATGAATAAACCATCATCGTTTCCTACCTCGATGTGATGGGAAAGCCGTGCATCTGCAACATTATAGTGATATCTGCAATGACACAGGTGTTCATGCTGAGAAATGAATCCCTATAATCCAAAGGCTCAATATAAACTTCAATGACGCAAAAAAAAGAACTTCACCTCTGCTTCATGGGACGCCGAGCATTGTAAACACTAATCCATTGTGTCGCTGGCATTCCTACTCGAACTTTTTTCTTCGGCTGTTCATCAACATCTTCTTCTATAGTCAACCGTCCCCTCTTATGTCCAACCTGACATATAAGCTGCAAAATGCAAGGAGATAATTGAAATTTTTACATAAGGAACCTCACCCGATGGTTTGAAGAGATCTCCTTGTGGTGATATATGATTTACCTTCTGTGCACCTTCAGTGTTAATTGGCCTAATAGCTGGATTCGGTCCAACAATACCATCAAAGAGAGATATATATTTGGCATAGTTGGGCTCTTCATCAAATTTCAAGTTCACAACATACTCTACAAATTGCCGAAAAGGCTGAGGGCAAAAGTTACACAAAATTTCTGGAGAAGTAGCCATTTTCCTTTTGCAGACAAGGAATCCCTTATTCTCTCCCTGGAGAAATTCATTGTCAGGCAATATGTCCCAAGTGTAACATTCAAAATTCAACTCAGCAGCAAACAAACCTGATATCCTTGCCAAGGTAGACGCCCACGGAGAAGAAATATGAGAGTATATGCAAGAGATTCCAGATCATCTCTCCGACTACCTGTTCTGCCAAGATGTGCATGCACACTGGCATACCGAACCGTTCCCCTACAGTATACCATTATCAATTACCAACTGCCCATGGCATTACATCAAGGATCTATAGCAGATAAAACACTTATAAAGAATAGCATATATATAGGTATTCATCTCACCTAAAAACATCTGGGCGCTGATCATATTCAACATGAAGACCACTTGAATTCTCTCTCCATTTTGTTGCTGCATGCCAAGAATGGACAAAATAAGAACACAGCAACCTTTCCATATAACACAGTATCTCAACTCATGCAAGCCTACTATATTGCACACCTAAACCAAGGTCAACTAGGAACAGCTTCTTTTCTTCAGGTGTTCCAGGAGGACCAAGCAAAAAATTCTCTGGTTTCACATCTCCATGTACATATCTGCAAAAAGATTATACATAAGAAAACCCAATTCTTTAGCACAGTTAGTGTGATAGCATCATGAAGAACCAAACTATGACAGGTAGCATGACTCAAATGTATGTGATAACATAAACATTGTGTAGGTATACAAGTGGAAAGTTGAGGAATGGAAGCATTTTGTGATCATTCTTGAACAATTAGTTTATACAAGAGATGACAGGGATAACAACCCATCCACATCTATTAAGGGCATCTTCTCTTAAGATGAAAAAATTAAGATATTTCCTGTTCTATGTAAAAGCATCCAAGAATAAGCATTATTCTAAGAATATTCAGAGCAAAAGCGAAAAAAATTGAAAGATGGTCACTGTAATTTGTTCAGAAACATTGAAAAAATCACTGTATGAAGCAATCATCTTATGCCAGGATAATACCCCAAATTGTTCATCAAGGAGTAATCTAAGAAAGAACCTTCCTATATGGTTCTTGAGGGAAGAGTATAAAAAACTAGGTTGACAGCCAAATAAGAACCCTCTTTTTCCCCAATTACTATATATGTGTTATTCCCCCCTCCACCATTTTTTTTATGTCCATGCCAAGACATCCCCATCTTTCACTTTAAGAGTGTCTGCAAATTAGCTTTCTCAATTTAAAGTATCCATCTATCTCACACAATTCCAAAAATGCATCAGGTTCTAAAGACCAAAATATTTTATCTCTTCAAGATTTGGTTTGCTTATACCTGAAAAAGAGAATTTGATTTGGTTTTGTGGGATGGGGATTCAATCCTTACTTTCTTAAACCGGGTTGATTTTCAGTAATTAAAATTACCAGAATCAACTTCCTGAGGACAACTACTATTTGCTACTCCAGAGGCAACAACTTGACATCGCAACAAATCCTGTTGTGGATGGGAGGAAGTCTCTCATAGGCAGGAATTCCTCTAAACCAGGACATTTCAACTTTAAAAACTCGGAAAAAGTTAGGATATTTGATCCATATTGATGGGAAGGTTTGAATTGAAGGATTTTAATAAGACAACAGTCAACCAGCAGAGATTTATCTTGAGATAGTTCAATTGAGAATATGGGTTCTTTTTGGTGATTGAAGGAAAGTGCAGATGCTCCACTTTATGGATCACCATGTATACAATTCATGTAAGTTAAGAATATAACTGAGCGAAATGAATCAGATAAAAAGTATGGTAGAATCGTACAACTAAATTACTCAATATACCAAATCACTATAGAAACATCTAGGTTACCATCATGGAAAGAATAAAATCTACTCACACCATATTAACAAATGCACAACATAAGAAAGGAACTGAAGAGATTACCCTCTCGACTGCAGCTTTTCTAGTATAGAGATAGCTTCAATTGCAATACAGGCAACCATTTCAATTGACATGCTGTTGCAAAGCAAATGATAAGGACCTTGACAGGAAAAATACACACTGGCTGCTAATTTGATATAATATAGAGCAATTTACCTGTGCGAGTTGTTATTCCAAACATCCCATAAGCTAGGACCAAGCATATCCATAACCTATGAGCATCATGAACATAACTTAGCAAGTATGTCCTATAAGGCAAATAATGAGCCGAATGATACTTCATTTATGGCCGATAAACATACCATGACATAATAGTCACCTTGCAAACCCTTGTAATGTACTCTTGGGACTCCATGGCTTCCTCCCAAAGCACTGTATATTGCAGGAAAGCAAATGCAATGCCACAAAATGGATTCAAAAGTGCTAAATTATTATTGTTGAAGAAATTACATAAACAAGAAGCACATCTGCTCTTACTTGTAAACTTGCCATTCATAGGGTGGTCCATAATTACATCCTTTGCTGCTTCTGTGCTCGAACTTTATTGCCACCTGATTACAAAACAAACAGCACAAATCCACTCATCTATTATAGAATGTAAACTTACTCAAGATAAATCAATACAGAACTAATAGTTTCATGCCTCAACAGCGCCAGGGCCTGTCCTTTCATTTGAACTTGCTGCACCAAGGCGGCGACCCACATAGACTTGCCCAAATCCTCCTTTTCCAAGTTTCCTATCTATTATATAAATAGGGGAAGTACCGATTTGAACCTATTAAAGAGATAAACCCAAGAAAAATCCTAAAATATCATTACAAATAAGGAAATTCTCAAACATATTGTTTCAAGAACAACTTGCGTTACCAATAACATAATAAATTTCCAAAAGATCAGATTTAGATGCAAAAGAACATGAACAAGCAAAAATGTACAATTTAACAACTTATCCATATGGCTTTATATAACTGGAAAAGAGACAGAAAGCAATGACAGCATACACAGACATCAGTCTTTGAAGCCGAACAAAAAAATTTTGTTTGAGTATACCATGTCCTACGATATGAGACAGCTGCGGAGTTTAGTGTTAAAATAAATATATAAAACCATGACTATGACTACATTAGCTGTGGCTCATCTAAATTCAATACGGTACTACAAGCAAAAGTCCGAGTTAAAATCCCCGCATCGCCAATTGGTTCTTGTTAGTGATTGATTGGTGACGACCGAGGTTGAGAATGGCAACATATTTATATAACCTACCAAATATGACAAGGATGGTATCTGAGTGGGTCTGCAAGTTCTACATCCTACAGGAATTAGCATGACCGGAGGAGATGTGTGTGTGTGTGTGTGTGTGTGTGTGTGTGTGTGTATAACACAAAAACATTTTCTGTACCTAAAAACATAAATATAGCCCAAATTACCACTATCATCTACTGTCACACCTCTATCACTAAACAGCACACTAAGCCCAACTGCAGCGTTCCATTACAATGTCATATTTAAATACGAAGTAGGAACAACTAATATTAAACTTAGAGAACACTTGAAATGGAAATATGATGCAATGATGCCAATTGGTGGGTCTAAATTATTGCCTCCTGCAGATTTCACTCAAAACTCAATCCAGCAGCCAAAGATTGGAACTTCAAATAGACTAGTTACATATAAATATTAACACACAACCACACATAACCAAAAACAAGAATTACCAAAATTCAAATCAAGAACCTCAACAAGTACTCCCAACTCATTTGAAATCAAAAGAAAATAAATTAAAAAAATAAAAATAAAAATCAGATTATATAGAGTAAAAGAAATAAAAAGGAAAGGGAAAGTACATACTCTCTCCGGTATCGGAGGTGTGGTTGCTTCATCATCACCGCCATGAGCATTATCACGGCTCCGTCCACCGCTATCCTGCTCAATCATCGCCGTCAATTACTTTCTCCGCAACTCAATCGAAACGTCTGGCTCAGTTCGGTGGTTCTCGGTTTTCGCTAAGTTTGTGAAATTAAGGTTATCCGTTTGCTGATCAGGCTTCTTCTGTTTGGGGGACTTCAGGAAACGTAAGTTAATTCTCGTGCTCTGTCGTCCATGAAAAAAGGAAGGTTCTTGAAGGTTCTGATGATATGTTGATTGTAAAGGAAGAGCCGGTTGCGATAAAAAGATAAAAGGAAAAGAATGGATGAAAAAGTCGCGGGTGATGGCGTTTAGACAATTATTAAGATGCTTAACAAATTTTAAACTTGGGTGATATTACTATTTACAATTAGGAATAGGAAATAAGCTAGCTAGGTAACTACCATCTCCTCAACAATATTCAAATTTCGACCTCTTTTTTTTTTTTTTTAATTACAAGGGGAAAAAAAAAAACCAAAACAGCGCAGAATAGGATTCAAGTTTACCCATCTAGAAAAATAAATAATTAATATATAAAGTTAAAATTTAAATTACAATCATTAAAAAAATATAAAAGGATTGTTATTTAAAAATTTGTAGAGCAATTATTAAAGGATAGAAAACATCTATTGTTCTTGAGAAAAAAATTATAAAAATACAAAATTACTATCATTATATTACATATTGAAGATGCAATACAAAGACTTACGCAAGTATCGCATTTCTAACATGCGATACAATAATATACTTTGGCAAATTTTTGAAAATAAGTGTATAAGTATAAATGTGTACATATTATATGTGTATCGCATGGTAACATGCGACATAACGATAGTAATTATGCAATTATTTTTATTCAAGTTGTATTTATATAATATTTTTTAAAAATGATGGTTAAACATCAAATAATTTCCACATTAAAGATTTTAAAAAGATGACTTAAGTGTACTTTCAATGGCTTTATTCTTATATGAGTTTTAGATTAATGAAGGTTCATGAATTACATGTAGGTTAATTAGAGATCTTTGTAGCAAATCTTGGTTTAAGAAATCAAGAATCGAGTCAATTTATGGCGAGGCAAGCTAGCTCATGAGCTATAAAACAATCACATAGTGGATTTGGATCCAAATCCAAATTGTCTTGCTACTTTTTTTTTTTTAATTTACAACTAAGTTAAGAAGTAAAATATTTACAGCTCGTTCACTTCGTTGTATAGAATAATAGGGGAATGAAATTCCAATTAAAAGGGAATGTAATAGGGTTGCAATGATTATTACTATATTCACTTGGTATAAAAAGTAAAACAAGTAATTATTGAAGTAAAAAGTAAAATATTTATAATGCACATGTATTTATTACAGAAAGAAAATAATCATATAGGTGATATTTTCAATACATGGGTATTTATGATAAATTTGAAAAATAAAACATTGAATGATAATTCATCGGAGTAGGGACATGGATTGTTATATCATTTTATCTAATAGTAATTCATTATAAACATTCCCTTCAAATGAATACCTTAACAGAAGCTTTAGGTCAAATAATGAGTGAATGAATAGCTAGTCATGTTAAGTGAACTTATTAACTTGAAATAAAAAAATTAAACTAAAATTGAAAATTAGGCTTAAAAATATTATAATCTTTAACCTATTCTAATAAGGAATTATTAAAAATATACATTTATTTATATCAAGGACATCACATTTTAGTTGAAGTATTAGTTATGTGAAACTAGAATACATTTTAAAATAAGTTATAAAAAAAAAAAAAAAGAGTCTCATATTGTTTTAAATGAGATGAGAAGCTCCATATAAAGGAACTAGACATTTTTTTTTTAGTTGTATTTAATTTTTCTATTGTGACCAACAACACATTGAATACTATAGATAAATAATAAATAATTTTTATTCGCATAAAAAATAGTCTAAGTATTAAATTTCATTTTTTTATATTTTTGCATACCATTTTACTTTATATTTGTTAATTTTTTAATTATAATTTTATTTTTTAAATTACAAATTAACTTAGTGAGTCCATAATTTGTAGCCAACAAACTTGCCTAAAATCGAGGATACTCCAAGTCCCTATCGGTTTATACCTAGGAGCTGGGTCCAAGTCTAAGACCTGCTTTGGTTGGAGTAATTCATGTATATGACCAACCCTGTGGACATTTTTAGAGATAATTATATGGCTCAATGTGAATTTCTTATTTTGTAGTAGATTTCTGGCCCGTTCAAAGATTTTGTTTTTTCTCATCATATTTTTATTATTTAAAACAGTTAGAATTTTTAAAACATATTTTAAAAAATTTTAATATATAATCAATAATACATTAATGTCAAATTAATTAAATATACATATCATGACTCTACACTCACAAATTGTTATTTAATAGTTTCTTTTTTAATTTTATCATAAATATTTCTTGAAAATATCACTTATATAGTTATCTTTTCTCTATAATAAAAACACAAAGGCGTTATAAATATCTTACACTTTACTCCAACAATTACTTATTTTATATTTTACTTTAACTGAACATCGTAATAATCATTACAACCCTATTATAGTCTCGTTGAGTTGGAATCCAATTTCTCTCCTTATTACATAAGCAACGGAAAGGAGCCACAAATGAACATTACAATGGTCATTACAACTCTATTAAATTCATGTTGAACGAGCTATTAAAGTTTCTATGAAAGATCCACATAATTTATCTTAAAATCTTTTCCTTAAAAGTCATTTGAAAAACATACCTTTATACAAACTAAATTACAACTAGATAAACTTTAATATTCATTGCATTTGAACTCAAATAAAGGTAAGGTGTGCTAAAATAAATGTGAAGTCTCAAATATAATTTGAACAAAAATTTATTTAGGATTTCTGTCACGGCCCTAAAAGGGGTCTAGAAGGATAAACCTATAGTAATCATATCAAGTATGAACCAAGATATGATAACCGTTTTGTAAGTGAGAGAATTGCAAAAATCTGCTTAAGATATACTATACGAGTTTTAATTCATGAAAACAATTGTATAGCTAAGGAAATACGGATTTCCATAGTCCATCAGAACTGCAGAGAATCGGTATCCCCCACCAAATAATGAAATAGAATAGATCATATACAAATTACAAAAATTCAACTATTATAAAACTAATCTAATACATTCTAAGTCTAACTCATATATATTGCAAAATCACTATCTTAGCTACTAAACATATAAAAAACTTTCTAATGCCTATCTTCATATCTTCAAGGACTTCACACTTTCTTAGCCTTTTCCTGGCCTGAGATATACCTGCACAAAACTATGAGGGTGTGAGCTCAATCATAACTCAGTGAATAATTGTAAACCCTAGTTTTCTTAAGTAAACCTGAGTTCAACTTCAGGAAAGATTTAAAACCAAAAACCGAAATCCGAAAGGAATATCTTTGGACCAATCGGATCTAGGAATCCTAAGTCCGGCGATATCAAGAAGGAAACCCCGAAGGAATAAAAATGAGCTAACTCCGAAATAAGACTTTAAATCGAAAAGTCAATCGGAAACCCTAAGTCAACAAAATCTCAGAAAACCCCAACGATTTAGATCTGACAATCTCGGGTACTCAAACTAAGGAGTTGAAATATGAGTGAGAAGTTTAGATTGGCTCATCTTAATATTAGAATGCTAAACAATATCCGATTAGTGAATTTTCAACCTATTTCGAGCTCGATCGGATACAAGTCTCGAAAAGCGTGTCACGGGGCTCGAGATATTAAATATATGAAATTAGTATCGTTAGATTCGTAATTTCATAATATTTCTAAATATTTTAGTTATAAAAATTTCTAGGTTATAAAAGTCACAGTTATAACCTTTTATCGTATTTTCATTACTATCGATAAATTAAGTGTCTAATCAACTTTTGTTTTCTTTTACACTATTCATCAAGTATAACCACACATACCCTTTTCTTATATCCTTACAACTTATTCTTACAATTTTACATCATTTCCCTACAAATTTACTTTTTCAATAAATTTTGTACACAAACTACTCATTAAGTTTGAAAGTTATTACACAAAATAAATTAAAACACTCTTCTTTCTCTCTCACACCTAAATCGGTTCATACCTCCCCATTCACTCTCTTTGATTTGATTTTTCTCCCAATAAATTATTCATACAAACCCTAATTACTTTTTCTATATAAACTCTTTCTCATCTTTCACTTTTCACTTTTCCTCATTACTTAAAAACCCCACTTTTGGAAGTTACTTTCTCTCCTTCTCTTTTCCCTCCTTGCTCCCACACACACACACAAAATTTTTTTTCACTTCAAGTTCCTTCATCAAAACATTAAATAGGTAATAGGTTTTAACCCTACCGCTTTAGAAACATGTAATGACAAGTTTATACATGTGTGGATCCACCAAGATCCCCATGAGCTTTATGCTAGGGATGTGGAAAATGCTAGAACATAATATTCTTGTCATCACAATGGGTAGATCTTGTTATTGGAGTTGAAATATTATCATTTTGCTATATCATTTGCTATCTATTATTTTTATGGAAACTTTGAGCTTATAATTTCATTTCTATTCTCATCTACATATTTTTCATGATGCATTTACATTCATGACATGACTGGTATAGTAGATCTACTTGTTTAGAGTAATTAAAACAAAATAGCTATTTGTTTTACCTGCATGAAAGATTTGCTACATGTTTTTCTTAAGGAAAATATTGATCAAAACTCAAGATCCATTTTGTTTCTATGAAAAAGTTATTTTTAAAATTCGGATCTTGAAGAAAACCCATTTAGAAAACATATTTTCCAACTTCAAAATGAAGGTTTTACATGTAAAATGAACGGTTTAGGTAATGAGTATCATAAAAGTAGTGATTTTTATAAGTTGTTCATGGTTTTACTAAGAGAAATTTTCAAAACAAGGAAATGATTTCAAAGGTCAAGTTAGATATATGATTCAACTCCAATAAAAATGTAGAAATTCGTATCTAGGGTGAAATGTTAAGAAAACACTTCTTTTCCAACCACAAAACAAGAGTTTTATTAAAGAAATGAAAGCCTTAGGGAGTAAGTTTGATTATGACTTAATTTTAGAAAGAATAAATTAGTTTTTCACAAGAAACGATCTCAAAAACAATTTTCCAAATTCAGATCTAAAAATGATCCCTATTTAAACACCTATTTCCAAATATCAAAATGAGTATTTTAATGAAAAAATAGAAGTTTTAGGAAATAGATGTAATAAAGACATGATTTTTATAAAAATAAATATGTCTTATCAAGGTAGAAACTTAAAACAAAGGAAAGATTTCTCAACCAAGATCAAACAATAATCTCATTTTCAAAAACCATGGAAAATTTGTCCAAAGGCAAAACCCACACTTAAACATCTATTTTCAACCTTTACATGAAGAAATTGGATGAGATAATGAAGGCATTGGATATATAGGTCACCAAGGCTTTATCATAGTAACAATATGTATGATTTTTAAAGATATAAAGCTAGTTTTCTCAAACAAGCATTCATAACATTATTTCAAAGTAAAAGTTTTTCAAGAATCCTTTTCAACCAAAAATCTTTAAGGAAATACACATAAATAGCTCATATCATATCATGCATGATAATAACATGTAGATATTACATGTACATATGATTTACTTAATAGAAATAATGCAAATTTCACAAAACAATTTTGGAATCACAACTTTTAGTTACTGATCAGATATGATCCGAATATTCCGAGACCTAAACGTTTTCAAAATTTATTAATAACATCACAAATAGATATATCTTTCGAAGTAGATAGAATCGATAGTTTATTTGCGAAATTCTTAGTTAAAATGATCAAGTTATGACCGTTTTAAATTGGAATTTCCAATTACTACGGAAATTACGAATTCAAAGAGTTTTATTTGAAAATTTTGGAGTTAGTTATGGTATGAAATACTCATAAGGGTATTTCTTTCGTTTAGGTGATTTTGGATTCGGGGCAAAATTTTTGCTTCTAAATTGCTACCATTAGAGACCGGAGACCATGACCGAGTGAGTTCACTATCTTTAAATTTTATGCTTATGCTTGTGCTTGTGCTTGTGCTTGTACTTGTAATATTAGTTGCATTAGAATTAGGGCAAGATAAAATGGATTGTATGAACATGATTTCTATATGGGTGAATTGATGATAAGAATATCGAAATGAGCTTGTTGTAATTATTTGTATGACTTAGTATAGAATTGGTATGTCTGTAATCTCTATGATCACCTATAAATTGTTAAAGTAATATGCCATGATCCTCTAATCAAATTGGCCATGCATATCATATGTGAGTCACATTGCATAGGTTATTATACCTTTGTGGGAAGAAGGCATAATAGCTGGGCAACGAGGGGCCTGTAAACTCGAATATTAGCGTAATGGCCGGAAATTAAATGTTGGCATGTGGGCCGGAATTGAGGATGTGTGTGGGTGGGCACCTGTATCAACCACAGTATAAATTAAAAATAAGTGTGGGTGGGTACCTGTATCAACCATAATAAAAAGTGAAAAAAATCGAAATTGTTGGTCGTATAGGCTTAAAACACCTAACCCTGAATAGAGGGCGTAAATCTAGTAAACATAAGGCTTCCGAATGGTCTTATATATTTTATGCTCATGTATTTGTGCATTCATATGATTGTTAATATAACTTGTCTGTTATATTTTACTATTGAGCAATTAATTTTGGAAGTGGAACTCACTAAGCTAACATAGCTTACCCCCCTCCCCAACGGTTTCGTTCTAACGCAGTTCCCCTACTTATGGCTGCGTCTCCGGACCTGGCCAAATCAGGTAATGAGAGACTAGGAGTTATTTCCCTAGAAGTTCACATTTGGTTTGTATAGTTTTCAATAGTAAACTTAGAATGATCAATTGTTACCAAAAAGGATAATACTTAATCTTATGTGTAGCAGGGGAATGCCCTTTAATGCTTTGTAACTGATCCTGAGATATCTGTGGATTATATTTTTATGCTTATCCTATCAACTTGAGCTATCTTTCTCCAATTGTTTATGTATTCTATTGTCGTGAGGGAACGCCTTGCATACTAACACAAGACTTCTGAATGAGTGGGGTAGTGATTCTTAACTCTTGATTAGCATGCGTCGGACTATTACATCTAGGGTACTCTTTGGGTCGTGACAATAACAATGACCAAATCACACATCAAACAAGTTTTGTTTACAATCATGTGCAATGCGACCCTAAACCATATGAATTGCATAGTTTGGATGAACGAAATCTAAACCAATAGAGATTTACGCCCTTTCTTGGGTGTTGAAGGACTAACTTAAGTCATTCATGCCCAGTAGAACTATGAACTAAGAAAATGGGTACTTTCTCAATTCAAAGCATTCAGCTTATAACTTTCTCGGCACAAAACCATTTCATATGACGAATGTAACCTCTAACTATCCTTTAGAAATGACAATGGAAATACATTCCTTAGTTTTTTAGGAAAGTAGTTTATTTTTGTATTTATGATTTTGAATTTATGATTCTGGTTAAAGTATTCATTTATTGTGGTCAAATTGTTAATTTATTTTGTTTTCCTTTTTACAGGAAGATTTTCCTCTTAATTAGGTTTCCTTTTTTGTTTCTTTTCTTTATACAACTAGGGTCATATGTGTATATACATATGTACCTTATAATTCATAAGATATGAGAAAAATATAGAAATTCATTTCATTCTCAAATATTTCTACATGGTCTCAGAGCTTGTAATTCTCTAAAGATCTACAACATTCTCATGACAAAAATATGACATGTTCTCCAGCCAAACTTCTGATGTTACCTTCATTCCAAACAATAACAGCAACTCCAATAGTCAACAGAAGCAAGGACGCCCTTGGTGTGATCAATACAGAAAGCCAGGACATCTTAAAGAAACATTTGGAAAATTCACAATAAACTAGTAAATTGGAAGCCAACCTATTCTCATGATGCTACAGAATCTAGTCTGTGCACTAAGGAACAACTTAAGGTTCTCCAACAACTCTTCTCAAAAGCAAGTTCTAACTCGGGAACAAATATGTTAGCACAAAAAGGTAAACACTTAAATGCCCTGACAGTAGATAAAGGACAGATAAGACCATAGATTATTGATTCTAGGGCATCATATCATATGTTAGGAGATGTTAACATTTTTTCCGAGTATAGGCCATGTGATCAAAACTTAATTGGTCGTATAGCAAATGGATCTTTGTCTAAGGTGGTAGGAATTGGCTCAGTTTTGGTTACAAAGGACCTTATTTTAAAATCTGTGCTTCATGTCCCTAATTTAGATTGCAATTTACTGTCAATAAGTAAATTGACTCGAGACAATAATTGTATTGGTAAATTCTATCACAACTCGTGTGAATTTTAGGTATTGGATTCAAGGAAGATCAGTGGCAGTGCTAAAGAGGACTCTGGACTCTATATTCTAAAGGGTGCTACTCTTCCAACAGGTCAAAACCAAAATGCAAGTTGTATTTCCTTTCATAGTAAGCCTAGTTCAAGTGTTAATAAAGATGGTGAAATAATGTGATGGCACTATCGTCTTGGTTATTCAAATTTTTTGTACCTTGAAAAGTTATTTCCTTCCTTGTTCAATAATAAAATTTCAAAACCTTTGAATTGTGAAATATGTCAACTTACCAAACACACTCGAACTTCCTTTCCCAGGTTATCATACACACCTTCACATCCATTTTCCATGATCCATAGTGATGTTTGGGGTCTATGTAGGATAAAGAATATAATAGGGGCTAGGTGGTTTGCATCTTTTGTAGATGATCACACAAGAGTTACCTGGACTAACCTATTGACAAAAAAATCAGAGGTAAGCCAAATCTTCCAAAATTTCCATATAATGATACAAACCTAATTTTAGAAAAAAATCTAGGTCCTCAAAACTAACAATGCTAAAATTATTTCAAATCTACCCTACCTACTTATTAAAAGAGGGTATTGTTCACTTAAGCTCTTGTGTTGATACACCCCAACAAAACGCGATTGCAGAAAGGAAAAATAGACACCTACTAGAGGTTGCACGTTGTCTTATGTTTGCAACTCATGTGCCAAAACATTTTTAAGGCGAAGTTGTCCTTGCAGCCACATATCTCATCAATAAAATGCCTTCTAGAATCTTAAACTTCCAAACACCTTTCCAAGTCCTAAAAAAAACCTTCCCAAACACTAAAATCATTTCCTCATTACCTATTAGGATATTTAAGTGCTCAATTTTTGTTCACATTCATGCCCAACACCGTAGCAAATTAGATCCGAAATCCATAAAATGTATCTTTTTAGGGTACTCTTCACATCAATAAGGGTATAAAATGCTACTCACCACTCACAAGGAAGATGTACAATTCCATGGATGTAACATTCTTCGAACATCAATCATTTTATCATAAATCCGATATTCAGGGGAAGAATGTAAGAGAACATCAAATTTGGAACTTTGTTGATCCTTTGGACAATAATGAGTTGAACCTTAACCCTATTGTGGCATTGCAAGCTTCTTCTCAATTTGAAACTACTGATAATGGCAATTCCTAAAATCAAAGCGAATCATCACTTCACCAAAATTCACAACCCGAATCCTCTTCTCACTAAAATTCAACTTCTAAAAGTCAACAAATACCTCACATATCAAAACCAATCTTCAATATGAAAATCATGAAAACAACATCCAAAATCCCATTCAAAGTATGTTTCCACAGCTTGCAAGCAAGGATCTGAATATAGAGCACTCAATTCCTCTTCAGTCCAGTCCGGAGTTTGAACCGAATTCAATTTCTTCACAAATTTACCTAGGTAATAATTCTTCTAACCATAGTCCCATTGGTCCTATGATTGATGATCTAGATCTCCCAACTGCATACCGAAAAGGAGTCGGAAGCTACACTCAGCATCCAATCTCCAAATTTGTGTCATATGAAAGACTATCAAAGTCCTATCAGGCTTTTATCTCCACCCTTGACAGCATGCAGATCCCACATTCCATTCAGGAAGCACTTAAACATCCAGATTGGAGAAAGGCTGTGAATGAAGAAAACAATGCCTTTAGAAAAGAATAACACTTAAATAATCTCAGACCTTCCTCATGGAAAGAAACCAGTAGGCTGCAAGTGGATTTTTACAGTTAAACATAAAGCTAATGAGAGCATTAAGAGATTTAAGGCTCGCTTGGTTGCAAAAGGGTTTACTTAGTCTTATGGGATAGACTACTAAAAGACTTTTGTTCTAATGGCTAAACTCAACACAATTTGAGTACTTCTTTCTCTAGCAGTAAACCAAGACTGGTCTCTACACTAATTGGATGTGAAAAATGCATTTCTAAACGGTGACTTAGACAAAAAACCTCCAGGACTAGGCAAACTATTTGATAGCAATAAGGTGTGCAAACTTCAAAAATCTCTATATGGCCTAAAATAATCCCCTCATGCCTGGTTTAGTAAATTTACAAAGTCTTTAATAGTACTGGATACACTTAGTGCCAATCAAATCATACATTATTTGTGAAGTTTTCCCAAGACAAGAAAATTGCCATTCTAATTGTTTATGTTGATGACATCATTTTGACTAGAGATTATGATGAATAATTATTGAATTTAAAGAAGTATTTGGCTAGGGAATTTAAAATCAAGGACCTTGGTTATTTGAAATATTTTCTTGGAATGGAAGTGGCTAGGTTAAAGCAAGGATTATTTATCTCTAAAAGGAAATACATTCTAGATCTTCTAAAAGAGATAGACATGCTTGGGTGTAAACCTGCTGACACGCCCATGGATCCAACTAAGAAGATAGGGACAAAAGAAGGAAATGATCTAGTCGACAAGGGGAGATATCAAAGACTTGTTGGTCACCTAATTTATTATAACGCCCTAACCTGTTGGAAATTGCAACCCATCACGTGCCCTCTCTTTTTAGGACATGGAAAGGCCATAATAATCTAATCCATAATATAAAAACATATAATATAATCTCCATAAACTCTCTCAGAGGGTACATCAGAAGGTTTAAAACTTGTATACATATAAATAAAAATCCATCAAAAGATCCTGATTCTACATAATAAAGTTGGCATAAACCTAGACAAACCAAATTCAAGATAATTCTAACTCCACTTATTATATAAAAATCCTTTAGATCCTTAAAAGATATTCAAAAACATAAAAAAAAATCCAAGGTCTTTCAGAAAATATAAAATCTTTAACATTATTCCAAATTCTGCAAAAGATCCAAAATTCTTTTCTCCTAAACCTGTATCTAAATCTATTCCTCAACAGGATAGTCTGGATCACTATTGTCATCCTCTTGATCTATGAATAGATCATATTCAGATATATCATATACTATGTCATCTTCACCTATACCTGAAAAATGAAAGGAATGAGTGGAACGTCCAGTATGCCAAACCACAAAATAAATGCATATGCACACGCAACATATATATCAAATGCAACTTATTCTAATGCAACCAATCAGATTATTATCTTTACTAAGCCAGCCAAACAATGCAATTCAGAACTATGAATCCTAGTCCCAAACTTGGAGTAACTTATACCACTGAAAATCAACCAACTTTTGAAAATAGGTAATTATATATATATATATATATATTGGTGAATGGGTAGTCCCTAAACACCCGCGACCATACTATCAAATCACCTAAATCTATCAGAATTATCTCCAAGTACAACTCCACTAGAGACAAAGACACACAAGCATTACAAGGTGCCACACCAGTATCACTGTCTGCCAGGTCTTTACAAGTCATAGCCAAACACATCTAGTAAACAAATTAATTAAGCCGAATAGATTTAGATTAATTATTAATCTTTTCCTACAACAAAACAAATAGAATACTAAACCTGCAAGCACATACAACAAACAAGGAATTGTCGTACCTTCTTAATTTTAGGAACAAATCTCCAAAACTGTAATCTCCTTTAACAACAACCCATAATCTCTAACTCTCCTGATAATATAATATGAACATAAATAATTAAAAACTTTAACATGAAACCAAAATCTAACATGTCCAATTTCTCCAAAACCCTAACTTTTTAAGGAAACTCCAAAATAGCACATTCTTCCTTGATCAATTTCCTCAAAATTCCAATAAAATAGATCTCACTCCGAAAACCTTAATTTGAAATACAACAAGAACGTACATTTATCATCTATAATACATCTTATGCCAAATCTATGATTGAGAAACAAACTTACTTTGATTAGATTCTTAAATCCCAGTTTCTCTCTCAAAGATCATATCTTAAACAAGAACTAGGGTTTTCTCCAAAAGTTCCTTCAAAGAAACCCAAACAAAACCTTAAACAACATGATTGATACGTAAAGAACTTGTAACAAACGAGTGAATCCACTTACTTTTGATTATCCCAAGCCCTCCTTTGAAACCACACACTAGGAATAGAAGGATCAAGCCCTAAGATTGCTCTGGAGAAGAAAAAGTTCGAATAAAACAAGACATATCTGAACTCTCATCAAAACACCATATATATAGATTTTTTATCCTACGCTAGCCCTAAGCTGGCGGCCTTTGGCCGGCTTTCACCCATACACTATCATCTTTCATAATTTCATTCGCAAACATCTGAAACTCTAAAGCTGATACAAAGCCGGTAGCTCTGTATTCAAAGCTGGCAGCCTAAAGCCAGCCTAAAACCTCCCTTTCTTATTCTTCACGAACAACATCCTCGAGTCCAAATCCGTCTATTAAATGATAAAAATTAACCTCTTAAAAATCTTATATTACAATATTACCCTTCATTATAGATTGATTATTTATATATTACATTTACCTTTCTCATATTCGGCCAGACATTGGCTTTTCTGTCAGTGTTGTTAGCCAATTCATAAACGGTCCAACAGAAGAACAAGTCGTGTATAGGATTTTGAGGTATCTCAAAATGACACTTAGTAAAGGATTATAATTTAAAAAGAATTCCAGTAGAGAAGTTGAAGTTTTCTCAGCTGCTGACTGGGCAGGAAATTTACTAGATAGACGATCTACTTCTGGTTGTTGCTCCTATATATGGGGAGATCTTGTAACATAGAGAAGCAAGAAACGATCAATAGTCTCAAGAAGTAAAGCAGAATTTTAAGCCCTTGCGTTAGGAATTTGTGAAGGTATATGGATACAGAGATTACTTGATTAGTTGAGAGTAAACAAACAGGGGTCTATCAAGATACTCTCTGACAATCAAGCTACCATAAGCATTGCTAAGAATCATATTCATCATGATAGGACAAAACACATTGAGATAGATCGTCACTTTATCACAAAGAAGATTAAGAATGAAGTTGTGCAGCTAATTTATGTTCCTATAAGGTCTCAGATAGCAGACATTCTTACAAAGCCTCTTCCAAGAATCAACTTTAAGGAACCAAGTAGCAAGTTAGGAATATTCAACATATACAACCCAACTTGAGATGGAGTGTGGAAAAACGTTCCTTAGTTTTTTAGGAAAGTAGTTTTTTGTATTTATGATTTTGAATTTATGATTCTGGTCAAAGTTTTCATTTATTGTAGTCAAATTTTTAACTTATTGTGTTTTCCTTTTTAGAGGAAGATTTTCCTCTTAATTAGGTTTTTTTTTGTTTCTTTCCTTTATACAGCTGGGGTTATATGTATATATATGTGCATATCTTGTAATTCATAAGATGTGAGAAAAATATAAAAATTCATTTCGTTCTCAAATATTTCTACAATGACTAAGGAGGGAGGATTTCAATTTGAAATACATTTTATTGAAAAATAACCTCTAACTTCCCCTTATATATAACTAAGGAGGGAGGATTTTATTTTGAAGCTCATTTTATCGAACATAGCCTCTACTTCTCCTTAAACAAAGCTAAGGAGTGAGGACTTCATCTTGAACTCATTTTGTGCATAGACTAGAACATTTAAACTGCCAATATACCCTTTACTTTCCTTAGAACTATAGAACATCCTTAAGTATTAATCCCTAAAGCGAACTCCAACACGAGCAACGTCCTTCAATACCTGCTTAGTTCCCATGAAGCCGATAACCCTATATTAGCCTTAACTAGATTTACTGGACTCTCAAAGGTGCTACTACAAAATGGGAATATTAATATGTGACGTGAACACGTTGTTAATACAAGTATGATGTCATGCAGTGCACGTTCATTTAATTAAATGGCCAAATAGTATTAGGTCCTTTTATTAGGATGACTAATTAATTTATAAACACTCATTCACTAAAACTACTCAATTATTACAAACAATGAGTGATCATTTTATATTAGTAATTTATCAATCAAACATTCACCAAACAATAATCGAATGCGTAATCCTTGTGCACATTCAATTATATTTATCTTAACTTTAGATGTAACTACATTACAGACACACACAAGGCGATAGGTCCAGGTTACTCACCTATCATCCGAGCTAAGTCATAATAACCCTCTAGGAAAACCAAAGCGTTATCCCCATCCATCATTCCAATCATCATCAACTTTATCATCATCATCAAATCATCATCATCCTTCATATTAAAATCCAAACAGAAATAGGAGGTTGGCTAGTTGCTATTTTAGAGAATATATAACAAAAGTAAAGATACATCTATGAACTTAAACCTCTTTTAGAATCCTAATTGATTAGACACTAAGTAGGAACCCGCTATGGCTACGAAAATTGCCCCGCTAAGATACGAATAGATCTTCATTACCTAAAATCCATAACCTAAGAGCTTAATTCATCATTTAAAACCTTAAGCCCATTAACATTAAATTCAAGCCCATAAAGCTTAAGAAACAAAGCCCATGTAGCCCCTAAATCAAGCCATTAGACCATACTCTTACTATGCACACACACACATTCAATAAAAACCCTAGAGCCTAGAAAAATCTAACAAGTAAAAAGACTAAAATGACCTTAAGCACTTCAAGAAGGTTTCTTTATCTAAGGAAAGACCAAAATGCCCCTTAAATATCTACAATGTGAACATAAGAAAATATCTCCTAATTCTAGAGAATTCTAATGCATATAGAAAGACCAAAATACCCCCAATTAATCAAGAAAAACAACCAAAAAACCTTCAACCCTAATGAAAATGACAAACTACAAAACAATACAAATATGCCCCTTTAGAAAACCCTAATCCCCTACTTCTTCTGGCAGCCCCTAACCCCTAAAATCTCTTAAGAAATCACTCTAAAACCCCACAAAAATCCTACAAGAATTCTGCAATTGTTCCTCTTTAAATCTACCATCCAATAGGCAAGAAAATTCATGATTTCTCTACCATCCAATCACTCAATTTCTTCCCCAAATCTCATCTCTATTTCAACCAATTCCTAAGTGATTTTGAAGGCTAAAAGAAAGGTTGAAGTTAGGGAAAAAAAAAAAAGCTTAAAGAAGCTTCATCAACTTTTGAATGGTAGAAGTAGTAGAAGAGGTAATTATTTAGTTGATTTTGCTAAACCAAGTAAGTAATTATAATTAATTTATTTTATTATGTTAATAGCATTTAGATTCATGTAAATTTCTAAAATAAACTTATATTAAGTATTGATCAACATATATATGTATGAGCATAAAAACTTTATATATATATATATGTGGATATGCATGTGTGTTAAAAATTCAAGTAAATTATTATATATATATATGTATGGATATATGTGTTAAATTGATATGTTTTATTAAAATGGAATTATCAAATAATTATATGAATATATATTAAACATAAATTCTGTTGAAATATGTGTGTGTGTGTGTGTGTGTGTGTGTGTGTGTGTGTGTGTGTGTGTGTGTTATGTTGATATGTTGGAAATTAGGTAAATTGTGTTAATAATGATGATTTGAGCTATGATTTGTATTTTTAATTATGAAAAAATGATATATGTATATGATAGATAAGATAATGTAGAATAAACATGTTTTAGATGATTTAAATATGCTAGAAAGTCGATTTATATGCATATATAAGTAATTTGGGCAGTTTAAGTTAACAAATTTAAATAAAATATTAAATGAATTTATTTTTGGATGAAATTTATAAAAGTGATATTTCAACATGTCTATATACAAAATTTAAATTTTCATGATTTTTGAAGAACATTTACTATTTTTAAAAATTAAATTACAAAATAGCAAAATAGGGAAAAACAGTGTTTGGCCAGCAGAGATGACGGGAATATTTGAGGCTGAACTAGTGACGTTTTCTTCTTTGTTTGGGGTGAAACTATAACGGTTTGAAAGCTTAAGAAGTTTATTTTGGTATGATGTAAAGAACCAGACAAGAACCAGTTGGATAGATGGTTAAAATTGAGCGAATCGATCGGTCAATGCTGTGTATCCCCTGTTTCTGGATAGTTTTTAATTAATTTAAAATAAAACCATAATTAACTAATTAGTGTAGGTCAATTGAACTTATAAACATGTAAATATATGTGTTAGGAAGTTTGCATAAAAATTTGAGCTCAAGAAACCGAGTTTAAGATAGCAAACCGATTTATTAAAATTAGGATGCACACTAGCTCTCTATAAGCAATGAAATATTAGAATTTAAAGTAAATTTATTCTAATGAAATACATATAAAATAAATGTTAATAATGTGTTTTCATATTGAAATATGAATTTAAGATGAATAATTAATTATTTTTTTTAGAAATTTATTTAATAAAATAGAAATTAATATAGCATTATAAGATAATAGAAACATAATAGGAAACTATTTTAAATTCCTTAGCATATTTAGATGTAAAAATATATTATAAATGATATAAATAAAATAATTATATTAAATGAGTTATTTTACTTAATAAAAGTTTATTAGATATAACATAAGATATGTTATTTAAAAATATTGTTTAATGACGTAATTACCGTAAAATGAATTTAGTAGACTTGACTGATTAATTCTATCTAACTTGGCCAAGTATGTAAATTTATTAACAAATATTAGCTTTGTAAATTCCTTAAAAGCCAACAATTTACACTTAACTATTAATCAACTAGTGAACTCATATAAGACCATAATAATTTGTAATTGGCTTAGGATAGCCTATGAATAATAAGGTGAATATGTTGTTTCAAGTGAATATTCACTAGAAAAATGAGTATTCTATATGAGTTTAATATAAATAAATAATCGATTTAAATACTTATATGAAGCAATCTTTGAGCAGATATTCGTCAGGTAGGGGTGTTCATGGACCCGTTAACCGGTCCGTGGCCTTATTTTTTGAACCTAACCATAATTATCGGTTTTTAAAAATCCCGATCCTTAACCAGTCCATTATAAACGGTTAACCGCCTTAACGGTTAACCATTTTATTCGATTAATTTATTCGGTTTTCGATTTTTAACCATTTAACGTAATGGTTTCAACAAATCAAATTTATAATTTCAAAAAACCTTTTTTTTAAGCCTTTATCATAAATTTTTTCTTTAAATTATTATATATATTACTAGAGCTAAAAAAAATGAAATTAAGGAAAAGAGGAAAAACGAACCTTTGAATGTATCATTATCAATAAAATCAAACTAAATCAATTACCATATTAACTCCATCAATCATAGGACAATAGTATTTTAATCGAAATTTAATAAATATTAACATAGGTAAATTATATGTATATGAAAATCATATGTATATATATATATAATAATTATTTGTATATGTAAATTATATATATAACATATTTATAAATATTGAAACGGTTAACCATTAACCATCGGTTTTTTGTGGTTACAAACCGAAACCGAAAACCGGGAAAAATAAAAACCGTAATCCTAAACCGAAACCAACGGACCGGTTAACCATATTTTTCGGATTGGTTTTACGGTTTCGATTCGGTTTCTCGGTTTCATCGGTTTTTTTTGCACACCCCTATCGTCAGGAGTCTATCCTCAGCTTTAACTTCTGGTCCACATTTATCTGTGTAGAATATAATTTTTGTATTAGATACGCAGTGACTTGTGTGTTGCGTGCTAGGGTAGGAATTCTAAATAAACTAATAATTAAAGACTACTTTAATAATTGCTTGTTGCTTGTGCGTGACTGTTTTTGATACCTGGCCCGAGGGGTGGTAACCTTGCTAGGCGATACCAGCACGATAGTTAGGCACTTAAGCCATCACGGGTGGCTCGATAGGTAGCTGATGGAGGGAACGATAGTGGGATAACATCTACTTAGATTGAAGAGAAATAATGTAGTGTGGTTCACGTTTATGGGACCGGTTGAGCTACACTATATTATGGACCGTTACAGGTAAAGATACGTAACGGCTGTGCCCCCTAGACGAGGCTATTACTTGTAGAGGTAGGAAATATAGGTATTCGGGCTACCTATATCAACTCCCTAAGCAGCTGTTGCTACTCAGGACCCCCAGGTTCCTAGCGTGTTGCCAAAGTGTGAGTACTCCACTGTTGTTTGCTACGCATTAATTTAAAGATATAAACTGTTGATTGTTGCATTGCATTTAGAACAGGTATGTATGCCCATCCCGTGTGTGCTTGTGTTGTTGTTGTACTGGGCTTCGGTTCATTCCTTCTTTTTCAGGTGATCATTTGGATGCTTGTGAATATCGAGTATGGGATGACTCTAAAGGAGCTTGTTAACAAGTTGAGTGCCTAAGAATATTAAAATGTTTATGCTACTGGCAAAAGTTATTGATCATCTTGTCAAACTTATAATTTGATGAGGGCATATCTATGAGCCCATAGTTGTATCTTGAGATACTAGACACCGTGTACTTTGAGGTACCTGATGGTATGATATTTATTTATAAATGTTTGTCTACTCACAAAAGTAGCTTGTTTGGAAATCATTTTGAGAAATTTACTTTATTATATATATTGGTCTACTCAAGAAAGTAGCCTATTCGGAAATCATTTTAAAGAAATGTATTTCTTTTCCGCTGCAACTCTAGTTGTTTTCAAAATCTAATTCAACAATTTCAGAATCGAAAATTTATTTAGCAACGATCATGATAAACTGTAGATTAGGTTAGCCTTAATGTATAATGCACAAAGTATAATACGTGGCGACTGGCACGCCTTGAACCAAATTCGGGGCGTGACAGTAAGGGCAAAATCATGGCCGTGACTCCTGCCATTTCCTCTGTTATGCACTCCTCTATTTTTTTACATAATTTTATCAAATTATACACATCCTACTTCACACCAAATATCATATAAACAACATACAACTTATATTTACAACTTTTAACACTTCTATATTCAATTCACTTCATCAAAACATCTCCAAACTATATTATCACTTCCCAACTTTGAACGATGATGATAAAAGCGATAATAATATTGCATGTGCTAGTAATAGCAATGATGAAATACTAAATTAGCCAAATGAGCCTAAAAAGGAAAATGAGAATTTGAAAGCCAACTTGGATGAAACAAATGCAATCATAGCCAATTACTCCAAGGGTGAGATGAGATTAACTACTCTCCTTGGCAAGCAAAAAGTTGATTTCGACAAACACGGTATTAGCTATGATAGGAATAATAGTTGCAAGAATCATAAGACTCGATTTGTAAGAGCAACTTATGGTACTTGTACCTGTTGTGGCAAACTTGGTCTGCAAACAATTGTGCAATAAGAAAGCTATGCATTTGGGTCACACAAGCAAGTTTGTTTGGGTGCTAACAAGGGAAATTCTTGTTTTGACTAACCAAAAAGAACCCAAACAAAAATGGGTACCAAAGAGATAGTTATATTTTTGGCTTTAAGGGAAAATTGAGGTATAATCTTAAATTGCTTGAGTTTTATTGTTTATGCTCTTGTTGCTTATGATAAAAATGTATTGATGTGCTTGAATATGCAAATTTTTTATGTTGAGTGCTTTTGTGCATGCTTTGGGCAAAAAATAAACTAAAATTGAGTTTGGAATGCACAAAAATGGATTCTCATATTTTTTATGCCTAATCATGTTTTTTCATGCTTCATAGACTTAAACAAACTTATATGTAAGTTCAAATTTAATGAAGGTGTTTTTGGACAAATTTGTGCACATATTTAAGAAAAAATCATGCTTTTGATGACTAAAATGTGTACAAATTTGCAATGTATGAACTCATGTGAGTTTTTTTAGTTCCAACATGCTTAATAAACCTTTTTAAACTTACATGAAGTGTTGGATGTTCTTAAACATGAATCTTTGATGAAATGTTGATTTTATGCATGATTTGAACTAAATTTGTGCTAAAATTGGGCTTTGAATGCATGAAAATGGTTTTTTATGCTTTTGATGCATAAACAATGTTTAGACATATTTAATGTTGCTTTCTAGACTTGTTTGAATGATTGAAAAAGTTTGAAAAGCTTTTTGAACAAATTTATGCATTCTTGAGAAACATATCATACAATTTTTGATAAAAAACTTGCATGAACTTGTGGTTTGTAATGTTACATGGTTTTGAACTACTCAAACATGACTAAAATATATTCTAGAACTTGCATGTTGCTTGTGCATCTCTCTTTGTTTGGCATATTTTGAGTTTGCCTTTTTGACGAGTCCATAGGAGAGAAATATGTGCACAATTAACATTTTTAAGTATATGTATGATATCTTTAGAAATTAAGTGTAACCTGGAATTCCCTTTAGTTAAGCATCAAATTTTTTAAACTTATTTTCTAAAATTCTTTTATAATGTGGATGCTTAATTGAGAGGGAATTTTAAATTGAGGGGGAGTTAATTGTGCATGATTGTCTTTATTGGTGTTTAATGTGTGTTTTGATGAGACAATGAAATGCATAATTAATCACTTGATCATATTTAAGTTACACTTAATTAGTAAAACAAATGTTCAATTTTTTTCAAATATGTTTGAACTTATTTTGCTTTATTTTTATTTATATTTGTTGTTGTATCCTGATTCAAACTCTTTTTAGACCTTGTTTTGTTTAGAATTTGTTAAAGCTTAACACATGAAAGTTGTAAATCTCTCTTTAAGTTTTTCGTAGCATTTTGAATTACCTCAATCAAAGTCTGGATAAGAAAGTTATGATCAAAATATGAAACAATGTCGAGGTTGGAATCGAACACATGAATAATGTAGCATCTGGACGGTAATATATGGTGTGTGTGTATGGTAGCATATGGCATCCAGACAATATCAAATAGCATTCGAACGATTGAATGATCAGAAACATTTTGGTCATGTTCCAGTAGACTATCATTCGGACAGTATGATATAGCGTCTAGACACTAGATGTTTTGTTGCTCTGTTTTGCAAGTAGTGTCTGGACAGTAGGCCTGCAGCGTCCAAATGCCAGTTGACAGAAAAATAGCCGTTGGAACTTTACTTTTTGCAATTGTTTTTTTGTGTTTTGTTAGCAACGGCTAGGAGGCTTCAAGATGCTATAATTACAAGTGTTTAGGGACTTGAAGAAAGGGTCTAGAGCTTATTTGTTGCAAACATCTCTTTGTAAACACTCTCTACAAGTATTAATTGTAAAATATGATATTTTGTGAGTGAGAGCCAAGTGTAGTGCTAGGTGCTTTGTAATTGCTATCATTTGTCAAGCACTATATTAAGTGAGTTGTGAGTAAGTAGGTGAGGTTTTGAGTTGGGTCAAATGTGTTCGAGTTTATAAAGACTCAACTCAAGCATTTGTGTTGTTGATGTGTTGAAGTCCTCTATTGAGGCAAATCATTGTTGTGAATAAAGTGGTGAAGTCCTCCATTAAGGGAGGCTATTGTTGTGGATTGTAGGGACTAGGGAGCAGACCAAACTCCATGTTAAAATCGTGGCGCAAATTTTCCTTTTCCTATCTCTCTATTTATTATTATTGATTATATTTGTTGTTATGTATGAATTTGGCATTGAGCTTGGCAAAGAAATCAATTTTAGTGCACAATCCATATTTTTTAGGTGTTAATTAGTTTTTTTCCAAATTGTTCCCTAAAGTCACTTTTGAAAGCATCGATTAATAATGCCCCTAAAAGTTTGTCTTGAAAGTATAGATGGCCAATCAAATCTCTAGAGTGAGTTATAAAAGTATGGAATCAATCTTTAAAGTTTTTTATGAAAGCGTAGATAGGTCCTTAAAGTCATTTTTTAAGTGTAGGCATGTAGCAATACTAAAATTATCTTTGTAAATGTGTATAATTTTACAAGCAATAATAACAAATATTCAAATTTAATGGTCAGCCATTGTTCCCCAATTATATATTAAAGCAAGCACGCACAACTGAAAAACAATAGTAATTCTATAATAACAATATTTTGTATATTGGTTAGGAAAAGGGAAAGAATCACACAAGGAGTAGGTTAAGGGGTGGTAAGTTAAAGGCTAAGTTGAGAGAGAGTTGAAGTTGTCCTACTTTGATTTCCTATAAAAGTGAGAGGGGAAGGATAAGAAGTATTTATTTAAAGAGAAAAAAAAAAAGGCCTTGGTCAAGTGCCCATATTGCCATGGATTTAATCTTATTTTTTGGAGTCTCTTAAGCTTCATCCTTTGTTTTCATCTTGGAATCTATACCTGTTAAAATTATATCAAGAATAGGTTCTAAGGTTTACCTGATTTCACTTTTAAGTCTAGTAATTTTAACCCTTTACCATATGTACTTGCTGTAAAACAGGTGAAATAATTGAAAGATTGTTGATCGTCTCTCCTAAAAAATGTTCATATAATAAAGATGTGATGCAAATTTCTTACAAGCACCATAAAGCATTTTGTATCTTGTAAATTCTATGGGATACAGATTTTAAGATTATTCATACATATCTCAAGATATGTTGCAATTCCAAAGTTTAGAAAAGAAAAATAGATATAAACATGTGATCAAGATGATTGTTCTATTAAACATTTTCTAAATGTCTATTTAGCCTCTAACTTAAACGATAATGGTTGAATGTCTTTATATAGCAATTTAAAAATAGTAGTGGCATCCAAATTCCAATAAGAGTAATCCTATAGTTAGTAATATAATGATAATTTGACTAAATGGTCCACTCCATTAGTACCCAGTGCGTTTAAAGGGACGTGTATAAATAATTAGACATTTTGTTACCGACAATCATACAATCTCCACTCCAAATGTCCACTACAACCCAGGAGACCACCCCCAACCCCACGCCCCCCCCACCCCCACCCCCACCCCAATCAACAACAACAACTTGATGGCTGATGAACCGTTAGTCATGGCTGCTAAATGGGAAGGGCAAGCTAGTGCAGAGCTACAAGGCCCAACGGCAGATGAAGTATGGACGTTTTTGGAGGACTTCTGTGGGTTGAACAGGTGGATACCTTCTATAGATATATGCCACCAAGTTGGCGGGGTGTATGGGCACCCAGGTTTGATCAGGTACTGTGCCCGTACCATCCGGTATCAGTCGGATGGAAGGGAGCAGACGGTGACCAAATGGGCCAGAGAATGTCTAGTGATGATGAATCCTAGGGAACGGTGCTTGAGCTACAAGGTACTGGAGAATAACCTCGGTTTCAAGTCATATGTTGCAACTGCCAAAGTCCTGCCCGTTCAGGGTGGTTGCAAGATCGAGTGGTGTTTTAGCTCGGAACCAATTGATGGCTGGAAACCCCAGGATCTGTTCCATTTCATCGATTCCCGCCTCCAGGTTATGGCTAAGTCCATGGTTAATGAAGTCCGGTCTCGTTGCAGCAGCATGCAACAAAACTAAGCTAATTACTGTTGTTATATTATTATTAAATGGGTGTCTATGTGGTGTTTTATGGCCGATCGATAGGCGCCAGTCAGGCGATGATAATATGCATAATGTCTGGCCGTCTACGGGACAATGGCCCTACAGCCTATCCTTTTAGTTTTATATAGCTTTCAAATCCAATAGACCGGATTGGATTTGAATGAATGTGCACTACTCGGTTATAATGGGAAAAAAAAAAAAAAGTATTGTGTAAGATATATATGTGTGTGTATTAAAAAAAAAAGTATTTTGTAAAATATATAAATCTGTGTGTGCTAAAAAATATTTTATTAATATATCCTCTTTTTAATGTTCTTTATCATTTTTTTTTTATCCCTCTTGTCTTCTATAATTTATATAATTTTGCATGAGTAATACATTCACAGCTACTAGTTAAAGTCATGCCCTATGTTCAAATCATTGTTTTATTTATTTATTTTTTTTTGCCATTAAAATTATTGTTTTTTTACTAGATTAGGTTATCAGGATTAACGTCTTTACAATTTTAGTTCATTTAGTATATATTAGATTATCACAATTAATGTCTTAACGATTTAAGTTCATCAATTAATTAATTTATATGTCCAGGTAATACTCTTATCTAAATAATTACAGGGAAAAGTACACTTTTATGCAATGAGAGAAGGGGAATTCAAACTACACAATTATAAACACTTGCAATAGGACAACTCTTTATTTTTATATTGTTAACTTTTTAGTTTGCAAACGACATATGGTAGCATTTCATTGTCCTACGTAATTAATTTAATTAAAATTAAATAAAATAATTAAAAATATATGAAAAGAAGAAAAATGTTGATGATGATGAGGATGATGATAATAATAGAACTATTTACCCAAGGCTAAAAGGTAGGGGTGGTTGACAACCACCTATAAGTTTAATTATTCTTTCTTTCTTTCTTTTCAAAGATTCAATTGATATCATTTTTAATTATTAGTGCTTTCATAGTACAAATATAATCATAATGTTATTAAAGAATATAAAAGGAAAGGGCAACATGATTCATTTTTATTTACATTTACTTGACTTCTTCCATTAATTACATATATTTCTTTTGCTATAAAGCATTGATTACATCGTGTTACTGTGTATATGTGTATATATAAATATATATCCATATATATTTGGTTTCCACAATTTTACATGTAATCATCGTTAAAATCCAGTCGTTAATTTTAAGTATTTTTTTATGATTAAATGCTGTAATTAAGTAAGCATTTTTTTTAAATTTTTTTTAAACTATATATATATATATATATATATATTAGCACAAGTATCATGGCTGCGCATTTGTTAGTCATTTAAGATGCAAGAAGGTTACAATATTTTTATTAATAGAACTGTTTGCATACTCACAATTATTAACGTATATCAGGAGTATGACATTACTGTGGAAGGAATGATCACCTCTTAACATTTTTACTTTAAGTATTGTATGGCTTATCTAAGGAGGACTGACACCGGATCAAATGTCGGTCCACACCATTTAAAAAAAATAATTACAAAAATAAGACATAGATGAAATTAATTACCAAAATAGGTCATCAAATTCGGATATTAAACATGCGAATTCAATTTGGTAATCTGAATCCATAATTTACATGTGTAAAATGTGCATAGACTCTAGGTGATATGCATCTAAGAACTACGTGCCATCTGTAATTTGTATATTGCATATGCATGTCATCATAGTTGCGCATATTCTATACATGAATCATCCGAGGGCTCAGGCTGGTGTTGCTCACATAGGACTACCATGCTAAGCATCTACGGACCACAACCTCCTCCTTTCTGTCATCGCCATCTTCTTCGAGCTTCCCATCTCCGACTTATACTTCAATTCACCCAGTCACTTCCACTGAAGTTGTCAAATCCAAAACCTCCATCTCCATACAAACCAAACTCATCAACCTCTCTTGCATCATATTTAATTCCCCATCGTGTCCACTGTTGTCTTTAACTCAACAACACACTCAACTACCTAGTCAAACAATCTGTGGGTGCCGAGCTCCATCATTGAACACCAAGCCACACGACATAGAGCCAATCGAAGACCCCGAGGTAGTTGTCGTTTGTGGTGTGAAGATGGTTGGAATAGTAAGTGAGATTCATATTTATTTTTTAGTTCAATTCATGATTCACATGTGGCAACTTCGAATCGTGATTTGCATTTCAAACATGCGGGACATATGTAAACCTAATTCACATGTCCAACGTGCGGATTTAATGATTTATTCTAGTAATTATTTTTTTGTTAGTATCCTATTTTAGTAATTAATTTTAAATGGAAGTTTATTTTCACAGAAAATTCGACTGAGACCACGTGAATCTGTTCTTTCATATGCAATCCCTACTTGGTGCACGTTCTGTGGTTGGTATCATAAATTCAAATGCCATTATTTGGTACGATATGAAGATTCAAATTGGATCGCTTGCCTATGGTTAATATAGAGATCAGATATTTATATTTTGTATAAATTATATTACAACGTATTAATATTTTGAATGAATTCATTTAAGATATTTATTTGGAGTATTTGTAACGGACTCTTAAAAAAATTAATTAAAAGACTATCTATAAGGTAACATTTTTATATAAATTTTAGCTGATTTTTTCATTTTATTCATTACTAACAATCGATGCACCCACACATGAAAATTTAAAAAAAAAATTAATTTTTATAACAAAATAATAAATAAAAATCCTAAAAAGAGAAGCACTTAGGATGGAGAAGAGAGAGAGGAGGGAAAGAGAGAGTGTGTATGGAGTAAAGAGGGGAAAAAAAGAGAGAGAATCGAGTCGCCATAAATATTAAAAAAGAGAATAAGTAATAATCATGCTATAGGATGTTATTTTTTTGATACAAATTAAAAGATTCGTTTAATAATAATATATATTAATCATTTAAAATGTTAGTTCTTTAAATAAATTTATTCCAAAAAGCATTTATTTCATACTATTTGCTAACGCTCGCCTTTCCATTTTTACCAATAGAGAGAGGACGCGCCTGCACCAGTGCACCTACGGCCATCCGAAAACGAGAAGAGGAACAGATTGTCAACTCAACATTCAACATCAACATCCATGCCGATGCGAGCTTAAGAAGTGCTGAGGAGACATGCTTTGTCATATCATGGATTCCATCCGCACTTAAAAAACGTGATGGTATACCTGTACAACCTCACAATACTTACAACCAATGATTAATGATTATACAACAAGAAATGAATTGTGGTCTTGTGCAAATCCCATTTCTATCAAAAACATAAATAAATAATTTAAGGTCCTCTACGACTACATAAAACAACCTGGACACTGCCCTGCAGGAACCTTGTCCATTGCCAGAAATATGCCAACCAGCTGAATGGTATGAGTAAATGAAAAAACCAACTTATTATTGAGCCTCCTTCTTCTTCTTCTTCTTCTTCTTCTTATTATTATTATTATTATTATTATTATTTAATTTTTGGATTATATAATAATTAATAGAAACTCGAATAGTGGAGAATTGATGTTCTAATAGTTGGATGTCAAAGCAGACCTTCATCTTTGATAGTTCCAATGCTAGTTCTAACCCCTTGAACCCTAAAGGAAAAATCCTTGTCATTGTAAGGCTAAGGCTAATGCTAAGGTGTTAATGCAATCAGATAGGCAGTTTTGGGGATATATATAGATATATTGACGACATCATCTGCTAGCTGACTAAGGCATCAGCCATCAAATCATTATATTGATATGTTTGGATTATCTAATTTTTGTTTGAACCATATTTGCATCTATAACATATATGTATCATATTTATACAATATTTGTTTAATCTATTTATGAGTAAAACTATCAATTTTGCATCAGTTTCTGTTTCTTCATAAACATTTATTTGAAAATGATAAAAATATGATGCCAAAATGACTATAATATGATAAAGCAAATAGGCTTGGTACTGGTACTGGCACTAGCACTAATAAAATAAAGGCAAGGGGATGCAAGCAGAAGAACTATGCAGAACCTACGGTATAGTTTTTAAGCCACATTTACAAATCAGAGACTGCAGTCTGCAGTAAATACTTATGCTAGCTAATACATACATGTTGAAGGACTTTTCATATTAGGCTACTATTATACTTCCCGGTTTTCACAATCTCATCACCCAATTTCCTTGCAATCCAATAAATTATATCCTGAGTAATCTGTTCACGCTCAGGTTCAAACAGAAGGTCATGTAAGAAACCTTCGTGAAGCCTTATGTCCTTGAACCTAGAGGATGCTTCATGGCACAGAGCCTTAGAAGCCTTACCGGTCAGTATCTCTATCTGCAGTTCCATGGAGGACAAAAAACGGTACTGTAATGGACTTAAGGTTTCGCATCGAGTAAGAGCATATTCTCAGTATTTCATGGCCTGTTCTAACCCTTATGGGTCCTGTGTAGACCAACAGATCGGAGTACTTGGTCAATTGGGCAATTGGATCCCTCGTAACCGGTAGTCCCCTTCTGTTGGCACCTTTAAAGTTTAAACTGGAGCCTGGGTACAAAAAGAGAGAACAGAGGGGCCACAGCTTGCACAAACATTAGAACACCAGATCAAAATACCAAGTACTAGAAAATAAGAAATGCACACGACAAGGACATATGTGAAGAGATCCACTAACTGCTTACATACAGCTTGATGAGCAGAGCACTCAAATGGTGGGCAAAAGTTTGGACATCAATCAACAAACACTATATGTGGTTTTAAAGCATGACACAAAATAAATAATATCTAGGAGAAGATGCTTGCTCCAACAATAGGGTGTGCAGGCTTTACACGCAAAGCAGGCGAGATCAATATTACACCCCCTAAAAGCTCTTCAATGTGGGCGTGTGATGCTGCCTCCATTGTGATGCAGGCAATCAACATAGACCTCACCAAAAGTAAGAACAACTATTAAGCCACAAAACGATGTGACGTCTACCTTTAACACCACAGCTCCACCAGTGGAGTGGCCGAAAATAAAACAAGGAATTCCAGGATTATCTGATTTGACTTTTTTTAAGAATGCCCCCTATCAAGATAAGAGGAAATAAGCTCTTAAGCACCAAACAGTCGCCATCAAGGACTACCATATCAACTTCACTTGCACTAATTGCACTAACAATTATAGATTTTATGGGAGGGCAGTAAAAAATCTGGTTGATATGCAGTAAAGATATTCAGACCTCAAGACAACGTTTCCAAGCTGATTCATATACTTAAAAATAAAAAAATAAAAAATCAAAGGTACAAGTAAACAATGCTGCCATGTACAGAGACGTAAGCTAGAGGCATGAGTAAAATTTGTGACACCTTAGAGATGGCTAACAATTAGGTACTTGATATGGTTTAGTATTAGTATTTGTATGGTTAGTACAAGTACTTGTACAATTAGTCAAGGGATAACAGCAGAAAGAGTCATGCCCAATTGAGTATTACCATCTCGCAAATGAAAAATAAAAGAATTGGAGCACAAAGAGGTGTTGTTTATTGGTTAGTAGTAAAGGGCATTAAAGATAGTAAGGAGTTGCAAGCTCTTAATTGATAGCATTTTGTTTTTTACAAGTCTTTCTGCCCTAGTTCTATCAAACTACAGTTCATAACAACTTGCCAGGCTTTACCAGATATAGAAGGGAAACCATTGGATGCTTATTTGAAAGAGAAAGTAAATTACTACTGGATAGTTAGAGAAAGAGAAACAGCATCCATTGGTTCAGACGGTAGAATAGAGGAACTGCTGGAATTCACAAGAAGAGAGTGAACATGATGCAGTCATGTACTGTTAGTTGGCAATTGAATGTAGTGGGAAGTTCAATCACACCACCCACTATTGCAAAACAAATCTACATAACTGACCCAAAGTAGAAATGAAGCTAAAGTGCTGTATGAAAAAGCAATGGATGGATCATAAGCCAGTAAGATTTTGTCCAAATCAGATATTTCATTGCCTCCTTGGAATAAGACCCACTTAGTAATATCTTTCTATGATGTCCACATGTCCATACATGAATTTTCAATTTAGCTACTCTTATCAAATCCATGGACGACTGTCCTAGTAAAAATATGTGATACAACTCTTAGTCACATATCCCTCGTCTAATAATAATCATTAATTGGAATAGCATTCCTCAATATATAAAATTACCAAAAGGTCTGTTTCATCACATCAACCATTCAGAATACTGTTTGCATCTTCATGTAACCACTGGATTAATCTATTGTACAAATTCTTTCATTTCTGAGTGCTTGGAGTTTTGTGTAACTGCTACCTTTACCATATTGATTAAAAAGGCATTCTATATTCTTGGTATAAGCCTTACAAGAAAACATGTGATTGTTACAGGTTGTTCATGGGCTTCAAGAAAAATTATAAAAAGTGCCCCTACGGTTGCTTGAAAAAGATCGAGCATATGGGTCAATTGATCCTGAACAACATGCCAAAAACTTTAAAAGGGACTAATTGTATTCATAAGGGTGATTAATGGGGATCTCTCTTTCCTCCGGAAGCTGTTGCTTTCTAGGAGAACTCTGCCATTCAATTTATGAAATCAACCATTCCAAATTTACTACGCTCAGATTGAAACTTGAAACTCACATTTTCTTAATCAAGGATGCCATATAGAGAAAATTCTACAATATCCAAGCTTATTGACGAAATGCTAACTGTTATCGAAACTTACGGCAGATAAAAAGAAAATATCCTATAGTTGAAATGGAATTTACATGTATCATTCTCAATTGTTGCCTGAGCTTTTTTCTTCATCATTTCAGCAATTTCAGGTATGAAAAATAAATACTGTGAAGCAGGAAACATTGTAATACCAAAATTTATTGATGGAATAGCTAACTGCTGAATAACTTACAACATATAAAAAGAGAATATACCTGATCTCTTTGCTTTTATTAATTTTCTTTTTGTTATGGCAATTGAAAATATACTACGATTGGAACAAGGCTTTGTCACGGATGAGATCTAAACACTATCGACATTCTCAACTGCTAGACTGAACTCTTTTAACTCTTTTTAATCATTTCAGCAAATTCAGGTACCAATAAAAATAAAAAAAAGTAAAAAAAATTGCATAAGGCATAAAAATTAGATGTTCATTATACTTTAACTCTGAAAAATAACAGCTCTTTCAACTCCAGTTAGGGGAAGTTACTGCACAATCCCCTTGGAAATGGCAGTAACAGAACAAAAAAAGAGAATAGAGATAGTAAAAATGACAAGAAAAGATCTGATAGTGAGTTAAAAACTCAACCACAGTTTAGGAAGCATTTGCAAAAATAACCTTCAAGACATGAAATGCAATAATTTAAAAAAAAAAATTGCTGAATCGGTAATCATTATGCTATAACCCAAAAAACTGCAAACATTCAATGGCATTGTTTATTTGTTGTAACATAATTACCATAAATCTTTCTTTATAGTTTCCTTCTCAACAAAATTTATTATTTCACAAAAAAGATTATTTGCCAGCTTATGTTATCCACAAGAACAAAAGAACAGATGTTCCAACACCAAAACTTTCACAAGCTGTCAATTTTTCCTTGGTATATGGTGATTTGACAATAACTATTAGGAAAGAATGGCCATTAATTGCTTGGCCTTTATTAGAGGGGTATCAGCACTTGCATCAAAGTATAAGCAGATAAGTTTATACGGTAACATGAAACAATCTTCTTCCATCTCCATATGCTCGTGTCACTTTAAAATGCTTTCATCCTTACTCTGCTTGAGAAGTTTTTAAGAAAATGTTAACACCAACATTAATGGTTCATCAACTAATATGGCTTTTCAGATTTAAACAACACAGGGCCTCAAACCAAGTAAATGAAAGAAAAATAAAGAAAACGAGCTACTTAATTCATTCCTGGTTTTGCACCAGACACAAGTTTCAACAATATAAAGAGGGAATGAGCATGTGACCAGCACAACCCTTACTCTTTCTTTTGGTTGCTATAGCTCTTATGTATTTATAGGCCCATTCTGTGCAATTACTTCCATAAAGCCAGCTGTTGCTCTCCAAATAACATAAATGCATTAGCATATAACAAAAGCATGCAACACAGCCACGAGATAACTTTTCTATTCAAACAGCTGGTTTACATAAACAGTGGTTTTTCATTCATACCTGATCGTAAAAGAAGTTGGATAACATATGTTAAACTACGAAATTTTTTCATCTCAGCTCTAACACAAAGGGGTAACAATCTAAAGCAAGAGAGACATGATTTTCTGTGAGGGGGCAGGCGATGCATAGTTTAGACAAAGGAAGCTCTATATTAGTCATTCTTGACACCACAAAATCAGGTAGATGTCTTAGACGGTGCAAAAGCAGGGGGTAAAGTTGCAATCTCCCTGTCTGAATGAAAAGGAAGCAAATGGGAATAGCTCAAACAACAAATTAAGTACTTACAACATCAGCGGTGGCATAGTCAAGTGAGGGAACATATCCATGTAAACCATCACTACCCCCATGTCCTATATGCCATCAAGGGAAGTATTCTTGTGATAGAAAATAAAGAATGATCAATCAGATAAATTTACAACAATAGTGGCTTGTACAATAATAATCTAAGCAATGAGCAAAACAAATGAATAGTGGATAAGGACAATTTCATCAGAATTTCGTTTCATTAATTGAAGCAATACATTTAGCCAAACATTAGGAGATGTGCAACTTGAAAAATTTAGATATACCAGAAGAAACTGCTTTCGTTTCAACATTTACTCACCAATCCAGTCCATAGCATATACAGCAAATTGGCATGAGGTCAACTGCCTTGCAAAATGAGCATATCTTCCACTAAACCATACCAAATTATCAAATAACAAAAGCATTAACAATTTCAATTGGCTAACAAAGATGTCAGTAGGGGAGAGGGGGAAAAAAAAGAGCATAGAGCTACTTACAATTCCACATCCTTACCTGTGTTCATTCGGTCCGTGTATAATGATTAAGATACCCCTGCAGATGATTGAAGATATGGCTATTATAATGCAAGTCCAAGGATAATGGAGATTAAAACAGCAATGCATGGAAAATACATGCCTTGGAGAACCTTGGCAAAAAAACTAGAATGACACAGGTACAAAGATTTCAAACTTGCTGCTTTATCATATTTGAACAGATTATATCCATGTCCAATGCATCATCCTACATTACGTGAGCATGACTCAAACAAAGAGTTTCCCTATAAGAGGAGCTACAATTTTCTCTACGAGCCTTCCTTCTCATGCATTTTATTCAATACTCCATAGACAAACATTAACGTTACAAGAAATCCTCTGCTTATTGAGCTCTGACACATTAATTCAGGTGAGATGTACTGTCGTCATGAATTATTTATGTTTATGATCACTACCATAAATAAGCTGCATTGACTCTTGTAATCAGAATGGATTTTGATAATTTCATATTTTTCTATTAGGTTGGTTCCTCAACTGCCTAAATGAGGTACTCCAACTACATAGATCAATAATTCTTAGCTCATACAATTATTTGTCATTGTACTAAACAAGATGTGGAAAAGTTTGCATCCTTTGGTTTAATAAGAAGCAGAACAAGAAAATCTCAAGTTTGCCATGAGCTCCACTCGGGTTCAAAAACTCTTTTTCATTTCCCCCAACAACCTTTTGAAAGGGTCCCCACCAAAACTACTATACCCATTACAATCATTAGGAAGGGAGGAATCAAACCTATCGATCTCACTAGGGGACCAGTATTCATACAATTAGTCTATAACGGCCTTAACTAATGATAAGAACATTAAAGTTTGCATGCTGTGATATGTTCACTGTTTGCAAAATTAAATTCACATTTAAGTTTGACAAGAAAAATCTGTCTTTTAGGTAATGTCATTTTGGAACATGCATTGTATACAATGAACAATATGATAATCTTAAGTTGCAGAACGAGAACTAGAGAATTCAAATGATAGGACCAAATGGATATGTCATAATGCTAATGTCTAACAAGGAAATTATATCATTTGGAAATAGAAACCGATCAGACTCAAAAGTCTTTGAAAACAACACAGCGAATATGATAACAAAGACAAACTAATTAAGCCAGACAATTCAAGATAAAACAGAAATCCTAATATTGTTTGTAAAGACAATATACTTGCCATCTTATTCTAGGCTATTGACTTTGAGAAATGAATAAGATAATATATTTGCAAGTAACCTTCATATTCCAAGATAATTTGCAAATCCAGTATCCATTCGCCAGTTGGTTAACAAGAAATGGTGAATTTAATTAGTTAATCAATTAACTAATCTAATATTTTTGTGATATAAAAAGATCTATGGATAGGGAAGGTAATTGAAGAGGCACACAAATGACAATGAGGGATACTATTTCATTTGAGTTCAACAACAAAAGTCACCACATCATAGTTACTTGGAGCTTCATCACTCATACATTTCAATTACAATAAATATGACATTTTTGGAATTGTCATCTAGCTAGCTAGGACATCCACATATGAGTCCAAAGTTTATGTCTTAGTCTCATGTTCTTTCATATCATTCAATCGAAAATTAAAACCACTTCTAATAAAACTCTTTGGTTTATCTTGTCTTTGATCTGTTTGGTATCATTTTGACATCCACTTTTTGTTAAAAAACAGATTCAAAAAAGATGAATATAAACGTATGTACATGCCCTCTTTAAAATTAAATACCCAATATTCGATTTTACAAAAATACCAACTAAAATTTTCTTTTTCAATACATACAAGACATTTCTTAGAACATTTTTTTTTTCCGTAAGAATGTGAATTTTTATATCCAATCATTGCCTCTCTTTTTTTTTTTTTTTTAAATCATGGAACGGACACTATTAAGATAGATCGTCAAATAGATACAGAAAATATACACGGAAAAAGGAAAAAAAAAAAAACAAAAATTCTAAACAGGCCAAAATGAAAGTTGTCAGCTCAGTAATAGTTTGAAATTGCCATTTGTTTATAGTAATCAAAACAAACAAGTATTAGGGAATACCTGATATGGCCGGAGATGGGAATCCAGGATCCACAAAAGAGAGCGTTCCTCAGGCAACCATAGAAAAAAAAGCTGCTGGACTTACAATTAGGGAATTCAACATCAACAGCCTGGGCTAGTGATGTGCGGCGAAGCGTGTCTCCGTGGTTGTGTCTTCGGAGCTTGGAAGTGGATGGTGATTGGATTTTTCAATTACGTGGAATCCACGTTAGACTACTTTTTTTTTTTTTAAGAAAAAAAATTTTAAACTTGGTGGACCGGAGTCGTGAGTGTTGAGATGACAATGAGATGGAGATTTTTTTCTTTTTTGGGCCAATGAGAATGAGAATGAGACAAGAGGATCCCCTTCGTTGTACATTTTTTGTTTTTTCTATTCAATTCCGTAGGGTCCGTTTGGATTTTCTGTTTTTTAGTTGCATTTTTATTTATATTGAAATAATATATATAAATATGTTTAATTTTTATTTATTTTTTTATTTATATTTAATTTATTTAATATTTTAACAAAATTGTTAACTGTTTTTTATATGTATCTGGTAAATAATATATTAAAAAATTATCCAAATTATCTATATTTTAATTTATTTATTGTTCAATTTTGTTGGGTTTATATCATCACACGTCGCAACTTCCTCAATTTCTGCGGAATCTAATCCATACATGCTCTGATTCCTTTCTTCCCCGTTTTTTCTATTTCATTTTATTCTTTTTTTCCTAATCTTTAATTCTTTATAAGCATCATTGATTTTATTTTTATTTTTTTCTATTGCTATTAAGTTTAGAACTTGCAGTCGAATATGATTTGCTTCTAAATCAAGCTGTATGTTATGGTGCAATTTTTTATTTAAATTCAAAGCTAACGATTTAACTTGATTTGTAATGTTTTTCGAATTGAAAATAAAAAGATTCATTATGACTTGGTTTAGGGTTCATAACTTTTTTTATTAATAATACAAATATAAAAAATAATATTTGAAATTAATTTTTTATTTAAATAAATATGTAAAACTTATAGTTTGAATATATTTCATCCATTACAAAATAACAATTGTATACAAATCTCATTTTCTTGGATTTTCTATAACTACAATAATATATTGTATCATATTCAATAAAATAAGAAGGGAAAAAAGAAAAATAAAAATAATATTTTAGTATTTAATTACGAAAATGCTAATAGGATGAACATAATCTAAGCAACTTAAACTCCTCTATTGAGAATACGTAGCTATTAATAACGAAACTCGTCTCTTCAAGAGATGATGTCGATAAAAGAAAATACCAACCTTATCTCTTTAAAAGTTGAGATTGATAAACTCATCTCTTGAAAAGGGGAGCTCATCTTTGTAAAACAAAACGGTATTGATATTTAAGAGTGAAAGAACAAAAAGACATACATGAAACTTCAAACCCAAAATCAAAACCTTAAAAAGATAAAGAGAGAGAGAGAGAATAGATTCCAAGTCAAACCCAAAATTTATTACGCGGTGCACTGTACTAAGATTTTAAGAACTGCTATTTTTCGAGATTATAAGTATGGGTGGCAATAGACATCAGCACGATTTGGGTAGGTTCCGGACCCGAACAGGAACCGCCAGAGTCAGGGCAGTTCACGATTCCACGGAACCGCCGGTTCTGACGGTTCCGATTCCGGTTCCACGTGAACCGTGAACCATGTTTATTCTTTTTCTTCTTCTTCTTTCTTCTTTTTTTTTTTTTAAATAGACCAACCCCCTACACCCCCCATCCCATCCTCCTCCTCCCCCCATCCCATACCAAAATCATTCCGTGTTTTGTGTGTATGTGTATTTTTTTTTTGCGGGTCGGAACTGATGGAACCGCTTGTTCCGCGTGACGAATCACTAAGACACGCCGGTTCCGGCGGGTCTTTCGGCGGTTCATAACCGTCTCCGATGGGGTGGTTTCCAGGTACGGAACCGCCGGGAACAGTTCGGGGCGATTCGCGGTTTGGAACGTCCCGTGGTGATGTCTAGGTGGCAAGCTCATAGGAAGTGGAAACATTTGCCATTATCCTATAATGACGGGGATTCAACCAAAACGTTTTAATAAAAAGCTTATTTCCTTTGATCTTGACAAGAGGGTTGAAAGTCTTACTTACGAAGAATTTTAACCACATCTCCATTGTAAACAAATTTGCTTGTCACCGTCTTTACAAAAAGTAGAGTGTTTAACACATGAAATTTGTTATATCCCTCTCTTCATCTTTTTTTGGGTTTTGATTTTGGGTTCTCTTTATCTTTTATATGTTTTGATTTTGTATTTGAGGTTTCATGTTTGTGTTTATGGTTTGTAATATTTTGTGTTAACCTCGTCTTTTGAAAAGATAACGTTAATATTTTTATATAAACCCCGTCTCATCAATAAACGAGTTCCACTTCTGATGAGCTTAAATTACTTAAAATTAGGTTTTTTTTTTTTTATGCCAGTGGCATTTATGTATTTAAATAATAAATTATTATTATTTTCCTCTTCCCAGAATAAGAATATACTATTCCAATATAAGATGCAAATTTTTTAATTTATTATATTTCTAACCTATACATCATCAATTACATAAATAAATAAATAATTAGATATTATAAGTAGACTAATTAGTGATTCAAAGAAATAAAGAATATTTAGAATACTAAAAGACAAAACCTAAAATTTAACTTTTGGACCAACCACAACAATAAAAGAATGACATGACCAATCCAATTAATTCTTATAAAGAAAAATTATATGAATAAAATTATTTTATAATGCAAAGAAAAAACAATATGTTTAAGGTTTTTTTAACCAAATAAATATGTAAAATGGTCATGGATCATTTACTTTTCATTGAAATGAACTACAAACTTTATCATTTAAAGAATGAAAGTTTGGTTCGATCTGGTGCGGTTTTATCCATGTTTAGTCCTTTTTTTTATTTCATAGCCCTATTTGCAACATTTCAAATTAATTACCAAATTACAATAAAAAATTGCATTTTAGACATATAATTTTTTATTTTTACACAAACATCATGTGTATAAAATGTGATTTACATTGAATTCTTGAATATTATATATACTCTATCTTTGGTAGATTCAAAAGAAGAGAAGTGCGAAATAGAAGTGCCTTTATTTGCAAATAAACAAATCATTAATTTTCTCGTTCTCTTACTCATTAACTTGTAAATATCTTGAAAGAGAGAGAAAAATATACTAGTGTTATATTCTTGTATTTACTATTTATTAGTGAGCATCAAGAGAGAGAAAAGAAATATTTTATTTCCTAAGTATTGTAAAAGCGATGTATTACTCAACTTGAGTGTATTTATTTGGTGATTAATAAAGTGGTGATAAAGTTTTCGATTGGAGGTATCCGTAGACCGTGGAGAGTATGAAGTAGGTCGAACTCTACGTTAAACTAGAATCAAATTTTCTATCCCTATCTTTTTTATATTTCATGTTATAATTTGTTGTTATATTATCTACTACTATTAAAGTTAATTTTGATTTGTTGCATTAAAATTAATTGTTTGAGCTTTTTAGGGCAAATACTCAATTCACACCCAACCCTAGTCCCGCCCTTCCCAACCCCCACGTCCCCTCCCCTGGTCCTCCTGTGTATTTTCTAGTGCATTTTCATGTTTTCAAATATGACAATGGATTTGGTTGAATTTAACCTACAACCAAGAATTTCTAAGTTAAAACTTTGAAACCCTAAGTATAACACAAAGCTTGATTTTGAGTTCTGAGTGATTTTCGAATGTTGTGGATGATTGCTAGGATACCTATTTATACTACTCCAACTTCAATTCAAAACGAAAATTCTTTTAATTTGTTTAAAATCCAATCTTTACTTTAATGGGTATTTGACATTTTGATTCTTTGTTAAACCCAATTTCAAGATTTTTGGGTATCAAAATCGAATTTCCTAAGCATATTTAGTGATTTGATGCTTTTAAGAAGCTTCATTTCATTTGCTCTCAGTCAAAATTGCCATTGATTAGAGATTGAGCTATTTTTTCTTTTTAATTTTTCTCAATTTTATGACGAAAAATTAGCCCATTAAAATTATGAATCGAAACCACTTTTTAGTCTCGGTTCATAGTATTTCATGTCTACTTCATGATTTCATCATTAATTTAGTGAAATCATGAAGTTAAAATGGTGAAAAATGGCTGCATAGGCACATCATTTCCTCTGTCTAGAGGAAGAAGACAATGATGTTAGCATCACATCATTAGGTAGGAAAAATGCAAAAAGGCATTTTGCCTCCTTCGTGAGTCAAACCCAAGTTGTTTTGATCGTATGCATATGACTTAGCTATATAAACTATTGGCCTATAAGTTTATTTAGTTTGTAACTAAATAATATTTGAGGCTTTAAGCCTGAACTTAATTAAATAAGCCAACCTATTATGGGTTATTTAATTAGATCTAAGAATAATATATTAAAACTTATGCTATGTTAAGCCCAAATTATTTATTTATAGTATATAATATTACAACTTTTATTATTTGTATTTTTTACTTTTTGTTTATTATTATTTATAACATATTATTTTAATTTGGGATTAATGTAATATTTATTATTTACTATATACTAAAGCGTTAATGGACAAAAATGAGGTTCCTATAAAGATTAATAAAATAGTGATTCTTTTTTTTTTATAAATGGTAATGTAGTTTTTTTTCCCACAAGAATATTAAACAAGTGTCACACCCCCTACTTATGTGTTTAACAAAAGTGATAAAATCTATCGACATAAAATTTAATTCAATTAATAATTAATAATTAATGTATGTAAAGACTACATTATTAATGAATTGAGAAAATCATGCTTGTATTTATTTTTTTTTTCTATGCATTACAAGAAAATTGGATTTTAGAAACAAAAATTCTATCTCTAGACATAAATTTCCATCACAAAAACCATCATTGTTGATCCTATTTATAAAAATATAAATTGTTTTACTCATTTTCTATCGTAGAACTTCTGTCTCTAAGAACCAGATTTGTGGTGGTGACACGAATACTCCAAAATATATAATATAAATCCGGGATATTCCCTCTCTCTGCTTTTAGAGATTGAATTTTTCTTCAATTGGAAAATAGTTCATACTGTTTGTGTTCTTTTTAGCAGTTAGCTATTCTTTCCTCACTTTCATCACCATTTTGGCATGGTTTCTTGCAATTCATGCATTAATTGCACCATTCATTGATTTAAATTAACCTAATTTGTTGCTGATCTAAAGTTTAATGGTAAGAATTGAAAAACATAAGTATAAGAAATATTAAACAATATAAATTTTTTGTACCATGTTTTGTATGAATGATAATAGATAGAATTCTTGTTAAAAGATTTATCTATTTATTGTTTTTTTATGAAAAATGGTTTTATCCAATCTTAGATATATTTTATAAATCATATATGGTACATTAACCTTTATCATATTCACTACTATGCAAAATTGTGCAATTAAATGTTACATTAGTTTCTTCATTATTAGTATATTATATTTGATTATACATCATCTTGAAAAAACATCGATAACTTAAAACAGATCACATACAAAAATGAAAAAAAAAGGAAGAGAAAAAAAATTGAGAACACAAAACAATAAATAAATACAAAACAAATTCGTTAAATTTAATTATATTCCCATTTCTATTCGATAGCTAGATCTCTCATTTGCTTGTCTCTGCATTCCGTTGTAGGTATTGTGTCTTCCATAGTTCGTTTATTTGCTACATTAATTGATTTTCTACTTGTTTATTTGCTCCATTTGATTTCCCTTTTCTTTTTTTTTCGTTGGAACAAATATATTAGATAGCAATAGTAGTATTTACAAAGTAGCAGTACAACATCTAGGTCTACTTTTTTTTTTTTTTTTACACATCAATTACATAATTCAATTCATTTACTTTCTACATATATACCATATCTAGTTAAGTCTTTCTTTTTTTTTTTTTTGAAAAAACACACCATCCAGCAAAAGGGAAAGTCGATAACAACTTTGCTTATATGAGCAAAGGGCATTAGATAGATCATCAGTGATTGGGTTAAGTTATCCTTTTTGGATTCTTGTCAATTCGAAAATGGTTAATGGAGTTAGTCATTAATTGTAGGCCATTATTAAAACATCATAACAGGGATAAGCTAACTTGTGATTAGAAGAAGGAGCAAGCAAAGCAATATTAACATCGACATGCACAAAAATCACTAACTCATTACAAAATAAAATATATTTATTTGGAGTAGAGATTTATATATATATATATATATATATCCTAGAAAATGCTCGATATGGCTCATCAGCTTTCAGATTCACAATATCAATATTGCCAAGCTTTTTAGCAAAACCTGTAATCCATCTTCTAAAAAGCTTTACCATTTTGGATGGAAGAGAAATTGATTTCTATATCCTTTTGTTAGATAAACAAAAACTTCTTAATTTCTAGATCTTTATTTGTTTCTATACAAGTTGTAACGCCCTCACTTGATGGCATTACAACAGCCACATATCCTTAACATAGATAGACACGCTAAGGCTATGAAACACTAGACCACAAGATGGATATAATGAAACTTCAAACTCTCAAATAAAAGGGTGCTTGTTTAAAATACTTTCAATACCAAAATATCCAAATAATCTTGCTGGCATTAACCATAGCCAACATAATCCAAACTTACAACATAAAGAAAAATCTCATAAATCGGTCTTAAAGTCATAAAACATATAAAACCTCATAAAGTCTTCAACTCGGTCTAATTCGAAGCCATATGATCTAAACATCAGCAGGGAAATCTGGGCCACTGTCATCCTTCCTATGATCTACAAAGACATCAAATCCTGATAAATCATAATATACCTAATCTTCATATATTCCTAAAAAAGATAAAAGAATGAGCAAATATTGCCTAGTATGCTAAACCACAAACACAAGCGCATGAGCACCACATCATACATAATCACATACAACCTATTCTAATGCATCAAACATAAATTATTATCTTTTTAATAGCCATCAAATAGCACAGTCTAGAACCAGCTGCAGTCCAATTCTAAACCTGGAGTAACTCATGACTCCATAAAAACAAGCAGTATAGAAAATAGGTAATGTGTATATATAAATATATATATATATATTGATGTTGGGTACTTTCCACGCACCTGGTGTCGTTATCGCACAACTCCTAAACTACCAGAATCATTTCTATGCATAAGTCTACTCGGGACAATCTTACACATAGATCATTAGGGTGTCAGCGTCAGTATCACAATTTTCCTAGTCTTTACTAATAGCAGCCAAACACAAGCAACAAGCAAATTTAATTAAAAGCCAAATAGATTTAGGTCAATTATCAATTCTAGCCTATAAGCACATACAATAAGTAAGGTAAGGTCGTACATGAATCATTTTCAAGATACATAACTCTAAATCCCTAAAATCTTGATCACATAAAAAAATAGATTTTAATATACAACTTTCATAACATAAACCTAATCATGAGTCCACTTGGATAATCTTACACATAGATCATTAGGGTGTTGCGTTAGTATCACAATTTTCCTAGTCTTTACTAATAGCAGCCAAACACAAGCAACAAGCAAATTTAATTAAAAGCCAAATAGATTTAGGTCAATTATCAATTCTAGCCTACAAGCACATACAAAAAGCAAGGTAAGGTCGTACCTGAATCAATTTCAAGATACATAACTCTAAATCTCCAAAATCCTGATCACATAAATAGAACAGATTTTAATGTACAACTTCCATAGCATAAACCTAATCTAAACTTCACCTAAAATCCTAATCTTAACATAAATATAAATCCACACCTTCCTCCTTGACAATAATTCTTCAAAATAACAAATCTCCTCTACAATCCTCCAAAACCTTAGAATTCCATTCAATACAAATCAGACCAATAATCAACAGAAAATTGTTTCTATGTAATCATAAAGATTAAGATCATTCAAACTTACCCAAAATTGATTCTCAATCCTTCTTGATCACAAAAAATATGAATATCCAAACAAATTAGGATTTTCATCAATTTCTCCTTCAAAACCAACATAAAACCCTAAGGATTATGATAGATCCTTTAAATTCTAAAGAAAATATAGTTATTCGATTACCTTAATATGATCTTCTGAATCTCCTTGGATGCTATGATCACTCACAGAGAAGATTCTCTAGGTTTAGAAGTGATTTTGGCGAGGATACATAAGCCTAAGATATAAAGAAATCTGTGAAACTCTTCGTTTCCCCTAAATAGGAAAGCTGACGACCTTTGACACTATCGACCTTTTCGTCTTGGACCATTTTTCTTTACATGTACATCGGCGGTATAAATACAAAAAGCTGGTGGCGTACATACTTAAGATGGTAGCCTACATAACTCGAACAACATTTCTCGATTTTAAAGCTAGCTTACACGCTACGGAAGCCACAGAACATAAGCCGACAGTATTGAATTCTAATTCGGCAGTATACTTGGCCGATTTTCAACTATGAATTTTCAGCTTCTATTACACTTCTGCCATTTGACAAAACAAATAACTATACTTTAAGGTGGACCATAAAACCCTCTTATAATATATCAAATTACACTTTTACCCTTCTTTATAATTTATTTATCTGTATATTACATCTCTCCCCTCTTTAAATAAACTTTCATCCTCGAAAGTTACCTAGACTATTAAAAAGCTCGAGGTATTTTGTCCTTATTTCCTCCTTTAACTCCCATGTAGCTTCTCGCTTTAACTTGTTTATCCATTGTACTTTCACATATTTGATTACCCGCCTTCTCAAAATCTTCTCCTTAGCATCAATAATCTTCAAAGGCTTTTCAACTGTAGATAGATTTGGTTGTACTTCCAATGGTTCCAATGCTATTATCTGCTCAGGATCTTTCACATACTTTCTTAACATAGACACATGGAACACAATGTGTACTCCTTCCAAACTAGTTAGTAAAGCTAACCTATATGCCATATCGCCTATTGTCACGCCCCAAAGGGTACCCTAAATGTGACAGTCCGCCACACTCAATATTAAACCTTAAGTATGACTACCATGCTTTGAAACAACTTATTTAAGAAGATATCCATAATAGCAATTAAGAATGGAAATCATAACATTAAAACTTAATCATAATATAAGAAGTTTTATAAATATCAAGGAGCATTCCCCTAACAAAAAAATTTGGTCCATTGAAGTCTATCTTTTAAAAATAAATACATCGGAGTTTTACTTAGAAGTCTAAGTTCTAGTCCTTGACTTCTTTCCAAAAGCTCCTGAATCTAAATGGTACCTGAGTGAAATAGCCCATGGGCTTCAACCATAGGTAAATGTGCTGCAAAAGGTATTTAGAAGGGTGTAAGCTTACTTGTTTCGTGAGAAATATTTCCAAAATAAAGTACTCGTACAACGAATGTTCAAACAAGTCAATTAATCAAGTGTATGAAATGCAATAAGCACGTGAGCAAACAATACACGTGATTTACCAAGAATCATATGTTGAATGGATTTACACCCTTCATTCGGGGTTAGGTATTTCAGGCCCTATAGACCGCTATTCGCAAATAAGATTTTTGTAGTTCATTCAAGCCAATACTAGCCGCTAAAATGTAGTTCATTTAGGCTACTACTTGCCGTTAAATTAATTCGGGCGACCATTCGCCGTTATGCAAAGTTTCGAGCCCTGCTGACCTTATTACTATGCCCTTGTCCCATCAAGTTTATAGTAACGATGCAATATGACTCACTTCATGTTATGCATGAATTGATTTAATTATGTACTCATGGCATAGCATTAGATATTTTAGCTGTGATTATAGAATCTACAGACATATCATTACTATACTAAATCAATCATTGATTATAGACAATTCCTGCATCAATATACTTAACATAAATTCAATCACTTAAATAAAGCACATGCAATTCCTATTTTATCTTTTGTTAATTCTAATGCCACTATTCTACAAGCAAATACATATAGTACGAAATTTAGAAAATAAACTCACTCATCCATGGTGTGGTAATCCTCTAATTGTAATAGTCGTCTAGGTAAGAGAACTCATTCTCCACATCACCTAAATAAGAGAAATACCAAAAATGAGTATTTCATGGAAGTTCGACTTAAACTTGCTAATTTTATTTCACTAAGTCCATCAAAAATCAGACGGAGTGAAATTCCAACTTAAAATTGTTATAACTTACTCATTTAACTCGAAATTTCGCACATTAAATGTCTTTTCTACCCACTCAAAAAGATATATATGTTTCTAAGGTTATTTTTATCATAAAAGGTCATTTAGGTCACAAAATGGTTTGGTACAAAACTGTTACGAAAATCCCATCCCTTAAAAATACATTTTTCCAAGCTTTTCATCAACCAAAAATGTCATAGCAAGCATATATATATAGTGGAAAAATCCTTTTTATACATATACAAACTCACATTACATGCATGATACAAGTGTTGTTATCCAAACTATAATTTTTCATAAAACAATCTCCTTTAGGAATTTAAAGATTGGAATCTACAAGTTTCCATTGTAAATTTATTGAAATGAAAACTAAGATTTTTAGTTTATTTTAAATGAATACTTTTTATGTCTTAACTACTATTTCCTACTTAATAGACTTTATAAAAAAAATAGCTTTTATATTTTTGAAAAGTTGTTACTTTAGGTTGTTTAATGATATTACTTTTCTATGTGTTTTCCTAACTAGTAGGTTGATTTTAACTTGACTTAGAAATTTGTTTAGTTCTTGGTGTTTATTAGAGTGTTGGTATGAGTTCTTTTAAATAATTTTCTAAGAAAAACTTGTATAATAAAGGATTATCAACCTTAAGATTAAATAATAAATTTATTTTAGTGCTTTGAAAAAGAGAGTAAATGAACTACTTAACTATGCCTTACAGAAAACTTTACATGATATCATCACTTAAAAATCTAAGTTATACTTATTTAAATTCTTAAAAGGATATTGTTGAATTATGATTTCTAAGTTTTAAATGGAAACTTTTCCTAAGTGGCAAAATTATTTTTGTAAAGAATTTAGTCTTTAATTTTAATAAAAGAACTCCTTTTTATTTAGATAACAACATTATGATTATCCAGGAACATGAACATATATTTATGTTATATGAAGAAAGATGACTCATAGGAATATAGAAGATATAGGAAATTAAATAAGCATATGAACATGTAATTAAAGTCAAGTATTGGAAGTTTTAGGTTGCATCAAGGCTTCCGGACTAGAGATAGACTAGTCTCATAAAAGAAAATAAATGAAATGAAAAGAAAATTGTTTTGAATTGATAAGGACAAGTCTAAGACTAGAAAGACTAGTCTTAATAAAATTGCATGAAATAAATAAATAATTGCAAGAAATATAAGGGCATGAATAAATAAAAGTTATGTTAGTGAGCTTATAGGCTCTAAGAACACACACACACACACACACACATTGATAGACTTAGTAATATATAACAGTTAGATTAGGAGTAATAACAAAACATAACAATATAATAACAATAATAATAATACTTGAACATTGTCAAATAAGACATTAATATATTGTTGCTTCTATAATACACATAGGTTTAGAAAACATACACTATGATCACATTATGTTAACATGAACATGAAGAATGTTTTAAGAATTTTTATCTCTGGTAAAGAAGTGGATGGTAGAAGAAAGATGTGTTGATGTTGTATGGAGATAGTAACGATATGGAAAGAAGAGAGAGTTGGTAAGAAATTTTTGTAGAGGAATTTTACGGAGAGAATTTGAGAGAGTTTTGATATGGTAAAGAAGTGTGTAAAAGAAATAAAGAGAGATGGGGTATTTATAGATTAGTGTAGAGGGAAATTAGTTGTAATTAAATAAAATAAAAAAGAAAAAAATTAGATAGATAGGAGAGAGAAGGGCGCTAGTTTTGATGGAAGAGAGAGAGAGAAATTTATTAAAATTGTATTTTTATAATGAAAAATAATAATATATAAGATATGATGTGAATAAAGTTTTATGTGAAATGAAAATTGTAAGAAATAAGCATGGTAGAGTGTAAGAATAGATAATAAGAAAAAATAGAGGTGGGCATGGATCGATTAACTAGTCTATGACCCATTTTTTTGAACCTAACTATTATAATCGGTATTTTAAAATACCAAACCTAAACCAATCCATCATTAATGGTTAACCACCTTAACAGTTAACCATTTTCTCGGTTAATTTTTGGTTTTCAGTTCTTAACAATTTAGCATAATGGTTTGCTAAAAGTTATAGTTAACCATATTTCTAGTTAATCCATAAAAAATTAAATTATTTTGTTTCTAAAAGTTACACGCTATTAAAACCTCATCTTAACTGTAATGGATAAAAGCATGTTAGTTGATGCACAAAAGAAGAACAACACAAATAGGAACCTGAAAATAATAGTCATATCTATTGTTCCAAATCCTCTCAAGCTCATCCCTAGAAAAATCAAATGCTCATATTTCTTATTACTTCTTTTTCATCACAACACCAACAGCTTTTAGAAGAAAATAGATAAATAAACAAAAACTTCGTTCATATAGATATAATGTAATATCATAAAACATAAGTAGTGGAAGTAATTTAGACCATGATCAATGCTTAATAATATTACATTAGGGCTTCAACTCTTTGACCTTTTATATTTTTAAAAAAAATTAATTATGTGTAATATTATATACTTATAGATATCGATTAATCATTAAACATTGTTTTTTTTTTTTTTGCGGTTACAAACCAAAACTTAAACCAAAAACCAAAAAAAAAAAAAATTAAAACTGTAAACCCAAATCGAAACTGGTGGACTGATTAACTGTATTTTTTGGATTGATTTTGCGAATTTCGGTTCAGTTTCTTAGTTGAGATGTTTTTTTCACGCAACCCTAATAAAAAAATAGATATAGAGGACTAGTAGTGAATAGTAACTTGAATAGTAGACATGACAAATTAATACTGGTAAAAAAGAAAATACGTGTAAACGAGCTATATCTGGTATTTTTAGTTGCTAAAAAATTCTAAAACTGATATTTTTGGAATCCTTATATTATTACGAGTTTAATGGTGTCATCAGAATATTTTTACTGTTTTACATGTCCAAACCTTGTTTTTGAAAAATGATCCCATTTGGATCCGAAACGAACTAAATTTTGACAAATATAATCTTTGTAAGATTTACTATATTATTATGGACTATAATCTAGGATTAAATCAATTTTATCGTTTAAGGATTTAGAGTGCAGGATTGCTGGATCTAGATTCACTAAGAGGTTGCTATAGACTTGTTGACTTTAGGGTTTCCGATTGACTTCCAGTTCTAGGGTTTAGGTGTTTACTTAACATTAAAAGATCTAGGGGTTGACACCTATCTTTTCTTAAATTTCATATGGTCCAACATATCTAAGGTTTAACTTGCCCTTCAAGGCAAATCTGATAATACCCTTGGTTGGCGAGATCTTAAGTAGGATATGTTCTCCTACTTGAAATTCCAAAGGTCTTCTCCGCTTATCGGCATAGCTTTTCTAACGACTTTGGGCTACTTACAACTTTTGTCTGATCAATTTGACTTTATCATTAACACCTTATACCAGTTCTAGTCCCAAAATTTGTCTGTCGCTAATTTCATAATGGATTAGAGATCTACACTTTCTACCATATAAAGCTTCATATGGTAACATCTCAAGCAACGCTTGATAACTATCATTGTAAGCAAATTCCATCAATGGCAAGTGCTCAGCCCAGCTACCTTTGAAAACCAAAACACATGCTCTCAACATGTCTTCTAGAATCTAGATAGTCCTCTTAGATTATCCATTTGTTTGAGGATGATAAGCCATACTAAAAACAACTTTGGTGCCTAAAGCTTGATGTAAACTTTTCCAGAATTTTCCAATAAATCTTGTGTCTGTAAACCCTAGAAAATTTTCATAATTCTTAGAAAATAATCCAAGAAGTCTAACACCGAAACCGAAACCCGAAAATCGACCTAAGTTAAAATTTATTTCTAAATAAGATAAAAAACGAAAATTCTTAGTCTTGAGAAAATGAGAACTCTCGAAACAAAATATAAAATTCAGCCATCGGTTGAATCAATATTCGTACGCTAATCAAATCATCTACCCGTTTCCTAAAATGCAAATTAAAAAGATATACCCAAATAACGTTCGACAACAAAATGCTAAGATCTTAAAACCCTCAGTGAATTTTAAAAACAAAAATTTCAATTTTCATCAAAAGTCAAACTGAGTCAACTCATAATCCTAGACTCGGTTAAACGATCCCAAGAACTGAAAACTATTAAATAATCACAAATAAAATGAGATAAACCATATATATCGAACTAAAAATATAATACGGTCAAAACTCCAAAATTATGTCTTACGAATGACTCAACAAAACCGAAAGTCAAACCAGAACCCTAAAAGTCAATAAAGCTTACAAACAAACCCTAGTGTTTAAGATCTGGCATTTTCGCGCTCTTAAACCCTAAACAACAAAATAAAAAAAATTGTTGATAATAGTTCGTAATAATATAGGAAAGCTTAAAAATATCAAATTCGCAAAATTCTAGTGTCTTTCATATCCGAACGGGATCAGTTTTCAAAAACCGTGCACCAGATGGCAAAAATATACCATTAATACTAATAGACTCGTAAAAATATAAAATTTTCAAAAATATCAGTTTTAGAATTTTTCGGTAGCTAAAAATTACATATATCACATTTATACGCGTATTTTTATTACTATTGGTATTTTAATTGTCTAGTTTACTATTCATAGTACTTTTCTACTATTCATTACTATTTCTCTATCTCTACTTTTTCTTACTACCTATTCTTATACCTACATACTTATTTCTTACCATTTTCTTTTTTCCATTAAAATTTTACACTACATATTACTAAACTTCTTTTATATTTTTCTTCTAAAGTTATTTTTTATCACTTCTCTCTCTCTCCTTTGATGTTGCCGTCCACTCCTCCCTCTCTCTTCCCTCCTCATTTATTTTCTTTTTTCAATTAATTTAATAACATCTAATTTTCACTCCAAAATTTTATAAATATCCCCTTCCTTCTTCATTCTTTCACACAATTCATTTCACTACTAAAACTATCTCAAAATCTTTCCACAAATCCTCTCTTTAAGATTTCTCTCTATCAAAACTCTCTTAAACCAATTCTTCACAAAAATCATTCCTTATACACAAACTATCTACCACATATCACTACTCACATAATACCCTCTTTCATCTACCATCTTCATACTACATAAACACTTTAGGTAAACTTCTTCCAACTATTTATTTACCCATGTTATATAACTTAACATGACTATGGTGATGTTTTGAAACTCATATGAGTAGTAAAAACAACAACATGTTCATGTTTTGTTCTTACATATGAACTTCCTATTATTATGTTGTTATGTTGATTTTATTATTCATATCTAACTCAATATATTAATGTATTTATATATAATCTTTAGAGCATATACGCTTACTTGTTATTTATTTAATTTCATGCTTTGCAATTTATTTATTTTATGCTATTTCCTTAAGGCTAGTTCTTCTAGTCTTAGACTTGTCCATATCAAGTTAAAACAATCTTTTCTTTATTTTCTTTATTCTTTTGGGACTAGTCTATTCTTAGTCTCGAGATGCCTTGATGAAGCTAAGGCTCTCAATACTTGACCGAAATATCTTGATGAAGCTAAGGTTCCCAATACTTGATATTTTTATTATTTTGCTTCTAGTATTTTCTCATGTTCTTATTATTTTACATGCTCATAATACTTGTATCTACATAATGATATTGTCTCAACTAATTCAAAAGCAGAATTTTACTTTATTAAAGGAACTCAAAACTATATTTTCTATTATATGACTTATCACAAAATAATGGAGTTATTATCAACAACATAGAAATAGAGTAATATAAGTTTTCTCAAAGTTTTCTTAAATAACAAAGATAGCTTTACCGAGGAAACATAAGAAATAAATACTTTCTTTGTATATTATGGTAATATAAGTTTTAGTAAAATAATTTGTTAATATTCAAAGTATTTACAAAAAGCTTAAGATTAAACTCTTTTTAACTTCATAACAAAACTAAGAAACAAACTAGTTTTCAAAGTTAAGATGAATTCAACCCATAAAGTTATAAACCCACTTAGGAAAATAATGATTTTCAAGTTTCTAAAGAAGAAACCCATTTTTCAAAGAATATAAATAAGATGAGATTAAAAACAAACGATTTTATCAATAAAGAGGATTCTTTTAAAAGGAAATAAAAGAACAAGTTTTAGAAAATAAAAACTTATATTTTAAATAATAAATATAAGAAGACAAGACTCATTTTCTAAAACCATTTTAAATGCAAATTTATAAAAAAGTTTTCAACAACTTAATACACTTTTAATAACTTTGATCTTTTATCACTAGAAATAAAATTTATGAAAGACTAAGGTTAAAGAAAAATTTACATGTTTTTGGAAAAAGAATGAAGAAAATAAAATAAGAATATACTCATTTATAATAACCTATGAAAATATAAAATTTCTTCAAAATACTTGAAAATAAATTGTCAAAGTTAAAGTTTTAACAATTCAAAATAAATTATTTTATGAAATAAATTGTTGAGACACTACCATTAGAAATTTTGCATATAAAGTGAGCTTATCTATATACTCAAAAGAATTTTTCAATCATATATATATATTATATATATTTTTTTTTTCATCAAAGGATTTTTGAATGAAGTAGAGTTAGAAAATGGTTTTGCAAAAATCTAGAAATATTCGTTTTAAATTTGTACCCAACATTTTGGAACCCAAATGACCTTATATGACAAATATAACCTTAGAAATAAATATATCTTTTCGAATAGGTAGAAAAACGGTAAATTATATGCGAAATTCCGAGTTAAATTGAGCAAGTTATGGCTATTTTAAATTGAAATTTCATTCTATACAAATTTGATGAATATAGTGAAATAGAATTAGAAAGTTTAACTAGAATTTCTACGGAATACTCATCTCGGGTATTTCTTTTGTCTAGGTGACGAAAGATATGAGATTACCCTTCCTGAGGATTACTACGACTAAGAAGATCGCGTAATGGATGAGTGAGTTATTCCTCTTAATTTCGTTACCTTGCTTGTGCTTATAAAGTAGTGGCATTAGTATACTAAGAAAAGATAAAAATGGATATGTTTGGGAATTTAGGGATATGTATATATGTGATTCTTTGTTTATGCATGAAATGAGAATTAAGAATATCGCAACTTCAAACTACTTGTTTAAGTGTTTTTATTTACTTACTTGTATAACTGTATATTATTTGCTAAATTGATTGATCACCCTCTCTAATAAACCTTAATAAGGTTTAGCTTAAGAAAAATAAAATACTCACGCATAGCATCCATCGAGTCATATCTCTTTTCGGAAGGCTGTTACTCCTACGCGTAGAGTTGGATTGGCTGTAATCGTACTATGACACGGGCCATGTTCCTTCCTAGAGAATCCAAATCGCCCAAAGAATACGACTCTAGGTTTGGAGCCGAGCCAACCGAACGCTTTGGGTAGGGACTTGGGGACTAGCAGTAGAAGATCAAGGATCTTCATCACCGATTCCCTAATCTTCGATATAGAGGGGTAAATCTGTTCTGTATATGGTTTCCAGATAAGTATATATATTTACGTAATCACGTGATTGTTGCATTGTACACATAGTATATGTGTGAAAATTTAAATGAACTTGTTTGAAAATATGGTGCAAATGAAAAAGAATATCTCCTTAAGCTAGTTGTAGCTCATACCCCTATATATTTTGATGAAACAGGTATACCCGTGGCTTAAATTGAGGATCATGACGTAAAAAAAGTCATTGAAGGATGTTAAGCTTTTATGAAGGCAATGGAAACATAATATGAAATTATGTTGTAAGGTTCTTTATATATAATGTATTCTATGTTAGTGTTTTGGAAATTCTAAGGTGTATATTTATTTGAAGACAATAGAGGGATATGCCCCTAAGAATTATAGTTTAATATGTTTATGTTTTATGATAAGTATTCTCTTTGCCTTGTTACATAATTATTATCAATATAAATTATGCTACTTTGATGCGTTTCCTTGATTGTGATGTACGCCTTGTACATGATATGGAAGCCTTTGCGTGACTGAGATAGTCATTCCTAAGCTTTAGTATTGTGTACGGCAGACTGCCATGTTTAGGATACCCTTCGGGGCATGACAGTGTCTCTATCAAATACAATGGTTACTGGTATTCCATGTAACCTTATTATCTCCTTAATATATAACTTTGCTAACCACTCCAATTTGTACCCAGTCTTAATCGGTATAAAGTGAGCTACCTTAGTCAGTCTATCAACAATCACCCATACCGAATCAAAATTTTCTCTAGTCTTAGGTAGAGTAGTAACAAAATCCATATTTATGTGATCCCATTTCTACTAAGGTATTGGTAACAACTTCAATTCACCTGCCAGTCTTCTATGTTCAATGTTAATCAATTGGCAAGCATATCACTTGGAAACATGTTTTGCTATTTCCTTCTTCATGTTATTCCACCAATACAATTTCTTCAAATCATGGTACATCTTGTTCCCTCCAAGATGAATGGAATAACTAGAATAATGTGCCTCTTTCAGTAATTCCTTCTTAAGTTCTCCTTGCTCTGGAACACATAATCTTCTTCTGTATCTTATAACACCTTCTTCATCAACATGAAATTTAGGTGCTTGGCCAATTTCCATTCTTTTCTTCATCTCATGTATGCTTGGATCTTCCACTTCTGTTACTTTGATCCTTTCAGCAAGAGTAGGCTGAATCTACAGGTTTGCCAATCTTGCACCCACTTGTCTAGTTATTGTCTCCATCTCCAACTTTCTCATATCATCGATCAGATGTCATTCAAAAGTGATCAAAGCTGCAAGATTCTCAACTCGCTTCTTGCATAAGGCATCTGCTACAACATCTGCCTTCCCAGGATGACATTAGATATCTACATCATAATCCTTGATAAGTTTTAACTATATTCTTTGCCTTATATTAAGCTCCTTCTGGGTAAAGATGTATTTCACACTTTTATGATTTGTATATACTTTGCATCTTTCCCCATATAAATAGTGTCTCCAAAGCTTCAAGGCATGAATAATTGTTGTTAGTTCCAGATCATCTGTGGATAGTTTTTCTCATAGGGCTTCGATTGTCTGGAAGCATATGCTATCACCCTACCTCCCTACATCAACACGTAATCTAATTCTTGTCTAGAGGCATCATTGTAGATAGCATACTCCTCACCACTCACTGGTAAGGCTAGCACTAAGGCGACTACTAACTTGTTCTTCAACTGCTGAAAATTGTTTTCACAGTCTTCACCCCATTCATAGTTTACCTCTTTCTATGTCAGTCTGGTTAATGGACTTGTAATTTTAGAAAAATTTTCCATAAATCTTCTGTAATATCCTACAATTCCTAGAAAAATTCTAATTTCTGACACATTCTTAGATCTTGGCCATTCAACAATAGCTTTTACTTTCTCAGGATCTACTAATATTTTATTTCCATCTACAACATGCCCTAAGAAAGAAACTTGTTCTAACCAGAACTCACACTTCATGAACTTAACATATAATTTCTCATTATGCAATCTGGCCAAAACCAACCTCAGATGTTCTTCATATTCTTCTTTTGATTTAGAGTATACTAGCACATCATCAATAAACACTGCTATAAACAAGTCCAGATAATCTCTGAAGACTCTGTTCATAAGGTCCATAAAAACTGCTGGTGCATTGATAAGACCAAAAGGCATGATAACAAATTCATAGTGCCCATACCTGGTCCTGAAAGCTGTCTTCTGCATATCCTCTACTCTAACTCTCAACTGGTGGTATCCTCATCTCAGATCAATCTTCGAAAACACCTTTGCTCTTGCCAGCTGATCGAATAAACCATTTATCATTGATAGAGCGTACTTGTTCTTGATAGTCACTTGATTCAGCTCTTTGTAGTCTATGCACAATCTCATATTGCCATTCTTCTTCTTTACAAACAGAATCGGAGCTCCCTAGGGTGAAACACTGGGTTTGAAAAACTTCTCCTTCAGCAGATCATCTAGTTGCACTTTAAGCTCTACAAGTTCTATAGGAGCCATGTGATATGGTGTCTTTGAAATGGGTTTAGTACCTAGCACCAAATCAATACGAAACTCCAATTCTCTCTCCATTGGCAACCATGGTAAATCTTCTGGAAAACTTCAGGGCATTCACATAGAATTGGTATCTAAGAAGGATCTATCTTCTGTTTATCTTCTATCATCAAAACTGCCAAAGACGATCTTCCCTACAACTCACATGTAGGCAGAATTTGAGGTCTTAGCACTTCAAGCTTATAAACAAACTGGTCTCTATCCGATAAACTAAATTCTACCACTAGGTTGTGACAATCTATTATAGCATGATATTTCACCAACTAGTCTACTCCCTAAATTACATCAAAATCTAACATATCCAAAACTATAAGATTTGTAAGTAAATGCCTACATTCTATTTCTATATCCACATTCCTACAAATCCTATTCAACATAGATCCACTTCTCAATGGTGTACTTACAGATAAACTTTCAGACACATGCTCAACATAAATAGATACAAACATCTCGGATATACAAGAAAAACTTGCATCGGTATCAAATAACACATATGCAATATGCAGGAGTATAGGAAACATACTTACAATAGTGTCAACACTGGATGTGTCCCTGTGCTGGAGAACATATACTTTGGTTGGTGCTCTTTGTCCCAGGCTAGAATAATGTTTTCTGCCAATCTAAACTCCTAGAATTACTTGTTTTCCAGCTTCCTTACATTCAATTGCTTGGTGTCCTCTCTGTCCACACTTGAAACAGAATACATGTGGAAGGACTTTATCTGTGCAGAATCTGTGGCTATGTCCAACCTTTCCACATGAGAAACAAGCGTTCTCAGGCCATTTACAATCTTTTATGTCATGAGGTCCAAGACATCTCACACATTTCTATTCAGCACTCCGAACCGTTGATCTAAAATGCTATGTAACAAGTCTCTTTCCTCTGTCTTGAGCCATAACATTGGAAGCTAGTCTCTTCTCTAAGTAGAGCTGAACTCTCTGAGGCTCATGAATCTTCATCCTGTTCAGACCCTGCCCTACAGTCCTGGCTTTGTTGACTACTGCTAAGTTTACCTGATATTGTATCTCAAGCTTTAGCCCTGTAACGAACCTGCTGACCTTAGCTTCTTCACTTTCTCACAGAGGATCTGAAAGAAATCTCATCAGCCTGTGCAACTCTGCTTCATACTCCTCTATAGACATCTTACCCTACTGTAGGTTATAATATTCCTGGAGTATCTTTTGCTTCACACTATTAGGAAAGAACTCTCTGTAGAAAGCTTGTTGGAACATTTGCCAAGTAATTACTCCAGCCATATGCTGTTTGGTGCTCATCTACCAACTATTAGCCCTCCCAGTCAGCAAATAGGAGGCATACTTGACTTTCTTGCTTTCTAGTATGTCTAGAGCAGCAAAAGTCTTCTCAATTTCTTCCATCCATAGTTGAGCATCCAATGGTTTCCCTAGCACTGGCTTAAACTTATATACCATATCATAAAATTTATCAAGGGTCAGCACATCAGCTTGCTTGCCCCCATTTCCTCCATTCCCATTATTTCTCTGGGTCTCCTGCCGCCAAGCCTTAGCATTAGCTTGTATAATTTGCATATCTTGTCTCAAATCCTGCTGTTGCCGATTGAGTACCCCTAGAAGGGTATTCATAGCTGCATGAGCTATGTATGATCCACTAGTACCTGTTGACCTACAGATAGAGGTGGTGGTGGTGGAAAATCTTGATGTTAGGGTGGCTGATTAACCTATGGTTGTCCTCTATTCTCTTCCTCCTCTATAGCTTTGGAGGAACCAACATTAGGTGCTTTTCTTCTTGGACACATTCTAATAGGTTAAACACAAAAACATAAGAACAAAAATATATCAGGCTATAAGGATGAAAACACTATAGGTACTATGAGATAACAACATATTTACTAAAAGCAACCCTAGCCAATTGCTACCCCACTTATCAATGCTCATCGTCCTAAGGAGTTCATAACTTAAAACTAATAGGATCAAAACCTATTGCTTTGATACCACTTAATTTATAACCCCTAACTTGATGGTATTACAACCCACCACGTGTTCTAAACATAGATGGACATGTTAAGGCTATGAAACACTAAACCATGAGATATATATAATGAAACTTCAAACTCTCAAATAAAAAGGTATTTGTTTAAAATACTTTCAATAACAAAACATCCAAATAACCTTGCTGGCATTAACCATAGCCAACATAATCCGAACTTATAACATAAAGGAAAATCTCATAAATCAGTCTTAAAGTTATAAAACATATAAAATCTCATAAATCAGTCTTAAAGTTATAAAACATATAAAATCTTATAAAGTCTTCAACTTAGTCTAATTCCAAGCCATATGATCTAAACGTTAGCGGGGAAATCTAGTCTACTATCGTCCTCCCCGTATTCCACACAGACATCAAATCTTGATAAATCATAATATACCTGATCTTCATCTGTTCCTAAAAAAGATAAAAGAATGAGCAAATATTACCCAGTACGCCAAACCACAAACACAAGCCATGAACACACGTCATACATAATCACATATAACCTATTATAATGCATCAAACACAAATTGTTATCTTTTTAATGGCCAGCAAATAGCACAGTCTAGAACCATCTGCAGTCCAGTTCTAAACATGGAGTAACTCATGACTCCATATAAACAAACAACATAGAAAAAAGGTAATGTATACATATATTGGTGTTGGGTACTCCCCATATACCCGGTACCGTTATCGCATAACTCCTACACGACCGAAATCATTTCTATGCATGGGTCCACTTGAAATAACCTCACACATAGATCATCGAGGTGCCAGCGTTAATATCGTAGTCTGCCTGCTCTTTATTAACAGTAGCCAAACCCAAGCAACAAACAAATATAATTAAAAGCCAAATAGATTTAAGTCAATTATCAATTTTAGCCTACAAGCACATACAACAAGCAATGTAAGGTCGTACATAAATCAATTTCAAGATACATAACTCTAAATCTCCAAAATCTTGATCACATAAATAGAAGAGATTTTAAAATACAACTTCCATAACATAAACCTAATCCAAACTTCACCTAAAATCCTAATCTTAATAGAAATATAAATCCACACCTTCCTCCTTGACAATAATTCTTCAAAATAACAAACCTCCTCAACAATCCTTCCAATCCCTTGAATTCCATTCAATACAAATCATACCATTAATCAATAGAAAATTGTTTCTATGTAATCAGAAAGATTAAGATCGTTCAAACTTACCTAAAATTGATTCTCGATCTTTCTTGATCACCAAAAATTTGAATCTCCAAACAAATTAGGATTTTCTTCAATTTCTCCTACAAAATCAATAGAAAACCCTAATGAATATGATAGATCCTTTAAATTCTGAAGAAAAGATAGTTATTCGATTACCTTAATATGATCTTCCGAATCTCCTTGGATGCTATGACCACTCATAGAGAGGATTTTCTAGGTTTAAGAGTGATTTTGGAGAGGATACATAAACCTAAGATATAAAGAAGTTCATAAAACCCTTCATTTCCTCTGAACAGGATAGCTGGTGGCCTTTAAACATATGCCGGTAGTGTAAACATTAAAGCTGGTGGCGTTTTTGTCTCGGGTCAGTTTTCTTTACATGTATGTCCGCGGTGTAAATATAAAAGCTGGTGGTGTACATACTTAAGCTGATAGCCTACATAACTCGGACAACATTTCTTGATTTCAAAGCTATCTTCTTTGTTGCCGAAGCCATAGAACATACACCGACAGTGTTGAATTCTAGGCTAGCGGCGTACTTGGCCGGCTTTTAGCTATGAATTTCCATATTCAATTACACTTCTACCATTTGACAAAACAAACAACTATACTTTATGATGGACCATAAAATCCTCTTATAATATATCAAATTACACTTTTACCCTTCTTTATAATTTATTTTATATGTATATTACACAAATGATGATCGAGGCTTTTTCATTAGTAGATATATATGCTAATTTAAAACTCTCTCCTACAAGCTACAACTAAATAAAATAGTATTCTTGAAAGATAATATAATAGTAATGGATGGAATGGGACAGTGTGATCCATATAAGTTATTGCATGGAATTTTAGTTATGGTTAAAATAGTTGTTATTGTTAATAAACATTTTAGCAAGTTTTGGTGGTCAATAATGACTTATGATGAACTTATGGAGAAACTTAATTTCTTGTCAGTTATGGGCCATTGCATAATTTTTGAAAGAGTGTCATGATTATTATTGATGAGATTTCCACCTAATATATAAAATTTTCATTTCGCCCAAATTCATGGACTTAAAATTGGAATATATCTCACCGAAAACTTGTAAATCTTAATTAATACTATAGTAAACTTGGAGAAGTGTTGTTCTATTCCCATTAATTCTTTTATTTATTTATTTATTTTTTATGAATAATGTTTTCTACATAAATGTATAATTAGCACATTAATCTTTAAATCCCAAATTTGTGGATACATTTCTAAAATTATTAATCACACAATTATTGCCCTAGAAGCACTCATTTTTTTTTAATAAAACCTACAATAGAAACTCAACAAACTACATGATATTACCAAAATTATTTTTTGTTTAGGATCTCTATTAAATATAATTACTAAAAAAAGGTCAATTAATTACCAAAATATAGTATCAAAATCACGATTCTAAAACATGATATAGACATATTATAAACACCCATAAGTATCGCAAATTTATAATGCAATTTGCAAGGTGTACTATTAAAATCCAAAAAGTGTAGATTTTCAAATCACATGAGAGCCACAAATCTAACAAATCTCCTTCAACAGTGACATGTTTAGGGTTGTGCTTCAAAGGACAGTGAAATGTTGTACATATATTTTGCTATGAGGAGTCAGTTGTCCCATCTTTACATGTGTCTCATCCTTGACAAATGCATACGACATTCTGCTCTGCGTGAAGGTAATGCAATGTTTTTATTTTACCGGAGGCATATCGCAATTTTAAAGCACGATGTTCGTAAAAAAAGTGTATATTTCGCTTCTTAAACATTATTTAACAACGGTATAAAAACATGATATCGTATTTTATATATGTGATTTGTGTAGAAAATTATATTTCTTATTTTATAAATGTGATTTTGTAATGGTATTTTAGTAATTAATTTCAATCAATTTGTATATAGGTACTTTTTTTAATAACAAGGGTAGATGTGTACTAGACTCTGATATTACCCATTTATCAATAAATTAACAAAATAAGTAAGGAAAAAAAAAAGAACCATTATAAATTTTATATAGATAACTCGCATTACTATCTTGATAAACTATTCATATATCATCTCAATTTTGTTAGGCATATAATATCGAAAAACTCGATTAATAACCATTTTCCTTGATTGATTAATGAATACCCGACAACTGGAACTATAATTTTAAAAAATAAATAAAAACATTACTAAAAGGGGCAATGACAAAAAGAAGACATAAATGAGCTATCATCTTTTTTACCTCCCAATGCTGTTTTTTATTTTATGTCTACTAAACTAGTTACGGATTTCAAAACTTTTTATTAAATTTTGTACAAGTCCAGTTTGTTATGAAGATTAATATTATTTGCTATCTATTTTATTTTAATCTGGCAAGAGATTTAATTTAATAATGTTTTAAGATATCATACGATAACAAAAGTAATATATTTATGTGTTTAAATGTTGTATAATGAATGTGGTCTACAATATTTTCTATCAATTCCACATGCATCTTTTCGTTTTTAAAATATAGAAAACTTATATCAGAAATACCGATTTTTCTTAAATTTATTATTAAAATTTGAAAATAGATTGAAAAAAAATAGGGTTATAGGGTAGGGTTTTAAATCAAACCCTGTATAGCGTGTTTGAATATAGCATCAAAACCCTATAGGGTTATAAGGTTTGGTTTGGTAGACCGTATAGGGTAGTGGGTCGAGTTTCAGGTTCATATGATTCGTCTAAAACCTGATCCGGTTACATCCTTAGAATTTTCTCTAAATCTTTATTATAAGGTATGTCCTCTATTCATTCTTTGAAAACAAATATATACTATTTCTATTGCAATTACCCCAAATATAGTATCGTGCAAGAATGGTGAATCTATTAAATGGGATGTGCAAAAGGAAGTGCCTCAAATAAAACTCTTTTGCTTAAAAACCTAGAAATTCCATTTTAAAAGTTTTATGGTGATAAATTCTCTCAATTTTTATCCTTTCAAGATTTATTATTTTTTAGATTAATAGTTAGCATAGTTAGATTTGTTAATTATATCTTGCAATATTATTACAAAGTTATTATTATTTTTAAAATCTTAACCACTGATTGCACATTATAATATCTAAAGGAAATAAATTAATGAAAATTGAAAAAAAAAAAGCCAATGAAGATATCAAATCTAAGTTTTGTGAAGGTGGGAATCGGGGTCATTAGGGAACCACCAACTCTCACAGTCCAGTTCTGGTTCCTCATGAACCGGGAACCATGATAAATCATTTAAAAAAATAATAGAAATAAATTAGTTTTGCTTAAATACACACACACACATAGGATAATATAGGTATACCTATATATATAAGAATATATCATTATGCTTAAACATAGAAAAATATCTAAGATAAGAATATATGTATGCATATAAATATCTATATACATGTGAAATGGAATACAAACAAATAATTTGAAGTATTATTAGTTGATTTGAACATTTCAATCGATTAGAGGGATACATAAAAACTTACCTCCATTTTAATGTGCAAAAATTGCATGTAGATTTTCATAAGGAAAAGTTTAAATGAGTAGATTCAAACAGGTTAGGGGGAGGGGGAGGAAGGTAGGGTTTTACATATTTTAAGACCATTTCGAAAGTGCCTACATATCCGATAGTTGGAATCTGACTAATGTAGTATAAGGTAAAGCTTTTTAACTTTGCACATAGTATGGCATAGAGGTAGTGGTGCTTCACTTGATGAGTCCAAGTCACTAAAGTATTCTACTTCTAATTCTTGAATTCTAACCAAAAGCTCTTGGCTCCAAAAGGCATTACCTGGGTAAAGTATCCCTTGGGCTCCAACCAAAGATACGAGTACTGTAAGAGATATTTAAGAGGGTATAAGCTACATGCTTAGTGATAATTATTTACACAATTTAAACACTTAACAACAATTAATCAAACAAATTTATTTAGTAACCATATGAAATGCACAAGTACATGAGCAAACAATACATACGATTTTTTGGGAATCATATGTTTGAGTGGATTTACCCCTCCATTCAGGGTTAGGGATTCTAGATCAAATAGATCGATTTTTATAAATGTAATTTTCTTTGTAGTATTGTTCGAGCCACTACCCAACTGTAAATCATATTTTCATGTGGGTGTTTTATTTCATTGTAATTTAATTTGGACAATCTCTTGCCGCTTTATAGAGCTTACGGGCTCTATGAACCTCATTACTATGCCTTTGCCCCACCAAGGTTATGATAATAAATGCAATCAACTCATCCAATGATATGCATGAATTAATTTAATTAAATACTCATGGTATGATTAAATATTTTATAGGTGACCACAAAATTTTCAGACAATCATTCCTATATTAGATCAAATAATCATTATGAACAATTCCCGTCTCGATATACTCAAACGTGATTTTAATCATATAGGTAAAGTACATGCATCTTCCCATTTTATCTTTTCCTAATTCTAATGCTACTAATTTACAAGCAAAAGCATAAGTGCAAAATGTAAGAAATAAGCTCACTTAGCCATTTGCGCGGAAACTTCTAGTCAAAGTAATCCTCTGGATATGAAAACTCGGTTTTCACATCACCTGTATAAGAGAAATACCCAAAATGAGTATTTCTTAGAAGTTCTACTTAAACTTGCTAATTCTATTTCACTAAATTCATCAAAAATTGTATAAAGGGAAATTTCAATTTAAAATGGCAATAACTTGTTCATTTTAACTTGGAATTTCACATATTATATACTGTTTTCTATCTACTCGAAAAGATCTATCTATTTTTAGGGTTAGTTTTGTCATAAAAAGTCTTTTAGGTCATGAAAAAGGTTGGTACATAATTACTACGAAAATTTCAGCCCTTGAAGTACAATTTTCCAAACTTTTCTTTATCCAAAAATCCTTTAGTAAAAATATAGATATTTGTATGATTGAAAAATCCTTTGAATACATATATAATATATATATATATAGACTCATATTATATGCAAATTTTAATGGTGTTGTCTCAACGATTATTTTTCATAAAACAATTTTATCTTATGGTGTTAAAATAACTTGGATTTTAACAATTTCTTTTTTTTTTTAAATGTTTTGAAAGAAATTTATAAACTCTTGGGTTATTATAAATGAGTATATTCTTATTTTGTTTTACAATTTCTTTTATAAAATAAATAAATCTTAACTTGGATCTTCTACAAATTTTTACTTCTAGGGATAAAAATGAAGTTTCCAAAATTGTTATCAAGTTGTTGATAACCTATAAATATTTGAGTTGTATATATTTTCTTTTTTAAAAAAATGGTTTTGATAAATAAGTCTTTTTCCTCTTATATTCTTATTTTCTTATTTTCTAACTTCTTTAAAAATAATTTTATTTATTAGAAACTTGGTCTTTTAAGCTCTTTACTGATTTTACTTGGAAAGAATCCATCTTCTTAAGTTGTTGATAATATCCATTATTTTTTAAATTTATCATGTTTATATTCTTTTTATTTATTTGAAAATGGGTTATCATTTAGAAGCTTTGTAATCTTTATTTTTCTAAATGGGTTTATAAATTAGTAAGTTGATTTTATCTTAACTTTGAAAACTAGCCTAGTTTCTTGTTTTTTATTATGGAGTTGATAAAAATCCTACAATTAGCTTTTTAAGAAAAATTTGCTTATCAAAGAATTATTAAAACAAAGTTTTATTAAGCTTTATGTTACTTATTATGGAAAGAGAATGTTGATTTTCTTAATTAATTTCTTTGGAAAATCATCCTTATTGACCTCAAAGAAAATTTCACGAAGAGTTTGAAAAGGAGTTATAAAATAGTTTTTAAATGTGTTTGATAGCAAAATCTTGATTTTAGTGACAAGGACATATATTAAGAGAGTTTGGTTTCATTTTCCTTCATTAGAGAAAATTCTGCTTTAGATTTTGTTGAGATAGTATAATTATGATGATGCATGTATATGAGCATGTAGTATGAAAAGATGAAAATATAGAAAAGATATAAGAAGCAAAATAATAAGATCAAGTATTGGGAACCTTAACTTCATCAAGGTATCCCGGTAAGTATTAGAAGCCTTAGCTTCATCAAAGCAACTCGGGACTAAGAATAAACTAGTCCCAAAAAAAAAAAGAAAAAAGAAAGAAAAGAAAAAGCAATAATAATAGTAAGCTTGTTAGAGAATTAGTGAGCAATTAGGCTCTAAGAAATATATAGATATACGTATAGATAATTATATATATATATATATATAAAGTTAAGTTACGAACATAATAATAATAATAACAAAATAATAAAACCAGAATTCTTGGCATGTGCAAGAACAACACATGAACATATTGTTGTTTCTACAACTCACATGAGTTTTAAGAAACAATACCATAGTCATGGTAAGTTACATGACATGGGTAAATAAATAATGGTAGAAGTTTACCTAAGAGTATGTTCATATGGTAGGAAGAAGGTGATGAATGTATGATTATGTAGTTAGTGATTTATAGTAAATGGTTTATATGTGGGAAAAGATTTTAGAAGAAATTTGCTTGAAGAGAGTTTTGGTAGAAAGGAATTGTGGAGAAATTTTGAGAGAGTTTTGTTATGTGAAATGAATGTGTTAAAGAAGTGGAAGGAAATTGGGTTTTTACAGTTGAAGATAGAGGGAATTTGTGTGTGATAAAATAAATTGAAAAGAAAATAAATAGAGATGAGAGAGAGGGGATAAGACACCGGTTGCATGAGAAAGAGGGAGAGAAGTAATTTAATTTTGTATTTTGTAAAGAAAAGTAATTAATATGTAAGATATGATTTGATATAAGATGTGTTGGAAAGGTAAAAAGTAAGAAAATAGGTGTATAGGTAGTAAGAAAAAGTAGAGATAGATGAATAGTAAGTTAGGACAATGAATAATAAACAAGACTAATAATTTACCATTAGTAAAGAAAATACACATATAAATGTGATATCTATAATTTTTAGTTATCGAAAAATTATGAAACTAATATTTTTTTATTCCTTATATTATTATGAGTCTAACGTTATTATTGGAATATTTTTACTATCCGATGTATGAGGGCGTGGTTTTCGAAAATTGATCCCGATTGGATTCGAAATACACTTGAAATTGGCGAATCTGATATTTTAAGCTTCTCTATGTTATTACGAACTATTATAAATTATTATCTTAGTTTCCTTGTCTAGGGTTTAAGAGCGCGAGATTGTTGAATCTAAATTCTAGGGTTTTGATATAGGTTTTGTTGACTTTAGGGTTTCTGGTTGACTTTCGGTTTTAGAGTTTAAACTTAAACTCGATATAAAAATCTAGGGTTTTACAATTACCAACTTAATTGAACTTAGTTACACTTACGTCGTGTTCGATAATCTTTTCAAAGGTGGAAAGTTGTAGAAAGTTATGGAAAAGAAAAGAGTGGGAAAGAAATAAAAGGGAATGAAAGTTTTACTTATGTTTGGATATTAAAAGTGGAAAATGGTGGAGATAAAAGAGAAACATCACCAAAATTGTCCTCTATTATTTTTACCTTCTTTCATTCTTACAAGTATCTTTGTAACTTCACCATACTTCCACCCATTTCTCTCCAAATTTGGAGAGAAAATATGGAATCTTTAATGTGGAAACATTTCCAAACATTTCTACTCTCTCCATCCACTTTATACCAATTTGAAAATAAGTAAACATCCATCTTCCATACTTTCCCTTGGTTTTCGTAGGTTTCTACTCTACCCAAACACAGTGTTAATTAACAAAACAAATGTCCAATTTTGCTTGGATATGTTTGTGCTTGTTTTACTTGTTTTTTCGTATGTGCTATCTATATTGTAGAATCAAGTTTCACTACAGCTAGCATCTGATGCTAGCATGGTATCTAAACGCTAGCAATATCCACGACATTATGTGCATTGATTGTTCGAACGCTAGGGACTAGCGTATGGATGTTAGCTTCGAGGAACTAGTCATTAGGGCATTTAATGCAACACTGAATTTGGTGTGAATGAGAGTAATGAGAAGGTGTCTTTAAGAACCTATAAATTCAAGTTGGTGGAGAGTTAAAGATAATTGATTGAGCTTATTAATTGCCATCTAAATCTTGTAAATACTCTCTCAAAGCTTATTGTGCAATTTGTATTATTTGTAGTAAGAAAGAGAGTTAAGTAGTACTAGTGAACATTATCTTGTTATCTTTTGTAAAGCATTACTCAAGTGTTTAGTGAGTGATATTTAATAGAATCTTGAGTTATGCCTAGTGTGCTAGAGAGCTTGTTGTAAAGGTATAACTTGAGGGTATGCTGTATTTTGTGATTATGTTGTTTGTAACTCCTTTATAGCATTGTTTTATTGTGTGAATAAAGAGAGCAAAGTCTTCCATTGAGCGAAACATTTTTATGGTTCATGGAGAATTGGGGGTGGGCTGAACTTTACTTTAAATCATGGTGTTATCTTTTCTTTTCATTACTCTTTATTTATCGCACTTTGCATTATTGTGTTTATGTGTTAAATTGCATTAATTAGGCATTAAAATTTGAAAAGAGTAAAATAGTGCACAATCTCCATTCCTAGGTGTTGCTTAGGTGTTCCAACAAAATTGTAGTTGCATATTAGTGCTTTAACCGTTGTATAGCCATATTTAGATTTATGTTCATCTAACTATTGACATACACTACTGAATGCTCACTATACTACTACCATCGATGCTTAGGGATGCCAACACCTGCCTAGCAATCAGGGATACGATTGGAAATGTCATGAAATAGTGTTTTCACTAGTTGAGAATATTAAAGTTGTAGACATCCATGCTGTTACTGAATTCAAATGCGATGTTGAGATACTTATTGATAAGTGTCCAAAGACCCTTATAATTGTGCTCTGTTGATCATATTTTAGGCACTATTTTGTTGATCTACTAAAGAAAAGGATAATTATTGGATAAATTATTCATTTCAGAAATAAATAGGGACTAATTAAGCTTTTTTGAAGGATTTATAATGAAAAAAATGAAGATTTTATGAAGTTTTAGAGCTGTCACTATAATATTAGGAGTACAGTAGAGAAGTACACAAATGATGTACAATTTTCAAAGTAAACAATGAGAAAAAAAATTAGTTATAGGAGAACATGACTAGTATACACGAGTCATGTATGTCAGGTAGTGTACGATTAAAGAACGAAGAAATTTCACGTTTGTTTCAGGTATACATGACCTACTTACACGGGTCGTGTAAGTGGGGTTGTATACATATGTCAGTATGTATATGACGCTCAGTTTCTTTATTTAAGGAAGTTTTGAGAAATCCAACCTTTTATATTTTGTTACAATACCCTAAAAGACATATTTTGAAGAGCTTTTCAAGAGGAATTTCATAGTTTAACATCGGCATTCACAAACGACATTACTACAAAGGTTTTATCATCATGATTGTAGGGTTTTCTTGATACAAAATTTCGAAAATTTTATTAAAACACAGCGGAAAAACGAAAACCCTATACTAGTATCCATGTTTCTTGATTAGATCTGAACAAAAAAAAGATTTCTTGAATATACCTTATATTGATGCTTTCAAAACGATCAGCGGATCGGATTTGTAGGAACCGCAGTCTCGCAATCCCCTCTAGGTATCCACACACGAACGATTGTGTGCTAGCACTCAAGAACACGAATCCAATTCGTATCAGAATTATTTTTCTTCTTTTCTCTCTTTTAGGTTTGTAGAATTTCTCTGCCGTCTAATGTGATGTCAAAAAGTCTTACCTAAAAGGCTGTCTATAGATCTATATATATAGACATGTAAGAAACCCTAAAGGAAACCCTAAAAAATAAATATCTATTTAATATTTAATAAAATACATTATTTCATTAAATATTAATTATCTATCATAATCATTTATTATTCTTAAACTATTTAAGAATAATAAATATAATAATTCCTATAGGTTTAAATATAAACCCATAATATATTTCATTCGCTCTTTTGTGTGTGACCCTATAGGTACACCTAATGTTGGCAGTAGGTCCTAAACACCTTTTAGACCTACAAGACATTATTGGTCTCTAGCAAGACATTATGTTTACCCAAATTAGGTGAATATCAGTAATCCGATTTTTGTCTGATCTATAATTTATGTCATTATCCTTTTTGTTACATGATATCTAGATTGAACATAAGACATGGAAAGTGTCATTTTTATACAGTTCAATCTTATCATTTCTCGATTTCCAAATGATCTAATAATACAAATGAAATTGATCACACTATCAATTCATTTCAGCATGACCATACATTTCTCAGTCTCACTTATTGAGGGGCCCAGAGATATCTCTCTCATAACGAGAGGGACAAATCCCGTCTTAATCACTCAACTTCCTCTACATGACATATATTATGCCTAAACTTAACCTTTATAATTATCCGGTTAAAGATAATATTTGATTGAGTTGAAACATAACATTTCTCATGTTGGAACCTGTGGTGATTTCAAGTCTAAGGATACGTTGATATAATTATTATGAAAATCACTTATGACAATATTCCATGTAGTGATCTTATAGTGGGTCAGTTCAGCACACAGTTATCTAATATGTGCCTATGAGTTTCATTTGTACCACCATACAAATAGACATCCCATGTTTACCAAATAAAAACTCATACTAGATTTAATTCATTATTATTCCCATAATAATGAGCATCTAGGAACATTTAGAATAATAAATTATTCATGGATTTCTAAAATAAATATGCAAACAATACAAAAGAAATGCCTCTGTTCATTCATATATATATATATATATATATATAAATATCAAATGATAATATCTAGTAATTGGCCAAGGGCACAATCACTAACAATGATCTCTCTTTTTTCTTCCTTTATAATTACTGTTGTTAACTTTTTCATGAAAGAGTAGTCTTGTTATGTCCTGAGTTTTAAGAAACCCTAGCCTTATGCACATATTTGCTTTTTGATTGAATAAAGTTTTAATCTTGAATTTACTTCATGATTTATTTTATTGTTTGTGACGGTTTTAGGCTTGAATCATTATAAAATTGATTTCTGTTAATTAGAAAAAAGATTTCAATTAGTTGAATAGATCTCTTATGAGTAAATAAGATGTGTAATTCATCTAGAAATAAGGTTTTTCCAACTTTCTACTTCTGCAAATTAGTTTTCTTCAATTAGAGTTCATGAGCTTTATGCAATTCTAATTTAACATTTGTAAAGGAAGAAATTCGCACTTCTTCAATTAAGATAATGAGTTAATTGACTTGAAGAGAGTAATTAATTTAGCTAAGTAACCAGACAGTTCAAGACTAAAGAATTATTTAATTGAATTTATGTTTTATAGATAAAAAGGCTAGGGTAGATCAAAGCTAGGAACATAGTTTGTGAATTGATTAATCTTAAGAAAGTAAGCACATCGTTAATTTATGGCTATGAAACTAATTTTAATTATAATTATCATTAGGATTAATATACAAATTTTGATAGATTCGACTAGATAATAGCAAAAGGGTTAGTATTAATACCTGCATATAGATCTTTAGGACGATATTTGAGTTTAATTTTATATTACATGATAGGTGTGTTGCCTTGTGTAGATCGACTTGGTGATCACATGCATCAAAAGTTTTTTTATGCCATTGCCAGGGATCTAGCAATATGAGGAAAGACTCAGTCACTATTATTTTAGTCCTTTTTTTTTAATTTTCTTTATATCTCTTTCCCCCTTGAATTGCATTTGAGAACTTTAATCTATAGTGTCTCTTTTGCAATATATGATGAGGAGTTCATCATCATCTACAACTCCTTTTAACCTTGAGATTGAGAGGACACTTGCAAAGATTACGACGAATACAATTATCGATACTTTTGGGCAATCAAACATTGAGAGAAGAACACTGGATTTCAAGAATGAGGGATAATTAATTTTGAAGGATTTAGAGAGAAGAATTTTAAATTAGAATCAATAGAAGGCACAAAAGAAGAAGTACAAAGGCAGAGGTTCAATATAGTAGATCGAATTGTAGGAAGGACTAATATGGATAATGCGCGACCTTCGCTTAATGGTAATGGGCCTACCATTGTAAAGCCTCTAATCGGAGCGAACAATTTTGAAATTAAGGGGACTATGCTTCAGCTTTTACAATAGTACTATCAATTTGATGGTCTACCCGACAAAGATCCACATGCTCACATCCAAGCAATTTTGGAAATATGTGAAAATTGCAAGATGAATGGAGTCGATGATGATGCTATTCGTACTAGATTGTTTCCTTTCTCCCTAAGAGAAAAAGTAAAAATTTAGCTGCCATCACTAGGACCAGAAGCACTTACTACATGGGATGAAGCCGTAAAGTAGTTACTTTCCACCTTTCAAAACTACTAAGCTTTGGAATGACATCTCATCTTTCTATCAGAATGACTCAAAAACTCATTTTTATGCTTGGCAACGATGGAAAGAGTTGCTTAGAAGATGCCCACATCACCAACTCCCATCATGGCTGCATATATAGAAGTTCTACAGTGGTCTTAATCAAATGACTCGCCAGTTAGTTGATGCATCAGTTGGTGGTACTCTAAACTCGAAAACCCTAGAAGAATACCTCAAGGTGTTTGAGGACATGGCAAGAAACAACTACTAATAGGGCGATGTGATCCCCTAGATTTTTCAATACTCTTAGATGAGAACCTTAGAGTTAGTATCAAAACTAGAATAAAAAAATTGAGCTAAGTTAGAACCAAACTCTAAGAAACCCTATATGAGATTAGATAAAAACTCAATAAACCTAAATGTCTAATATGCCTGATGGAATTAGAAAACTTTAATTAATATACCCTAATAAAAAGAGTACCTTCGAAAACAAAATGAAAATCTAATAATCGTTCGATTCGGATACCTTATGCTAAACAATTCATTTATTAGATCTCCAACACAAAAATCGACGCAGATATCCAAACAATATTTAAAAGCAAAATAGTACGAAATAATTTTCTATAATATAGTAATAACTTATCAAGTCAAAATTTCACCAGTTCAGCCGAAACCGTTTCTATACCCGATCTTGGGCATGTAAATCGAGATAATATTACTAAATAACTAGTAATGGGAAAAATTGTAAACACCTAGATTCTTTAATAACTTTATAAGTGAATCTTAGGTTCAAAATTAAGAAAAATACCTAAAAGTAAAACAGAGTCAACATTTAATACTAAAAGCCTTAAACTCGATTAGACAATCCTGAAAAATCATAAAATATCAAATAAATTAAAAAAAATAGAGTAAACTCAAATTATGAAGCAAAAATATATTATAAGTGTAAAATCATAAATTTATAACCTTGTGAGTAAATTTTAAATTCGGAATTGAAATTGGAACCCTAAAAGCCAGCCTAGGTCAACAATAAGTCTTAGAAGATCTAGATATGACAAGACCATACTTGAAACCCTAAAATAATAAAAATGAGATAACCCTGGTTTATGATTTAAATTTTTTTCTTATAACATAAAAAGATCAGATTCACCAAAAATTCGTCTGATTCGTACGTGAATAAGATCGGTTTCTAAAATCAAGCAATTGACATGCAAAATTAGAAAAATATTCCGACAAACAATCTACACTTGTAATGTGACAAGAATTCATTAAAAATATTAGATACAATTTCATCTCTCATAAAAAAAATCAGATATAGCTTATTTACGTATATTTTTATTTGTCTTGTTTACTATTCATTTACTATTTATTACCATTCACATTTCTGTACTTTTTCTTACACCTATTCTTACACATATCTCTTACAATTATCTTTTCTCATAAAACTTTTACCATACTTTTTACTTATTTCTCTTCTACTTTTCTACTAAAATTAATTTTTTTCTTTGCTCTCCTCCTTGCTAAAAAATAAAAAATAAAAAACGGTAGTAGTCTTCCTCTCCCTTTTCTTTTTTAATTTATTTTTCACACAAAAATCACTAATTTTACATCTATAAATACCTACTACCTTTACACCTTCTTACACTTTGCACCTCCTTACAAATTTCTCTCTTTTTCTCTCATTCTCTCCTCTCTTTTTTCTCTCATTGACGGCACTAATCCCCTCCCAATTCTCTCTCTCGGTTTTCTTCAAAACACACACACACACACACACACTTTCTTCAAGATTTATTGGGTAAACACTTATCCTATACTTCTTTAAGTTGATATTATGTGTTTCCTATCAAGTTTCAAGCATTATCCATGGATGAAAATCTCCACATGATGCATTAAAGCTAGGAATGATAATGCTAATATAGAACTTATATCAAATCTTTATTAAGATCATGTTAAAGTTATATTCTTATTGTTATATTTTTGTCATCTAATCTAACTATAGTCATGTACATATTTATGTCAATTTGAGCATATAAGCACACTAATCTAACATTTATTTCCTTGCACTTATTTTGTCTCTTGCAATCCATTTATTTCATGCTCTTATTATATTTTGAGATTTGTTCTTAATCCAAGTCTCAGACTTGTCCTTAATCAAGTCAAAAATAAAATGGGAACTTGTCCATAATTTAATCCCCGGGAATGCCTTATCCAAAAGTTATAAGGCTTCCATTTTGTTGGTCTTATTGTTGATTATTTTACTTTTATTTGCATGAGATTAGATAATATTCAAGTCTCAGGGAGCCTTGATAAAATCTAAGACTCCCATATTTATTTATTTGATATTTTTAATTTATTTATGAGACTGGAAATTAATTCAAGTCTCAGGATATCTTGAAAAAGACCTAAGACTTTCATGTTTTTCTTTTGTTATGATTTTCCTATTTTCATGGTGACCAGAAGTCATTCAAGTCTCTAGGAGTCTTGATGACAAGCTAAGATTCCCATACCTTTATCTTTGATATTTGCTTATTTTCATTAGCTGTCCTCGAACTTTATATTTTGATTTGAGTCTATGATTTCATCTTTAGTATATTACTATATTTTTACTCATGTACATACATGACTATAAGTGATGTTGTCATGGTAAAATTTCAAAAATATGGATATTAATAAATCCTTGTTTTATAAAACGACTTTTAAAAATTTTATTTTCAAACACTTAAGGAATATTATCTTTCAAAATGAAAAAATAAACATAGGTACTTAACTAAATTTTTGAAATGCCTAAAATGAGTTTATCCTAAGATACAAATGTTGATAATTCTTAGATATGTAAGTTTTTCTAAAAATCTATTTATAATAATCTTTTATTAAAATAAAAGTTTAGAACAAGTTAACCTTCTAAATTCTCTCATGAGACAAGTTTTAAGATATTTTTGAAGTTAAATCACATGGAGTGAATTTTTTCTACAATCACATAAAGACTTATGTTTTAAAAAAATTGGTAGTAAAGAAAGGCTTATTATAAAAATAAGGTGGCCATGAAATTAAAGGAATAACAAACTAAGGTTGGTGATATTATTTAAAATAAATCCAAAAGAAGATTTTCCATAAACTTATCTTACGACCTTCATGCAACATCACTAAGATCACGCATTTAATATGAAATAAATGCTGGAGGTTCGAGACACAATCTTTACTGATCCGTTCTGACTCTCAAACAACGTTAAATGTTAAAAATAACCTTAGAAATTAATAGACCTTTCGAAGTAGATAGAAAACAACTACTAGTATGCGAAATTCCGAGTTAAAATGACCAAGTTATGACAATTTTAAGTTAGAACTTTCATAATTATGAAAAATAATGCAAATAAAATAAATAGAGTTAGAAATTTAAGTAGCACCTATACGTAATACTCATCCCGGTTTTTTTTTTTCTAGGTGACGATAATTACGAGACCCCTTTTCCCAAGGATTATTGTGACTAAGCGGATTGTAATATGGATAATTGAGTTTTTCCTTATTATTTTGTTACCTTGCTTGTGCTTGTAGATAGTTGTACTAGATTTGTAAGTACAAGATAAAATGAATATGTATGGGGTTATGGGTATATGTATGTGTATGTCCTTCTATGAATGTATGACAAGGGATACTAAGCCTATCGAAACCAACAAATGGTTATTTAAGTCCATCATCAATATTACATGTTTCTTATGTATGTATGATACTTGTTTGATCACCTTTGAGTATACTTTAATTATACTAAGCTTTGATATAAATAAAATAGGCACGCATTGCATTCATTAAGTCACGTATTGAAGACTGCTACTCTTGCTCGAAGAATCAAAAGGGATGGGGTCAAGCTCATTCTTAGGAAACTAAGACGTACCAGGGATATAGCTTAAGGGCAAGCCACGCGGATTGATCACTATGAATAGAGTACTCGAGGACTAGCAGTGAAGATCACGTAGGCTTTCGAATCCAATTCCCTAACCGTCGATACGGATGGCGTAAATTCGTTCTATGTATGGTTTCTGGATACCCATACATGTTTGTTTATAACATATGTTTGTTGCATAGCATATGCATCAAAATTAATAAACTTGTTTGAACTTATGGTACGAATAAAGAAAATATCCTATAGATCTTTGTTGAAACAAGTATACTTGAGACTCCATTCAAGGAACGAGATATTGAGGAAAACATCGATGGAGTTTTGAGCCTTTATGGAAGAATTGAGAGTGTAGGATGAAGTTTTAATTTAAAAATTTCTTTATGAGCAATATATGATATATTATTATTTTGGAGACTACTAGGAACCACAAATATATTTTTGATCCATTTGAGTATATTAGTAAGGGTATGCCCCTAAGATTTGTAATTGACATTATTTATGTATAATGATATGTATTTCTCTTGCCTTGCTACTTAATTGTTATCAACATAAATCAAGTTACTCCGATGCATTCTTTTTGTTGTGATGTATGCCTTGTGCATAATATGGAAGTCTTTGTATGACTAAGGTAGTCATTCCTAGGCTTTATTATTGTGTATGGTGGACTGCCATGCTTAAAGTATCGCTCGGGGCATGACAAGCAACAATCGAGGGAAGTATAGAACCACAAGGGTATACGAGGTATATTTACTTGCCTCCTTAGTTGTGAAGATGGGCGCCTCAACAGTCAGGTTATGAGCATCACATACCCACCATAAGCACAATTTTATAATGAAGGGACAGCTGATAGTGGTTACTATCCTGAATAGCATCAACAAGTAGACTATTAGAGCAATCAGAATAGAAAGTAAAACAATGCATACAGAAAAACATACAACCTTGGTTAGAGAAATCGCCCTAATTTTTCCTAAAGCAATCAAAATGCACAAAGGCAAAATTTCCTACTAGGATTTCAAAGGCCACAGTTGTCCCCATACAAAATGATGCCATTATCTTCAAATCAACAGCTCCAGATCAAACTTGGAGGAGTTGATGACACAATTCATATTGAATTTAGATGTAAGGCATAGGAATCATGAAGCCTCCATTCACCGCTTAGAAAAGCAAATCGACTGACTAGTTAAGATGCTTTCAAGACAGACAGGCTCACTCCCTAGTAATAGAGAACAATCTTAAGGAATAGGTGAATGCCATATCTTTGAGAAGTGGGAATGAGTTACAATTTGAAAAGGAGCCTAAGGAAGAGAACGAAGATGGTCAATCTTTTGAGAGGGAGAAGGTGGAACCTGAGAAGAAAGAATTATGGAAGAGGTGACCTCCAGTAGTAAGAGAGTATGTGCCTAAGATACCATATCCTACTTATCGCCACTAGAGTAAAGACAAGGAGCAGTTTGATAAATTTCTGGACTTATTCAAATAGCTCCACATAAATATACCAATTTTTGAAGCACTCTCTTAAATGCCTAAACATGTGAAGTTCCTTAAGGAACTCCTATATAACAAGAGGAAACTAGATGATGTATTTATAGCTGAAGTAGGAGCAAATTGCTCCTCAGTCATTCAAAATATTTGCCTCCAAACTTAAAGGATACTAAGAGCTTCACTATTCCATATGTAGTGAGAGAATTATCTGTAGACAAGGCCTTAGCTGATTTGAGGGCAAGTATCAATCTTATGCCCTACTTCTTTTTCAAGAAACTGGGCCTAGTTGAACCCTACCCTACCACATGAGTTTACAACTTGTTGATTGCTTTGTAAAGATTCCTAAGGAGATTATTGAATATGTTTTGGTAAAGGTTGGAAATTTCATATACCTCATGGATTTTGTAATTTTGGACATAGATGAAGACGGGGATGTGCCTTTGATTCTTGACAGACCATTCCTTGCCACAGCTAGAGCACTCATTGATGTAGAAGAAGGCAAGTTAATACTTAGAGTTGGAGATGAAGAGATGGTTATAAAGATATCGATAGCAAGTTCTGAAAAGAGAGTGCTGAGGAGCCCGGACGGAGGTGAACAAGTGTAGAGTGACACCAACAACCAATACTTAGGTGATGATGTTGAATCGCCTAATATATATCACTGGTTGAAACCAAGTGCAAAGATATCCTATAATTCATGTTCTCCATAAAAGGAGGGGAAATATAATGCTGCGGTTTTAGCCTAACAAAAGGCTATTACATGTGCGCATTGTGGAAGATGGGTTAAGAAAACTGACAAAAACATCTATAGTTCCAAGAACCCTTAGTTTAACCCTCCTTGATTTTAAAGAAAGTGAAGGAGTTCAAACTAATGGCATAAAACAACAACGTTTCATAAGAGACAACCATGTATGACATAGATAGGTAGTTTATTCTCCTTTTCTTTTCTATTTTAACTCCATCTAGTGTTTGCAGGTATTAGAATATCAGTCAAGATAGGAATTTATACTTTCAAGCGAAGTGTGAGGAAGAATGTCGAAAAGAAGGATTTGAGGGGTCAAAACACCTTCTAAGTATTCAAGGTAAATAGAATCTATCATGCACTCTCACATGACATGACACTTAGAAGAATTTTTCATACTTGAATTTTTCCAATATACACCACTAGTGTACGCCACCCATGTACTTTGGTAGTATACAATTTTTCACATTCTGTAGAGTCATAAGTGACTATATACGACCCGTGTACTTAGGTTGTGTACATTCAAATTTCAAAAATCAAGATTAAAACTGGTCATAAGTGATCATACATGACTCGTGTACCCTTGTTGTGTACAAGGGTGAGTGAATTTGCAAATTTCTTATGGAGTTACGAGTAGACATACACAAGTTGTGTACCTGAGTAGTGTACACCTTTGCTTGAAAATTTTAATTTCTGTGGAGTCACGACATGACGTACACGAGTTATGTACAGTAGTCATGTATAATTGACTTTCTTCAACTTCACATTTTGAGCAGTCACAAGTCAGAGTGAATGACCCATGTATAAAGATAGTGTACACATGTGCATAAATACCATCCATGATACTATCCTCTCTACACTACTTATTTTTTTTCTCTCTCACCTTACACGATATTCGTCTCTTTTCCTCTCATTCAACCGCTCACAAACATACTCCTTACACCTTCACAATCGCATATCATATCCAACAATAATGGGTTTGTAATTCTTTCATCTCTTTTATTGGTTCTTCTTCTCCCTAAATCAGTTGTACATGCATCATTCTAAGAATCTTGAGTAGATTTTGAGCATAAGTTTTTAGAATAGATCCATGCGTGTTGTATTGTTCTCTATTGCTAATAGTGGTTGTGTAAAGCTTATATTGGTTTAATCTCAAAAACACACTCAACCTACACATGCACACATGGTGTGGAAGTCGCCTTAGGGTTCATACAATTTTTTTTAGCATATAAATTAAGGCTTTTGTGTTTTTAGTGCAATTTGATCACTCTAAAACATATTGAACTTGTTATTTTAAGGAATTTCTTGCTTGAACATTTTAAATCAAGAATATAGAGTTAGTATCATATGAAAATTGGGGTTTTCATGCTTTTCATGGGAAACTGAAGAACTCGCCAAAGATTTGTACCCTATTTATGTTTTGATTACTGTTATGATCTTCAACAAGAGCTTTTACACAAGTAATTTTTCCTACATTCCTATTAAATTCAAATTCTTCATTTCCAATTGTACACTAACTTGTACACAAGTCGAGTAGATAGGTAATGTATCAATAAATTAACTCCAATTCATTCATGCTTTGTTTCTTTGCCTATTTCCTCTATTTTACATGCTACTCATGATTGATAAACACCCCTGAACTTAGTCATATGCATGTAAGCTATCCTCTACTCCTTAATGCACATTTGTGTTATGTATTTTTCTCTATAGTCATGGTAGAGATTGAGTAGCCAATTGTTATAAAGTGAAAGGGAAAAGTTCCTGTTGTTGCTGAGCCATTAAGCTCAAATAATGAGGACGATTCTGGAGAGGAGGGAGATGACGAAGAAGACACTTCTGAAGAGAAGGATGAGGATGAGTAATTATGTCCTCATTTGTTTGAAGGCTGCCAATTTAATATTTTTCTGATTTTTCTTTTTAGAACTATCTGTTGCTTGGTTTGTACATTTTGAGTTCCCCTCGTAGGAAAGCTCTATTTTTTTGCTATGTTTTCACACTTCTGGTGGATGCTAGACTAGTTTGACTTCTATTTTTTTTTTTTTTTTTTCTTTTAGGTCATGCTGCTTTAGAACACTTAGGGTCCACAAAATTCTTCTGATGATGCTACAATCCTTTTTCTCCAACATCAATTGTCCCTAAAATCTGATATCAATTGAGGAAGTTCTCATTTTCCTTTCCTTTTATTTTATCCCTTTCTTTCCATTTTCCTTTTTGTGATTGAATTAGGAGACATTAAGGACAATGCTCGATTAAGTGTGGGGAAGAGTAGCCTTTCAAGGGAATAATTGGGTCTTAAATGATATATGTCTTTCATGTAATTGATTGATCATATTAGTGTGAACTTGTAAATTTGAACTTGATCAAAAGTCCCCCACTTACAAGTTTGCAAATGTGCTTCAAAGTTGAATATGAATTGAATATATATTCATATATATGTAGAATAAATCTTGAAAATATACTAAAAAAATGTATATTTGGTTTGAATTAGTATTTATATTAAAGTAAAAGCGACTTACATAGTACTTCACTCACCTATTTTATGATTAGTATGCTTAGTAGAAAATTTAGGATGAAATCTAGGTGGAGTAATCTTATTTGCTATTTAATAATGGTATCTAGAGTCTAAAAGTGGATTGAAGTCCGTAGTTGAATTTTAAACAGTTATATTTCTAAGCTTCTTGACTTGTATATTCTCTTTTCAAAAACCTTGAGAGCTTATTTAACTTCTAGTGAAAGGGTATATGATATTTTTCACTTGGTGATTCTTTTAGAACAATGTCTTTAAAAATTTATGTGTTCATTTAATAATAAGGAGTTGAGTTGATATAGGCGGGTTTTGGTGCCTCAGAAGAGCGAAGTTTGACCCCACTATTAACTATACCAACCTCTTAGTTATATAAGGGATAATGCCACTTTTGATACCTGAACTTTAACGAAATGGACAATTAGGTACATGAACTTTTGAAAAGACCAATTTCATACTCGATTAAACTTTTCGTAGCCCTAAACACTACCCCACTCATGATTACACGACACGTGTCCAATTAATTCAATAAATAATAAAAAAGTAGGTGGTGAAAAGGGGTACAAAAAGTTGAATTGGGTATGAAATTGGTCTTTTTAAAAGTTCAGGTACCAAAAAGGGCTATGAAAGGTTCATTTAGGTATGAAATTAGTCTTTTTAAAAGTTCAGGTATCCAATTGTCCATTTCGTCAAATTTCAGGTATCAAAAATGGCCTTTTCCCTTTATATAAAATAAAAGCAAGCAAGAAAGGAACGAGCAAAAATCTGTCTAAAGGAAAAAAGAAAAGATGAAGACTAAAACCTCTCCCTTTAAAGGGTTAAAAATTTTAGAGAGATTCAGATAATAGAAGAAAATCCAGGGGAAAGATGGATGCAATTTACTTTCACTCTAGATTATTATACTTAGAGAAGTAGTTAAAGAATTTATATACTCATTAATCGGTGGTGAAGTGTAACTAGGTATCTTTTGCTATTATTTGACTTTATTGTTACTTTGTAACTTTAGAATTTGCTACTAAATTGTAAGGTTAAAGTTTGACTTATCTAGATTAGTCTTAGAATTTTGATTCTAGTATGCTAATTACATTTATATGATAGGTTTGGGTAGTAGGTACAAAGTGAATCACTATGATAATTAAAAAAGAAAAACTAATGAATGTTATGAGAGCTTCAAAATTGTGGAAACTTTTAACTATATTTAATGATAGATTTTCAGTATTCTTAGTTGTTTGCTTGAGGACAAGCAAACAGTTAAATGTGGAGAAGTTTTATAAGTGTCCAAAGACCCTTATAATTGTGCTTTGTTGATCATATTTTATGCAATATTTTGTTGATCTATTGAAGAGAAGGATACTTATTGGATAAATCATTCATTTCGAGAGTAAATAATAACTAACTGAGCTTTTCTAAAGGATTTATAGTAGAAAGAGTGAATATTTGATGGAGTTTTGGATCAAAACTAGGGACATGGTTTGTGAATTGATTACTCTTAAGAAAAGTAAGCATATCATTCATTTAAGGCTTTTGGAACTAATTTTAATTAGAATCATCATTATGATTAGTATACAGATTTTGATAGAGTCGACTAGATAATAGCAAAAGGTTTAGTACTAATAGCTATATAGATCCTTAGGACAATATCTGAGTTTAATTCTATATTACACTATAGGTGTGCTGCCTTGTGTGTATCTAGGATTAATAAGATTATAAATTATAAACTCAGTGATCACACACATCACTTATCAATTTCTAAATCCTTATATAGTCCTACCGACAACATAATACTTCTTGAATCTTTGGTGTTGGAGTAACACTCTAGGCTTCTTTATTGCAATGATCAATAGTACGATAACTAGTATGAATGGATTGGTAGGTATATTGCCTATAGTATGCATAATTAAATGGAAAATATAGTTTTAATAATACAATACTTGTTTCTTGTACAACATTGCTAGCAATTATAGAATATATTTTTTGAGTATCTGATATTTTATCAACATTTTTGTAATAATATTTTAACACATCTTAAAGTCCTTCAACACTATTGTGTAGATCCAACAACCATGTCACATTATATATCATCAGAATTTCCTTATAATGCTTTAAGGGAAGATCACAATATTTGAGGGTAAGTTCATTTAAGGGCATAATGTTTTTGAATGGTTAAAAAAATGTCACAATATTTCAAGTGATTAAAAAGAGGTCACTGTATTTCCCTGAAAATTTCATAATTCATAGGAAATAATCCTAGAAGTCTAATACCAAAATCGAAACCCCGAAAATCGATCCAAGTTAAAACCAAATTCTAAATTAGGTCAAACACGAAAATTTTTAGTCTTGAGAAAATGAGAACCCTCGAAACAAAATATAAAATCCAACTATCGATTGAATCAACATCCATACGCTAATCAAATCATCTACCCAATTCCTAAAACGCAAATCAAAACGATATATCCAAATAACGCTCGACAATGAAATGCTAAGATCTTAAAACCCTCGGTGAATTTTAAAAACAGAAATTTCAATTTTCACCAAAAGTCAAACTGAGTCAACTCATAACCCTAGACTCGGTTAAATGATCCCGAGAACTGAAAACTATTAAATAATCATAAATAAAATGAGATAAACTATAGATATCGAACTAAAAATATAATACGGTCAAAACTCCAAAATTATATGATCTTACGAATAACTTAAAACCAGAAGTCAAATTGGAACCCTAAAAGTCAACAAATCTTACAACAAACCCTAGTGTTTGAGATCCGGCAATCTCGCGCTCTTAAACCCTAAACAACGAAATGAAAATAATTGTTGATAATAGTTCGTAATAATATAGGGAAGCTTGAAAATATCAAATTCACAAATTTCTAGTGTCCTTCGGATCCGAACGAGATCGGTTCTCAAAAATCGTGCCTTGGTACATCGGACGGTAAAAATATTCCGTTAATACCAATAGACTCGTAAAAATATAAGGTTTTCAAATATATCAGTTTTAGGATTTTTCGGTAACTAAAAATTTCAGATATCGCATTTATACGAGTATTTTTATTACTATCGGTACTTTAATTGTCTAGTTTACTATTCATAGTACTTTTCTACTATTCATTACTATTACTCTATCTCTACCTTTTCTTACTACTTATTCTTACACCTACATACCTATTTCTTACAATTTCCTTTTCCCATAAAAATTCTACACTACATATTACTAAACTTCTCTTAGACTTTTCTTTAAAAATTTATTTTTAATCACATTTCTCTATCCTCCCATGCTATTGCCATCCACTTCCCTCTCTCTTCCCTCCTCATTTATTTTCTTTTTTTAATTAATTTAATTATATCTAATTTTCACTCCAAAATTCTGTAAATACCCCATTCCTCCTTCATTCTTTCACACAATTCATTTCACTACCAAAACTCTCTCAAAATCTCTCCACAAATCCTCTCTTCAAGATTTCTCTCTACTAAAACTCTCTTAAACCAATTCTTCACAAAAATCATTCCTTATACACAAACTATCTACCACATATCACTCACATAATAACCCCTTTCATCTACCATCTTCATACCACATAAACACTTTAGGTAAACTTCTTCCAACCATTTATTTACTCATGTCATATAACTTAACATGACTATGGTGTTGTTTTGAAACTCATATGAGTAATAAAAGCAACAATATATTCATGTTTTGTTCTTGCACATGAACTTCCTATTTTATTATGTTATGTTGATTTTATTGTTGTTATAATACTAATTTCTTATTCATATCTAACTAAATATATTAATGTATTTATATATAATCTTTAAAGCATATAAGGTTACTTATTATTTATTTAATTTCATGCTTTGCAATTTATTTATTTCATGCTATTTCTTTAGGACTAGTCTTTCTAGTCTTAGACTTGTCCATATCAAGTCAAAACAACCTTTTATTTATTCTTTTAGGACTAGTCTATTCTTAGTCCCGGGATGCCTTGATGAAGCTAAGGCTCCCAATACTTGACCGAGATACCTTGATGAAGCTAAGGTTCCCAATACTTGATATTTTCTTATCTTGCTGATTATTATTTGTTTCTAGTATTTTCTCATGTTCTTATTATTTTACATGCTCATAATATTGCATCTACATAATGATATTGTCTCAACTAATTTAAAAGTAGAATTTTACTTTATTAAAGGAACTTAAAACTAAATTTTCTATTATGTGACTTGTCACAAAATAATGAAGTTATTATCAATAACATAGAAATAGAGTAATACAAGTTTTCTCAAATAATAAAGATAACTTTACCAAGGAAACATAAGAAATGAATACTTTCTTTGTACATTATGGTAATCTACGTTTTAGTAAAATAATTTATTAATATTCAGAGTTTTCACAAAAAGCTTAAGAATAAACTCTTTTTAACTCCATAAGAAAACTAAGAAACAAACTAGTTTTCAAAGTTAAGATGAATTTAGCCATAAAGTAATAAAACCACTTAGGAAAATAATGATTTTCAAGTTTCTAAAGAAGAAACTTATTTTCAAAGAATATAATTAAGATAAGATTAAAAACAAAGGATTTTATCAAGAAAGATGATTCTTTTCAAAGGAAATAAAAGAATAAGTTTTAGAAAACAAAAACTTATATTTTAAATAATAAATATAAGAAGACAAGATTCATTTTCTAAAAATATTCTAAATATAACTTTATAAAAGTTTTTCAACAACTTAATACACTTTTGATAACTTTGATTTTTTATCACTAGAAGTAAAATTTATGAAAGATTAAGGTTAAAGGAAAATTTACTTGTTTTGGAAAAATGAATGAAGAAAATAAAATAAGAATTTATAATAACCTATGAAAATATAAATTTTCTTCAAAATACTTGAAAAGAAATTTATTAAGTTAAGTTTTAACACTTTAAAAAGAATTGTTTTATGAAATAAATTGTTGAGACATTACCATTAGAATTTTTGCATATAAAGTGAGCTTATCTATATACTCAAGGGATTTATCAATCATATATATATATATATATATATATATCTATATTTTTACTAAAGGATTTTTGAATGAATTTGAGTTAGGAAATGGTTTTGCAAAATCTAGAAATATTAGTTTTAAATCTGTATCCAATGTTTTCGAAACCCAAATGACCTTATATGATAAAGATAACCTCAGAAATGGATAGATTTTTTCGAACAGGTAGAAAACGATATATTATATGAGAAATTCCGAGTTAAAATGAGCAAATTATGGCCATTTTAAATTGAAATTTCATTCTATACGAATTTGACGAACATAGTGAAATAGAATTAGAAAGTTTAAGTAGAATTTCTAAGAAATATTCATCCCGGGTATTTCTTTTGTCTAGGCGATGAAACATACGAGATTACTCTTCCCGAGGATTACTACGACTAAGAAGGTCGCGAAATGGACTAGTGAGTTACTCCTCTTAATTTCGTTACCTTACTTGTGCTTGTAAAGTAGTGACATTAGCATACTAAGAAAAGATAAAAATAGATATGTATGAGAATTCGGGGATATGTATATATGTGATTCTTTGTTTATACGTGAAATGAGAATTAAGAATATCGCAACTTCAAACTGCCTGTTTAAGTGTTTTTGTTTACTTACTTGTATGACTACTTATTATTAGCTAAATTGATTGATCGCTCCCTAATAAACCTTAATAAAGATTGGCTTAAGAAAAATAAAACGTTGACGCATAGCATCAATCGAGTCACATCTCTTTCGGAAGGCTGCTACTCCTACGCGTAGAATTGGATTGGCTATTATCGTGCTGTGACATGAGCCATGTTCCTTCCTAAAGAATCCAAATCACTCGGGGAATGCGAATCTAGGTTTGGAGCCGAGCCAACCGAACACTTTGGGTGGGGATCTGGGGACTAGCAGTAGAAGATCGGGGATGTTCATCATCGATTCCCTGACCTTCGATATAGAGAGATAAATTCGTTCTATATATGATTTTTGGATAATTATATATATTTGTGTAATCATGTGATTGTTGAATTGTACGCATAGCATATGTATGAAAATTTAAATGAACTTGTTTGAAAACATGGTGCGAATGAAAAGGAATACCTCCCTAAGCTAGTTGTAGCTTATACCTCTATAGATTTTATTGAAACAGCTATACCTGTGGCTTAAATTGAGGATCATGACGTTAAGAAAGTTATGGAAGAATGTTAAGCTTCTATGAAGGAAATGGAAACATAAGATGAAGTTATTTTGTAAGATTCCTTATATGTAATTTATGCTATGTTAGTATTTTAGAAATTCTAAGAAGTGTATTTATTTTGATTTGAAGACGATAGAGGGATATACCCCTAAGAATTGTAATTTACCATGTTTATGCTTTATGATAAGTATTCTCTTTGCCTTATTACTTTATTATTATCAATATAAATTGCACTACTCCGATGCGTTCCCTTAGTTGTGATGTATGCCTTATACATGATATGGAAGCCTTTGTGTGACTAAGATAGTCATTCTTAGGCTTTAGTATTGTGTACGACGGACTGTCACATTTAGGGTACTCTTCGGAGCGTGACAGTCATAATATTTAGAGAAGTGAGTCAATTGATATCATCATTGGCATGCATCATAACATTCTAGATCTTCTAAAATTTAATTTTAAATATTTTTGATGGTGACACTTATCAATGGTGATCTCAATTGATCCACTTCTCTAAACGTTGTAACCTTTTTTTAACTACTTAAAACAGTATGACCTCAAAAAAAAGTACTCTCAAACATTGTAACATTTGTCTTTCTTTCCCAATTTTTTGGATCATTTGCAAAAGAAAAAAAGAATCCATCATTGTCGTTGAAAAACTAGAAGGATGAAAATTAAATTTTTTATTTTTTCCCTTCAAAACATAGTCTATACTATGTGTACGTTGAAGTTCACAAATTAGAGTGTGAAAAATTAAGGTACTAAATTTGATTGATAAGGTAACTAAATTGTATGCAAACAAAGTAAAAATTAAAATAGTGTGCCAAGAAGTTCTAGAGAATGTGAGAAATGAGAGAACAATAACATAAAATTTGTGTGTGGCCAACTCCACAAATATGCATTTCATTTTATGGGCAAAAGTTACCATGCTTATATTTGTTTGTTTTTTTCTTGTACTCAAATTTGCCGAATGTTAAAAAATTAGGTGAAATTTTTTACTCTCCACATTATTTTCTACATCTACATTATTTTAATCATTCAAATTTGAACACTTACAAACTCAGAAATGGTGAAATAGTAATATATGTGATTGAGAGATTCCTGACTCAATTATATTATTTTCTAGCATACACATTCAATGAAGCATTGCAAATTTGAACTTACACAATTCTCAAATATGTGAAACAATAAAAGTAAGGAGATTCTTGACTCACCCATTTATTTTGCTTTTCTCCCTCTTTCTCTTTTCTCTCTCCTATTTCTCTTTCTCTCTCTTGCCATTTGGGCTTTTCATTTCATGTTCTTGTGAAGTAAAGTAAAAGACATGGACAAGGAAAGTTAAAGTGACTCTCCTTTTGTCTTTTAACTCCTTTTTCCCTTTCCGTTTTATGTCTTTTTTCCTTTAAATTTTGTTAGAACTCGACATGGAATTGCTAGGTTCATCGGGTCCAAGGCCTGATTCTAAACTAGATGGATCCTTCCTGCCTATATCAGTGGTTCCAAGCTTTGAATCGATGGGTCTTGGGCTAATTTAGAACCACCACTCCAAAGGTTGGTTCCCAATTCAAAACCGCTTTGTGGAGAAGTATAGGTAGCAACTTGGTTAACTATTACCTAAAATAGATAAGACATGACTAGATTGAGGGAAGGAGATTTGTAGTAGGAATAATTGCAACTTATGTTGAGAGGAAAAAATTTAACTTCAAATGCAAAATCATTTAAAATTGATATTTTTTTTTCACAATTTAATATTGAGGATTAAAAAGAAATGGTTGGTTCCATAAGTTCAAAATTGGTGTTTTCAAGAATTGGGCCAAACCCGAACCTACCTAATTTTGTTTTTGGGTCTACCTTTACCAAACCTGTGAACTAATGATCCTAGGCTAACTAGTTCCCTCCCATATCGGTGTCCATGATGAACCAAATTCGTTTCCATATCCTTTTAAGATTTATCAGTAAAACTACTTTATTCATTGACTCTTCTGGAACATACTAAATCATTAATATTCTTCTTTAAAAAAAAAAAAAAAACTACTCGAATTTTCCTCATTATGAGTGTTTCTCAAATTGGATTACACTGTTCTAGGCGGGAAAAAAAAAAAAAGAAAAGTTCTACATAACATATGTATCTGTATATCCATGTGTACTTTAAACTTTTTGGCTCGAAAAAAGTTGAAAAAGTGAGATCACTTTTTCGTTCTAACGAATCCCTAATAATTAAAACGTTCATAAGGGAATGCAATGCGAAATCTACCAACAAAATTCAGATGGATGAGGACCTAATTTGCAGAACACAGCCTGTGACCAAAAAGCTTCTTTTACATATCTACTTTGATCATTATGATGGTTACAACGCAACTCCCTTTGCTCAAGATCACATGGATTGATTTGATATGTTGTTACTGTGTTCCCCCCGTGATATGCTGCAAACTTTCAGATTGTTGCATTTACGGCCACACATGTCGATCCTTAGAAAGTTAAAATACCGACGATACGTTTGGATCATTGGAATAAAATTGATATTTTACTTTTATTATTGTAGAATATCTATTCATTCATTTAGTTTGCAAAAAATTTTATCAAAAGAGTGTCTATTTCATGTAATATAGAATAGATAAGGAATCATCATTTCTCCTTTTTACTGAAAAATTATTATTTCTGACTAAAAAGTATATTTTCTTTTAAATATACCCCTGATGATAAAAATAAGAATTGTAATTCATTTCCAAGCTCATTCCATTACAATGAACCAAATGTACCGTAAATATATGGATTACTCCTTTATGCACCTGGTTTTTCCTATATAAAGTTAGAAGAATTATCCATATTAATTATTGATAATCATTAGATATTGTATAGAATAATATTTCTCGATCGTATTATCACTTGATGAATTTTAGAACTATGGATTGATGATAATCAAATTTTAGAACAATGGTTGCTTCTTCTTCTTACATGACCACTTATATGAGAAGGCCATTCATAGTATTATTTGTCAAGACCGGCTTCTTAATTTTAGAATCATTTCTTACTAGATATACCTCTTTTGGTGGATTTTTCCATATGTATGCAGTTTCTAGCTTCACTTGCAAAGGTTGAGTTTCTAACTCTGTTGTTATTAGCCTTTTCTTTGTAAGAGGAGTAGTATTCCCTTATTTATGGCTTCCTTATAGTGTAGGACCTCTTGTAAAGGGAGCCGTACTTCCTTATTTATTTTTTGGCCAATATATATATATATATATAATAAAAAAAATTAAAAAGTGGATGAAAAGATCAATAATGAAATATGACCTTAATTTACTCACATAATCACTTACGTACTTGCTTCTGTGTATATACATACATATATACTCATAAAAACCGATAGCAAATTTTAATCTCTATTTAGTTTTTTTTATCAATTTAGCACTCTTATTTATTTTTTTATCAGAAGAGGCTTTCAATAAAAATAATTATGAAAATAGCACTTTAAAATCACATCTTGTCTATATAAAACTCACAAATTATTGAAATGTAACACACATATTGAACATGCGATTTTGACATTTTAATCACAATTTTAAGTTTCAACATTTGAGTTCTTTGAAAATTATTGACTAGTAAATTACAAATTTTATATACAAGTTCTTTATAATTATCTTATAAAGACATTCTAATAATTAATTTTATCTCAAATATATTGCAAAATTTATGTTTCTAGAAGTGTGGTAGATCCACCGTTAACCCAATCTACATATCGTGGTATGATGACTACTATACGTCCCCATACATATACATACGTATATAATTGGAACTAGGTGCATCATGTTCATGAACCATCTAATTTATCTCACGGTCACGATTGGATTGTTGCTAATATTTAGTAAGTACCGGTACCTTCGTCCGTATCTATTCATGCATCCATCAACTTCTAGAGTTATCTATATAGTAATATATATATATATAGGAATATATTTGCTCTTTTGGAAATGATATCTCCATTTTATCTCAGTAAATAAATATTTATACCACATGTTAAAATAAATTTAAAAAATAAAAATATCATCAGAAAAAAAAAATAAATAATTATTATCACTTTAAAAAACAATAATAAATATTTATTTACTAGAATATTGTAAAGATAGCATTCTCCGAACAGTAAATTTCTATCCCCCTCTATCTATATATATGGGACCCCTTATAAATATTTAGCCCAACCACTTCTAATTCAATAATATAAAATCCACAGCTCTCCACAAGATTACATAAAATTAAAAAGTTTGTATCTTATATAACCAGCTTTCAAACCCTTAGCTAGGCTAGCTGATAATGGCGCCACATAGAGAAACACCCATGGGTGCATACTCTGAAAATGTGAATCATCAACAAACCTTAAAAAACAAATTACCACAACAACGACCTCCAAGACTTTCCATGGAAAGCCTCCAAAAAACACTCTCCGACATAACCTCCGAGCTATGTAAAGAAGATCATCAACAACAACAACCTATTATCACTATTTCTTCTACATATACTCCCCACCAGCAGCAGCAGGTCCAGATAAATAGTAATAATCCATTAGTAACATCCAAAGAAGAAGAAGGAGACACCGAGACGACGACGGAAGATGCAAAGTGTGAGTGCTGTGGGATGTCGGAGGAGTGCTCCCAGGAGTACATAGCCCGAGTTCGAAACACCTACTCGGGGAAGCTAATTTGCGGGCTTTGCTCGGAGGCAGTGAGGGAGGAAATGGAGAAAAATAGTAATGGGGACACGAAATTATTATGTGAAGAGGATGCACTGAAGGAACACATGATTGCGTGTGCTAGGTTTAATAGGATAGGTAGGGCTTACCCAGTGCTGTGTCAAGCTCAGGCCATGAGGGAGATATTCAAGAGCAGAGCTAAGTCAATAAGCCCAAGATCAGGATCAGATTCAAATAAAAAAAGTGGTAGTGTTCGTCTTCAACTACAAAACAAGACAGCTGATGCTGGTTGTGGTTGTGGTGGTGGTGGTGGTATTACCAGGAGCTCTAGCTGTATACCCAACATTATTTCAAGAGATAATATAAAGTGTAGTGATACAAAAATAAACTAATTAATAGCTACAATTTAATCAGTTGATGACCAACCTCCCTGAAGGCTGTAATAGTTTAACATCGGTCGGTACGTTGTACTTATAGTATTGGTACTGCTAATTATCCCCTTTTTGTTTTTTCCCCATTTCCTTCAGCTTTGTTATGTTTTGAGCTTGATAATGTGTATATGTATTATATACATACATATATAAAGGAAAACTTTTGAATTAATGTACTTGTACCCCTTCCTTATTGGGTGTGAGCCAAATACAACCAGTACAATCAGTATGTGTGGCTCCACTTTGCCACCAGCTTTTAGTTCTTTTCTTTATTTGTATTATTGCCCTTATTTTTTAATTATTTCATGAACTCTTTCTAATAATGTCCATGCATGATGATGGTAATGTAATATTCCTTTTCTCTCTTTCTACTTTTAGGTTGATGAAGAAAACCTTACGATAAAGTGTTGTCCATTTGGTCTGACTTCAAAAGGAAATAGGAATAGGGTTTAAACGGATTAATTACCTTTTTTTTTTTTTTTTTTTAATAATCCATGGCGAATTTAGATTAAACTGGCTAATATGTTATAGATTTATTATTAAAGGACGGACTAATTGGAATTTATTTTTTAAATAAACAATCTAATGCGTCATTATAATAAGTTGGTGAGTGAATTAGACCAACCCCATAATATGGTTATTATTTTCTCTCTTAACATACTTATTTTTTTTAATTCTATTATTTTCTGTACTTTAACCTCTGCTCCTACTGTACTTCAGCTTAATAGTTTCCATCGTCTATCCCTGAGATTTGACGGCAAGTGTAGATAAAGTATTCAAATTCCAGTTGAGGAGGGAAAAAAGAAAAAAAGGATTGCACATCAGTACAATGGACTTTTATCACTACAAAAACACACATATATATATATATATATATATGCCAGATTATAATTATATATACCCATAACGGAACTTTACCTACTTGAAAACTTGGAAATTAAAGCCTTTTAACACACCAAATTAAACTATGAACTTTAAAACAGTTAAGAGGTAATATACAAAAGGTTAGCAAACTGATTGCAAATAGATTCGATGATCATAAGTTTACCCAATCCATCATATCCTTATTAACTAGCTAATTCCAATACACATCTAAGGCTTTTCATTTAATCTTTATATCTTTGTCCTTTCTTACACGCTGTTTAACTTCCGTCACAACTTATGTTCCTCAATTTTTTTCCTCCCCGGCCCCCTACATTTTTGGTTGCAATAGGTGCTTTTTTATCATCACATGCGAATTCCCTATTTACTTAACCTCATTAACTTCAGAAGACAAATAAATGAAAAAGGGCTAACCAAAACATTTCTTCCTCATGCCAAGTCATTATTCTATACACAAAATTTCAACGGTGATTTCCTTATAATTTATATACCTATGATATGACATTTAATTTGTTACTTAAACCTGATATCACTAGACTCCTATCCCATACATTTAGTGAGGACAATGAAGTATTCTTAAAAGCACATAATATTCTATGAACATTTTAAGTCCACCTATGTATGCTATGCTCCAATATATACAATACTTTATTTTAAAGTGCACATTGATGTGTCTATTCATGCAAGCATAATATAATATATATATATGGATTTATTTGAGTCCAAACTATCCATAGATGAGGATAATTTCCTATTCTGTTTTCCTCCGATATAATTAATTATTTGATATATATATATATATATATAAATATATACACAATCGAATGGCATAAAATAGAAATTACCCACTGAATAAAATTATTATATTATTTACCCAAAACACAATTTCACCATGGCATTCCGAAAACAAAAAATTGCATATATAGTTCCAGTAGATCAATTAATTAAAAACAAATTTGGTCATGCTGCACCACCAAATTAATGAACAATTTCACTCGAGTAATGCTAAACATATTTATTCAATTCAACATCACATATGAAACGCTCCTTAAAAAATAAAATTTAAATGGGGGCAATTTGGACGTTTACCCAAGGGATTTCCTTTATAAATAGATTCTGATCCCCTCATTCTCACGTTTATCGAAAGTTAAAGTGAAGCAACTCATACTCTCTCTTCCAACCCTAGCTCCACACTGCCGCTTCTCTATTAACCCCCTCTCTCATGCGCATTCTGTTACTTTTTATAAGGTTAGATATAGAGATCCAATTGCAACGGCTATGTACATATAATATTATTCATCGTGCTGTATGTATTCTTGTGGAGTGATGTAGAAATAAAATGAGGGAATGACCTAGGAAAAAATGAACCGATTTTCATAGGAAAAGTTGATAATGAATAGATAAATCTAATATTTCTACTTTAGGCCACCATGCTTATCTCTTTGTTTATTTCAAATAAAAAGGGTTAACTCTCACTAAACTCTATTACTTGGCTCTAGACATCGGCACGGTTCGGTCGGTTCCGGACCCGAACCGAACCGCCGGTTCACGGTTCCACATTTCGTGGAACCGGAACCGAAACCGCCAGAGCCGGGGCGGTTCACGTTCCAAGGAACCGCCGGTTCTGGCGGTTCCGATTCCGGTTCTACGAACCGTTTTTTTTTTTTGCATTTCGTGATGTTTTGTTTTTTTTTTCTTTCTTTTGTCATATTTTGTTTTTTTTAGTTACGTTTTGTTTTTTTACCTCCGACCCCTACCAACCTACCACCCCCCATCCCCCTTACACCCCCCCCCCCCCCCCCCCCCCCCCCCCCCCCGATGCAGGGGCCCTGCATCCCCCCTTACGCCCCAAATTCAGCCCCCGCATGCTCCCATTTTTACTTTTTCATTTCCTGTTTCGTTCTAAGCTTTTTTTTTTTTTTTTTTTTTTTTTTTTTTTTTTCTGGCTGGTTGGAACCGCCGGTTCCACCACGCCGAACCGTTTAGACCCGCCGGTTCCGGCGGTCCTTGGACGGTTCGGAACCGTCACCCACGGGGCGGTTCCCGGGTCAAGAACCGCCGGTGACGGTTCGGGGAGGTTCGCGGTTCGGAACCGCCCCGTGGTGACCTCTACTTGGCTCGAAAAAATTCGAAGTTGCTATTAGGTTTCAAACCTAGAATCCATTTTAGTCCTCTACATGCTTTAACCACCATAATAATTAAATGGTTTCCCATTATAGCGTGATAGGCGACGCATGGCCAATAATTTTATGCAATTTTGTCTTTTCTTTTCTTTTTTCTTTTTCTTTCAACCAGTGAATTTTTAACCAACACAAACTTCGTTTTAACTGGCCACTTCCAACCTCCACCCACCTAATTAAGACAATTATTTTTAGTGGTAATCGGATCCAAAGGAAAACTTACTTGTACTTAAGTAACATGGTGATTGGATCGATGCAACTTTCGATAATATTTTTCTATCATAAATTGTTACACTGGCGCCGATGACCCATGCGATAAGTAAATTGAGAATTCAATTTAGGAACAGTAATGTCGTGCTTCTCACAAAATATTATAACCTCTTTAATAAGATCATTTCACCCTATTTCTCTCATTTTTTCAAGTAAAGTCTTTGTTGTTGAGACTAACAATACTGAGTTTATTATATCTTGAGATTTTCGTTGCAAGGCTTGGCAAAAATCATGAGTGATTCTCATAATATTTCTCATCATATGCAAAATAAACACAAACTCAAAGCATATCATAGCATCAAGAGCATCATTTGCTTCACCTTGTTGAGAACAATTCCCTTCTTTAGTAGCTTTCACAAGAACGATATAAGTAGCATCAAACATATTCATCATACTTTTAACAGGAGAAAAGTGAGAACCCCAATGTGTATCTCCAACACGCTGTAACGTGCCCATTTTATTGAGTCCACTTCCCATTTCTAACTCGTCATTAGCAATTTGATCAATTAGATTAGAAGCAAAAGCATCTCGTAATTGATCTTTTCGCTTCAGAGAGGAGCATACCACATTAATAATATAGTTTAATTTGGAAAAGAACTGATATATGAGATTAATTTCTCTTGCTGCTCCAACCAAGGCCAATTGAAGGCGATGAGTAAGACAATGAATATAGTATGCATAACAACATTCACTTAAAATCAATGCTTGTAATCCCTTCCATTCACCACGTATATTACTTGCTCCATCATACCCTTGTCCTTGAATCTTATGAAAGCTTAAATTATTTTGAGATAATACATATTTTATATCATTCTTCGAATTGGAGGATATTGTGATGGTAACATTAAAAAGATTGAAAAACCCTTTCCTTTATATTCCCTTTAGTGTCGAAAATTCTCAAAACAACTGCCATATGTTCTTTCCCCGACACATCTTGAGCTTCACCCATAAGAATATTGTATTTAGCATCACCAATCTCTTTACAAATTTTCTCACATATCTTTCTTACCAATATATGCAATATCTCCTTTTGTATCCTAGGAGAAATATATTGAGCATTACTAGGAGCATTATCAAGCACAACAATGGTATTGCTTAATTGTAAGTGCTACAAACTTAATCAACTCAATTAAATTTCCTTGATTTTGAGAATCATAACTCTCGTCATTACCCCTCAATGCACATCCTTGAAAGGTGAGTCACTTTATTGCATCAATAGAAGTTTTAACTCTTAAACAATTATTTATGATAGATTGAGAACTCTGCTTTTGAAGAACATTCTCAATATGTTAAGATTGCTTCATTAAGGTTTCACAGGACTTCACATAAATATTATAAGGAGAGTTTAGAGATGATCCAACATGAGACAAAAATGCACAATTTCTTCTATCATTGGCCTTCTTCCAATTTCTAAATCCCTTTTTAATGAATGCATTGTTTCTTGATTGATCACTTGGGCCCTTACTGAATAAAAAGCAATGAAGACAGAACACTACATCTTTTGCAGGTAAGTATTCTAAACAAGTTGGAAATTTATAAAACCAAGAAGCCTGAAAACATCTTGCATGATTTTTATTATCACAATGTGGGTATTCACGAAGAATAGATTGAAATGGTTCAGCTATAAGGTAAGCTCTTTGAATTTCATCATGTTGTTCAATGGGATAATCCCATATTTGATGCCGCAATCCTTGATCATGCTCAATAGTTGGGATGTCTTGAATTTGTTTAGCAACTTTAGCTACTTTTGTTTGTCGTTCCTCTAATTCTTTATTTCCAGTACTTGTTGTAGGTTGTGAGGAATTAGAATTGAAATCAAAATCTTCTTCTTCTTTATTTTTTTTAGGCTTGAAGAATGAATCAATTGTTACTCCTCTTCCCGTAACTTAGTTTTGATTATTGATTATCTATGACAAAAAAATAAATAGTTGTAAGTGAAAATGATATATTGGGTCACAATTTATATTCAATTACACATATATACGGAAAAAGAAAGAAAAGACAAAGAAGAATATGACATAACGTAATCATCTTTATACCTATTATAAGAAAACTAATTATAAAAAAAAAAAAGAAAAGAAAAGTAACAAGCGAGACAAGACAAATTATATTATAATTATATCATATAGATTTCTAACCTTGTTGCATATGGGAGTAATGATGATATAGTGATGACTGATGATGATAGTAAAGCTATATTTCAATGCTAAAAAACTTATGTCTTATGATATTTGATTGTGTCTTTTACTTTTAAAAAATAATTCTTATATAGTTTTTTTTCCTTGGCTAAATAAATCTCACTTTAGAAAAGAGACTTTTGTGTTTCTATATGTAATATATAGAAAGTAAGAGTATAAGAGAGAAGAATGAATAAATAAATAAGTTATTTTTTTTTAAACATACCATTGATATGTTTAAGATATATTATGATAAGCTATAATTTTTTAAATTAGATATGCATAAATTCAAATATAGAAATTTACTTATTTAATGAAAAGAATTGGAACAAAACAACTAGCTTCAAATTAATCTAATACAAATAAGATGTTTTTGAATTTTTAAATCTCAACGATAAAATCAATTACCTTAAATATCATAAAGTAATATCTTATGATATTGATAGAAAAGGAAAAATATTTCTATCATTAATTTAGAATTAATATATATATATATATATAATATAATATAATATAATATAATGGTGGCAACTTGAATGGAAAGTTGCAAAGGTATGAAAGTTTAAATTATTTGAGATTATCATTAAAATCTTCAACAAATATTTTTATGATATTCAATATGGTAAAAGAAAAAAAAATTATCAATCACCTTATATATATATATATATATATATAAGTAAAAACAAAACCTTATGGCTTATACATTTGTTGCATTATTTCCGGATTAAAAATCAAGAATATTAGCAGTTGATATAATTGAAATTAATAAAATATAAAGAGAAAAAAAATAGAAATTCTTTAAGAATAGATTAGGACGTTAAATATGGATTTTTTTTTTTTTTTTTTTTTTGTGCCAATAGATACGGAAAAGATTATAGGACACAAATTCAATATAAGTATATTTATTGTTTGGCCAATAGATACGAAAGGTTACAAGACACAAATTCAATATAAGTACATTTACCATCATAATAAAATAGAAAGACAATAATTGGCCAAAAGGAAAAAAAAGTTAAAAGACAATAAATGTATGGTCTTGTGAAACTCTCATATTCTCCCTTTGAGTATAAAATGTAACATGGGACTTCGGACAAAAATAAATAAATAGAAAACTGTCGTACATTAAATGTGCTTGGCAAATGGTACTGTTTTTGGAAAGTTAAGGGCCATCCTCATTAAACGTAACGTATAAAAAAATGCATAAAAAACTGTCGTATATTTAGTGCGACTCTGGTACTGTTGTTGGAGTTTTGAAAATCAAAAGTGCATGTTAAATGGAAATACCATGAACGTGCTTCTTTATTTTGTTTACGTTTGCATGGCCTAAACCCAGAACATTTCCACAGAAAATTTTTTGGGCTGGGGAGCCCAGGATGTGCCATTTTCTAAATGACCTATGTAACAAACAAGACCATACTTAATTATAATAAATAAATACTACCACAACAGAGATCATATAAGTTCTGGGCCCAACTGAGGTTTTGGTCCAAGCCGATCACAGCCCGCACAAAGACCAACTTTATTATCATTCCGATATTAGTTTTGGATAAATTATATCTAAAGTATTATTATTTAAGGATAAGTTTATTAAAAGTATTGATATTTTAAGTGATTAAAAAAAATAGAAAGTAATTGAGAATAAATTTATTTAAAATATCAACGTTTTAAGTACTTGAAAAGAGATATCAAAGTTTCGCTAAGTAAGTTAAATAAGGAATTAATAAATTACCATTAACAAAAATTAAGGAAGTTTAATTGAAAACTAATAAAAATGTTGGAATCTTAGATGAACTTTACAAAATGTTGATATTTCATTTAATTAATTTGGTAAAATGTTGATTTCTCTTTTTAACTATTCAAAACGTTAATATTTTAAATTAACTTAATTTTAAATGTTAATATTTTTTGGTGTAGTTTACCCTATTAATTTTGTTAATGCAAGTGTCCTAAGGTCTTTTTAAGAATCATATAAGGAAATTTTCTTTGTTATGGGGAAAAGGAAAAGGGAAAAAAAAAAGAAATTAAATTCGTCTTCCTTATTACTGTCGTAATTAAAAGTTATGATATACAAAAAAGGTTTTAATTATTAATTATCTGCCACTCAAACTCACTTCAATACATAACATACTAAAATCTTTTTTCATGATATAAGCCACTCTTTATGATTATTAATTATTTGACTTTCTTTTTTAAGAAATATGAGGCTTATAACTAGAAATAAAAAGGGAAAAGTAAAAAGCAAAGTGACACACATGTGGGACGTGGGCGGACTAGTTGCAATATTTGATATGCAAACTTTTAGCTTTATTATTATTAATTATTATTATTATTATTATTATTAATTATATGAACTATGAATATCATCATTCAACTTCGCATGCCGAAGGCAAAGATCTAACTCTAGTAGTTCATATCTACACTCTACTGCTTCCTCGTATATCTCCTTAAACTGATTGGCAAAAGCTTATTAATAATTACCTAATTGATTAGTTTTTTCTTCCTCAGTTTTCACGTTATGTAAATCCTTAATTTGGAAATAATGGATAACCTATAGCTACGACCTAGTATCTGTTAGTTTGTATATGATAATGTTTTTTTTTTATTTTTATTTTTTCGTTCCCTTATAGTTTTCCAAATTAATATTCTTTATGTGGTCATAATAATTATTGAACCTAGAGATGACCATTTAAGTGAAATTGTGAGTAGCATGGTATCGTGGTAAGGCACGTTTATCAGCAGTAGCATAGGTGGTGTATTATAACTAGTAAGTATCAACTAGTAATGATAAGTTATTATTTATATATCAGAGAAAACTCACATAAAATATGAAAATATATAACATTATTATTTTTGTACTCATCGTCAAAGTCATTATAATTTAAAATGTGTTTGGAAATTACTATATGTGGAATTCAGTATTTTGATCTAATATTCAAGTGTGGTATAATTTTCAATAAGTGGCTCAAGTATCATATATATATGTATATACACATAATGTCAAATATATGCTTCCAATTACACACACGACACATATATAGATTATTAGAGAAATATATATATATATATAAATATATATACATATACAACGATCTAATTAAGTATATTACTTTTTCTTTTATTTGATTTCGCCACATGGGTGTATACTGAAATCTTAATGTGTTTATTTGGTCAGATAAACCCAGAAAGTAAGCAAGGGGGAAGCCAAAGGAAACGGACGGGAGGCATATGCAACTTACTTAGCAGACACACACACACACACATATATATGTATGTATATATGTATTAACAGATTGGACTTCTTTCACAGGAAATTAGATTGATTATGGGCCATGACCATGTTACGTTTACTTAATTAGTATATAATTAAATACCAATAAAATATTTATATATATAATATGTTTAAACCTCACAAATATAATTGTTTTAAAAAAATAATAATACCTTGTGGCATAAAAAAAAAAAAAAATATATATATATATATATAATGATTTCCTTCCCCCTCAAATCCCCTTTTTTTTTTTATTTTTTCAAATGTTAATTTGTGATTTGGTCGGTGTTCACACCTAACCTAACAAAATTTCTACCTGAAAGAAAAAAAAAAAAAAAAAAGAAACTAACCTAACAATACACCTTTTGGTCAAGAAAAACCTAACAACACACACCAAAACCCTAACTTTTTATTAAAGTAGTACTGTATATATATATATATATATATATAGAAAATCTCTCTACTTCACAAAATTAATGAGAAGAAGCCCTAATACATTATTGTTATATATGGTTTTTTTTTTTTAATTTAAAAAAAAGGTGAAAGACAGTGTACATTGCATGGTTATCAGAAGTCTCGTGAGCAGCTCACGAGTAAAAACACCGTATGATAATTTACAATAATCAGATTAAGGTTGGCCAATTAATAATGGCGTCTGGAAATAAAGCTACTTTATGGGTGCAGTACAAATAAGTTATATAGATATATATGTTTTCTGTTGCATGCAAATAAACATTAAAAAAAAAAAAGAAAAGAAATCTATCTTTTATTAATGAATTAAAGGCAGCATCGGCACTGTCCTTTGTATTGCAAATTGGCAATTGCAATGGTCGCATTAATTAATTGATGCTAAAATATCGGATCGGATCGGAGGTGGTGAAGTGAAACTGAAAATGGATCCATCATATTGTTGGTGAAGTGGTGATGTGATGGCTTGGCTTCAGTAGTCACACACACACATCACATACCAAAAGTTAAAAAGCAAAAGAACATCTCTGTAGCTACACTAGCTAGCCTAATTAATATTAAATAAACTTTTTTTTTTTTTTTTTTGTTTGCGAGAACATGATCCAACACCCACTTGTTTCTCTCATATCTATCTTCATGCAGATTCTCCTATGAAATGGAAGACAGACATACATGGCCTTCTAGCTAGTTGTGTGTACTTGTACTACTACACAGCAACTTGGTTAAATTTAGGGTAATAATAATTATTGCATTGCACGCTTCTGCATGTATACATATGAGGGTACATAACATGGAGGATCAGATATGTATATAAAAAAAAATATATATATATATATATATTGAAGCATATCACACTGTTGATCATCAACAAGTACACTGATTATTATTACCATAATTATATATATGCAGTATATAGTATATAGCTTGCAACTTTATTTCATTTGCAGCAGAAGAAATAATATCTCTGTATTCTCATCTATCTACTTCCAACTTCCAAATCATGGTACGTGTACGTATTTATTATCATACATACATACATACATATATATGTATCCATCCGTCGGTTTCTCATGGACATCAACACTTTTTATCACCGATCAAATGAATGCTTTAATTAATTTCCTTTTTGTATATAATGAATGATTTTAAGCAGGATAATGTTGAGCATCCACAACAATTTCGAATTCGAAGGGCCATTTCCGATGCATCCGTTCAATTAGACATCATTATGTACGAGAAACAACAACAACAAGAAGCAGAAGCAGAAGCAGAAGCTGCTGCAGCAACAGATACGGATATTACTAATAATAATAAAGTCAAAGTGGTTGTTGACGATGGTATGATTGAAGAAGAAGAAGAAGAAGAAGAAGTGGAAATTGAGCAAGTGGTTTGTGAATGCTGTGGACTCACTGAGGATTGCACTCGGCAGTATATCACAGAGGTGAAAGCTGGTTATTCGGGCAAATGGGTGTGTGGGCTCTGTTCAGAAGCTGTTAAGGACAAACTGGCTCGATCAAAGGCTAGAGACATGCATGAAGCTATTAGCTTGCACAGACAATTCCGACAAAGATATAACGACACCACCATACTCAACCCCAAACTTTCCTTAACTTGTTCTATGAGAGATATAGCAAAGAGAAGCTGGGAGTATCGGAGGACTAACACTCCCAACAGCAGCAGCAGCAGCAGCAGCATGCCCATTTCAAAAATTACGCGAACCATCAGCTGTTTTCCTAAGATTGATATTTAAATCACTTATGATGTTATCTATCGCTGAGTGACACTGTCTGGGTGGCCGGCTGTTTATAGTTAGCTCTCCGGAAAAGGAAACTAGTTAAAAAACATATTTTGTACTTTAAAAAATGATTACGCACTTTATGAATAAAATCGTACGAAAAATATGCAAATTAAAAGGTTTTCTTTTCTTTAATTAAAAAAAAATACTATATCTTTTGTGCAAGATATTTATTTATTTATTTATTTACTGATCAATCAATAATTTAATTGTACAAACACAAATGATACCATGATAATTAAATAAATATTAATATAAAACCAGGCATAGAAATTTGAGTACAAAAAGAACTATAAATTAAGAATCCATAGACGAAAGATTGGGGATATCAAAACTTGATCTAATAAATCAATACAACAAGTAAAAAAAATCCCATGATAGGGATGACATTGTCCTACACAAGAGATGACAATAAAAGGAAAAGAAACTAAAAAGGATAAATATATAACGTTGAAATTAAAAATTAAACCTCTTATATCAAGATGCCATTGATAATCCAAAATCCAAACTGCCACAATCTCTTCATATTCATCAAATCTATTGATATAGGCATATGGCGATGGATTGTGATAAGTTGGTGATGATGAAAATGGTTGAAAAAAGACAGATATAAAAATTTCTATTCAATAATAGGAACCTGTGGATGTTAAAATTAATAAAGATGGATTTGTAATTTTAAGGTGGTAAAAGAATAACAAGGATTGGATAAGAGGGGCCACCAAGGCGGCATAATTAATTGGAGTTTGAGGTAATGAATTTTTTTGATGATGCTTGTGTATGTTAGACTTAATTTACAAATTAGCTTATTGACAATCTAATTGAATATTGTTATGTGTTAATTATACTTGAACAAAAGAAAAACATTTTGCAAAAACTTTAGAAACTGTTAAAGGCCTTTACTTACAAGTTCGAATACGTAGGCTTCACTTTATATTTTTATAGCTTTGAAGTCCTAAGATATGCATTGCACTTTTAAAATCTTAGATCCCCAGTACTTATGATCTATGAGTATATTTATGTATTAATCAAATGAATGTAATCGCTTAGGTTTTGGTAATAATATTCAATGGTACCAAGGTTTTGAACAAATTCACTATATGTAGCTGTTGTTACGTGATGTGTGCTCTTGATAAGATAGTGAAAATCGACTAATAAATATGTTTGCATTATTTCATCTTGTTCAATTGGACCAGTAAGTGACAGCCATTAACGAGGGGATGATGGTCCCAGACTCCTCAAATGACGCAGTTAGATTAGGCACGAATACTAGTACTAAGATCGAACAGGTCATCAATATGAGGGAGTTATAACCACTAAGAATAATTGAGTAGGAATGAAGATACATTGGGTCAATGTGGAATGAAATACTCATTAGAATGTTTTAGATGGACCATGCTCCTAATGTCTTAATAGGGTAGCTTACTTAAGATAAAATGATTGGATGTTTGGGGAACATGCATCAAAGTTATCCCTCATAATACTCATTCTCACAAATGACAAGTATTCACGGCTACTATATTATTTGCCATATGTGATAGGCTGTAATTCTAGCTTGTCTAAAATATGAAACGTAAGCTGTGTCATACCACAATTGTATTAATCCCCTAATTATATATATATGTATATGTGTGTGTGTGTGTGTGCGCGCGCGCGCACACATATCTTAATAAATTTTTTTGCTACATTTTATAACACATAGGCTCGTATACAATATGGCATAAGTTTATGTACATATGTGATAAAGTCATATTTTACTCACTTTTAATTGAACAAATCACGTTTAACTATTATAGATTTTATAGAAAACACAAGAAAATGGTACTTAGGTATGTTTATTGTGTTATTTCAGGTCATTGAATACTTATACAATAAATACAAGCAAATTAGAGGAGTTTTGCACAATTGTAGACAAAAACGAAACATACATCGGCTAATGAAATAAGTACACCGTCAGCCTTCAAAATTAAGCAAGCCAGCCTTCAACAATTCAAACAAGGCCGCCAACTTTGGAAGGAAATTTTCACAAGCGTATGAATTTTCAACGAACACTGACATTTCTTCACCCTACAGTCGATGTTGAGCCGGCCTTGCATGAGGACAGAATTGAAAATTTTATCGCTGGCATCTACACAGTCGACTTTCAAGTGAACTTCATTGGCTTTTCACATTCTTGTATGTACACCGGCTACTAGAGATTCTATGCAGTCGGTGTTGGACCGATGTAGCTCATTCACAGATTGCAAATTATTAAGGCTGACACCAACGCGGCTAGTGTTCTAACCGATATTTAACCTACACCGCCTCTATGCCGCCGATGTACAAAGTGTAACTACCGGTGTATATTGTAACTGAAGGAATTTCTTTACTTTTCATATTTAACTCTTCTTGTTGAATCATTTGAAGATAATGCAACAGCAGAATCTCAATTAAAGTCAGCATTTATTACTGACAATTTCAGGTTTAGAAACCGCCAACATTAATGATAGGCTGCTAACTTTTATTTCCAGCATTAATTATCGATTTTGACTCTTAGGATTCTATCTTTTAGGTTTCCTTTAGTCATTATTTATAGTTATTATTTTTTTTTTAGATTCTGTCTTTTGGGTTTTCTTTGTAATGCTATAAATAGTCTTTAGGGCTTTTGTAAAAAGAGAAGACTTTTGATACATGATATGACTTTTGAAATTCTATTTTGAGAGAGGTTTCTCTAAATTTGCAATCGCCTAGAAATTGTGTGATTAAGTTCACGTTTTGAAATCAATCATTGAATTGGTTTCTGTTACTCAACGCTTCCGTGCTTCATCAGATTGGTATTATAGCAAAGTGAGTTCCTGCAAGATGTCTTCAGGCAATGACGTTGATGGCGGTCACAATCATGACGATGTTCATGATGCGGGGGTCTAAGGGGCTGTCCAACCGGTTCTAAGGACGGAGGTGGATGCCATGGATCAAAGGCTAAGACCGGTAGAGCAATTCGTCGAAACTTTGGTCGATCGGTTTGACGCCATGGAGGTCGCTAATAATAGGGGGTAGGATTGATGGTGGTAGAAGACCTAGGGCGAGAGATGATTATGAGAACCCAATCAATCAACCCATCCGTGCAGATCAAAGGGCATAACTTTCTGATGATGATTCAGAGGAAGAAGATTTGATGTATGAGAGGAGGCAACCACCTGCGAGGGGTGGCCGTGGTGGAGGAAGGAACCGAAGGGGTTATCGAGACTATGATGATGATCAATCCGATGGAGGGGATTTCTATCTAAAGGTAGATCTACCCTATTTCAATGGTACTTTTAATATCGAAGATTTCCTTGAATGGCTAGCGGAGGTGGAGAGATTCTTTGACTATAAGGATGTCTCGGAAGAGCGTAGGGTGAAGACGGTAGCATGTAGATTGAAGGGTGGTGCTTCCGCCTGGTGGGAGAGAGTACAGAGTAGATGATTGAGAGAAGGAAGACATCCTGTACGTTCATGGATTTGCATGAAACAATTAATGAAAGGTGAATTTCTTTCCCCTAATTATGAACATATACTTTTCTAGCAGTATCAAAGGTATCACTAAGGGTTGCAATCTGTCCATGAATACACTGCTGAATTTATGAGATTAGCAGAGCGTAATGATTTGAGGGAAAGTGAAGGGCAACAGGTGGCAAGATATGTTGATGGCCTAAAGTTGCAAATCAGGGACAAAATTGGGGTAACGGTGTTGAGGAGTATGAGTGAAGCGAAGAACATGGCATTAAGGGCTGAACTCATGCTAAATGATAAAAACACTAGATTTGATGGTGGTGGGCGTAGGTATGGAATGGATAGGGCTGAGCGTAGTGGAACGAGTGAGGCAGTTGAAGATAAAGAGAAGGGTATTGTAGAGAACTCGAGGTCGAGTTCTTTGCAAGTGGGAGAGAATAATGCAGCAGCAAAATCTCAATTAATGTCAACATTTATTACTGACAGTTTCAACTTTTGGGTTTAGAAACCGCTAACATTAATGATAGGCTTCTTACTTTTATTTCCAGCATTAATTATCGATTTTGACTCTTAGGATTCTATCTTTTAGGTTTCCTTTAGTTATTATTTGCATTTATTATTTTGTTTTTTTAGGATTCTGTCTTTTGGGTTTTCTTTGTAATGTTATAAATAGTCTTTAGGGCTTTTGTAAAAAGAGAAGACTTTTGATATATGATATATTTTGAGAGAGTTTTCTCCAAATTTGCAATTGCCTAGCAATTGTGTGATTAAGTTCATGTTTTGAAATCAATCATTGAATTGGTTTTTGTTATTCAACGATGTCGCCAAGGGTTGTGATCTGTCCATGAATACACTGCTGAATTTATTAGATTAGCAGAGCATAATGATTTGAGGGAGAGTGAAGGGCAACGGGTGGCAAGATATGTTGATGGCCTAAAGTTGCAAATCAGGGACAAAATTGGGGTAACGGTGTTGAGGAGTATGAGTGAAGCGAAGAACATGGCATTGAGGGCTGCACTCATGCTAAATGATAAAAACACTAGATTTGATGGTGGTGGGCGTAGGTATGGAATGGATAGGGCTGAGCATAGTGGAACGAGTAAGACGGTTGAAGATAAAGAGAAGGGTGTTGTAGAGAGCTTTAAGGGTGTAGGAACATTACCTTGTAGGGAAAGAGTTTGTGTTGTATTCCGATTGTGGAGCGCTAAACACTTGAGTGGTCAAACCAAGATCAGCAAAGACATGCATGCTAGATGGATCCAATTTTTGCAGAGATTTCCTTTCAAACTAATGCATAAATCCGGAGTCCAAAACAAAGTGGTAGATGCCTTGAGCAGGAGAGCTGAAGTCCTAGCTGTGATTAGTGCTGAAGTTGTGGGTTTTGAACAGGTGAAAGAACTTTATGCTGACGATAAGGATTTTAGAGAGGTATGGGGCATGTGTAATAGTCAGGGACCCTATGATGATTATCATGTGCATGATGGGTATCTCATGAAGGGTAATCAACCATGTATCCCACGATCCTCTTTGCGGGAAAAGTTGATTAGGGATCTTCATGGAGGGGGTCTAGTAGGACACCTTGGGAGAGATAAGACCATGGCCACTGTCGCCGAGCGATATTTTTGGCCCTAACTCAGAAAGGATGTAGGGAAGATTGTTGAAAGATGCTACACGTGCCGGACATGTAAGGGTCAGTCTTAGAGTACTGGGTTATATATACCCCTACCAGTACCTGAGAATATCTGGGAGGATCTCTTCATGGATTTTGTTCTTGGTTTACCTCGTACCCAACGAGGTGTTGACTTAGTTTTTGTAGTTGTGAACAGGTTCTCCAAGATGACGCATTTCATCTCTTGTAAGAGGACCTCAGATGCCCATGCCATTGCCAAATTGTTTTTCAAGGAGGTAGTGAGACTACATGGAGTGCCCAAATCCATAACATCTGACAAGGACAGCAAATTTCTCAGTTACTTCTGGAAGGCTTTGTGGTACATGTTTGACTCCACTCTGAACTATAGCAGCACTACCCATCCACAGACAAATGGCTAAACAGAAGTTACCAACCGGACTCTAGGGAATCTCATCAAGAGTATTTGTGGAGAGACGCCCTACCAAAGGGATGTGTGTTTGGCTTAAGCGGAGTTTGCCTATAACAACTCCATCTATCGAACCACTGGGAGAACTCCATTTTCTATTGTATATACCAAAGTTCCCCAACATGCTTTGGAGCTTGTGAAGCTCCCGAAGATGGCTGAGTATAGCATTCCGGCGAAGCACATGGCGGAGCACTGGCAGAATACCACAGAGGATGTCAAAGCAAAGATTGAGAAGGCTAACGCCAAGTATAAGGAGAACGCGGATAGGCGATAGAAGCAACAACTCTTTGAGGTCTGAGATCAAGTGATGATTTTTCTTAGGAAGGTGAGAATTCCTATGGGTTCTTACAACAAGTTGTAGCCAAGAAAATATGGACCTTACAAGATTCTACAAAAGATCAATGACAACACTTATGTTGTTGATCTCCAAGCAACTATGGCTATTTCAAAGACTTTTGAAATACGATATTTTGACATATTTGATATTGAATTGAGAAGATTTTCTCTGGATTGGTAATTATTTAGCAATTGTGTGATTAAGTTCACGTTTTGAAATCAATTATTGAATTGGTTTCTGTTATTTGACGCTTCCACACTGCATTAGAAGATTTGAGAAACCCTAAGCACGAAAATTAGCTTCTTCTTCTTCGCTTCTAGATCTAGATTAGGGCTTAGAGACTATTTAACTTTTCTTTTTGATTTGATATCGGATTCCACATTGGGATTCAAGTGGAAGACATCATTTGAATTTGAATTCAAGAATAGGATTTTATTGACAATGTGATTTTGTTCTTTTTCTTATATTCATGTTTTGGATGATGTTTAAAGCTTGTTTCTTTTTATCTTAATTTGGTTCTGAGTTGTTGATATGAATTATTTGATTAATGTTTATCTGTTGTTGATTGAATCATTGTTTGTATTCAATTTGTTAATACTAATTCACCGATCATGTGTTTTGAGTTCATTTTGGAATTCATGTTAGGTTAGGATTGTAATTAGAAAATTTCTTTCTAACCGATTTTGTGATTAGCTAATTTGGATTAGAAATCTCATAGACATATGGATTTTCAATTCGATTAGGGTTTGGTAAATTATAAAGATTAGTCAATTGATTACTTTCTTAGGAATAAGAACATTGATTAATTAATTTAGGATAATTGCTTACTTTGGAAAAAGAAGTTGTTATCTGGTGCTTGATTGCTTGAAAACTAAACCCATTAACAATTTGGATTTGCAATTGCATTTCTCGTCGATAGCATACATTTGATTGGATGTTCAGATCTTTTGGCTCTTAACCTTAGTTAATTACAAGTCTTGGAAATCCCTAATTTTTTGTAGTCTGGTTCTATATAAGAAAATCAAAATACAAAAATAAATTTTGAGTTGCCTGGCTACAATTAGAACCAATACAGTTGATAGTTAGTCCTCACTTCTGGTGGAGACGACTCAGTATACAATTAGGACTAAGAAAAGAAAGAAGGATAAAGCAGTTGTGGGTACTAGACCACAAAAGAAGCAACAAAAGGAACAAAAATGATCAACTGAGGAATTTGCTTGCTACTTTTTTGGAAAGACTTTTCACAAGAAAAACGAATACACCAAGTATTATGCTTGGTGTGCAAAGAAAGGGTTGCCTGAGCTGTCAAAAACCCAGTGATGGTGAAAGATACATCTACGTAGGTGATGGATAGGCGGTTAAAGTTGAGGCGATAGAGAATTTTAGGTTATTATTTAGAACTGAACATTATTTAGATTTGAAAGACTTATATTGTACCGTCTTTTAGGGAAAATTTGGTTTCTATTTTAGTATTGGACAAATCAGGTTATTTTTGTTCTTTTAGAAATGGATAGTTTAGTCTTTTTCATGATTCAAAACTTATTGGTTCTAGTTCTTTATCAAGACATGATAACCTATATTTACTTGACACTATTGTCCCATCTAATGAATCCTTGCATGTAAATTCACAAGGTACTAAATGAAAATTAACTATTGAGAACTCTACTTCATTGTGGCATAAGCGTTTAGGACACATCTCTAAACAAAGAATTGAAAGGCTTGTGTCAAATGGAATCCTCAATTCACTTGATCTATCAAACTTTGAAGTTTGTGTTGAGTGTATTAAGGGGAAACAAATAGACAAAAGGAGATTAGGTGCCGAAAGATCTTCAGATGTCTTAGAACTAGTCCATGCAGATATTTGTAGGCCATTTCCTATACCTTCTTGGAATGGTCAAGAGTACGTTATTACGTTCATAGATGATTATTTATGTTACGGGTACCTTTATCTCATTCTTGAGAAGTCACAGGTTGGACATGTTCAAGGTTTTTAAAGCTGAAGTTGAGAATTAACCTAACAAAGGAATTAAAAGCATTTGATTTGACCATAGTGGTAAATACTATGGTAGGAAGGATGGTACACGTGAACAACGTCCAGGTCCATTTGCCAAATTCTTAGAAGAATGCAGGATCATCCCATAGTACACCATGACAAGGAACCCAAGCATGAATGGTGTTGTTGAGAGACGAAATAGAACATTAAAAGACATGGTAATAAGTACAATTGACCATACTAACTTACTAGATCCGCTTTAGGGTGAAGCATTAAAGACTCAAACTTACATCCTTAATAGAGTCCTAAGTAAGGCAACGACCAAAACCCCTTATGAATTATGGACAGGCAAAAGGCCTAGTATAAAGCATTTCAAGATTTAAGGATGTCTAGCTGAGGCAAGACCTTATAGGCCAAATAAGAGAAAACTGGAATTAAGAACAATCAATGGTTACTTTGTTGGATACTCTAAGCGATCATGGGGGTACAAATTTTATGATCCCATGAATAAAAATATTTTTGAGATGAGAAATGCTAGATTTTTTTAGGATGTTGAGTCTAAAAGGGGGCATACAGTTAGAAACTTTGTCTTTAAAGAGGAAGAAAATTCAGTTCTCTTCTTATAGTTACTATTAATCATGATCAGGTAACCATTCCTAATATTGTTCCAAAGTAACTCCAGAACAATAAGACAATGTTGAAAATCTCCCTAACCAAAGTCATGAATATTCATGATGAACATACTTAAAAACCTTAAGAACAAATTCCATTGAGAAGATCCACGTAGAGAGAGGAGAAATGCAATTCTAGATGATTATATTGTCTCTCTAAGAACATGGTATGGCCATTGGCCTGGTGGAAGATGATCCAATCAACTTCCATGAGGCCATTGAAAGTTCTAATTCTCAAAAGTGGATTGATGCTATGAATGAGGAAATTAAGTCTATGGTAGACAATGACATTTGGGATCTTGTCCCATTGCTTGAAGGTGTAAAATCCATTGGTTGCAAATGGACATTTAAGACCAAAAGAGATTCAAGAGGCAATGTGGAAAGATATAAGGCTCGTCTTGTTGCAAAGGGCTTTATTTAAAAAGAAGGCATAGACTATGAAGAGACCTTCTCTCCGGTTTCCTTTAAATACTCATTTAGGATTATAATGGCACTTGTGGCACACTTTGATCTTGAGTTACATCATATGGTTGTTGAGACAACGTTTCTCAATGGTGACATTGATAAAACAATTTATATGGAGCAACTTGAAAACTTTGTTTCTAACGACTCAAAGCAGTTGGTTTGTAAATTAAAGAAATCCATCTATGGATTATCACACTTTTGCTAGATGTGCTTTTTAAAACTCTTGTTAATCTTTTTTTTTTTAATTTCTTTAAACGTGTGGATATTAACCGGCCAGTGTATCGGGTGTGTATGAAGTAATAAAATTTCAGTGAGTACCAAGTCGTGTCCACAGTAAGTGAGGACTAGTTCTTAATTGTATTAGTCTTAATCATAGCTAAGAAAAACAAAACGATTATATTTTTAGATTTTTGAGATAAAACTAACCTACAAAGAATTTGGGATTTCCAACACCTATTATTGAATAAGTTTAGAGCCAAAAGATTATAATAACAATTGAATGTATGCTATTCACTAAGATATCCTTGCAAATCCAAATTGATGATGGGTTTAGTGTTTTCAAGCAATTGAACACCAAGTTAAAACTCCTTGTCCCAAAGAAAGTGATTACCTTAAATTAACCAACTAATTTTTTGTATTCCTAGGAAAGTGATTAATTGACTAATTTGTATAAATTACCAAACCCTAATCAAATTCAAATCCATATCCCTATGAGATGTATAATCCAAATGAGTTAATCGCATAATTGGTTAGAAAGGAATTTTCCAATTACAATCTTAACCTAACATGCATTCCAAAATCAATCCAAAACACATGTTAAGTGAATTAGCATCAACAACACGAACACAAGCAACAATCCAATCAATAGCAGAAAAACATCAATTGGACAATTCAAATCATAAACTCAAAACCCTAAATAAGCACAAAAGAAAACAAGTATTGAACACCATTTATAAAATGAATATAAGAACAGAACAAAGTTACCTTATCGATAAAATCTCGTTCTTAAATCCAAGTACAAAGTTTTACTACCTCAGGTCTTTCATGAGCACATTGCTCATATGGGTGTTATGTTATTTGATGACATGTTGGTTTAGTAGGAGTTTGTAATTACAATATATTTATGGCTATAGACATGTTATATGATTAAATATTGCCGTACAAAGAACTTTGTGGCTTTATACTCTGATTATTTTTGTTTGATCTCACTAAGAAATTAGCAGGACTAGTTGGAAATCGACATGTTAAGATGACATTCCATGAAATTTTCATGCTACACATCCATACTCATCCATGTCGTTACTTATATTAATGTATGTGACCATTGATGGGTCTAGTTACGCTAAACGTGACAAAGATCCCTTTGATCCTATATTGATATGATTAATAGACTGGATTGGTTAAAGATGATTCTTTTTTTTTTTTTTTTTTGTTTCAGCAATCTTGATTTCATAAGTTTTATCATGAGATATGATTATAGTATATATATGTAGTCCAAGTGGGAGACTGCTAGAATTTTATGGACTCACATATATATTAATAATTATAATTTATGGACTATTATAAGGTTTGGCTTTGAAATAAAAGTGATAAAATATAGTTACGGTTAATGGGCCTAAATCATCTTATATTGTATAGGCTATTATATGTGTAGAAACCCTAGCATTGTATTCATAATTTGTGATGGGCAAATTAAGAGAAGGCACACACATATATAATGGACTATGGTCCCTAAGAGAACATATATTTTTCTTTTCTTACTCCCCATCGTAGAAAGAGTCATAGGCTATACTCATCTCTTGGAAGACACAAACTAAAAAGGCAAAAGAAAATCAATAACATTTGCACCAATGGATTTAGGTATGCTTCCGCAATCATATGAAAAATCTTAATATTATTTACAACAATTATCATTATTATGTGATTTCTAAAGATGAGAGTATTTTATACTTGACTTAGAGAGTCCAAACGAAGTAAAAGTTTTGAAAATTAAAAAGATCAAATTCTGAAACACACTGGACGTAATTTGTCCCATAGCATTTCGAGACTTAAATGATCTTCAATGTTATAAATGGATAGAGCATTCGAAGTAGGTAGAAAACGATTACTTATATGTGAAATTTCAACTTAAAATGAGCAAGTTATGACTATTTTAAGTTAGAACTTCCATAACTGAAAAAAAAAAAAAAAAAAAAAAAAAAAACTGATGCAAATAGAATAAATAGTGTTAGGAATTTGAGTAAAACCAATATGAAATACTCATTTTGAGTATTTTTTTTGTTTAGATGACAAAGAATTTGACATACCTTTCCCCAAAGATTACTTCGATTAAGGATTGCACTAAGGAAATGTGAGTTTTTTCTTATGATTTCGTTACCTTGTTTATGCTTGTAGAAATAGTGTCACTATTATGCTAAGCAAAGATAAAAATGGATATGTATGGAGAATTCATGAGTTGTGTATGTGATTTTATGCTTATATGATAAGTAAAAATTAAACATATCGCGACCTCGAATTGTTTGTTTAAGTGCTTTGATTTCTTATATGTATGATTGCTTGATGCTTGTTAAATTATTTGATAGCCCCCTAATAAACCTTAATAAGATTTGGCTTGAGAAAAAGAAATATCCTTGCATTGCATTTCATTGAGCCACATTTGGAAGGTTGCTACTCCTACGCGTAGAGTTGGATGAGATGTAATCGTGGTGGGACACGGGTCCCACTCCTTCTAAGAGAATCCACATCGTTTAGGGAATGCGACCCTTGGTTCGGAGCAGCACCAATAGAATGCTATGGACGAGTGCTTGGGGACTAGCAATAGAGGATTGCGATGATCTTCATAAACAATTCCCTAACCCTTGATATGGAGGACGTGAACCTATTCTACATATAGGTTCCGGGTAACCATATATACGTCTATGCTTATGTATTTGTTGCATAGCATGTATAGCATATGCTTGAAATTAATATAACTTGCTTGTTTGGTTGTTATGGTATGATTTGAAGGAAATACCTCACTATGCTAGATGTAGGTTACCAAAGAAAACCAACTCCCACCCCCCCCCCCCCCCCCCCCCCCCCCCCCCCCCCCAAAAAAAAAAAAAATTGTTTTTGCAGGGAAAATCATAAAATTAGGACTGAGATAGGAACCAAGCGTATAGTGTATCAAAGATCAAGTCAAGATAATTTGAGGATAAAAATATCGATGGACTAAACTCAGTTGAAAGAAAAGACTTAAAACTTGATCTATTTCTCTTTCTTAACTTCCATTCCTTACCCTATAGTAATTTCTTTGTAGTTAAAAGATAAAATTAAAGTTTATCTTATCTTATCTTATCTTTGGTGGATATCCGATTCTCTACAATCCTTATGATTTATGGGTATATACTTAATATGACGACTTTAGAGAAAACCTACTAGTCTTCTATTTAGGGTCATGGCATATTATGTTGATTTTATAGAAATAATTTTGATGATAACCTATTGAGAGTATATTTAAGAGATTATTTTCAACATTGTGGAATATAGTAATTATTCGAGTCTTAGTGTATTTCTATCAAGAGTGGAGTGTTTGCATCTTGTGTTCGGAGTATGATTATCTCTTTCACAACGTTAATATATGAAATAATGATTATTGTTTCTAATCTCAAAGATGAATCTTAAAAAGAAATGCGCATACAAAGATATCAACAAATACTCATGAAACTTTATTAGTAATAAGAGAAAATGTTACATTATCTTAACCGAAAATAATATCTTCTTCAATGACGATGAAGAAAGTTGTTGAGTATAAAAGCTAGTACTTTGTCACTTAGGTGATATTAGGTGTTAGAAAATCTTGTTGATAAGCAAAAACTCATCTTCTAGTGGCATTGTAAATTTCTTCAGCTATAAGCTTATCATTTGTGATCGATTTAGCTTCATTATTAAAAAATTTGTCACGAAACGTAAAAGTTCTTTCGATATTTTGAGAAGACAAATGCCTATTGCATAAGATTAGGACGCAAGATTTATTCTCAACTAATCTCATATATAATTAAAGAAAATCATCTTCTATTTGTATCTAATCTGTTACAACGTAGAAAAAGAAGGGGAGAAAAAATAAATAAGTAAATAAAATAAAGACCTATATATATATATATATATATATCAAGTGCACTAGTATAGATTGATTTGAGGTGGATTCTTTTTAATATTGACGCATTTGAAATCGCTTGTTGGGGTGCCCACGTCCATTAATACATATAGTCCCAAAAGTTGTCATAGCTTGAAGCCTACGACACCAAATATGCCATTATGTGGTGTTTCTATTCAAAGCAAAGCAAGCTACTTGTACACATAATGTTTGCATGTGAACAACTGTTCAATATTATCCGTGGTTATTTCAGATTTAAAGGTCTAAAAAGGACCACAATTTTACATGATATGCTTGTGAAATTTGAATTCGTCAATTAATTTAGTGATCAACATCGATCTCAAGATAAAATAGCTCATGAAGAAGAGCAGCTTCATTCAAGGACAATGATCCGTGAATGATTCATTTTACAAATACACACACATATCTTTTTTCTCATCAACCCATAATTACCCACAAAGGACTATTATCAAAATATTCTAAGATTCAAGTTTCTACATGCCGATAATAATAATGGCTTAAAGGACCAACGTCTAGGGGAGAAATTGATGAGATTGATCCACTTTATCCCATGTGTTAGCCCAGTTTTATCATAACTTTCTTATTCTACAAAGAGCTTACATGCTAATTAAGATATTTCCACGGGTAGTTATAAACACAATATCTTGTAATTGTTAGATTAAATCAATATCTATCTTTCATTGAGCAGAAAGCCTATAATTTATATTCTTAACTTATTTGTAACTAAGCCAAATAGATAAATAAGAAATATACAAAATGTCTCTATTTCTAAACACTTGCTACTCTATTCTATATTCTCCAATATTTTTCTAATTGAAGACCATCTACACATTTTCTGTTTTATCATAGATTGATTGCTTTCTATATACTATCAATGGTATAAAAACCTCGTATGTACGTAATTTTATTAAATATTATTATAAACCTACTTTATGAAATTATATAAGCAATGGTGCAATTATAAAAAAACTCATATATATACCTTTTAATAAAATATCAATCCTTTATTTACAATTGCTCTAAATTCCTTATAGCATCCCTTTGTTGGTCATATCCACCAATCTATGGTGCTTTTTCAATATTTTCTAAAGAAAATTATGACCATTGGTCCATCGCCATATTTGTCAAGCATTTTAGGATATGGTATTGCTATACCAAAAATTACCTTTGCCCTATATTAGAATTAGAGTTTGCTAAATTCAAAGCTACTAAAACAAAAAAAAAAAAAAAAAAAAGATTGATACCCAACTAACATGGACAATGAATCCAACTTTCTTTTTATTTTTTTTTTCTTTTTCCCCAAAATTAGAGGAGCTACTAATACAAAGCAAGCATGGATACACGAAGAAGTTTTAAGGAAGTGAAAAGGTACATTTTGTGAAACTTAGTCTCATTCTTAACTAAGCTTACCTTTAATTACGATTGTATAATTGTATATGAATCAAAGGCAGTTGGGATTAATGTAATAAGAACTGTGTTTAATTTCAATGGTAGGGTGAAGAGGAAGAATTTTTTTTTTTTTTTTTTTTGCCCTTATAATAGGGAAGGAAAATTCGATTCTAAACCTCTCATTTGAGAGACGAAAAAGATATCACTAAACTAAAATGCTATTGGTAAATAAGATTAATTATTGACTTCTCATGAAGTTTTGCAAAAGAAACAAGAATATATATTAACATTATTGTTTTGGACGTATGTACGTATGACATTTATATGTACTGTGCATTGCATGCTATCGTGTATATATATTTTTTTTATACTTGGGCATTACATAATGGCCAAGGATGTGCTTGGTTTCATATATATGTGGATAATTTTTGTGTAATAGTGGATAATCAGGTAAATGATGAATTGCAAATTAGTCCAACTTTGCTATGAATTAATAAGATGGCTAAAAAGATAATCACCTAACCATCATGGAATGATATTCCAACAAAATAGGGTAAAAGAGGAAAAGGCAAATTTTGAAAAAACAAAAAAAAAAAAAAAGGGCAAAAATGGTGTGCGGTGGGGGGCACTGTTGTGCCTTGTGGCTTCTACTACTAACCAACTTTTATCTATAACATGAAACTATGATAAATAAGCTTTTTTTTTTTTTTTTTTAAAGCGTGTTCAATCTCAAACGAAGGACCAGTTTATGAACATGAAACAGATGCAATGGGCATTCTCTTCTTCATTCAACACCTTCCATGCTACTGCTCTTTCATATGAAACTGGCCTCCCCATACTTGATAAGCAGACACCGTTTTGAAGACACATGAAACCCTGTGAAAAGTTGAAACACACTTATGATTTTATATATATATATGAATGATCAGCTTGATTTTAACTTTTTTTTTTTCTTTTTTTAAAACTAAGTGATGCAACATTACATATATACCTGCTGCATTATTTGTGGAAATTCCGAGCAGAGCGTTTTTCGTCCATTGTCGTCAAAAATCTTCTCCAATGTTATGTCCTGAAGTGCAATCAATGTTGTCTCAAGCATGTCAAGACCTGCCTGATTAGCAAATGTAAATACTGGCAATGCCTGCATGCAGGTACAAAAGATTTGATTCAACAACTCATCAGGTAAAAAGTAAAAGAAAAAGAGATAAACCAAGTAGGGATGTGAAGAGATCAGTTGTAAGCCACAAACAGTCAAATCATACAAGTAAATTGGCTTAAAAAAAAAAAAAAAAAAACTATGCAATGAAAATAACAAGCAGCAAAAATTCCGAAAGGAATCTGTGGCTTTAGCCTTTACCCTTAAAGAGCAGCAAAGGATTGCATCTGAGTGATGCCAGAGACTCTTGAGCAAGGACTCACTCTCTTCATTCTTCAGTAATCCAACACCTAAATAGCACCTGAGACAGATTTATTTTTGTCAGATAAAGGTAACTCCAAGCAATTACATATACATATATCCACTCTCGCAATTCTTGTAAGGATCAAAGTGAAGAACCTGTAGCTTTGGCAGATCCAACGAGCAAGTGTCTGTGCTTCTGGTGTGCCAGGTGGTGGTCGGATACCGGCATGAGAACCGAGATTCGTGGGGGAGAGTGCTAACGCCACCCTTTGAACAGATGCTATAATACTTCGAAGATATTGGCGTGCCATGGCTGCAATGTTGTCTTGAAGATGCATCTCAAATGCAAATTGGAAGGCAATGGTCATCACGGACTTGCTGCTTGTACAAGGATTGCGATTATCACCGGATGATTTGTTGCCAGTTGGTCCAACCTCTAGAGCAGATGCAAGATCGAGTGTCCTATTTGGGCTCGACGCATCCTGTAAAGTTGTAACTTGTCACTAAAGTCATTTAAAAACAAAATAGATTTCATTTTTTATTTTATTTTATTTCAGTGAAAGAAAGATTATCCCATACCGATCCTGAATCAAGAGGAATGATGCGGAAGCCAGAAGGAATAATAGGTGCATCATCAGAGAAAGAAGCATCAATTGGAGCAAATATTAGTTCAGCACATGTGCCAACAGCATTTTCATCAACTCCGTTGCAAAGCTAAAGATCCAAAAAAAAAAACATTGATAACCAAGACATTAGTTTCATGTGTTAAAAAACTTCAGGTGCAATTCTGGTAAAACATGAACTTAATCACGCTTCTTGTCACAATCAACACTAGAGGTGTCTTGATGCTGTCGAAGAATCTACAAGAAACTGTACTTACTTGCAAAAGGAAAATGTCATTCGGCATAATCATGTCTTCACGATAATGTCCCATATTCTCAAGCTTAATCACCTCCATGAACTGTTTTAGACAACCACATTTATTGTAAGCGAATCATTAGTCACTTGCAAAATAGTCTGGTTCAAATTGACCACTGGGGATGTCAGGAATGAATAACAAATGCTTGCCTCTTCATTCTCAATCGTGTGCGCAAGAGGGAGAATAACCTGACTCCCGAAGCTTCCAGAACGAGGGCCAGGAATGCTACAAGGGCCTGCTCTAATTGCACCAGCAGAGTATGCGTCAACATTGCTGTCTGCCCACTCAGATCGATGTTCTCTCAGGAATCTGAGAAGTATAGCTGGAGGCACATTCTACAAAAGCAAAATCGAAAAGAGGGGGGAAAAAACAAGAACATTTAGAAGTTGCTACCAACAAACTGAACGGAGTAAACATCGGTGCAACTATTGGCATAAGCTCATCTATTGCAAGCAATTGTTGAGAGAATAGTTCTCGCCTGTAGTAGCATGGATGCTTTTGCACACAAAACTGCGGTGGTCATGGATGGAAAACCATTGGCATAAGGAAGATTTGCACCCATCATTTTCGCAGGCGATGAATTCACAAGCAAGGTAACGTCGTCAACCCCATCGCTTTCCAAAATTGACCATCCATCGTCAGAAAATCCATTAACAGCCTCGTTAAAGCCCCTACACATGAGAACAGCCGTCCCTTTAGGCAAATAGTGTCAAGGAAAGCACCTGAATTGAAGGTATGTAATGCGATTAAGTATTGGTGTACCTGCTCAATCTTTGACTTAGTGCTTGTAAAGCTGCAGGTCTTCTTCCCCAACCAGTGACATTTGGCTGAGAAACTTCTTGAGAAATCTGTCTTAGATGGCGTAAAGCCTGATTAAAAGTGAAGAAGAATGGGAGGTTATGCAAGAATCCTTACATATCAACAGTACTACGAATACAAATGAAAAACCAAACATAGAAATGATAATGACTACATGAATGGGAAGCTAGAGTTTGAGGTCTTACAGCCATAGTAGTCCTTTGGGCGAGTAAAGTTGATGATTCGTAAAGTGGACGCAGCACCTCAGGAACACTCCAAGGCTATTAAGGTTTTCAACATATTGTCAAATCTCACAAACAAAATCAATGTTGATATATCTAAAGGAAACAGGGGAACAACCTACCTCCAGATCCAGGTGATCAACTATGTGAATTATAGATCCACCGCCTTCACAGGGTCGGATGAGATACCCGCTGGGAAGCATCTCTGCTCTAACAAAATGCTGCACCGGAGGCATGCTAGGACCATTCTGTGTATTGTTTATTGATCTCTCACACACCTGAGGCACATTAATTAAAATTTGTCGCTTCAGACATGCATCTGGGAGAACAACTCCAAATGGAAAAAGGAAATAGAAGAGAAATGCAGTTTCTGGGTTGCTGAAGCATCATACCACAAGACTTCCATCCTCCATAACTGATGTATATCGGAGTAACCAGAAGTCACGAGCGGGTGCCAAAGTGGTTGGAGCATAAAGCTGATTCAACAAACCAAAATGTTACAGCTCAATATGCACTTCTCTTTTCAAACAAAATGATAACCAGAGATTGTATCAGCAAACCCACCTGGATATACAGCAACTCGATGGTTCCACCATTTGCGGTTGACAACACGTTAAGAATATCCACAGCTCGGCAATCACGGTACCATGAAGGCCGATCTTTGAGGATTTCTGCGACCTATAACAGAAACCATAAATGAATTTCGAGGGCACAAAAGGTAAAATAGAAAAAGGAAGTTGATAAGGTACTTACTCTTGTAGGTTCTAAACCCACAAGTCCACAAGCACGTGCTGCAACTCCAGCGCAACCATGAGAAATAGCAATGATTCCAATGGAATCCGGACCAGGCTGCACGAATGAGTACAGAAGTATGGTGAACAAATCAGCACAAAATTGCATATACTTTGCTTAGGAAGGTAAAGGTTGTGTATTATGTAATCCATTACTTACCTTCATCCCAGGCAATTGGACCCACTCAACGGCAGTTCCGGTGGCCTTTGAAAGAAACTCTGACAAAGTCTCCTCTGCTATGGACAAAAGTCTGTAAATAGCAAAAGCAAATTCTCGTTAACCTTGAGAAGAGAATCCGACAACAACAATAGGGCATTTACACTGACCCCGCAGGGCTTGCATCCCTTGGGGGATGCTGAGGTGTTAAATGGTGCTGACCACTAGTCACCACGGACTCACAACTCGTATCTGTGGTGGCAAGGTTTGTCTGCAAAACATGAGAAACAAGAACAATATTGAGACTTTAGATTACACACAACAAGAAAACACTAAAAAGGATTGAAAAATCATTCCCATATCATGTTCAGTCTGTGATTAGATACTTACGTTTTGTGTCTGCTGGCGGAAATAGCTATTCTCATACACCAGCTGAGACACCTGCTTTTGCAACCTATCATTTTCCTCCATTAAAAGCTTATTCATGGCCGTCAGCTTCCTGTTTACTGCTTGAAGGCGCGAAGACTCTTTTCTCTGCTTTTCTCTGCATCTGCAACGTCCAAAGAAAATCAAAATCAAGATTAATACTTCAACAGGAATAAACTCATCTTGAATAAACTGCACAAATACATCCAAAACGAAAACAAGACACAATTCAAGCGATTGCCTCCGCGAGACGAAAGTGTCCTATTGAAATCAAAGCACAATATTCCATAAAGTCAAAAAGAACAAAGATCTGGAGAGAGAAAGAGAGAGAGAGGAAAAAAAAAAAAAAGAAAAGAAAAAGAAGGAATAGATCTAAACTAAGAATATCCCTTTGAACATCAATAGGAGTGCAGAAACTTATCTATAAATATGAGATGCCATACGTAAGTAAGAAGCTTCTCAACACACAAAGAAAGTATAAATCTGGAACATAAATGAATGGAAGAGAATATAAAAAGAACACTGGAAAGAACACTGGTGACATGTTTCATGAAGTAGAAACCAAAAGAAAAGAACTTTACACAACCATTTAAGCCCAAAACGACATCATATCGGATCATACTCTAGTTTTTTATCTCTCAAACTAATGCCATTTGAATTGAATATTATGGAAAATAAGCACTAACAGATCAGGATTTATTTATTTTGATAAATCACGGTTTTAATTTGAATATTTCATAAATACCTTCGGTTTTGAAACCAAACTTTGATCTGCTTAGGCTCGATGTTGGAGAGAATGGGGCATTCTCTGATGAGCTGTTGGCGACGCAGAGAACTGGGTTTAGGGCACTCATGATACAACCTTTCAAGAGCTTCAACTTGCTCCGGTGTGTATCTCACGTACTTCCCATTGTCCATAGCTATCTTGCTGCTTTCCTTACAGACCGAAGTCACCGCCATCATCACTTCATAATTTACCCAAACCAAACAAACAAAATAAAAAAAAAAAAACCAAAAACAAAAACAATAAATGTAAATCAAGAAGCAAGTAATCAAGAATATGTATATATCTATCATCATATGATATATGGTCAATTTAAAAAAAAAATGAAAGCTTTCTTTTTCCATCATGGTGACTTCAGTCTATGACCACCTTGGATTCATAATTCTGACTGTGCATCCTAGACAAAATTACGCATGCGTGACTTGAAAAACTAAAATTCTCCATATAAAAGACAAACACATGTTAAATTTATGAACTTCGGTTCCAGCACCAACTGTTCCATAAAATAAAAAACCGTGAAGAAGAATTACAAAGCATAAGCCTTTTACGCTGCTCTCATGAAAACTAAACTTGGGTTCTCTCTAAAAATTCCGATCTTTACGCTCAAAACATGATTAAGTTGATGACGACCCAGAAATGATAAAACAAAGAGAGAGAGAGAGAGAGAGAGAGAGAGAGAGCTTTCAATACCGTGTATTTTATAAAGCTTGGATTTGGAAAATCCACTTTGACCGAGAGGAGGTTAGCTAAGGAGAAGAGAAGCTTGTGTTCATGGTCTTCAGTGTTTTGTTTTCTCCACCAACACTTGTTGAAACAAAGTGATAAAATAAAGAGGGGAAAGCAACTCCTTTTTCTGGAAAAATAATATTAGTAAGTGATCAGGAGCCCTAGGGGACTCAGCTGGACCACAGCCACTATCCTAACCCCAATACAATTACTTGCTCCTTTATTATACACACACACACAAAAAAACAAGAAGAAAGTAGCCACTAATTGTTTGTGAACGCACGGAATTGGTAAGTAAGTAAGTATATATATGCAAGTGTGGAAGATGATGAAGTATTTTGAGTTCGGGAAATGGAAAGGATTGAAGGTTTTATTCATAAAGAGAAAGAGACCGAGACGAGAAGATTCTGTTTGGTGGATGAAGTGAAGTTATCATGTGTTTGTATGTTTTGTTTGTCCAAACCAAATATAAGAAAGAAATAAGGAATGATACGAGAGAGAGAGAGAGAGAGAGAGAGGATTGAAACCTCCCAAATTCCAGACAGGACAATGAGTGATGGAACAAAGCAAAGATGGTTTTGTTTTTTGTTTGTTTGTTTGTTTTGTTTTCACATCATTCCTTTTTCCCTATAATTCTCTCTCTCTTCTCCATCATACTTTCTGCTTTTTTATTTTTAAATAAAAAAAATATGAAAGAATAATTGTCAGGGTCAGGCAGGTGGTGAGTGGAGACTGGGTGAGTGCTGTATTCTTTTACTTTTGATTTGTTTTCTTTCCACCTGTCTCCCGATTTGTTTTTGGCCCTCTCTCTCTCTTCCTGTAATCCTGTTGCCACTGCGGCCCCTCGCAAATTTTCTTTTTAATTTTACTATTATAACAATTTTTTCAAGACAGTAGGATCTATTTGTTACGTGTTTTATCAGTGATGTTGGTATCATAATTTTATTATTTTTAAATAAATATTTATTAATAATTAAATATAAATAAAAAAATAAATATTTTATTTATAAATAGATCAAATATATTAAATATATATAAAATATAAATACAGATAAAATATATATAAAAATTAAATTACCCCAGCTAAACCAAAATTAGAGTTATTGACCAATCTTATTGGGACACAACTGTTTAAACCATTTGATTATAAGCCACGAGAGGTTACCTAATTCATTAACATTATATTTGTTTTAAATATATAGAGAGTACTAAAATTAATTATAATAAAAAAAACACATGTCCATATTTCTATACATTTTCAGTAAGTATTTTATTATTGACTAATAACTTGGGATTCTCGTCGACTCAAAATAACTAGTTTAATAAAATAACAACCACTCAATACTTTTAAGAGATAATATCATAAATGATATATAAATTTTAGTAAGATATACAATCAGAAGTCTAAATTTTGAAAATGATCAATTTAGTACATAAACTTAAAATAAACCAATTTAGTATATGAAAAACTTTAAAATTGATCAATTTAGTACCTAAAAGAATTTAAGGAGGTACTGTTAGCGTGTACTAAAAGTGCTTTCAACTGCTAAATTTGTGAATTTTAAAGTTTATATACTAAATTAATCAATTTTAAATTTCAGGAAACTAATTATATATTTTGTTAAAATTTAAGTATCATTTATGATATTAACTCTACCTTTAATCACATAAAATACAATAAAAATTTAAAAAATAACAATAAAATTGGCCACCAACCAATATGATAGGCAATCTCTTCTCAACTAGATATCTAAACTTAAGATTGACTGGTCAAAACCCTTTCACAAGAAAATTAAATATGCCGATACATTAGGTGGTGCCTCATAAGAAGCTGTCTCTAATTAAACTACTTCTGATTATCATGTCTAGTATAGTGAATCAAAATGATATAACCATCTCAACAAGTTTACAACTCTACCATAATTTGACATTTTTCTTTTAGATATAATTATAAGCTATTGCTAATTTCATTTTAAACATAAGAAACTAATGCAATAGTCATTACTTCTTTATTTTTGTTTTCCAAATATTATTTCTTTATTTTTTAAAAATTACAATTTGATCTTTACCTTATTCTCCATAGAAAATTCTTCCTACATAACTCTAGGGGTAAAAATGAAATTTTGGTTTAACAAAATTAAGAAAATAAACAGAACTTGAGTGAATAAATGCAAGAATATTGCATTATAAATGAATGCATATTAATTCAAGGTTTGCTTACTTAATAATTGAAATTATAAAGAAAATGATAATATTATAATGACTCTATATGATAATTTAAGAATCTAAATAATGTTTGATATAGGAATAGATAAAATTGAGATGACGAGTATGGATAGAAAAATTTTACAGTCTCATCCTTTTGTTTTTAATAGATTAGCTTTATTGATTGTTTAACTATTTAGATTTATATTGAGTTATAATTATATTGATGATATATTTAGTATATTAATTATTATATTTATTTTAAACATCTGATAATTCACTCGTATGAAAATCATAGAAGTTTCAATATGGGGATGATATGAGTAATGTATACATATCATATGGATATAGACATGGATGATGGAACAAGGAACATCATGGAGATGCCTAAACAGAGAGGGGCAAGCAAAATTATGAATGCCATAGCACGCGTCCATCCTCTTTGATATCTCAGCGTTGGAGTTGGCGTTGGCCTTGGCGCCGCCTCTCCCCGAATATAATTATGAACCCCGACACCGCACCAACTGCTACTGCTTTTAGCTTTATCCTCTTTTTTTTTCCGAATGCTTAAAAAGAAGAGTTTATTATTAATATTAAAAAGGAACCTAATTAATTAAAAATCCAAAAATATTGAATTTGGATATTTATTACAAACAAAAATGAAGCAGCCGCACACTCGTAGACATTTGTCCCTTTCGGAGATAATTACGGGTTCATTAGTTATGATTTTTTGAGGAAGGTGACAAATTAGCTGGCCCTAGCTTAGCTAATCCAATCAGAAACCATCCTTCAATTTTAAGCTAGGAAGTGCCCAAATATCATTTGTTTAACGGTCACTCATTAAGATCTCGATTCGACAAGCAATTATATCCAATCGATAATAATCTTATGTGCACTAACCCGTTGTTATGCTTAAATTTTACTCAGCATTGTACAATTGAATGGAAAAATCAATTGAAGCTGTGTTTCTTTTTTTTTTTTTCAAAATAAATATATATATATATATAATTTTTTAATAATTATCATAATCAAAGTTCTATAGTTGTCAAATATTATGGGGATGATTTCAAAAGGCTATGGATACTAGAAGCTTGAAGTGATAATTGATAAATAAAATCAACTATTAATGATGTTTTGCAATCATAAAAATACTTATAGAAAATAGAAATTAGTAATCATTTTTAGAACAATGTCATGGTATAACCTCAATTTTATTTTTTTTTTTTTTCTTTTATTCAACTATACACCTAGAATTTTAAATTATCAATTTATATACTTGATTAAATGTTTAGTTGCTACTGTTTATACTTTTTTTTTTTTTTACTTCATATTGGTGATGTAGATTTTTTGGTTATATGATATTATTAGTATATTATATTGTGATTGGTTGCTAGTGATAATAGAAATAATAACAATTCATAGAAAGGGACGAGGTATAAACAACAACAAATTAAACATCTAACTAAGTGTACAAATTCATAATTTAAAACTTCAAGTGTATGAACGCAAAAAAACTAAAGTTGAATGGTAAACACAACGTTAATTTAATCACCGATCACATTTGCTACTTTTACCTCGCATTATTTGTATGCCACAAAAAGTCAACAATAATCTTAAGTTCTTAAAATTATCTTAATAACATTTAATAAGTTTAGAATTTTCATTATAAGATTTTTTTTTTTTTTTAAGAGCAGTCTTAAAAACAATGTATTCTTGGAAACAAGTGCATCTCTAAATTCTAATTTCCCCTTCATCCTAACTAAGAAGAGCCTTTAAACCGAGTCAATGCGTTTAATTAGTCTTTCTATGGCACTATCCCTCGTCGCAACATTTCAACAAAAGATCAATTGTCAAATGAAATGGAGGTAAGAAACAACTTTGGCAGACAATCTTAAGTGGGGGTTGATTTGATTCTTTCCATTTTGCAATTTCAACCCAAAGACTCTGTCAAGGTTAACTTTTTTCTCTCTTCAAACAGTAAAACAAATATATAAACAGACTGATTGATTAGTCAGGTCCAGCAACTAACGATCAAAACATACAATTAAATCGCATAATCAATCGTGTGACAAACGTTAAGCTTTAAATATTGTTTAATATCGCCCGGAAGTCTCGTATTAGAAGATTAAGACCATGTTAGGTAGTCTTTATGAAAAAGCCGTCTTAGACGATATATTTGTCAAATCTATACTTTTTACTAATTTGATCATCCAACCTATTATTTAACTACTAAAATAATATAAAATTTAATTTTATAATTATTTCGACGATCTGATGATTAGGACGGTTACTAAATATGAGGTATTCAATAATTTACTAATCAATGTTTATAGAGGAAAAAAAATATTGAGATTGCAGAATTTTACGATTAATGGATGGATATGATCATACAAATATGATGATAAGCCATCACAAAACAATGCCCTTTTTCAAAAGAACCAAAAGCAAATAAATGATGTCACTTTTTACAAATACCTTTTCTTTAATGTCGGTCGGTCCTCAAAATTAAACAAATCACAACAATAATCCCATTGAATAAGTGTCAACGGCCATCAGGCGTGGCCGTAAAATATAAAGTTGGCTGGTAAAAGTGCCAACATGTCTCGATCGCCATCACTTGCGCTAGTAACTTTTCAAGTAGCCAGACCTTTTTTTTTTTTTTTTTGTCATCCATAACCATGATATTGATTGATTTTCCGTATTTAATTATCTGTATAATCTTCATAAACATGTCATTTTATGTCAATATAAATGTTATAATCAATACTGCTACACCTCAAGAAGACTGGTTTTAGAGACAGAATTTCTGCGATGGAACAAATGTAAAATAAGTTATATTTCTATAAATAAAATTAGCGATGATGATTTTTACAACAAAAATTTACATTATCTCTAAAACCCATGTTTTCTGATAGTGTTATGATACCAACTTAATTCCTTAGAAATTGAGTTAATTACAAAAGCATAATTCGTGTTTTGACAATTTATAAATATGACCTGTGTTAATTTTTTGGACAAATAGGTGATCCAAGTTTCATAAAAAAATATAAATATAATTAATTACTATTTGATGGAAATGTGTTAGATTCTTATTGGACTAAAAAAATTAATTTAATAAAAAATATTAAAAAATAAAATAAAATATTTAAAATATTTTTTTTAAATGGGAAAATTAAAAAAAAAAAGTAAAATTAATTTGAATGACCAATAAAATATTAGCATGTGTCGGTCTAAAATTATTAAATAATATTGATATTTTTACATGAAACTACAGTTACCTATTTGTTAAAAAAATTAACATAGATTATGTGTTTATAAATTAACAAAAACACAAGTCATTTTTTCATAATTAACTCTAGAAATTAATTGATACTAACAACATTTTGCTTGGTCAATAATTTATTCCGTTTCTCACTGTCATTCATCATTAAAATTATATATAAGTTCACTTTATAATGGAATTATGAGTTCCCTAAATATTAACTATACATGATACATATGTAAGAGTACGCAAATTTTCTTATGTCGCGTCATACTAAGCATCCTAAGTTCCTAACAAACACCTGTTATCATTTGTCAATTTATTTTTATCCTTGGCTTTTGACATATTATGGTTTATGTGTAGATAGATAATAACTTATACATCAAAACTTAATAATATTTTAGTAAAAAAAAAAAAAAAAATGTAATACGATATGCAAAATCCACCATTCAGTTTATAAGAATAGGTAAGCTAAAATTAGGCTTTCAATAGTGATATTTGTATATCATACACATGCCTTTTTTTTTTTTTTTCCCTTAACTATAAGATGCGTATCTTACATAAGTATGCAAATGTGGTTCAAAAGATAAAAAAAAGTTGGAAAATTAAAGTTAACTTGATTAATATATCACTCAGATCCTTTTAGATCCAGTTAAAGTTATGTGCAAGTTAACATTAGACACCTAAATCCCTGTTAACCAATTTAATAACTGATGTTGTGAACATGTTTTGGTTACTATATGCTTATATATTTATGGGTTTTTTTTTTTTTTTTTCAATTTACCATGGATACTCTTTACTCTTCACGTGAGCACTCTTTTAACTCTTTAGTCTTCCTTCTAACCTAGTGTTGCCTGCTCCTTTTTCTTTGATGGAATCCAGGTTCCCCTCGATAAATTCAAGACAAGAGAGTTAGCAAAGTGCCAATTTGATTAAACTATCGCCATGTGCGGTCCAACCATCCATGGTTAAAGTGCTCACAAATTAATTGGCTTGCAATGATTTATTTCCATGCACTTATTTACTTGTTGTTTTTATATTAGTTATGTTATCTTTAAGTTCATCTTTTGGATAAATTTCATATTTAGTATTTAGACTTTACTAACTTATATAATTAACTCTCTCTATATATATATTTTTTATTTTATACATATATACAATATATATACATATGTTCTGTTGTGTTGGTTTTTTTTCCCCCTTTCATCTTGCTTCAAGTGGTTCAGTATGTAATCTTTCTACCTTCTTCAAAACAACCTTGCCCTCTATCTTAAATGAAAATGTGACCCAAACATGAGAACTTGCAAACCCATTGTCAAAATCTAGAGATTGAACATTCCAAGTCCATCCTAGATTGCTTTGTCATAGGATTATGTCCTTGTCCCATCTAAACTGTGAAGCATCGACAAACAAAAGGCCTCATATTTATCCTCTAGAAAAACTTGCAATATGCGCTCTCCTTATTACCAAGAAAATGAAAAAGAAGAATACAACCCTAAATAGAGGTATACCATCCTACATCTTCGGATATGTTGGTAGCAGCACTCTTGTGACCAATGTATAATAGTGCTATCCAAAGCATTCTTTTCATCCTTCAGCTAGAAAACCTCTAGTCATAGCCATTCGATTCTACATGTATTTTTTTTCATCCTTAATAGGTGGTACAATAGTAAAAGCTACTAAATTTGGCTTTGTCAGCTGCAATTGCATAGGCTGAAGATGCTCAGTAATATGCTTATCTTAGATGTCATCCTTCACCATGTTATTAAAGTCATCAAAAAAGGCAACAAAGGTGGAGCCATGCATCTGGGTTCTTAATTACATTACTTGTCATAATTATAATATGACTCTTGATGTGTTTGCAAATATCGCAAATGTAGTTATATGGGTAGGAGGAAAAGGGTGAATTACATCAAAAGATATTCACGTTTTGGAAATAAATTCATTTAAGATATAAACATTTTGAGTAGATCAAAAGAGGTATAAATATTTGATAAAGCGTATCAAATAAGGTATAGATGTTTTGTAAAGTTCATTAGAGATGTTAATGTTTGAATTAGTTTTCAACTAAATCTCTTAATTTTTCATCAATGATCAATTATTAATATCTTATTTGTCTCATATTATCAAATGTTGATACCTTTTTTTAACCACTCAAAACATTGGTAGTTTAAATGAACTTACCTTAAATGTTTATACCTTTTAATATAATTTACCCAAGAAAAAAAAATGGTTTTTTTTATTGTGTTAGTGATGAGAAGGCAGATGAGATTTTAGCTTCTGACCACTTTTTTACCTCTGCCCCACCTTGTACACGGGCGTGTATGTGGTTATGCATGTCATAAAACCTCAATAAACTCGTTTCTAACCACTTTTTAGTGCCCTACACGGCCCCAAGTACTGTCGTGTATCTGGTCATGTACATTTCCTTGTTTCGTGGCTTGTTAGTAAATTATCCATAACGTTTTCATCCAACCTCCGATTGAGATGATTCAAGTTGCTATGGAAAGTTTAAAAAGAGATCTACAACTTTTATGTTTTAAGTTTTTACAAATTTCAAAAGTATCAAAGCTTAAATTTTTTTTTTTTAGCTGATACAATTTTCAAACGAGGTTAAAAACTTATGTTTTTTTGTTAAATATGTGTTTGCATATGAAATGGATCTTTTTAGACTAAAATGATATAGATTAATGATATCTTAGGTGTAATAATGATTGAGTGATATTATTAAGCATGATTTAATTATATTTGTAGATTTAACAAATAATTGAATTTCCATGAATGTTAAGATAAATCTACTTATATTGTATGTATGGATTGAAGTTAAAAATGATGATTTTGTGAGCTTGTATGATCTTGATAAATATATAAATGATATGTTATGACTTTGTAGAAGTTATATTTGAAGTCTTAAGTGTTAAGTTTAAGATTTGATATGCTTTAAGTGTAATTCCAAGTATATAATGTTGATTTGAGTTTAGATTATCTTCTGAAGGATTCCCGAGGTTCTATTTGGATTTTTTACATAAGGTACGCAGTAACGTGTTTGTTTCCTACTTAGGATAGGCCTATACTCAATCAACTTTAATATAGACAAACTTAAACATTGTTTGAATTGGATGTCTCTTATGCTGCTAAAATCCATATCTGACCTGTATGGCAAACTGGTATTCGGAACGAGAAGCAGCACCTTGCTCATATTAGGGGCATGATAATTTAGACGCTTAGGCCACCCCTTTCTTTTGATAAGACTTTCCTAAGTGGTACAACGGGTAACCGATAGGGCATACGATACCAGTGTAACGTTTGCTTAAGCTTAGAATAAAGTAATATGATTTAATTCAAATGTTTATGGGAACATTTGGATTAGGTGATGTTATGGACTAAGATAAGTGAAGTTGTGTAACTACTGTTAACCCTAGATGATGTTATTTTCTCTTTTATAGATATATCATCTAGGAGATATAAGTATCCGAGCTGCTTATATCAACCCCTTGAGCATCGTGGTTGTTACTCAGGACCCCCATATATCCTTGTTGTTCGGAGTTTGAATACTCTAGTGATGTTTGACTAATTAAAGATTATCTAATAACCAACTGATTGTTGCATTGCATTATAGTTTAAGATAGTGTGTGCCATTACGCATTTGTTTTTGTTACTTGAGTACTGAGCCTTTGGCTCATATTTTATCATTTTCAGGTGTGGATGACGAGTTCTATACAAGCATGGGATATGGATTGGATGTTAAGGAGTTCTTAAATGATTGGGAGGAGTAGAGACGGCCTTGACTTTGATGGAACTCTTATGTAATAGAATAGCTATATGTACATATAAGTTCTGAAAACCAATATATTAATTAATAGGATTTTTGTTATCTTTTGATATATTTTGTAAATGGCTTGTTTACAAGTCTTGTTTGTAATATTTATATATACTTATGGGTGTAATATATTTATATTTTTTATTAAGTATAAAGTTGGAGTTATGTTTTTTAAGTTGTTCTAAAAAGTAGTAGTTTTAAAGTTTTGTTTTTATAAGACATTTAGACAAATAACTATCCAAATTGATCCTAGTAATCAACCTTACATATAATACTGCAGATTATATGTAATTAGGAAACTGAATTTTACCTATTTTAAATATAGAGGTAAGTTCGGGTCCTTACACCACGTGTAATTATGAGAAAGAGCAGGCATTTATATAGAGGCAGACCAGCCAAATTGAGCTAAAGCTTTTAAAACAGAGTTTGGAACAGAAATAGTGGTTAATGATGCAATGAAGGAAGCATAAGAAGGTGAAAGAAAAAAGCATGTAGTGACATTGAAAGTGGATGGCGAATAGAAGGATGATTATCTCACTTACTCTTTCTTAATGCAATGGGAAGGTCGGGATCAAATAAAGGAGGAGGATTTGAATTTGATGGAGGACTTGATGAGATGTAGAGTCCTATGAGCTAGTGCGTTGTCAACGAACATAAACTTGCATATTTGGCTTATTAAAATATCGTGATGGGTTTATGTGACTCCAACACTTTCCTACCAAAATATCATAGTGTCATAATACGAAGTTAAAAGTTCGAATCACTGCATAATCATTACAACCTTATTGAAATTAAGTTATCCACTTGATGGTCCTTAATAAAAATAGAAGTCCCGCTCACAAATGAGGGAGAGTATTATAGATTAAAATTAATAGTCTACACCATATCTATAAGTTTAAGCTTGTAGATTAGATGGTTGTTGTGTTAACATTAACAATAGCCAACACGAATTAGTTTTTAAACCAATTTCTATCAAATTTTCAGTAACAGTTATTAACGTGCAAATAGCAAACATGACCTTAAACTTAGATTAGTGTAATATAATCTCCAAGAGAACTTGTATGCCTTTTATAGATATTGATCACCCTTTAAGATCAATCTCCAAGCACGCCCAAGGGACTTGCCCGACGAATCATACTGAACAATCCATCCGAGGACAAATTTAATTATGTGTTAATATTTGTTTCATGAATACTTTAGAATTTTAGGATCAAGTTTATTATTGTCTTGTAGCTGCAATCCTAGACAAGTTTGCTTTTTTATTTTATACAGCAAGGGAAGCCAACCAAGTGAAGATCACCAAAAACTGCGCATATGTACAGATAAATCATGCCATACATTTTTATTAATTTCTTTTTTCGTGTCTTTGTTTAATTATGTTTTGGTTTTATTTTTAATTTTACCCAAAACTATATACTTAAAGGGCTAGTGACATGTAACCATGTAAATAATCCTTATAAAACCTTTTTATCAATCTTATTTAAAATCTGACTCTTTTCATATGTATATATACCATTTTTATTGATCAATTGAGAGTTTTGTTTAGATCATTAATAGTGTGTCATATCTATTAATGGTGGCATCCATATCCCTAATCCAGGAACCCTTAACACAAACCTTAACCTTAGATGATTATGATCTCATTAATATCTAATTTATGCCAATACTTGATTCAATTTTGGTTTGTTCGGTTTGTCTGGAATTAATATATATATATATATATATATCCTGTTTTGCGGATTTCCTTTATTGCTGTCCTTAATTATGTTCAAATTAAGAAAAAAAAAATAAACAAATTTAAAAAAAAAAAAATGCAAGCAGCTGTTTGCTGTTTCTGTTAGACAAGGTGCAGTAGTGTAATTGTTAATATTGTTTGTTCCATCGTAGCGTATGGTGGAAGGTGAAGGCAAGCCAGCGGTCAGCAGACAAAAAGAAAAAGAGAAGAGCGGGGATCAGACCCAACCAAATATCTACCTATCAATATGTCTCTTGTCTTAATTAATTGTCGACTAATTATAATTTATAATTTATAATTATTGTTATTGTATGGTATTGGTGGAGATGTGGTCCACACGTGTGGGTCCTATCGGCACGCGTGAGTGAAGAAGACTTACACTCACTGCTACTTTACACCCTCGACCTCACCCCCACACCTAATACTTAAAACGATAATATTTTCTTTATTCGCTAATTTATTTTTTTAGTGTTTTTGGTTGTGGGGGCGTGGCCGGAATTGTATTATCAAAAATCTGTGACCGCCAGGAAGGAGTGAGAGTAAAATACCAATATCACGAGGCAACACCATTATATATTAAGATTAATATATAAGCCCTGCCTAATCAACGAGGAAGAAAAGAAAAATATGTGTTTTAAATCATAATTAAAATATTTTAGAAATAGGCATCTTATATTTTTAACATCCTTAATTTGATAACTTAATTCCTTGTCATATTAATAACCTAACCTTGTCCTATATATATATATACATACACACCAATCTGTTCGATCTTGCCCTAACGTTGTTATGTTATGTGCTGCTTCTGCTGCTACTACGACCACAACACTACTCTAGTTGTCCTTATATCAATAATTATTATATATAATATACTATGCATAAATAATAATTAATAACCCCATCTTAGTCTAAGTTGAGGAGTCATCAGGTCAACTAAACACATCTGTTTGTCCTCATTGGTTGCAAGAAAGGGGATTTATTTGATTGCTCTATAGATTTAAAAAACCTTTTTTTTTTTTTTCAAATTCCCTTCTTTTGACTTCTTGACTACTACGAGATTTAAATCAAATGACCAAACGATTAAGATTTAGTAAATAAAAATTATAGACAATGATTAGATCAAACAAGCTATATCCAGTGGTTTCTCTTTATATGTTTGTCCACTTTTCTATTTTTCATATTAGGATCCGGTCATTTACATCGGTTTACTGTTATTCCTTTGATGAGAAAATTAGCTACAACCATAAATCGTAGTTGAGCTCCTATTCTGTCTTATGGTTCTACAAGAGTTTCATAGATCTAAAATTTTTATCCCATATATTTTATGTTACAAAATTTAGAATTAAACAAAAGTAGAATTTCTTATTAAGAGTTTTGTCCATATTGTCCAATACTATACATAGTAAATACGGTACAGAAGAATTTTACTGTCTAGTAGTTCTTATATACTGTGTTGTTCAATCTTTCTTATCTCGTCCAATTCTTGTAACTAAATACCATGTTAGTGATGGATATGTAATATGTAAGATAGTGGTTGATATAGACCTTGAATCTAATATAAGATGATTTGAGTGTAGTGTGCAATAGTGTGTATGTATATATATATATATATATATATATGTATGTGCCATCAATTGATGTGGTTTGGAATTGGTTAATGTTTTAAGCAATATGTCGTCAACCTTTTTTTCCTTCTTTTAATTTGTGTTTGAAGCGGTGCGTGTGTGTGTGTATATATATATTTGTATATGGGCTTTATTTAGATTGGATGACTGAAGCCCAATCTCTTTTTTCTGGCTATATCAGCATTCTACTAGTATTCTTTACTATATTAGATACAATGTCTTTTCCTCTTACAGAGAAGCGGAAAAAGAAAAGAAAAGAAAAGAAAGGATCAATATGAAATGATAGCAAGAGATGTTATGTTTTATCAAGAAGAGATCATCTCAAAGTAAAGGAGTTTAAATAAATGACATGGGTGCTGGCTAAAAAGAAAAAAAAAATTAAAATTAAAATGTCATGGAATTGTATCTTATTATTTTATTATTTTTATATCATATTTGAGTCGGACAATTGCAATAAGAAGATTTATACTTATATTATAATCAATAAATAATGCCCATGACTCTATCCGGCTAGCTAGCTTGCTATCTATATACATATAGGCATAATAATGTAAAGCCTTACTTTGAAGTAAAACTGAAGTATCAAAATTCCATACTACAGCAACATAGTTTCGCCTTAGGTTGATTATTTTGAATATATTTGAATAAATAATAATAATAATAAATAATAAAAAGAGGGGTCTATCTAAGGAATACATTACACGACACAGGCACAGCACAATGACACATATGTTAAAACAAAGAGTGGAAACTGGAGATTGTTTTTAAAAATATATAAAAAAAAAAAAAAAAGAGTAAGAGTGTGAAAAGTGAAGACACACTCAAAATAGAAAAATACAAAAATACAGAATGCTTAAAACAAAAGGCACGCCAACTCAACTCCAAAGTCCAAAGCAAAACACAACGAAATAGCCAAAAGAGAAAAGCACACAAAAGGTGTCAGAAGGTGGCCTGGGAATGGGCCGACAAGCTATTCCATGGGCCCACTTAATCGTCCCTACATTTCCAATTGCAGAGGGGTGGGGCTATATCATTCATCATTATCAAATTTTGGTAGGGTAGGGTAAGGTAAGGGCAGCCTCCTTCTCAATGTTAATCTTACTTTTAGTCCTATTAATTTCACTAATTACTTTTTTTTTCTTTTAACAATAGAGTCTACCTTAGGCATATGTATTTAATAGTGAAATTTTAAATTTAGTAAATCAACTTTTTGCAAAAATTAAATTTAATATTTTAATATTACAATTATCAATATAATATATAATCAAACCTTTCATAACTATTTTTATTATTTTATTAATATCGTTTGTTCTATTTGTAAAGGTGAAATAGATAAACTATTCTTATTACGAAGGGAAGTTGTAAAAATCCAATAATAAGATTTTCTTTTTTTCTTTTTTTTTTTTACAAAAGCAATTAGACCAAATGTATTATGCAAATATTAAAAATAATTACAAAAATTTTGATTAAGTGTTGAATTGATAATTTTAAAGTTGAATTATTAAAATTAAATTTTCATCCAATCATTAATTACCAAATTTTACGTTTACCCTCTTAGATACTTGTTAAGGATAAAAAAGAAATATATATATATATATATAAGAATAATTACATGACAAAATAAATAGTTTTTCTTTTCTCTATTTTTGATTCCACATGACCTATGGCTGCGGCTATGGATATGCATTTGAGCACCTTCCTTAAACTATCGTTATCCCCGGATACTTGGTGAAAACTAGTGATGCAATATAGCAGTTGCTTGTACAATAAAATTACTGTGATAAGCAACTCTCTTACTCTTCATGCTATTAATCCTTTCATATTTATTTAATCTTTATGAAAAATATATTTTTTTAAGGTAAAAAAATGAAATGAGACCCACAAAAATAAAAATAAAAAAAATAGAAATGTAACTCTTTCAAAATAACGGGAATAAAGTAAAAAAATTATTTTACAAAAAAAGTTATTTCAGATGCCGAGATGATACTTTGAACAATTCCTTAAACAGTCCTAGAATAAATCTACTCTTTGCTTTACATTTTGGTTTATCATATTGGTAAATAATTTGTGGTTTAAAAAAAAAAGAAAAAAAATGAAGAATATTCGAGGGCGGGGACTTTAATAAGAAGCAAAGTCTTGGATACTCTTAAAATTTAAAAAAAGAAAAATAGAATAAGAGAAAAGAAAAGTGCAGTCAGTGTCAGGGTCAGAGAACAAAGGTCAGTAGGCTGTAGTAGGACCGATGTTATTCTTAAAATTACGTGCACCGTTTGTTCTGTCGTCAAATTTCACGCGCCTTATCACTCTTTTGTTATAGCATGACATCGAATTCGGGTAGCAACCAGGAAGGGAAATCAAATCAATCATGACTACAAAATATCATTCCTCTTATAAATTATACATATATACTGGTGTTCCATTTACTATTTTATACTTGCATAACTGATTCAAATATTGCATGTAATCTGCTTCTATACTGATTTCTTAATTATACCATTATTATCATCATTTTAACAACAATTGACTATGACTAAGTAATGCATTAAACAAAATAAAATAAAATAAATTTTGAATAAGACACAAAATAATTCACCCTCAAGGTAATACTATTACATAAGTTTTAAAATCTTTGAAAACCAAAATATGTATAAGTCTATAACACTAACTTGTAGTTTTTAGTATTAATATTCATACAACGTATAGAGACATAGGGATTTTTGACATGAGCATAAGACGAAGGAATAAATTTTGATTTCTATGATAGATATAGTGTGCATGCCTGGGTTGAATATGGATTGGAAAAACAAAAAAGATGTTCATGGAGAAAGCTCCCTCCCATGTTACACATGCTACCACAACTCTATTAAACACTCCACACAATCAACAAAAGTAGAAGACGAATCGGTTACACATAATCAATCATCTAATTTAAATAATATTCATTAGCTTTCTCTTGATTCATCACATTCTAAATCTCGGAATGATTCCATGTTGTAGGTTTTCAAATTAATAGTACCAATTTTTACGAAAATTTTAATTCAACAATAAATTCTTCCTTTATGGATATTTGTAAAGACCATGTGTGAGGTTGAGAAAGGGTGAATTCTTTTCGATTAACTTGTTCGAAATCAAGGTACTAGTCATTCCTTGAAATTAGACATGTTGTTAACATGGTTCCGTCACATTTTTGAAACTTCTTGGGATGACCTTGTAAGTAATGATGCCAGAGATGTTTAGTGGATCCATTTGTGGAGAAAAGTAACTAATGTACTCCATTAGATCAATAGACCCTCTGTAGAATTTTAGCTAATCCTAATGTATAGAGGAGAGGCTCTTCTACAATAGTTTTAACAATGGGAGATCATCTGGCTATATAAGCATCAAGTAGGTTGGAATACTTTACTATCTTTGAAATCTATTAAACTCTTGATGAAGCTATCAAGGTCATTCAAGGGTGCATTATGTGAACCTATGCGTAGACAAAAGTAACTAAGGTACTCTATCAAATAAGTGGAGCCGCTGTAGGATTTTAGTGAGGGAATCTTAATGTCTAGAGGCAGAGGCCCTTCTAAAATAGAATTGACAATGGAGATCATCCGACGCTACAAGCATCAAGTGGGTCAGATTACTTTACTGTCTTTGAAATCTGTTAACCTCTTAATGAAGTTATTGAGTCCATCAAACGGTGCATCATGTTATGCATGTTTTGAGTAGGCCTCAAACGGCTTGGCTTGGCTTTGTTGACATTGTGCTTGCTTTATGAAAAAGCAAGGGTGTCCTGCTCTCAAGGAGATAAGGGTTAGGATGATTAAGACTCATCTTCTTCATATTATAGAGGGGGTAGTGTCTCATTGCTTTTTTGATAGTTGCAAACATGTTGCACCTCCAAACAAAGGTGATTGTTGTCTTCTTCAAGAGCATTAAAGCATTGTTATATGAGGTGGGGTCCCTCTAAAAGTTGTGTTTATTCCCCATCTTGGAGTTGTTAGTCGATATTAACCTATTCAACACTATGGACTTCTTGGTGGTTTTTGTTGATGTTTTGAATATGCATCATAGTGTGGATAGAAGTGGTGGAGTTTATGTTGCAATTGGTGGGTGCCAATATTATTACACCTCAAAAGGGGGTCTAGTAGGATCAATCTAAAGTTATCATACTACGTGTGTACCTGTAATATAAGAACCGTCTTATAAGTCAGAGTTTATAAGACTTTATTTATTTATTATTATCTCCTACTTAGATGATACATATACATATACATCATATTATGGAAAATTCAATTACGGAATCCGATTTTCCACATTTCACTAAGATCCTAGAAAATCAGTATCCCTTACCAAATAGTGAAAATGGGGTTTCAGACCTACAACATAAAAATCTCAATTAATTATACAATTTATCCAATTTGAATTCTAGGTTTATCATAACCTACATTTCTATCTTCAATAAGGTCTCTTGGAGAACCACTCTTCATAAATTCTTAACCCGATCCCAACTAGTATTACTCTTGCATAAAAACTGTTGGGGGGTGAGTGAACTATAGGCTTGGTGAGATAACCTAACCAGACTACACATCAAGTAATTAAAAACAAGTTTAATTAACAAACGTATACCATGCAACAATTAATCATATGTATAAGTACAAGTTGGAAAACCAGAATCCAAACAGGATGTAGATTTACACCCTCTCATCGGGGTTGGAAGGAAGCCATGAAAAGCGATATACCGTGCCCAGGAGAATCAGAGAACCAAGGAAGAATGGGTACCTTAAACTCTCACAAATTATTTTAAAACATTTCACTATTATCCTTAGAACAAAGAAACACGATTAAGTATTAGCTATTTCATATCGATACTATGAGCGGTACTCCTTCGATACCAGTTAGTTCCTGTAGAACAGAACAAAGGTGCTCCTAGAAGAACTACGAGAATTTCATCTAAGAAAACCAGGCGCATCACCAGAGAATCGAAATGCTAATACAAGCGGAGCCACCACTCCTTTAAAATGCAGTATATGCAATTGATGCAATGTATCCATTTTTATTTATGGTACCAGTAGTTTTTAGTCAAGTTTTAGATGATCATATAATTCACAGACAAATATCAACATGCTTCATACAATAGAATTATCACTTATATTATGATAATTTGGCATTCAAGCATACACCAATCATCATGCATTATACCCAATCCCGTATGCATATCAATTGATTATATATTATTTCAAATGCAGCTATACTATAAGTGTCACACCCCGAGGGTACCCCAATAGAAGTAGACAAGTCATACTTGAATACTATCACTAGATTATCTTTAAAGAGCGACATATTTTTCAAAATAACAGGATATTTTAGTTGATTTGATAAAAAGGATAAATACATGCAAGATATACATTAGTAAATAACTGTCATCTCAATCAGAAAGTATCATAGATTATTCCAAATCATGTAGTCTTTTTGTAATTCTCTGTATACATAACTGATAAGATAATACTAGCTAATTTATTCTAGGAAAATATAAACCGTTAATCCCAAATAGAACCATAGGCTTCCAGCTCTTAAGCCCTTACTGGAGCCATATTTATGAAAGTAACTAACCAAGGTCGAAGCGTAAACCCGAAAAGACCGTGGGAGTATGAGTGAAACCACGGCTCAGTGAATAACTAGACATATTACACACCAAACAAATTTATTAACAGATCATATGTAATGCAATCACCCAAACATATGCTCAAGATACAAGCTTGGATGATCTAGAATCCAAACAGGAAAAAGATTTAAGCCATCTTTTTAGGGTTGAAGAATATTTACTTTATGACCCACCTTCCCAAGAGAGACTAAGTTTATAAGAAAATCAACAATTTGTCATCTTAGGGTTATCACTTTAGATTTAATAACTGTTTTAACTGACCATTTCCTATATCCATCCTTAGAAACTTCCTAAGTATTAATCATTTCAAAGTGATACTACAGGCGGCGTTCTTCGTTGCCACTTAGTTCCCGTAGAACCGACAGAACAAAGAAAACCTTAAAAGAACTAATACTTTAGAAAAACCAAGCATTAACAGAGAACTGAAATATTAATATGTAGCAGGCTGTCATTCGTTTATATATGCAATAATGCAGTACGTGCAATACATGACCAGGTTATTTTAATAAGCCAATAGTTCTTATTCAGTTTCATGGTGGTCATACATTACACACAATAATTATCATACCACTTCATATCATCATACCATTGTATTATCACTTTTGTAATAGTAGATTAACAATCATACAATCATATCATAACACATTTCAATCAAAACATTCATATTATTATCTTTGCATTTCATATTCAGCTAATTGCAAGCACAAACAGTATAATATGACTAAATTACTCACTTGCTCATAGTGATTAGTCGTAGTAATCTGTCGGAAGATCCTCTATGGTATCAAAGTCACCTATTGAGATGAATAAAATATTCACCAATAAAACATAGATTATATAACTAAACTTCTATAAGTGTCTAGTGTCCTAAATTGATATTTGGCTCGGTTTCTATTACTTATTTTGGTCCTTTAATGGTCTTATGATAACAATTATCAATTAATTTTTATTTTCATGTTGCTTGTTTCGGTCTTGCTTGATATTTATATACATTTATCTAGTATTTGAAAGATTGATATTTAACAAGCTTATATGTTATATTATTACTTTTTTTTATTTTATTCTCTATCTAACTCATTATAGTAACTCATATTCGTTTATTATTGTTTAGTGTCGTCGTGTTTCTCTTAATCCACTTCATACAATTATTTTGTCATTTTTAGATGTCACGTTATTCATAAATTTAGCTTGTTTCAATTTCCATTCTTACCTATTTATCTATATAAAACAAATACTTGACAATTATAGTTGCTAATAATACTTAATATTTCTCTATAGTTTCTAGGGTTTTAGGAGTTATCGGATATTAAACATATTGTTATTATAAGTATTTGTATTTATTTGTTTTCTTAGTAATTTCTATTTTGATATACACATATATATAATATGTTTATTATTATTATTTATTATATATATTATGTTCGTGTAATACAGACTTTATGTAAGAAAAACATGTTTGTAAGCCAGCTCCAACACCGTTGGCGTTGAAATCCATATGCCGGTGTTCTTAAGTTTTACATTTTATTTTGTATCAGGTTGCGCTGGCTTGTAGGCCGCCAGCTTAACCACGTACGTCGGACTATACACTGCTGGCGTATAACTCCAGTTAGTCGACGTTCGTTCATTTTACGTAAAAATAAACTTTATGTAGCTTCTGTTCCAGACTACGCGGTCATTTACGCCGCCGGCCTATACTTGTATGCCACCGGCGTATTGATATTCGCTGCCAATGCAGGGCCAGCATTGGCACTGTTCATCGTCTTCTCCGATGAACTAGTTCATATTTCTTCAATTTTCTACATTATAATCATTCCTAAGTGTTTCTATGATATATATGTACATACATACATACTTCAACTCATAACGTATCTACATGTATTTGATCTTTAATTTTCGAATTTAGAAAAGTGCAACTAGGGTTTAGCTTCATTACCTTGTTTGATCCGATTTGCGAGTTGCTGAAGCTTGGATTTGTATTGGTTCAGATCTTAGAGATGTCAAAACAAGTTTTAGATTATTACTTTAGCAAGGAACTAACTTAAACTAGATTAACTTACCTTGAAAACCTTGCTCAAGTGTTTTAATGGAGGTGTGTTTCTTGGTCCGAGCTACAACTGTTTATTATAAGTTAGGGTCGGCTTTTTGGAATTATTTGGTTGTGGTTTTGGTGCTAGTTTGAAATAGAAATTTGGGAGATTAATGAGTCTTGTTTGCTTGTCCATTATTATGCATAAATACATATATATAGAAGGAAGGAAGGAGAAGAGAATGAGACGGCTTTAGATGCAAATTTTCCACTGAAAGTTACTTCTACCACTTGTAAATTTGCTTCATTAAATGAGGCATACAACTGGCCAATTATAAGTGGAGTGTGTGTGTATATTGTTGACTTTAAAGAGATCAATTTGGAGCAAAATAGGGACGATTTTGGCTGGTTTAGTTTGCATACGAAAGTTCTCCAGAAATTTTAAGGAGAATTGTGGAATGTGTAATTGAAAATAAGAAAAATGCAAAAAAGATGGGGTATATAAAAATACAAAAATAAAGAGAAGATGATGAATTTTTAACCAACAACTGTGTAAAAAGTGGGAAAAACTATGAACTTGTGAAAAACATCAATTTTGTGTGTCCAAGTGACACGTATGATAAATACTGATTCAATAATATTTTTGGATAAAAATTTTCAGATTGATGTTATTAAATATTCTGAACACTATGGTATACATAAAATCTTTAGTTTAAGACTTTTACTTTACAGTTTTTATACTTACTATTGTAAATTATATTTTATCTATTTAAAAGTTTTATTTTAAGATTCGGAACCATAGACCGGACCAATACTACTTATAGTTTAAATCTAAAGTCTCAGTTGGGTTCAAAATTGGCTATCTATTTTCTATTTTCTATTTCTATCTATTTTATTTATATGAAAAATCTCGAGGTTTACAACAAGCATAAGTAATATGATAAAGTCAAAGTTACTCACCTGTTGTTCTCGCTAAATTGTTATAATAGGTTATTAGAAGTCCAAGAACTGTTATATTTTTCTTATAAAATAAGATAGCAGATATCTATTACCATACTGTTACATATATATGTAACGGTGTTGACTATATTCTTTTAGGTTCTAATTATGAGTTCTAATATATTTTCAATTATTATATTTATCCACTAAAGTTGTAAAATTTATATTTATATAAGAGAAATCTTCCTAAATTTATAAAATATTTTGAGTTGTAATTGATAATTCTATTATTAAGCTTTTTCTATTTATATGATCTTTTTAGTATATTTACCTTAAGGTAGTTGATTTTTGCTATCTATTATTTATTTTTATTTTTCTTTTATTGATTTTAATTGACATCTATATTTTATTTAGGGTGTTTTTTTTATTCTAAATTTACTCAAGTTCCTTTTTTATTAGTGTCTGTTGATAGTGAATTTTATTATTATCTTTGTTTGTCAACCTTATCTATTTTATGTTAATTGAAATTTCTATTTATATAGTTATATTTAGTTAATAATTCTTTAATTATTTTTCTAACATATTCATGGTTTCCTAGAGTTTGAATATATATCAAATATTTACTAAACTTAAATTTATCGAGTAATTACAAAGTTTGTATTTAATAGTTCAATGTTTTATTATCATCATCATTATTATTTTTATACTATTCGTTAGTTTGATTACCTTATGGAAACTAATATTTATTTTCTAACATTTAGTTTTATTGTATTCCTCTTGATCTCATTTTATTTTATTATTTTTTATTTATAGGAATCACTTTATTCCTACTTATAACTTATTTACATTTTCCATTCTTATATATCTACTTATATAAAATAATTGTTGAACAATTATCATAATCTAATTATTTTATTTAATTAGCTAAAGTGATTTTTAGTTATAAATGGTTATTAAAGTCTAACACTTAACAAATATTTAATATTAAAATATTTATTTTATTTATTTATTTATTTATAAGATCTTATCTTCTGTTCCTTATATATATATATATATATATATGTAATTTGGATAAAAACAGATTTCATGAGAAATTTGCATGTACATTGGCTCTAATGCTGCCAACATTGAACTCCAATTTGCTGGCGTACGTGTAAATTTTACACGTTGTTTTAGGGTAAGTCGGCCTTGAAGGCTACCTTCATAAGCCTATACGTCGCTGGTGTAGATATTCTACGCCACCTGCATACGTTCATTTTTACGTGCTTACAAAAATTACGTAGCTTCGTTCTAATGAAGACCGGCTCAAAGGTCGCCAGCCTATCCTTGTATACCGTCGGCCTTAGTGGCTTACGCCGCCAGCACGGCGTAAGCACTGTTCATCGTCTTCCTTATTTTTCATCTGTTCTTAATTTATTTTTCTTATTTTTTTTTATGTATTATACTCTTGTCCAAGCTAATTCTAAGTGTTTTTCAATGATCTAAAACTAATTTTCGTAACATATCATTTCCTATATCATCTTTTAATCATCATTCTCTATGTTTTTCTATCTTCTACATGTATTACACTACCTAAATAGAGTTTTAAGGTTAGAGATTACCTTATACAGCTGATATTAAGATGTTAACTCTCCCCCCAAAACTTGACACGAACCTTTGTTTGTTGATTCCTAAGCTTGTAATGTCTTTGTTGAAGCTTGATTGATGGAACTAATTTTGTATGTTTTGTGTTGTTGTTTTGAGCTAATAGGGTATTGTTGTTTTGAGATGATAGTGGGTGTCTTGATTGCCTTGTTTGTAGTGAAGTACTAGAGGTATTTGTAGGGAAGGAGTAGCTGCTTTTCCCTAAGCAAATTTCAGCTAAAAAAATGTTGGTATGTCCATCGAATTTGCTCAGCTTGTTTGTGCATGTATTTGGTGCGTTGAATGAGTTTGTTGAGCTGGGCAAATGTAATTGGTTTAACAATTCATTTTCCTTGACTTTAGCAACTCTTTTTGACTCCCTTGTTTGCAAATTTCGGCTGAGGAATTTTGAATGATTTGCAGCCGCAAATCACCCTCCATTTGCACCGAATTTGTACATATATTAATATAATATTAATTAATTAATTAATTATCTTAGTCTTTAGGTAGTTTATTAAGCTAAACATGTATAAATATGTTAGTTATTTAAGAATTTTGTCTCCAAAAATTTATATAAAGTTTCTACAAGTTTTCCTAGATTATTATTAAGTTCAAATTTTGAATTTAAAGTTTATGCGATTAAGGTTTTGTAGGTTTGGTAAGTTAAATTAAGATTTTAGTTCCTATAGGCTCAGAATTTTCTAACTAAAACATTGGTGAAATTTAAATATTTTTATGAAGTCTAGATTATTAGTTATAGATCTATTTTTGTGCTCATTGTGTATTTATAATACTAGCAATTCATATTTTAGTTATTATTTTATAGTCAATGAATTCTATAAAGGCGTTGTCTTTTATTGGTTTTGAAATGTAATGGTACTTTTAACTATATCTTGAGTTATTTGCTCAAGATACGAAATCTTGTCTTTGGTATCCATTAAGATCAAAGAATTTTCTATTTGGATTTTTAGGTTATAAATGAGTTTATTACTACATAGGTTTATTCTAGAGTTTTTGTTTGGTCCTATGTTTATTATCTATTTTATATTTGTTATTTTGTTTATTTTACTAGTTGTAAAGATTCTCGGGTTAAAATGTCTAAATCAAGATTTTAATCTCTATAAACTCAAAATTTTATAATTAAATTATTGGTATAATTCAAATATTTAATTAGGGTTTAGATTTCTTTATTATTGATCAATTTTTGTTCTTTTTGCATATTTTATAGTTCTAATGATTTATCTTTAAACTATTTTTTTTATAATCAATAGGTTCTATAAATTAATCGTCGTTTATTATAATTAAAATTTAAGATCAAATATAATTATTTGTTGAATTATCGATTCTTATCACAGAATATTATCTTTCACTGTTTAGGAATTATTTATCCTAACTATTAATAACAGTAAATTTTCTAATGCTATTTTATGGTTTTAAAAAGTTAAAGTCAATTGATAATCATTGTATCATTATTATAATCTTATTTTTCTAAGTATTGAACTTAAGAAAATTGATTTTAAATTTTACAGTAACGACCAGTTTTTCATCGATCATTATTTTTTTATAATTTAATAATTTTAATTCATGAAAAATTGGGAGTGATTTCTTTTACTTTTTATTATAGTTTTTCATGATTTTATATTGTATTTTTAATAATTATTATAATTAAGTTATGTAAAATTAGGGGGGTTACAAATATATTGGTGTTATATAAGCAATGGGGCTTCTTAGCCTTAGCCTAACAATTCCTCAAGTATTGCAAATAGAGTAAATTTGCCAAACTAGTGTTAGGATTGGCCATGACATAATCAATTGGATACTTAAGTTAGTAGAAGATTTAAAAGTAGTGAGAACATATCAACATTGAGAGATAAAAGGATATGGGTAAGTATGATTATGTTAGTTATTCGGATCAAAGATTTGGTTGGTGCATAGAAGGGATCTTGGTATATCTTAGTCTTGTATAGGACGAAGTTATTTATAGGAGAAGATGAATCCTACGTAGGTTAGCTCTAGTTCTCTTGTCCATATCGATAGTAGGATAAATATCTCGTGATACGAAATAACAATGAAGAATAACCTCTTATATAATGCCACCTAATGTGATAGCCTATTTTATTCTTTCATGAGACCATTTCAATGGATCAATCTTAAGTTTAGAGATTTATTTGAGAAAACACTATAAGGTAATTAATTAAAAAAAATGAATAAATTTCAAGTACTAATTGCAACATTAAACGAAAAATTAAACATATAATATATCTAAATATAGTTGGACTTATTAGCCTGTTATTTTCTTAATTTTTTGAAGTATATAATTGCTTTGTCATATATAAAAAAAAATATTTTTTTAATATTTTCCCTTGCCAATTACATAAACTTTTGTTTTCAACTTTCATTATCCAATCATTATTAGCTAAGATAATATTAAATGTCAGATTTAAAGCAAATACTTAGCCACACAATATAGATATAGAAAAATACATAGTTTATTAATATTTTCCCTTAATACGCTACGTTTTGCATAAGTATGTTATGAGGGGGTAAAAAATAGTGACATTGCTGAACATAGTCTATAAGGAACTCCACTTGACAATAGTCTGCCATAATAATATCACTGACGAGCTTGTAACTTGTAAGCACCGCATGTGAAGCTCCACTTTTACCTTAAAAAGTTTGAAAAAGAACTGTCAAGAACCAGACAAGACCACGCGACAAAGGGGCACGCGATACATGCCAAAAAACAAAATGATCAGGTCTTTTTCCTCTTCTTTTATACCAGGTATCTTACTATTGCAAACACTGAATAATGCTCAAATCGCATATGTTAAGAGTCATCGTTAATAAATTGTGTGAAAAGCACAAGAGTCAAAGGTTCACATGAAACTTTTTAACGTTACAACATCTCTTTTCTTCAGAAAAGCTAAAACATTCCACCTTATTCCAACCATAAGGATGCATGTATGCTTTTCCATAGTGAGAGCCCTTAGAAGTCAACTTCCACATAGCAAGACCATGGCTGGCCAGAAGACAATATAATGTTTTTCAGACCACTACACTGCCTTCTCTAGGAAAGCCTGACATCTCTATAAGATTGCCTACAAAAGAGAACATAACAACCCATGGGTCTCGTCACATTGTGTTGGATTCTTAACATAAGTGCAAAGGTAAAACAGACAAGCTTTTGCCCCATTCAAACACTACAAAAACTATGGAAGAACCCAAAAAGTATCCAAAGTGCAAATTGACCTTAGGCTTCAGGCCCACAGAGCTGATATGACATTAATGACAAATTTACAGAGCATTCTCCCATCAAAATGCCCAAATTACAAAAATATTATGAACTTAACTTTCAGCACGACTCTATTAAAGAAGATGTTCAAAAAGTAAAATACCAATAAACGGGTGGAAAAACATCCCCATATCCTCAAAATGATAAAATTCTTAATACAATGTTAGTAAATCAAACCCATAAAGTTTATACTAAAATGCTCCAAATCTTCACCGTGGTGTATTTGTGTAATTCTATTAAAACGTAGAAGAAACAGTTGCTCCAGGAAAAGCTTGACTTGGAACTGAATACACTACATCACTCACAGTATTATTGGTCAGGACACTATGCACTTTTGTTCAAGGGATGTTCAGTGAAAACTCATTGTTTGACATGGAAAGGAAGGAATACATGTTAGGAAGAACTACATTGTTTGTACTCGCCATACACAGAGAAAAACAGTAACGCTTCAGGCAACTCCATCTTTACTTCAAAATACTTCTCAAAGACCTGGTCAGTCATGCTCTAGATTGAACTTTCATCCCTATTGCTTTTCTTTCTTTTGCCACAAATACTAATGAGAATTCATGTTCACTTAGAAAGCTCATTTTGGTACAGATTCTTCTACCTTTTAATCAACTAAACCACAACTCTATGATGTTGTTGCTTTCATATAGCATTTGAAAAAGAAATCATAAAACTGCATGATAGCTATGCTCTTCATGACCTATTTGCCATTGACATATTCCAGAAGGAGCCGATCAAGCTCAAAATGGCGGCAAAGGAGTCTCTGCAATATGTATACAAGAATTACAGTGAACAATCTGAAGATATTTCAACAATCAAGATGCGCAAAAATAACCCACCAGAAGCACAAGTTGTAACTATGTGTACATTTGGGCACAAGGATTGAGGGTATTTTAGAGCCTAGTGCTCTTGATACGTAAATGAAATATCACAATCTTGTAAAACTAATTGAAATCTAGTTTGGCTTCGAGTTTTTCCTGGTTAAAACAACATAACAGAACAATTAAGAATATTATGTATCACATAAACCTGGATGTCAAGGAAATGTCAAACTTCAAAACTTCCTTCATGTAGGGATTAAGCTTGGAACCAATTTTACTAAGATGCTTCATCTTGTGATGCATTTTTGGTATATTGTGATATAATATCAACAACTTGTGTTGGTATAATGCGATATAATATCACTGAATCGGGATGCAATCAAGGTATAATGTAATACAATATCAATCAATGTGAGACTTTTCACTCTGTTAAGTTCCATTGCCTTGTTTTAATGTGAGCTTTATTAATCTTTCATACATTCAGTTTTCATACATTGCAAAACATTGGGTCAATTTAAGAGCTGAGCAAAGGTTACATTAACATAGAAGCCCATAGTGTTAGTGTAAATTCAACACTATTCTATTGATTGTACTTAAGCTTGAGGTAACAGACAAAGGATACAGCTATCTTCACGTACTTCTAATTGAAACAAAAATAACTATTTCAAGATGTTAGACCAAATATATATTAAAAAACAAGAAAATAATATTCAGCAGATAGATGCTTTCCGACTCATATGCACCCAAAACCAATACCTTAGTAATTGTAGCATGAAAAAATTTTCCTTCAATTCCGAATTGTGGAAACCGTGCAACCTCACTTGCATTTTCAAACAATATATAAGTTGGAAGTTGATTCAAGTCCCCTGAAACACAAGTTCCCAAATGAAATGCAGAGTAACAATGAAGTAAAACTGGAAAAGCATAATTGAGCTTCCTGTTGACAAAGAATAAGAAAATGAGCTCAACTGAAGATTACCAAGAGATATTCCAAATCTGTCTGCAACATTGGGAAACAACCCAAGATCTACTATCCCGAAGGATAAATTTTTGTTTGAATATCTGTACGAGAAAATATGCTCTTGCTATTATGCATGAAACAATCAACGAGAGATTGGTCAATGGAGAAATCAAGTGGAAAGAGTCCATAAGCATACGTAATTGAGAGTTCAGTGAAACACCGACTTGCACGTATGCATGAGGAGGAACAGGAAGCACGGAACTCTACCTGCCATCAGAAGGTCTAAGAGTAAGAGGAAAATTCTACTTGATAAATAGTCAATGCAAGCTGATAAGAATCTGCTATACTATCACTTTCAAAACAGAAAGAAGCTGACTAGCAATTAAGTACCAATATCTTTCTCTTGTAGCAGAAAGTAAATAAAAACCAAACTGCCCACGTCGGGCAGCAAAGACCCATTCCCTGATGCCTGTAACTACAACAGCCTTTGAGACTTCTTAAAGAATAACAGCATGAACTTTGAAATTCTGACAAGCCCTGTCTCAGCATACTATTTGGCCATTAAATACAAGGAAATCCATTTTACATAAAGCTGGTCTATTGTTTAAGCCATATTGTCAACCAGTAAGATTATTCAGTAATGATGCCAAAATAATTAAGTTGCCTAATGCAACAGATTTGCATGAAAGCATTCGGATGGTTACATAATATAAATAATAAATAAATAAAAGGAACCATTTATATACTGTAAATTGCTCTCAAATAAGTAAGTTGCTTTATATAGACCCACCAAACAGAGTCTTGATGTGCCACCTTCAGTTAACAATGTCTCCAACTGCAGTGGGGTTAACCTAGTAGCAGCACCTAGGAAACAGAAGACAAATGTTACATAAAATAATAGCCTTATGACATCTAGCATGAAGTTCTGCATAACAGCATAAAATGAACAAAGAACAAAAAATAAGTAAGCCCGACACTTGTACAGCTCAAACAAAATGTTATCACGTACCTAGTCCTTGAAAGGGTGGTTGTTGAGTTAGCACATAAATAACTGCAGACACAAAAAAATAAAAAATAAAAAATAAAAGATAAAAAAAGAAAGGAAAAGGAAAAAACAATTATATGATTGAAAAGATTGGCAAGTTAATTTTCATGGCTGCGTGCTATGCCGTTATGCACTATTATCAAAACATCAATGTAGCAGTTAAACATTAGCTGCAAAAAAATATGAACTATTAGTCAAGCAGTTAAAGCAGGACATTTGGAATCCTCCTTATAAGTGTGAGAAAAATTAGTGAGATTAATATATGTTGAAGATGTCAATGCACCAAAGCGAACTCAATGCTAAACAACCCAAGCATAATAATATTACAGGACTGAAGGGGTGGGAAAAAAAACCTGGCTATAACTATTATTAAAGTCAGCACCTAGACAATACAGACATATGAAAATCATTGCGGGGCAAAAGGCTTATGATCACCACAAAATCCTAAAAAATATTGATCATGATCTACAGATCCACGAAAACAAAAAACACAACACAGTTTAGGTAATTTATTATTATGGATGTAGAGAGGTTTAGATTATTGTATCAGATAGAATATTTATTTGATGTGGTTGTTGGAATTTGAAATTGTGAAATGTGTATGGGAAGTGCATGGCATACCCAGGAATGCAACAATATACCAGAGAGCCAGGTGATAGTCAATGATCAACGTGATACCAACAAGAAAAACCTGAAAAAATAATGTAAAGGTAACGAAAAGAAAGAATTACAGAATTAGAGAGAAAAGTGGAATGTATGAGAATGAAAAAGAAGCAGATGGTAATGGTGATGGTGATTAACCTTAGCATAAAAAAGAGCATCAGCTATGAAGGCCTCCCATGTCTCTTCTTTAACAACCTATTTATTATTATTGGAGGTGGGGAAAGAAAAGAAAAAAAGAAGAGCATTCAAGGTTCAGTATTAAAACTCAACTAAAGTGAAAAATTTATAGATGAAATGACTGACTACACAAGTATCAGTCTGATTCCATCTCAGACAATCCAATCCAATCCAAATGAGTGAGGGTGAGATAATAACTAAAGAAGACTGAGTCAAGATGGTGAATATTTCTGATACTTACTATATATATATATATGTATGTATGTATGTATGTATTTAATTCATCATCATCAATCATCAATCAAGATCAAGAAGTAAGCAGATGATGTGATGTTATAATAAATCAAATGATAATGGTGCAGCAAACATTATCAATCCGTAACCATAACCATACCTTAACAGAAGCCAATACCAGGAATGCTAATAGAGCTTGAATTTCCTGCAAAAATTAAGACAGAGCTAAGCCAATTTAAAAAAAAAAAAAAATCAAATCAAATCAATGAGAGAAAGAAAAGAGCTATGATATAAAAGCAAGGAAAAAAAAAAAAAAAAAAACTTAACTCGATGAAAGAGACAATGAGTGAATTGAGGGGAAAGGGAAAGGGAAAGGGAGGTGCGAATGGGTAAATAAGAGAAGAAAGCCAGGAAATGAGAAAGGTAATATGGTTCTGAAACCATCGTGTTCATCCACTCCACCATTGCCATTGCAATTGCCATTACAATTGCCCTTCAGATTTTAATCTAATCTAGCTTAGCTAGGGTTTCCTTTTCTTCTCCCCTCTCCTCTTCTCGTCCTTTGCTTCTTCTTCTTCAATAATAATAATAATAATACCAACGGTAGAAATGTACAGCGTTTGGATTCTCCGTAGCCGTAATTTTCACTAAAGCACAATATAGAGTCAGTGTCAGTCACGGACTCTTCTTCACTTCGATGTATAAAATAGGATATGGCAAAAAAAAAAAAAAAAAATGTATAGAATAGTAAGGAACAAAATTCGAATTGGGAATATAATAAAATCATTACTATATTTATTATTTTACTTAATAACAATTCTTTATGAATTACCATTTTCTTTAAAGCTGTAATAGCAGAATGTGTAAAGATCTAGCCTACCTAATCTTGCTATTAGGCATACCTAGTCCATACCCAGTCTCCAACAATGTATAACATACAAGTATTATATTTAAGATTGTCTGAAAAGATAATATTTATGATGACTGCTTATTTAAACCTGAAATAACTTTATAAAACTTTCATATAAAATACTCAACACATGAGTAGTTCATCTTTACAAAACTTGAAATAATTTTTGTGTCAAACAAATAACAATTCAAAAGATTACAAAACTTGATTCAAATAAAACTTAAAATCTTATATTACAAACAAATGCTTAACCAAAAAGCATATAACAAAATTACATTTCATTTTCATTTGTCTTTAAAAAAATTTGATTAAAACATCCTTGCTTACACATGGGTTCCTAGCTGTCCATCCATCCATAAAAGCTTCCCAATCAGTCTCGTAACTCAAATAATCATAGTATTCATCATCAACAATAACTGCAAAGCAGTAACATGAGCCAAAGGCCCAATACATAGTAATGCAATGCGGCACCCATAAATTTAATTAGCTTTTATTAAGTAAACAAATCAATATTGAACTATTTAAACTTCGATTGCACTCTTAGGGAATCTAGGAGTTCTAAGTAACAGCAACTGCTCAGAAGATTGATATATACAACCCAAATACCCACATCTCCTATATCTAATTAAAAAGAGATGTAGCATGTTCTAGGGTTCAAAGCTTTTTCTCATCTTTACTTAACTTAATCTACAATATTACTTAGTTTAATCGATCTCACAAACATGAATTAAATCATGTTATTTTCTCTTAAGAATAAGCAAACTTATACCCATGGTTGTCAAACTCGAGTTTCTACTTAGAATCGTTAAAGGGTCCATAGAATCGGAACGTAAAATCAAAACCATCGATGTACTTACTAATTATTTATCAAGAAATAGATATAGATAAAAAAAAGTTGACAGTTCTCATCAAAAGATCAAATAGAACAAATTTAGATAAAATTTAGATGCAAATTAGATATATTTACACATATCATTTTAAAAAAGATAAAGATACAGATGAAAAACAGATAATCCAAACAGACCCTAAATTATCATGTGTGAGTAGCTAGTTTTGTGCAGTAATAAATATTTTCATATTCACTATATATTTGTACAAAAAATCATTGCATTTATGGCAAATAAATTATATATAGAAAATTATTAAAAAAGGAAAAAATATAGCATTATATATATATATATATATTAGTTTAATTTTCATTCAAATTGTACAAAATATATTAGAGTATATAACCTAAAAGAAAATAACTCTCTAAAAATTACAAAAAAAAAAGGAAATAAAATGAAAAAAATATTTAAAAAACTAAAATTAAGTTAGATTAAGATAAATATCAAGAACCAACCCCAAAAACCCCAAATTTAAATATATTAAATTGATTGCACTTTTAAAGTTCAAATAGGAAAAAAAGTGTAAAATTATAACTTTAAGATTTTACTACGATTCTACTACCGATTCTACCACCGATTCTACTTACGATTTTACGATTTTAACAATTTTGTATGCAAGTTGAATCAAAATCCCATTATCAACTCGTAAACTCGTAGAAACGTACAAATAGACTCGCGAGTTTGACAACCATGCTTATACCAATATCGTTACCTTTTATCAACTACCTGCTAAGTCACTTATAAGTGTCATATGACTAGGGTGGCCTAGGTGCCTAATTGCCATATTAACGTCATCAACAAGATTGTTGCTTCCCATACCGATTTCAATGACACACGCATAACCAATTCAAACATATTTAGGTCATCTTTGATATTAGTTGATTCAAGTATGCCTAACCTAACAACCATCAATCAAGCTACTACTTACTTGTAACAAGCATTATACTGAGCAATTGATCAATAGGCAAATTCAAATCGATAGAAGAATCTATAAAACAAATAAATTTAATTCATATAACTTTCAATATCAAACCATCAAAATCAAATTCTTTACCTAATAAAAATCTTAAAGAAAACTCATATTAAATTATAATTTATTATTCATACACACATAAATATAATATATTTCTTTATTTTAAATTTTGAAAATTTGATAAAATTATATATATATTTAAAGGGTACATGACCAAATACACGACCGCGTACACCCTCGTGTTTTCCTTATAAGAGAAACATGATGAAAATAATCATTAAGCTTTGGGTTTTGTAAATTTAATCAAAGAGACACACGGCTAAATAGATCAAGCCGTGTTTCACCCGTTCATTTAAATGAGAAACATGCCCAGAATCATTCGACATGTATCACGTCTCATATCACATATACAAAACCCTCCAATGATCAGCGAGAAGCACGATGGATTAGCTTATGTCGTGTTCTTACCGTGTTTCAATTTAATCAAATACATTTCACAAACAATGAGAAGTACGGCATAGTGTATGGAATCCTGTTTTACTCATGTTGTCACAATTTCTTTTTCGTCCCAAGAACAGTGAGAAACACAGTTAAAAACACTTGCTCATGCTTTACCTGTGTATTTTTGTAAAAACTTTATTTTGAAAATCAGTGTGTTACATGACTTAATCACTATCATATGTTTCTCACGTGTTTCTTATTTGAAAATAAAGCATGCATTTTTCAAAACTTAACATCAAATTTTTCACTTTTACAAGCGTATACACTCAATACATATACTTATCCACTTCAAACATGCATGAACTCTACATTTCCATCCTTAAACCACCCTTTTGCAACTTCATTTGAACACATCACAACCATCACCATCTTCTTCATAAACTCAAAACAACTACAACCATAATCACTTTCTATTTATCACAACTTTAAAAGTTCATTATCTTCATAAACTAACTTAGATTACTAATACCTCATACAACTCATTAAACAAACTTCATGACAGAAATTTATATTCATGGAGAAAACAAATACATAAAAGATCATATAAGAATGCAAAGCTTAACTTGAGTTTCTTTAACTTGAATACAAAGTCTTGAAAGAGTTCTTTGTAAATTGATGAAGGAAAATTGGATCAAATGAATGGGATGTTAAGGTTGGAAGAAAAACACCAGATAGGGTCTGTTTTGGATTATGATTTTTTTTGCTAAAAGTTTTGCTTTGTAATTATCTACTTGCGTTTTCACTTTAAGGGGCAGCTGACTTGGGAAAAGAATAAAACTTGGACTTGGGCTTAGACTTGATTCAAGTTTTTAGCTTAGGTTTGGGGTTCAAATTTGCTAAGGCTTGAAGTTAAAGTTTGGGTTGGTTTTTTATAAAAGTTTTATACTCAACTTACGCAAAACAAGTAATACAATACAATTTAAGTAACTTAAACATATACAACATATTCACATACTGATCATGAAATTTATATATATTATCTAAGTTTAGTGAATTGAGGTTATTTCAAAATGAATAGCTATTTATGTCAAGTGACGAGCTGTGAGTCACACTGCAATAGCAATTTCAATTTCGATAATAACGAATTCTCAAATATTAATGATTCCATTTTTCAGGAGAATTCCATCCCGCCTTAACATATCCCATTTCATCCGATTAGTGATTATTATTATAATTATATTTTTATTTTTTATCTATATTTATTATTAAAATATTTTTAATAAATATTATATCAATTTCATTTCGTTTCATAATGTATTAAAATAAAAAATGTATTTATCAGTTATTTTATTTAAACACGTGATAAGTGTGTTGGTTTTTTTTTTTTTGGTAAAATACTTCAAAATCCTTCTCATGTATTTCCTTATTGGTATTTATTAAAACTTAAAAAAGTATCTTATATACTGAAGTAGATGATGATGATGATGATGATAAAACATGACGTGTGTTTTGATTATTTTACAAACACATGACTTATGTTAATTTTTTTGACAAATATGTGATCTAAGTTTTATATAAAAGTTTTAATGTAATGAATATATTAGAGGTATATGTGTTAAAATTTTATTTGTATAAAAAAATTAATTTAATAAAAAATTAATAAAGATAATATTAAATGAATAAAATATTTAATTTTTTTAATCAGAAAATTGAAAAAAAAATGTGAAATTAATTTTTATGATCAATAAAATATTGACAAATGTCATTCTAAAATTATTAAATAATATTGACACTTTTTCATGAAATTTGGATCTTCTATTTGTTAAAAAAAATCACAGGTTATATATTTACAAATTGGTCAAAACATAGGTAAGGTTTTTCATAATTAACCCTAATATAATAATATAATAATAATAATAATAATAATAATAATAATAAATTTTGGTATAAGATCAATAATAAGTGGTTTAGCTACAATCCTAAAATTCCTGTGCTTTAAGTACTAACATAGATTTGGGAAATTTTATGGTCTCATTGTTAATTTTGATGGGATCGGTTCCGTCATTAATCAACTGCTGATACCATATCCAACTGTAATCAAATCATTAAAATAGTTAATACTTTAATTATTATATTTATTTTAATGGTTAGATGATTGACTAAACGGTCCCATTGATGGGATTATAGAAGCTCTCATAGATTTTTTTTTATTCATTTTCTACTTTTCCTACTTCGCTTTTACTTTTATTTTGTAGTTTGTAATTTGTATAGATGGTTGGCATTGGGATTAGCAGCCTTGGGGGCACCCGTAAGTTGTTTGCCGTTTTGGATGTTAATCAACGGGCCTCCAGTTCTGGATTTAGGCTAATGGACTTAAAAAGATAATTATTAATTTTTCCATGTTGAATGAGTTTGATCGGGTTGTAACACTAATGTTGATATCCCAGCTTTCTTTCCTATTTTACTTTGGAAATAAATTTCATGGCCACGCTATTGGATTACATCTAAATAAATTAACTATTAATCTCTATTCTTGATAGCCTAATGAACTTGTTAATTGGACATGCGAATGCGAATACATAAAATAATCTCAATTTGTTTAAGCCCATTTTAATCGTCTACATAAAATAAAAACCCAAATGGGCCTACGCTTCACCAAATAGGTCCACAATGCACTCGGTTGCTTAATGCTTATGGGTTCCAGTGAGAAGAATAGAAATCACATTCACACCAAAGGACTGCAAGTTTTTTTTTTTTTTTTTTTTGGAATTTTTATAAAACTACCCATTAGAGTTGAACTCAATAGTTTAGTTTATGAATCTACAAAAGGATATATTGGTGTTTGCAGATTTTTGCTTAATTTAATACTATTGTCATTGTAATTGTGACTAGATAAAATAACAAATATTACTCAATACTAATTGAGCACTGGACTAGATTTGTAAGATCTGGAATAGCTCTTCAACTTTCCTAATAGAGTTTAAGAACCACCCTTTAATTAATTAGGAAAAGTGTGTGCATTTTATAAGGCTCTGAATGATGTGACAAATAGTTTTTAGTATTATATGTTTTCTAAGAAGTTTCTCCTAAACATAGTTAAGTTTTTTCCTTTAAAGTAATTTTAGTAATAGATTACAAATGTGTTATCTATATTAGTTTATGTGTAATTAGCTTTTGTTTTATCTTTTTAACACTCGAATCTTTAGAAACGTTATGTCAAACATTTACTTGACCATTTGCCAGATGTAATTAAAAAAATTACATTGAAAATAAAGGCTAAACATAATATAATTTTTGTTCAAAGGGATTAAAAGGTGAGTTTTCTCTCTCTCTCTCTCTCTATATATATATATTTTATGTAATTATGTTTAATTCTTTTTAAGCTATATTCGTTTTCTTATTATTTTTTTTTTTTCATTCGGTAAGATACATAGACATTGTGGAGTTTTGATAACACATTTTTCTCCAAATATTAAATCCTAATCATAAAATTACCACATATACATATTAAGCATATATATAGTTATGTATTTACAATCTACTCCTTTTTTTTTTTTTTGTGAGAAAAATATTACAACAAGGGAAGTGAATTCTTTTATTAATATACTTACAAATCACATGTAGAGATTTTTTGAATCTCAAAGTATTAAACAGAAAAAAAAAAAAAAAAAAAAATCTATTACCTCTGACAACACCCATTGTCAAATCCATTACTCAGATCATTGATTATACCGTCGGTTTAAGTTTAGGGTTTCTCTTTCTCCCTGTAATTGCAAGAGTAATAAGAGCACTCACATGGGTTAGATTATATATATCACTCTTATCACGTGTGTTGCTGTGGAACCCCCCGCATCTATACTTAAACTATTACTATTATATCTATACATTATATATATCATCAAGCCCATAGATATACATATATATATATATATTATATAATTGTGATAATATCATAAAGAAGAGCAAGTTCTCATTTTTTTTTATTAAATTATAAAAAGAAATAAAGGTGAGCCTGGGGTTAGATGGAGAGTAAAACAAAAAAAGAAAAAAAAAGTTGATCAAAACCTCGACGACAAGCAACGTCTTAGGTTCTTTTGACCTCTCTCTTTTTCAGGCTTTCCTTATAATTCAAGCTAATACTAAAGTAAAAGTAATTAAACATGTAATTAAAGAAAAATAACATTGTCTACCAATTGAAATTTGAATTTAACTCTTCTCCCTATCTCTTCGTCTGTTAAACTCAAGCGAGCGAGTGAGTGTGTGTGTGTGACCCTGCACTTCTTATATGCCTTTCAAATCCACAAGAAGAAAACTTTTTTTTGTTTATAATTTTTTTAATGGTATACTCTACTCGGATAAAATATCTTAATCACTAAAAACACAAATCTTACTCTTATGTATACACATTTTTTTTGGATTTAAAAACGACACGTGCATCTTTATTAATTTTTTGCACAAAAAAAATCATATACGTGCTGCGGTAATTAATTAATTGCTGGGATATACACATACATTTTTTCTTCTGTTTGGTTTGGAAAAACTATATATATATGTGTGTGTGTGGTGGCTGCATTGTATAGTATGGTATAGACTATCGTAGCAATTGAAAAAAAAAAAAAAAAAGAAAAAAGGAAAGTGAAGGGATTGGATTAGTGTGTAAGTGTAATTTTTTGTCGTAAGTTTGGGGTTCCCAATACTTCTTTTCCATCTCCTTCTCCTTCTCCTTCTGCTTCTGCTTCTGCGCTTCCCTTGCGATGGCCACGTGCTTCCACCTGCACCTCCCACGTTTACTGCCAACGTAGTCAAAACAAAATGTCATCGTGCTTTTAATTTGTTTTATAATTTTTTTAAAAGAAAAAAAAAATATTTATATATATATATATTGCAGATTATATGCCTTTTAAATATCGAATAAGTGAAGCCTTGGACAATTGTGTGTTATTGATACATGCTTTAAAGCTAAATGATCATATTGTTTTGAAATAAAGATACCAAAATTCAGGATCTCTGTGTCACAAGAAAAGACTTTATGACATAAATAAACAATTAAATCGAAGATAATTAATCAGTGGAATAATGTTTTTTCAGAGAATACATCTCATACCCATGTCACAACCCACGAGGCGAAAACACGGTAAATTCTACCTCAAATAACCTCATCAAAGTATTCTTGGGCTGGCTCTTTCGGTATAATCTCTAAAGGAACCAGAGCTTTTACTATCAAGTATGGTGCCTTAATTTATTTACCTATACTATAAAATCTTATCACATGATACAAAGGCCTAATAAGGTTTACAACATGATTACCTTTGTACTTTAAAAAGGAAACTTAGCCAGACATGATAAAAGGAAAATTCACAAAAGCTTTATTGAAGATGGTGGAGGTATTTCTTACAGAATTTAGATCACTCAGACTCTCTAATATTTTTCCCTCATATTCTTCATGTCTTTTACCTATAACCTACTCGTTTTTTATAGAAAATTTTTATAATGCAAAATAGTAAAAAGTGCTACAGTAATTCTACTGTTACAATGCCCCAACTGCTACAATACCTATTGCTACAGTCTTCCATATCCTTCTTTTTCTACTGCTACAATGCTTTAATTACCTCCTTTCTCATGTCTTCTTCTCCTTTTTGTTAAACTTTGTCAACACCTACGATATTCTTTCTGTCCCTTATTGCTTCTTATCTCCTTTTGTATTGGTCTGCCTCTATTTGATGCAAGCAATAAATATCTACACCACTGACCTTAGAAAAAACGCTATCGTGTTGGAAGATATGCCACCAGCATTGGAGTCGGCCTATATTCTTGACAGTTTTGTCTTTTGAATTTTCAAATCGTCAGCATTAATTACAGTCTGCCAGTTTTTATTACTAGTCAACTTATTTAGTTGTATTTATTATTTTTCTTTTTACATTTGTATTTATTATTTGTCTTTATTATTAGTCAATATTGTATTTATTATTTTACCTTTGATATTTCCTTTTTAGGATTTTTATGTAATAGTATAAATAGGCCTAAAACTTGTTTTTGTAAATCATATGATATTTTGATATCTTTGATATTGAATTGAGAAGGTTTTCTCTGAACTTACAATTGTTTAACAATTGTGTGATTAAGTTCACATTTTGAAATCAATAATTGAATTGGTTTATGTTATTTAAAAGCTTCCGCATTGTGTCAGATTGGTAGCAGAGCAAGGTGAGTTCCTGCGAAGATGGCAATTAATGTCAGTGTTGATGGTGGTCACATCCTCGACGGTGTTCAGGATGTGGAAGTCCTGAGAGTAAAATCCTTAGGTCAAAGGGAGGTATTGGAGAACATGGATTAGAGATTCCAATGTATAGAATGGCGCTTTGATGACTTGATCTATCGATCTAATGCCAACAAGAATAAGAGCAGTTATGGGAGTCGACTAAGGGCAGAGTATGTGGGCGGCGATCCTCTTATTAGACATGTTACTGTGAATCATATGTTACAAACTCATAAATGTCATGAATTTGAAATAGATTTTCGTGATGGCTAGAATTGTTATAATTGTAGATATAATTATGATGAAAGAGGTCAGGCAAATCGTAGTGGTATATATCAATATAGAGGTCGTAATTTTGATGATTATTATGAATATATGAATAAATATGGAAGGAATAATTTCAAGTGAGAAATAAATATTTCATGTTTTAGAGTGGATTTGGAGATTAAGGAATTTGTTGATTGGGTTGTTGAGGTTGAGAGGATTTTTGAATGTATAGAAATTTATGAAGATAAAAAGGTGAAGTTTGTGATTTTTAGATTGAAAGGTTATGAATTTGTTTGGTGGGAGAGGCTACAAAAAAAAATTAAGTCGTGAGTGAAAAATATTCGTTAGAATGTGGTTTAGGTTGATTTACTGTGATAAATTATTTAATGTCAGATCGTAAATCATAATAATATCCCCTGAAAAACCAGTAGAATCGTCTCTCTGATCCGACATGGCAAGGTTGGATATATTAAAAAAAAAAGTGTTTAAAAAAAAACAAAACAAAACAAATAAACAAACGAAAGAAAATTTCGACCAAAAAAAAAAAAAAAAAACAAATGAAAGAAAAATTAAGTGTCTGGGTCTCTGTGAAGTAATACAGGTGGCAAGATCCTGTTCATTGATCTAAGGGAAGTTGTGCTGGAACCAACGTGCTTCCGCTGCGGTCTAATAATTAAAATAATGAAGCCACTGATTAGGGAAGATAGAAGTAAATAACACAAAGTGCACTCACATCGACATTAATTAACGGTTGCGACAATCCTGCTATGCTACATATATCTGCTGCATTCTAAACTAATCGTAATTACTTCTAAGACTACGGTTTAATATCATTTTCTTTTATTATTATTATTATTATTATTATTGTAAATAATCCCATCTCTCTTAGCTATGCAATTCTGCCCCAGATTGCTTTCGACACGGCATATATTTTAATTTTGTCAAGAAGAAAAAACTTCACTAGCATGCATTTAATAGATATCCTTATGTCCACGTCTTTCATGAATAATCTTTAATTACATCCCATTCTCTTAACCATAGGAGTTAAAAGACCATATGATGCGGCTTATCGGTTAGTATGAAAACTAAAATAATATTAGTAAAATCTAAATGAACTTTGAAAATGCTAACCTCATAAATATGTACGTAGAGTAAAAGCAAACTAAGTATATCATATATAATAATCACAAAATCAAACTAATATAGAAGAAAATTTGTATATAATTTGAGTTAATTTCATTAATGATACCTAAACTTTATTGATATGATATTTTTGTGTCTAAAAAAATTGTTAACTCATAAAAATACCTAAATTTTTTAAACTTTGCACCAATGGTCATTTTGACCAAAACCCGGTAAAAAATCCGGTACATTATTCACATGGCAGTATATTCAGATTAAAAAATTAACTTTTTAATCCAAGTCAGCGTATTTATATATTTTCTTTTTCATTTTCTTTTTTACTTTCCTCTCTCTCTCTCTCTCTCTCTCTCCTTCTTCTTCTTCTTCTTCTTCTTCTATTTTTTACTATTTTGGCTTTTGTTACATTTACATTAGATATTCATCATAATATTATACATGAATAAATAAAATAAAGAAAATAAAACTAAATGACTAAATTAATGGGATAAGAACATAAAGACTAGCTTAAAACAAGCTCCTTCGATTGAATTTGGGCACGGACGCAAATTGGCAAGGAAGACAAAGGGTCAATCATGCTGTCCATGAATTCTCTCTCTCTCTCCCCCTCGATTTTGAGGTTTAGATGGCATTGAAGGTCTATGTTGGTTAGGCTTTGCATGATAGATGTTTGAAAGTGGTGGTGGTTCTAAGTTTCGATTTAACCAAGGGTTAACGATGAAGTTGCTGTTAGTGGTTGGCATTGTGGTTTGAGATGGTGGTGGCATTCCTGGGCATTAGTTGTGGTGGTTATGGGTTTAAGCATTTTAGGTTTTATTTGTGATCATCGTTGTTGGAGTGATATTTTTCTTGATAATGCTTAGCATGGTGTTTGAATTGGTTGTTGATGGTGGAAGTGTTGGATTCCAGTTTCAGTTTGGTTACCTGGTTTTGTTTAGTTTGTAGGTCATCTTGTATGTTTTCGTCGGCATGTTTGTGTGTTGAGTCATATGTGGGCTTGAGTGTGCAGTGGCAAGTGTTTGTGTTTTGTGGTTGTTTTCGTCAGAGCTGTAATGGAATCTTCGTGTTGGTTGGGAGGCAATTGTTGGTTGTGGTAATGTTTGTTCATGGTGATAATGGGTTTGTGTTGTAGATTTGTACGAAAAACTCTAAATTAGAACTGAAACCAAAGAAAGCTCAAAGCTTGATGACCCACATCATGAAACCCAAATGGGTTTATGCCAGCATGTTTGGTGGTTATGTTTGAGTGTATCAGTGGTAGCGTTTTGTGCCTATGTTAGGTTGCCAGCATGTTTAGTGGATTGTGATGGAGATGGTAATGCTTCAACACAGAGAGAGGAAGAAGAAGAAGAAGAAGAAGGAGAAGGAGAGGGAATAGCACAATAGAGAGAGAGCAGAAAGAAGAGAAAGTAAAAAAAAAAGAAAAAGAAAAAATATAACTATGATGACTTAGAAATTAAAAAATTAATTTTTTTAAAAAAGGATACCCTGCCATGTCTACAAGGTGCCAGTTTTTTGGCCAGGTTATAACTAAAATGATCATCGATGCAAAGTTTAAAAAGTTTAGATATTTTTGTGGGCTAAAAATTTTTTTAGGTACAAAACTCTTATATCAAGATAGTTCAGGTACTGTCAAAGAAATTAATCCTATATAATTACTTTTAATGAGAAGTGGCAATTATACGAATTTTATTAGATTTTTATGCATTTTCAAGAAATAAGAAGAATAAAGGTATGAACAATAATATATTCAGAGGTATGATACTATTACAAACAAAGAAAAAAGAGAAAAAAAGGAGATTAAACTTATTGTTTTCCTAGCTAATCGATATTATGCAAGATTAAGTCAACAATAGAATCTCAAAATTATCTCATGTGAGATTGAAAGAAGAAAATTTGAGAGAAAGTCCTCAAGAGAAGTTTTACTCACCAAATTATAACACTAATAATAATAAAAGTTAGTTGTCTCCGCACTAATGTAACCCTATCTAAATAATTCATAAATCATAACTAGAGTCCAGACATCATGCCACGAGTATGATTACCTACATTCTGAGAATATGTGAAATCTTCAAAAAAAGCAATTGAATACCTATCAAAGATAAGGTTCCAAACACCACATCCTACTCCTGCCACCTTCAACTTTCTTTGCCTTTGATCATTTATAATGTTCGGACGATGACTTCTGTAATTTTAGCAAACCTTCCAAATGGCTCTATCTTCACACCATTTATCTGTTGTGGAAGCAAAGCTAATATTTCTGCACCAAATATAATTTTATAGATGTATATAGAGTGAACTATTGTACTGAAAATCACACTGAGTTAATTCCTAGGAAATGTTGGACGGGTCACAAACGTTCACGCTTAAAATCTAATCTCCTCAGACAGAATTTCTCTCTAAATGTAATTCAATAGCACAATATAACACTACAACTATACTCTATAATAGCTATTGAAAGAACAATAAAATAAAGAACACCAGAAATTAACGAGGTTCGACCAATTATGCCCACATCCTCGGACACTATCAAAACTTTTACTTCACTTAAAAGGACTACAAAGTAAAATATTACAAAATGGAGAAAGAGGAGAATTTCTTTTGAAGTGGCTAAACTACAAAATTTGAATGATATGCTAAGTAGGAGGAAGGGTCCTTATATTGCTTTAGGAATGCCCCACTATCTTTAACATTTTCCATGTGGGACATATTGCTTATATACTTCCTACATTGCAACATTCTTTTTTCATCTTTTCCATGTGGGACAACATCCCACTTAATATTTTTCATGTGTGATGAGCCACTTTCTTCAACAAATCTTCACCTTAGCGAATCCCCACATGCTTAATCTCCTCATAAATGGTCTTTAATAGCGTCTTCAAATCCAATCTTCAAACAGGGAAAATATTGATCAAGTCCAAACAAAATTTGAACTTGACCACAATTATTACTTTTGTCAACATATCAGCAGGATTCTCAGTGGTTTGAATTTTCTAGATTCTCACTCCACCTTCTTCCAGAATCTCCCGTACAAAGTGATATCGGACATCAATGCGCTTCGTTCTTGCATGATAAACTTGGTTCTTTGCCAATTGGATAGCACTTTGACTATCGTAATGTACTTTGACATAATTTTGTACAAATCTCAGTTCACCAAGCAGTCCTTGAAGCCAAATTGCTTCCTTTACAACCTCTAAAATTGCCATATACTCTGCTTCTGTTGTAGATAATGCAACCGTTGACTGTAAGGTAGACTTCCAACTAATTGGTGCTCTTGTGAGAATAAATACATATCCTGTAGTTGATCTTTGCTTATTTAGATCACTAACATAATCCGAATCACAATATCCAATTATACATTAACTGTCTTCCTGCTCAAATATCAATCCAACATCCACAGCACCTTAGATGTATCATAAAATCCATTTCACAGCTTGCCAATGCTCATTTCTAGGATCATGCATATACCTGCTAACAACCCCAACTGCCTGTGAAATGTCGGGCCTTGTACACACCATAGCATACATTAGGCTTCCAACAATATTTGCATTTGGAACTTTTGACATATATTCCCTTTCTGCTTCATTCTTTGGAGACATAGCAGCACTAAGCTTGAAGTGAGGAGCAAGTGGAGTACTAACTGGTTTTGACTTTTCATTCATGCCAAAACGCTTTAGGACCCTTCTTAAATATTGTTTCTGAGTAAGCAAAGCCTCTTTGCTATTCTGTCTCTAATTATCTCCATGCCAAGAATTTTCTTTACTTCACCTAGAATTTTCTTCTCAAACTCCCTTTTCAACTGTGTCTTCAACTTCTTAATTTCTTTTTGACTCATGGAAGCTATCAACATATCATCAACATACAACAGAAGATATGTGAAGGATCCATCTTGTAGCTTATGAAAATACACACAATGGTCGTATTTACTTCTTATATACCTCTTCCCTATCATAAACTTGTCAAATCGCTTGTACTACTGCCTTGGATATTGCTTCAATCCGTACAACGATTTTTGAAGTTTACATACTAAGTTCTCCTTTCTAGCAACTTTGAATCCTTCTGGCTGAGTCATACAGATTTCCTCTTCCAAGTCTCCATGCAAAAATGCAGTTTTTACATCCAATTGAACTAGTTCAAAATCCAACTATGCTACCAAAGCCAATAAAATTCTAACGGAGCAGTGTTTCACAATTGGGGAAAATACTTCATTATAATCAATTCCCTCCTTTTGAGCATAGCCTTTAGCTACCAACCTTGCTTTGTAGCGAAAATCACCTTGGTTAGGAAATCCTTCTTTCTTTGCATATACCGATTTGCACCCAATTGCCTTCTTTCCCTTCGGGAGACTAGCCAGTTCCCATGTCTGATTCTTATGAAGGGAATGTATTTCCTCTTTCATGGCAATCCTCCACTTTTCCTCCTCTGAACTTTAAACTGCTTCATGATAAGTGGTAAGAATGTCATTATCTGCAATTAAGGATGCACAAGCCACCATATCAGCAAAGCAAGCAAGTTTTCTAATTGTTCTATTTGGCTTACACGTTGCAATTGATTCAAGTTGATGTGGAAGTTCTTGAGTTTGAATATCCTCTATGTTAAAATCTCGTTCTACCATAGGCGAATCACCAACAATTTCTTCATCTGTTGGGATTACTGATATTTCAAACTCTAACTGCTTAGGAGTATCATCTAACTGCTCAACATTCTCCTTTTTTAATATGGTAGATTCATCAAAAGTGACATCCCTGCTAAAGATTATTTTCTTTGTCTCTAGATACCATAAATGATAACCTTTATGCTAGAGGTGACTCCCATAAATATTGCTTTTTTTGCTCTAGGATCCAACTTTGACTCCTTAACATGGCAGTATGCAGTGGAACCAAACACATGTAAGGAGTCATAATCTGTAGCAGGCTTCCCAAACCATTTTTCTAATGGCGTTTTCCCACCAATAGCAGTAGATAGTAAACGATTTATGAGGTGACATGCGTATGTTACAGCCTCAGCCCAAAATTATCTACCTAACCCAGTATTGGATAACATATATCGAACTTTCTCTAGTAATGTTCGGTTCATGCATTCTGTTACCCCATTCTGTTGTGTTGTAGATTTTACCATGAAGTGTCTAACAATGCCTTCATCTTCACAAATTTTTCTAAATGGATCACTTTTGTATTCTCCACCATTATCTGTACGAAGACATTTGATCCTTTTGCCAATCTAAATTTCCATCATCTTTTTCCATTTAAGGAATACTCTTAACACTTCATCCTTTGTCTTCATCGTGTACAGCCAAACTCTTCGGGAATAATCATAAAAAAGGTTACATAATAATGTTTTCCTCCTAAAGAGCTTGTTTTAGAGGGTCCCCACACATCAGAGTAAACATAATCCAAAATACCCTCAGTATTATGGATTGTTGTTTCAAATTTCACCCTTGTTTGTTTCGTTTGATGCAATGCTTACAGAAATCCAATTTGCAAGTCCGTACTCCTTACAACAATCCTTGTTTTATGAGCAGATTCATGGACTTTTCACTTGCATGCCCTAAACGCATATGCCATAACCTGATTGCTTCTAAGTCCTGATCATTTGTGGATGCCATTGTAATTATTCCTATAACTATACTACTTGAGTAGTGATAAAGATTATTGTTTTTTCGAGTTGCCTTCATCACCATACGTGCACCAGAAATGATCTTCATTACTCCATCTTTTACTCTTATCTCAAACCCTTTTGATTCTAAGGTTCCTACAGAAATAATATTTTTCCTCAATTCTGGAACATACCGAACACCTGTTAAAGTTGTGATTGATCCATCTTGATTTCTCAAGCGAATTGAACCAATCCCATATGTATTGAGAGGAATATTATTTGCTGTGTAAACAATTTCACCCTTTGTTTCTTTAAAGTCAAAGAACCAATCCTTATGAGGACACATGTGATAACTACAAGCCGAATCAAACATCCATATATCAGAAGCACTAGTTGATGATGTAGCAAGTGAGAGATTTGATTCCACATCATCAAATTCAACTACATTTGACACTATTAAAGCCTTTCCTTTATCAGATTTGTCCTTATTTTTCAATTGTGGACAATCTTTCTTCCAATGTCCTTTTTCCCGACAAAAGGCCCACTAATCTTTGCTAAGTTTAGGCCTTGACTTGGATCTCCCCTTTTTCCCTTTACTTTGATTAAATGAACGACCTCTAACTACCAATGCTTCTGCATCTTCATTTGAGCTTCCTTGCTTGTTCTTCTTTCTCAGTTCATAACTATACAAGGCATCACATACTTCACTAAGAGATGCATCAGCCTTCCTGTGAAGTAATGTAGTTTCAAGAAATTCAAACTCCTCAGGAAGTGATCCTAACAACATTAAAGCCAGATCTTCATCTTTAAAAGTCTCATCCATATCCATTAAATCGGTAACCAACTGATTAAAGCTGATAATGTGACTATTCATAGTGGTGCCGGGAGAATAAGTGAAACGAAATAGCCTCCTCTTCATGTGGAGCTTATTTTGACTGCTTTTCTTCATAAATTTCTCCTCTAATGCCATCCATAATCTATGTGCACAGATTTCCTTAGAAAAAAAACATATCTATGCTTTCTAGAAAGGCATGAACAAATTGTACTACATGCTAACCGATCAATAGTTTTCCAATCTTTCTCCTCAACCTCGTTTGGTTTCTTTTCTTCAATGGCAATGTCTAGACCTTGTTGAAAGAGTGCATCTAGAACCTAACTTTGCCACATATCGAAATGGCCTGATCTATAAAAAAATCTTTACTGCAAGTTTTGTATTTGTCACAGCGGTTCTTGCATAAATGGAAGATAATGGAACGGATTTTCTTATATTTTCTTCCATTTCGGTAACAACTATCCTTCAATAGCCCTCAATGCAGATGCCAAATAGCCTAAGGAAATCTTTGTTGATGTGGAAGATCAGACAAAACTGCAACCACAGAGCATACTAAGAGTAACCCTTGACTCTTATGCCTAATAGCCTAAGGAAATCTTTTCTGATGTGGAAGATCAAATAACACTGCGACCATAGAGCATACTAAGAGTAACCCTTGGCTCTGATACTAATTGTTGCGGAAGCAAAGCTAATATTTCTGCACCAAATACAATTTTATAGATGTATATAGTGTGAACTATTGTAAAATCACACCGAGTTAATTCCCAGGAAAGGTTGGAGAGGCCACAAACAGTCTCGCTTAAAATCTAATCTCCTCAGACATAATTTTCCTCTAGATGTAATTTAATAGCACAATACAGCACTACAACTATACTCTATAATAGCTATTAAAAGAATAATAAAATAAAAAACACAAAAAATTAACGAGGTTTGGCCAATTATGCCTACATCCTCGGACACTATCAAAACTTTTATTTCACTCAAAAGGACTACAAAGTGAAATATTACAAAATGGAGAAAGAGGAGAATTTCTTTTGAAGTGGCTAAACTACAAAATTTGAATGATATGCTGAGTGGGAGGAAGAGTCCTTATATTGCTTTGGGAATGCCCCACTATCTTCAACATTTTCCATATGTGACATATTGCTTATATACTTCCTACATTACAACATTCTTTTTTCATCTTTTCCATGTGGGACAACATCCCACTTAATATTTTTCATGTGGGATGAGCCACTTTCTTCAACATTTATCTCCTTATTACAAGCTTAATTCACCTCTTGATATGCAAATAGAGTGAAATATGCCTGCAAAGTGAATAGAAAACAAATAAAAGAGAATTGGGATTGGGCATCCATCAGTTGCTTCATTAGAATACACTAGCTCTAAACTCATATAATAGGTCCAAAAGGTTCATGATTTATATTAGAATTTATCATAAGTTAATGGCAACACTACCTCATAGAAATTACGAAGTATAGCCATCTTCTTGAAACTAATATAATTCCTAAACCTGACATAATCAAATTGTACACAAGAGTTATGTCAAACAAACAAATAAATAGATAATATTGTAGATTGGATAGAATTATATTATTTTTTGGCTAATAAATTGGATGCAAGAACATACTAATTTTAAAATATAATCACAAATTAAGAAATGGGGTAGGTATTTAAGCAAATTTAGATGTACGTAGAAAGATGAGCTTTTTAGCTTTTTTAAATAGCAACAAAAATACAATGGTACTCTCTTGGGATGCAAACGAGCTAAGTTATTTGCGAGTTATTCAAACTCAACCTAAGTTCTTTTAATAAACGAGTTGAATTCAAGCACAAAATGAAAAATAGTTAAACGAGTCTAGTTAGAGTTTTTTCTTCAAGTTTGCAAGCTAGCTCTATAGCTTAGAAGCAAGCTCGTAAACAGGTGGACACATATATGTTTTTTTACAACATTAATTAAATATTTGTATTAATATATTAATATCATATATAATTATATATATAAATGAGCTGATTTTGGACTTACAAATTCTTAACTAACTCAAATCCAAGCATATACTTTATCGAATTTATTGAAAATCCAACTAGAGTCATGCTCATTAATTTGTTTAACAATTAAGCAGAGCATTTAATAGCTCGACGCGGCATAACCAACTTAGAAGTCTACTTACATTACAATTTTTTTTTTTTCCCCTCTCCCTGATTCAGCGATGCATTATCTTATCTTTACATACGTGAGTGGAGTGACGGGTAAATTAAGCAACGGGGTGCAAGCAATTGTGGGTGCAAATTGAGGTGAGGTTAATGATGATGTATCGTAAGGTACATGCAGTGGTTGGGTAATGTGGTACAACTGGGCGATGGAGATGGTGATCATCACATGCACGTGCGCTTTGATTTGATTTTTATTGGCTTCCTAAAACCACTGGGGATGATAATTGATAAGTATATATGTATGACTGTGCTGCCACTGTGTGAAAACCAAACCAAACATCACCCATGCCCCATGCTCATATATGCTCATACATGATGACCATTTTTTTTTCTTTTTATTTGAAACATTATGAAGATGGTATATCCTTGCAATAATTAATAAAATTATAAATTAGCTCAATCAAAACACTTCCGGATGAGAAGTATTAGATCAAGATGTAGATGTGCAGCGGATTGCAAAAGTAAAATTGAGGGAAAGGAACCACACATGGACCATGAATATATATATATATATTTTTTTTTTTTGTCCATTTGGAATATATCATTTTATATAAGCAGATTGAATTTCCAAGTTCATATCACTCATCAATATATATAACTACTGTTATCAATTGACTGTAAGTTGATGAACTTTTTTTAACAAAACAATAATAAGTTATTTCATATTAGCTAGCAATCCTGATTTGAATACCTAGACTGGGTTGTCGGGAGTTTGTTAAAGATTTTTTTTCAATTGTTAAATTTGTAATATGCACTTGTAAAGAGATTAATTAGTCAATAAATTCTTATTTTTCATTGATAATATTTGATATACAAATGAGAAATTATCTTAAAATTTAAGACCAAATTCGGTGTTCCAAAATATGTGTGGTGTATATGAATAATTTGATTGGCTTTTGGGTGTTTATAATTGTTCGTATTGTTTATCGTCTCTAATTATATGTAACTAAACATTGACATTCCCTTTTTTGGAATGCCCATCATACATATCTCCACAAGAATCTCTATAAGTGGAAGCGTAATACTTAGTGTGGCTTAAGTTTTTTGACTCCTTAAATCTAAAAAAAGGATAAAAACAAAACAAAAAGAAACCCAAAGTCAAAAAAAAAAATTTAAAAAAAAAGGAGGAAAAAAAGTAGGTTTCCCACACTTTTTTTTTTTTAATTTTAAACTTTGATTACTTTGAACCCACGCTGTACCGTTCTTACACCATCACTTTATTTATCTCCACACAGAAAAAAAAATTCTCTCTTTTTTTTTTTTCTTTTTCTTGAATAAAAAAATTAAAATAAAATTTGTGAAAAAGGAAGAAAATCCAGGAAGTTAGGTGGCCGCCTGTCCCCTTCAAACGCAAATAAACACTCGCTCTCTCTCACTCACTATTTCCCACAAACCACAAAACTGCTCACTTTTCTCCTTACTTATCTCCTCATTACTCAATACTCATACACACACCCCCTCCCCTCCCCTCCCAAAGCACAAGCAAGCAATACTCACTCTCTTCCCTGTTTTTTTGCCAATTTCACCTTCGACTGCTTCAAAACTTACAACAGAATTAAAACCATCCAACCAACAAACCAACAACAGCATTAGTAGTAACAAAAACACCATCCACATATTTAACAAACATAAACATAACCATAACCATAACCATAACCATAACATTACTTGTCAATTTCTAAGAGTTTAAAAAAAAAAAAAAAAGGAAATCAACACCAAACCACAATCTCCCAAATGGAATCATCACCTTGTGACATGTTCCAGCTTACTGCCACTAATTTACATCCACAATTCAACTCCGAGCAGAGGGGTCATTCTTTTGATAATAACAACAACGGCATCAATAATCATCATAATAATAACAACAAAGACCATTTCATTGTGGAGGAGCTGCTTGACATTCCAAAAGACGTGGACCATGACGTTTTTGTGTCGGATGCCTCCACTTTTGACCATTTCACCACCGGTGGCAGCTCCACCGACTCCTCTACCGTCACCTTGGTCGATAGCTGCAACTCCTCCATGTCCGGGACGACGGAGCCTCATATAGCGGTTGACCTTGGTTACCGGAGTTTCTCTGACGCCCAGTTCTCTAGCGAACTCTGTGTTCCGGTAAATGTTTCCTTTTTTTTTTTTTTTTTTTAAATTCAATAATTATTATATACATGTATTTGTCAGGAGTCACGACCATCCTCATTAATAAATTTCTTGCTACATAATAATAGCATAACACGGATAGGGTATGTAGTGCAGTGTGTTAGGCTCCTCCTGCTGCTGTTTCCTGTTGTATTAATTCAGCATATTTATTGCCATAATAATATAAATGTTTTACTTTTCTTTTCTTGGCAAATAAATTGAGATTATATATTTGATTGTGTTAATTCTACAACTTGATTTTTTTTTTTTAAAAAAAAGGGAAGGAAAATTACGAGTTTATAGGGTTAATGTGTTTGACCACAGATAATAAATAATACAGCTTCAGTAGCTTGCATTGATTTACTAAATTCCACTATCATGATAGATATGGTTAATCAATCAGAATTACATGTCAATTCTGTTTTTGCTATTTTTGGGTAAAAATTTACTTCATATTTACCACTTTAAATTTGTCTTGTAAAATTAAAATGGTCAAGCCCTTTCAATTCAAAATTTTGATGCAAGACATATACGACACTATAGTAAAGTTCTCTCTTTTTTTTTTTTTATTTATCTTTTTGGGACATAAACAGATAATAAAGTTCAAATTACGCCGTAATTCTAATAGACAGGGCTACTTTTATTAAAGTGAAAAGTGCATGATGTTGCTTTAGGTTCAAGAATTCTGTTAACTTTTTTCTTTTTTTCTTTTTCTTTTTTTCATTTTGCAGAGAAATATATATAATAATAGAATATTGGAATTCTCGTAACTCCAATAATAACAATTATAATTATAATGTGTAATTTTTTTTTAATGAATTCGAATGCAGTACGATGACTTAGCAGAGCTGGAATGGCTGTCAAACTTCGTGGACGAATCCTTCTCAAGCGAGGACTTGCAAAAGCTCCACCTAATATCCGGAACGAAAGCCCGACCCGACGAAGCATCCGAAACCACTCCTGACCCTGAGACTGGGTTCCAGTTCCAGTTCCAGCCCAACCCCAGTCGCACCAACCCGGTTTTCCAACCAGATATGTCTTCAGCTCCCAAGGCAGCCCGCAGCAAGCGCTCCCGGGCTGCTCCTGGCAACTGGGCCTCGTGCCTCCTTGTCCTTTCCCCAGACTCTTCTTCTACTCCTAACGCTGCCACCTCCTCTGAAATGGAAATGGAGCCTAGTGTTACCCCCAATGTCAACGTGGCGGGCAAGAAAGCCATTCGGGCACCACCAAAGAAAAAGCAAGGCCCTGAATTTATGGGTGGGGAAGTCCGAAAGTGTCTCCATTGTGCCACGGATAAGACTCCACAGTGGCGAACAGGGCCCATGGGCCCAAAGACCCTGTGCAATGCCTGTGGGGTCCGGTACAAGTCGGGGCGTTTGGTGCCCGAATACCGGCCCGCAGCAAGCCCAACATTCTTGCTGACAAAGCATTCGAATTCCCATCGTAAGGTGCTTGAGCTGAGACGTCAGAAGGAGATGCTTAGGGCACAGCAACTTCAGCAACATCAACAACAGTTTGTTCATCATCATAGTCATAGCCATAGCCAGAACATGATTTTGGACGGTGATGATTATTTGATTCACCAGCACGTGGGACCTGATTTTAGACAACTGATTTAGTCCCCAGGGCAGTGAGTTAGTAGGAGCAATGTGAGTAATGCGAATGCTAGAATAGAGTAGTAGTCCCCTTTAAAAACTGAGGCTGAGGATCTAGGACCTATTTTTAGTGGCTAAATTTTATTTTTTTAAGTTTATTAGGGAATTTTTTTTAGTTCCGTTTCAATTTTCCTAACATTTTCATTTTTTTTTTTCCAGTTTTTTAGACTGTTTTTACACTTTTTGAATGATGGAGTTGCTTCTTTTTTTTTTTTTTTTTTAAATTTCCCCCCGCCCCCACCAAATGTGGCTAATTCAGGAGAGGACACAAACCGTTTTTTTGAAATTCAAGTAAACCTTATGATGGCGTTTCATCAATTCATGAATTTTGATTGCCTTGTATTGCATAAAATTAGACAGTAGTGAAGAAAAGTACGGAGGACTAGAAGATTATAATGAATTATCTTTGAATGTGGAAAACCATCGCTTAGAAATTCTTATATTACTCATAGTATTTTATTTTTTTGAAGTATTTTTTTTTTATGATATTCATTCATCACTCGAAATAGTTTTATTCTGTATCTATTTCTATACCTTTAATATTTTTGTATTTAGTATCTGTCGTAGATTCATTATTAAGATTTGAAAGAAGAAAAAAAAAAAATTCTTAAGGCTATGAAACATCATTTTGTTTGTAATTGCCATCAATATGCCACAATAATAAATGAAAGAACTGAAATTATCTTAAACTAAATCTTCTTTTTCTTACTTGGGTGCCTGAACCTGAATTATATTATGGGGATCATCATAATTAACTCCTTATTACATATATTATTCTATAAGCATAGGTTTTCTAGTTTTGAAATCTAGACCTGTAGTGCTACATAATTATATAAAAATTACCATAAAGCTGATATTCTATAATCCTACATAAGTATAATGTGGCCAAAAAAAAAAAAAAAAAGGAAACACCTTATGAAATTCATGGAATTTTGACATGATCAGTTATAATCTTATAATAACCACCTTAATTAGTTGTTATTAGGATTATTGGCGAAGATAAGATAGTATAGTAGTTAGTAAACAATCAGAACTTAGAAAAATGCCTCCACAGATCCACGGCCTTTTTACTATATATATACATATATATATGTATTCACGGAATCTTTCGCTCTCGTAGTTTTCTCCAATTAAAAGACTCATTAATTAATATAATATTTAATGTAGCATAGCAATACTAGCACCACATCTTCCAAAATATTCTCACACCTTTCTACTTGCTTTACTTCATGTTAATAAAACAGCAAGCTATAAGCAATTTATCAAATCTAATTGATAATGCAAGAATATTAGGGAGGAAAATGGATTTAAGATTTTATGGTAGAGTCAAAAGAACATAAAAATAAGAGGTGCGAAACAAACCAAAAATTGAAATTGAGAGAGTGAAATTAGTATAAGTATTAGTATTAGTACTAGTATTTCGGGAAGAAAATAGCTTAGCTTGGAAGCGGTAAAGCATAAAAGATGTAATATACTTTAAGTTTCCTGCGATGGACATGGATAATTGATTTTGGGCCATCGATATGTATTAACTCTTGTTCTCAATATCTACACAATATCAATTAAGAATTTTTATAAGGCGTGTATGTCAGTATGATCGATTTATATGTTGTATGTCTTCTTGTATGGGGTATGAAAATGCTGTACCTTGTATTATTCTATGTGTAACCAATAACAAAAAAATCAGAAGGTGAACTTATTTCATAACTTTCAATACTTATCTAAAATTTACTTGGTTAATGATGTTTACTTGGTTGAGTTGAGTTAAGTTAAAAGAGCTGTACTCTCTATATATTTTAATCTGTATTGGTATATAAATAATAATATTATTGAAGAAAAAACCACACACACACACATATATATATATATAAAGACTTTTTTCATGAATCTCAAAATGAAACAGAAAGATTTTCAAAAGAGACAATTTCTTTATTATTTCTTAATTTTTTTTTCTCTTTCTCAGTTTTTCAGATAATCCTTTAAGTTGTTGGTGACAGGATAAAACCGACCTATCTGGCCAATTGATAGAATAGGTATAGAATGTGGCCTCCATGAAGGAAAGGCAATACGACATGGGTTCTGTTTTTTTGGTGCAATTGTCGCTTCGATGTTGGTTCTTCCCCTTTCTAACTTATCAACAGGAGATGAATTTCAGATCAACGTACTATGAAGTTTTCAAAATTTTTTTTCCCCTCCCCATGGGGCCTCGAGCACATTGAGCATGTTACATTAAATATTTAGTCAATGGTCTCATAATTCAATGCCCACTGTATTTAATGCACCCTATTGTTTCGTGAAAACATGATGACGATGATAATATTGCCATTGAATTAAAGTCAGCTCGGTTACTAGGAAAAATAATTTTAAAAATGGAAAAAAGGACATAGTAGTTACGAAATGATAATGATTTTAAGGAATATAATTAACTCCCTATCTAATCCAGATTTGTTTTGGAGAACTCCCTGGCTTTCATGGTTTTAACTTTTAATTTTACAAAGGAAGACATAACTCAATAAGTTAGCGAGCCTAAATAAGTTGTTTAGCTAGCGAGCAATCGAGCACAAATCAATGTCTTCCGAATTGATGATCCAAAAAATTCTTTCTTTAACCAATAATGGATTAGTGTTCTTAGCATTTTTCAAGTGGAAATGTATAAAGTAAAAGTAATTAAATAAGTAAATAGAGATATGCTTGTTTCATTATATTTTGGTAATTTTGATAATATATTTTTATCGTTTTTAAACATAGGTTTGTCAAGAAACAGATACCGATGAATAACTGACAGTTTTACTCATAAACGGACCAAACTAATACGATACTGATATGATATTAATATCATGAAATAAAAAGATATATCTTAAATAGATTAAAGCACACACTTTTAGTAAAATCAAATACTCTCTCCACTCCATCAGACAAGCACTAACTAGACCAATTCTCAACTTTAGTTTTTAACTTTTTTATTAATTCATGAAAATAGGGTTTATTAAATTTTCTCTTGTTGTACTTGTACCTACATACAAAAGCATCTTAAACAAGGAAATTACGATTGTACTCTTTAACGTACACATCTTCAATAATAAACACATCACATGCATGTATACCTACATATATATATTTATGTAATAATATTCATATCATCTGTCGCAATCCAATGCAAGCTTGACATCGCCACCATATTTTTATGACCCCATAGGAAACATGGCCATGGCCACGCGTCCCCCAACCCCAAGTACTACAATGATTCCTTCATGGATTTCAGCCCTCTCTCAAGGGAACGTTGTTCTTCATCCGTTGAGTCAGAGTCACTGCTATTACAAAAACTTCAATTGTTTTTTTTTTCCCTTTTTCTTGTAAATATTTGAAATGTTATTTTAATAATTTATACTACATATATGGAAACTCCACCACCACCCCCAAAAAAAAAAAAAAAAAATTAGAAATACTATGCTTGTAATTCCCTTTTTTCTTTCATTCCAGTGCGCTTTTTTTTTTTTTTTCCCCCCTTCTGTGTGTGTGTACGCGTTTTTTTTAACTTCTACCAAATCGAGGTAAGTGTTGAGATGTTGTTAGACATTACAACCTGTCAGAATTTACATGATTGGATGGCTGCAAATTGTATATGAGATGCTGTATGATGAGTTTCGATACTAAAAGTAAATATTTGACACATAATTTCAATAGGATAAAGTATGGGTTACAGTGTTTTGTCTCTTTCACATTACAATTCCAAAACAGGTGTGCTTTAGGACAATACAAAAGGCATTTACCGTTTTCAAAAGTAACGATAACAGTCAAGATTAAATCCCAAATACCCTTGCAACCCCAACACCCATATATACATACTAAGTATAATTTTGTAGGTAGCATTATGGCTCAAAAGGAAATCAGTATGCATCGACACATAAAATAATAGACGATTCTTATTAAATCCATACTTAGAAATATTTACTTGGGGCATAATAGATATTTGGATTTGTGTAGATTGTAAAGATATTAATTATATTAATCAAATGACATTGATATTATTGTTTCATTATTATTTTAGCAATGTTGAATGTATCGGAAACATTTTAATCATCGCCTTTAATGCTTGTGAGCATGCAAAGATGAGATAGTGATTAAATTTTATATCATCTCAACAAAGAGTTAAGATGATGTATATTATTAATGCCGATATTAATAACCCACTATCCATAAAATTTACATATTTCATAGTGTATATGACTTATGGATGAAAATATAAACATCATATAGCACATTATTAGATTAAATAGACGTGTCAAGATGACCAAACAAAAGCAAGTGGATGAATGAATCCCTGCTTCTTCACCATGTGAGACTTTTATTTTATCAAAATTATATTTTAAACAAGTGGCCTTCACAATTTTGGTCAATATTGCAAGATAATTAAATAATGTTGTTACTTTAGTATGTTACCTATAGTCATCAATAATTTGGCTCGATGGCACATGTCTAGGAAAGCAATTGTTTGATTATTGAGTAATATTTGTTTAGGAAAAAAAAAAGACGTGTTATTTTTCTACATCAATACATCTATTCACTAGTTAACTTATTAAGTCATCTTTAGAGAATTAAGCTTAATGGTGAATCTAATATATAAATAAATCATAATGAAGAGCAAAGTTGCCATTTATGGTTAAAGAAGAGGGTTTTATGATCCACCTTTATATAGTTAATAGCATATACATTTGATTAAGAGGGAGTCGTCCAAGAATGATTTGAGGACGTAGTATTTGGGCCATCTTAAGGCCACTGGTCTTGATATTTAAGCTGCTAACTTTGCTTTCTACCCCACCGGCATTAGGTGCCATCCTACATGGCCCCAGTTTTGTCTTTTGAGTTTTTGCACCATCAGCCTTTGTTGCCAGCATATGATGCTCGAATTATGTTGTTTTTACGGTTTTCCATGTATTATAAATAGACCCTTAATCTTGTTTTCTTTTCATAACCTATCCTAAGCTTTTGGAAATCCTAAGCCTCTCTCAAATCTATAGCTTGCTTCAAGGGAGAACGAAGATCAATGTATTAGGTAAGTTTGTTTCTTTTCGATTCTTTTGTGATCTAAAAGGGTTATCTTACCTAAATGTTCTTATTGGTACTAAATGGAGTCAGTCTTTTGGAGGAGATCTTGAGAAACCCTGAATTTCTTAGAGATTCTGTCGTTCTACGATCAAAGAAGGAAGGTAGTTATAGTTCTTGTTAGTTGAGGGTTTAGTTGACCTTAAGAGTATGTTTACTTTGTGAAAACAAGTTATGAGAGAGTGTTTGCTTGTGTACATGTATCTTTAGTGAAGCTAGGTTAACCGTTTCAAACTTTGTATCAGGTACGTCCTTACCTTCTTTGATGAATGTGCTTGTTAGGTAGAATATATAATTGGACTAATTGCTATCCGGCTTAATTGGTTTGCTACTTGTGCTTGGCTAGGTCTAGTAGACAAAGAGTACTGTATTACTAAGATGGCGCTTTGAGGATCTGTGCGTGTCGTTATCCTGAGTGGAGTTATGTGCAAAGATGATTTTAATAGTTTAAGAGTGGTACTGGTACGGTATCTAGGTGTATGAGGAGTACCCAACACAATATATATAAGCATTTAATACATATTTGTTTAACACAGTCATGAGTTACTATGGGTTTAAGACTAGTTACAAATGGTTCCAAAATATGTTGTTTATCACTCTCTTAAAACTCTTTGTCAAATCTTAACCCCATCTTATCCTTCTCAAGTGTGGTCAATTTATCAACTAGTGTTAATCTAAATATATACAAATCAACCACTATTGATATCAAATATGTTAATTTAATAACTTTTCCACCACCAATAATCCATCCTCATTATGTTTCCACCACCACACGCCTACTTTTACAAATTGACTGCAATTAAGGTTTGAACTTCAGACTTGAGAAAACCAAACTGTGAATCCAAATCTCTAACCCTAGAGCTATATAATGAACCAAGACAAATAAAGGAAGAGCTACAAACTCATTCAAAAACAAAATTTAAAGGAAAAAAGAGAGAGTGAGAGAAGAGATTAGAGGCTTGCTAGGAAATAGCTAGGCTTGCAAACACCTTACAATCGTCATTCAAATAAGTGCACCAAGTATACAGGCCCATAATGGTTATAGATCTATTACTTTACTAAAACAACAAAGAATATGCTAGCCGAATGATGAACCTTGCACAGAACCATAGAATGTGCTTTGCTCAGTTTTATCTTATAAAACTTATAATTAAGGTAAATTACATAGAAAATTATCAACGTTTGAGGGTAAGTTCATTTAAGATATAAACGTTTCAAGTGGTTAAAAAGAGGAATCAACGTTTGGAGATTAATTCATTTAAGGTATCAACGTTTCAAGTGGTTAAAAAGAGGAATTAACATTTAGAGATTAATCCATTTAAGGTATCAACGTTTCAAGTGGTTAAAAAGAGATATTAACGTTTTGCAAAGTGAGTCAAATAAGATATTAATATTTGACCATTAACGAAAACTAATGAAACTCAATTGAAAATTAATCCACACATTGATACCTTAAATGATGAATTTTATAAAATATTGATATCTCATTTGATTCACTTGACAAAACGTTAAGGGTGTGCATTTATTTCTTGATTGAGTTTAATAAATTGATAACCTATAATTTTCTTCATATAATCTGGTCAACGTTAGGCAAGTGCACCTGTCAATTGTAGTATATGAATAGATTACAGGGTCATATCCCTCGGGGTCGTCAATAAGTACTATTACTCACCCTCTTAGTTATTATCTAGCAAACTAAATCAAATAAGTATTTTAAATTTTAAATAACTAAATAATTCTCAACTAAAGCTATGTTATAACATGAATTAACAATTAAGTTTAAATAAACAATTAATAATTCAGACTCGCTTCACCAATTAGTTAACATGTATTACAATTTCATTAGTTATTGATTTATTCCTAATCGCGGGATTTCAATTATTAGTTCAGTATTTCTCTTGAGTTTATTGAGCCCTAATCCTAGTCGTATCTACTAGAATCTCGTTCTAGTTAATCGCCGACTAAAATTGCATACAAACATGATCTTAAGATAATTATCCAATTACATGCAGAATATTCCACAATCCTATCTCGAGGTACCATAAGCAATCTTTCCCTATAGTTTAGATCTATTCCATGGGTAGATTTCTCAATCGTATCCCATGAAAATCTGATGTAATCCTAATTCATGCATTACCTAGAATTAGAATATATTAATACACTATAGAGATTAGAAAATCCTACAATATTATGTGTTCAATTCATTGGAATGCATGTTAACATATGACTACACGAACCCTGGCAATTTACTCATACATAATGTAAACAAAACAACATATATTGGGAAAATTAAGAAGAAAGAATAAAAAACAACCCTTAAGGATTGGAAAACACTTCAAGATCTTGTACAATACACTTCTTACACAAGTACAATGATAATGGATAAGATGTTTTACAGGTAGTTATCAGAGAAAAAATATAAATAGTGTGTGTGAATGATAAAAAATGATCTATTACAATGACTTATTTTTTTTCTTATAGTAGTTAGGAGGACTATTTATATGTTTACTCCATTCAATACATTTGGTGGACGAAGATAGGCATCAGTTGGGCTTCATTCCTTTTCAAATGGACACTTAAATTCTGAAATGGTGCAAAAAAATGCAAATTATAATTGTCGTAACGGCCGTAACACGAGCCTTTATACCCCTGTAATTGATTTTTCAAGGTAGATTACAGCCATAGTAGAGGCCATTATCTCCTCGGACTGATTTCTTACATGTGGCTACGCCCATAATTACTTCTGTCTAGGGCTGTTGCTATCATTTCCCTTGTATGTTAGGGCTGTAGTGGAAGTTGTAATCTCTACTGTTATCTCACATCTTCTTCAATTTATGGCCGTAGTAGACCTAATGGATAAACCTAAGGAGATCACATCCTATAGTACGGTCATCGTATAGGTTGTAACCTTCTCTGTGTGTGATTTTCCCCTCTTTTCTTATAGATTACGTCCGTATTTGACATCTTAATGACATCAGAGAAGATCACCTACTTAGATACGGTCGTAATCTTGCTTGGGTGATATTTTTCACTTCAAATCCTTGTAAAAGTTTATCCAAATGTTGATGTTTGCTTTATTTATACCTGAAATGAATATATTTACTATTTAAGTACCAGTTATCTTCAATTTAAATAGGAAATAGAGCATAAATGATCATAATTTCACTTAATTGAGTATAGTAAATGATCCCTATAAGTTGATTCCTTTTTTTAACCACTTGAAATGTTAATATCTTAAATGAACTTATCTCTAAACGTTGATACCTTCTAATGAAGACATGATAGCACCAAACTTGCCACAACAAATTTAAGTACTTGAAGGGAGGATCACTTGAAACAGAGCCAAGAAGCTTCAAAAAGAGTTCTAAGGATTTGTTCGGAAGTTTATTAAAGCTTACTCAAAGTTCACTAAAGTCGATTTGGAATCCGAAAATGAATACATTTACTATAGTTTTTACAACTTAGAAGGAAAATGCAACACAATAGGCGGAACAAGACCAAGGTAGGCTTAAAAGCTGCCAGCTTACTATTAAAAATTGTTGGCCCTTCGATTCAACGCGGCTAGCCTAAACTCTATACAGCTGGCTTTCTTTCATGCAATTCTAGGACCTGTACGCCGTCTTATATGCTGTCAGCCATCCTTGATACACCATGGGCGTTGAGCTGTACACCACCGACCTTTAGCCAATGTAAACAATGCCCAAAATCAAAATTTCTAAAGCCGCTCGCAAGGCCACCAGTATAGTTATATAAGCCACCAACTTTCTTTAAGCGACAAACATGTTTTGTTTTATGTCTTTTGAAATTCCTTTGTATTATTACATATAGTCCTTTGTGTTTATATGAAAAACAAATCACTTTTGATTGAAATCAATTTGAGAGAAATATTTCTCTTTGAGTTCTTTTGAGAACTTGTAAATTCTTGAAGAATTTGAATTCTTGTTACGTTATTCGTTATACTAAGATTCTTGGTCAGTATTTCTTATAAGGTCGAGATCTCTATATCAAGGTTTTTATGATTACTCAACCAATAGGTCACGGTGATTCCATTAATTCATACAAAGATTCGTGGAATTTCATATCTAATTATGGATATTTCATCAAGTCAAGTTCCTCTTTAATTCTAAGAGTCCGGAAAAATTGCAAATCTGTGTCTAGCACACATCATCTTCTAGTATAATTTACCCCTTATAATTATTAACACAAATTCCCTTAAGGGCATCATAGGTTTATATTGATGGCTCCTTTACAGATAATTTAGGTTAAATTAAAGCTTTTATGATTTAAAATAGTATTAGTCTTCATATTTTTCGTTAATTATTGAGAGTTTTTGCTTTTGAAATCTGCACAATCCATGAGTAACATCAGCATTTATTAACATGTCTAGCATTAGATGCAGTTTTATTATTGTAACAGCCCACCATTAACAATAATCTATGATACATGCCAACCAATAAGCTACTATTATAGATGTATTATAGGCCAGGCATTATAGCTAAACTACTTTGAAATATACTAGCCAACAAAAGCATGACAATCATAATTATCAAAATAACTTGTAACTTTCATTCATAAAGAAAAATATATACAATAGCCGTATATGTTTGCAACAACAATGCACGTTCGCACATAATTCTAGTGGAATAACTATAAAAACTCAATAATTTCAAGGTCGGTTACATCTCATGACAACCAATGGCTAGCCCACGATGGTTGTCCAAATCCTAATCGTAATAGAGGGACCGGATGTGTAAACCATAGTTTAGGAAGGTGGGAGGTCAGCACAATATTGTCTAGCCCTTCATGATACTAGAGAAGATAACATCACTTTAGCTTAGGTTAAGGAATTGATTAGTGACATCAACCTCATGATTATGGAATTGAGGCACTTTAATTCCTCCTAAGGAGTAGGGGTACGCAAAAAAACCAATGAAATCGAAAAACCGAACGGAAACCGTAAAACCAACCCAAAAAATATGATTAACCGGTTCATTGGTTTCGATTTAGGATTACGGTTTTTATTTTTTCAGGTTTTCGGTTTCAGTTTCGGTTTGTAACCACAAAAAACCGATGGTTAACAGTTAACCGTTTTAATATTTATAAGTATATTATATATATAATTTACATATATATAATTATTTTTAAAAATATATATAGATATAATTTACATATATATATATAATTTACCTATGTTAATATTCCTTGGATTTTGATTAAAATACTATTATCCTATGTTTGATGGAGTTTAAGTTCTCAAACAGAATTGATAAATAGATTCTGTATGGATTAGGGTTATTCGTAGACAATAACATACACATAAAAGTGTGACCTATTACACAAATTGCCATTTAATTTGCAGCGGATGGAAGCAGTTAATATATAGGATAATTCAAATGAATCCACGAACAATCATGATCAATATCTATTTTTTTTTTTCCGGTGATTATAATAAAGGAATTCAAATTTTATACCTATATATGTCTTGAAAGAAGAGGATTAATACCACTAAACTAGAAGAATAAGGATACAAGCAATTCAAATTTTATACCTATATATATTATTTCTATTCTTACGGTTTACAGCATATGCCTGTTGATTGAGTATTAATATTTGTATAACATATGTACTGTATAGTGTACTGCACTCTCTTTCCTTCCTTTGTGTGTGTGTGAATATTGGAAGAGAGACATAGACAGACATAAGGGGAGCGAGGGGCGGTGCCTAGATTTCTTGATAAAGGAGAATAATGAATATATTTTATTTGTAATATCGGGGAAAACAAAAAAAGAAAAGTACTAAAAGAAGAAATTATTTTATGTGAAAGATGTCAGAATATGAAGGATCCCAGGTAACGCTAATCCAAATGCATTATTTATACAGTACAGTTTAATATACTTATAGAGCATCTATTGGAAAATGTCTATTTTGTAAAACTAATACATGTGATTGTGAGGCATCAATTTATTTGTACAATTTTTTTCAAACAGTGTCTTTCTGTTTTCTATATATTATTATTATTATATACAAACAATAACATGTAGTGATTTGTTTAGGCGTAAAAGGAAGCAAACATTGCGGTGGGCACATGGGATGAGTTTCTCTTTTATATCTTGTTTCTGTTCTTTTTTGCACTTTGCATTGCACCTCGTGATCGTGAAGGAGTCAGAATGTTCATGTTCATGTTCAGATTCAAATTCATTCAATGATGCCTTGCCTTTCAGCTTCAATGCTATCGTTAAGTAGCACTTTAAAAAAGCTTTTACATAGTAGCCTTGCCTCAGAATTGAGGATTAACCATAAGCTCCTCCTACCTTAACTGTGATTATACATATATATATGGAAACCCCAACTTAGTATAAATGGGCTAGACGTCAACGCAGAAAGTAAGATTAATTATTCATCACCTCATACTGATCGAAATCATATTGTTACTAATCATAGTAAAATCTTATTATTATTTATGGGATCTTCTTAAAATAAATCATAGTCGAAGCATACTTTGATTCATGTGCGTCTTTCCCAATTAAAACCTGAAATAGACATAGACGCAACACACCTAGTTTTTATAAGATTTAAACACGGCAAAATAATAATAAAAGAACAGTTCTTTATGATATATAAATGATATACATTGTTATCAAATAAAAATGTATTTTGACTTTTCAAAAAGGTTAGAGAATAAACTAGCTGAAAAAAAAAAATCATGTGATACCTAATCTACATTCTATGCAATGCCAAAATCATTACCTCAACTTCAATTTTTTCTCTGCTCTAATTTTACGATTATGTTTGAAATTGTTAAATATCATACTCAATTAAATTTTTACTTGCTAAGTTTACTAGCTTACCTTTATCACTAAGAAAACACACCATATGTAGATCCTAGTACAATCCTAACATATATAGGATATACAAATTATGAATGATAACTAGGATTATTCATTGAATCGAACCAAACAGAACCACAAAACGTGGTTATTTTATTTATTTATCTATTTTATATTTTGATTTGATTTATGATTCGATTCAGAAAGAGTTTAAATGGTTGCAGTTTGGTTCAAGAGATCGAACCGAACTAAACCGTTTGAACCTGAACCCAAACCAAACTACTTCACATTAAAAGAATTAAAAAATATGACCTATTTTATTTATTTATAACTTCTAAACATTATATATTAAAGTCACATATAACATTTCACTCTAATATCACGTGTAAATGTAGTATATCAGAATAGACATGAAATGGAATCGCAATTTTAAATTCTAATACTATTCTTGTGATGTAAATGTTGATTTTATATCACATATGTATGTATGTATGTATGTATGTATGTATGTATGTATGTATGTATGTATGTAATTCAATATTTAGATGTATCTTTGAAAGAGAATTGAGTAAGATTTTAATTTGTAAATTTATTAAAAGAAATAATGATTTCATTCCAATTTATGTAATGTAAAATATATTTTTAACCATGTTAACATTATTTATAAGTATAAATGTTTTATATGTATTGTATTATATATTTTACATAATACATCGTTAAATGTATTATATATCTAATAATATTAAATAGGCAATCTTTTCCTCATCTCAGAAACTATAGAATAGGCTTTTAATTCCCCAATATAAAAGATGAGTTTTTAATATTTTGCACATTTTTTTAGCACTTAATTGTTTTTTCCATAAATATTTTCCTAAAATAATAAAAAAATTTCTATAAATCACGATATCCTGTGTTATTATTTTTAAAATCTTTTCTGTATGCTTTCCTATTGTATTTCATTGATTTTGAAACATTCCTAAGACTATAGAAAAGATTCTCATAAATTTTAATGTTTCTTGCTATTATTATTATTTTCAAAGCTTTCACAATATGTTTTCCTATGTCATTAATTTTAAATTTTTCCTAAAATTAGTAGACACGCATCAAATTAAAATAAAACAATATAATAGAGCTTAGAACATGCACAATCATTTAAATGGTACAATAGAAATTTAAATATGTTATAAGGGAAAAATATTATAAATAAACATAAAATTAATGCAAAAGAATGATTTTCTTAGTTAATATTATAGATTTATCAACAATATATATTGTTGTTAATTCGTATTAAAAAATATTTTTAAGATGGGGTAATATGTACATCTAAATTTTTTAAATATACGACAAAATATAATGATAAATGACTTTAATTCTTCACAATGTTCCTCAATCTTAACATCTTTTTTTTTTCTTAGGAACTCAAATGACTACTAATATTATTTATTAGAATTAAATGCTTTTAAAGGCGGTTTGAACCAAATCGAACCAAACCAAACTGAACCTCATTTGAAGTGGTTCACTTCTGTCACAACCTCAGATAGGGCCTGATAGGATCTACTAGAAGCTATCATGTCACGTGTGCACCCATTGCATGATATCCATCTTGTGTGTAAGAGTTCGTAAGACTCTATTTAATATTTAATTACTAAAGCTGTTTATGATATACGAATATATTTTATATATAAAAACAAGTATATGATTTCACCATTCTACTGTTTGACAGGATTGCAAAGAATCAGTTTCCCTTATGAAACAGTCATAGATAGCTTGCATTTATATCCACATGAATAGTAAAAAAAATATTATTCATGATTTAGAATTGGTATCCACACCTCTGACATAATTCTTCAAGTGCTTATGATAACTATCTTTGGATAAGATGACTTTCATTCACACCAGTCTTATCTTGTCCAGCTCTTATGGAGTTACTTGCAAAACAATTTGTTAGGGAGTAAGCAAAACCATGACTCAGTGATGGGAGTGCAATTTCCTCCTTATTGCCTTAAGCACAAGCAAGTTATCAACCATATGCTATGCATGGACACTCACATACAATGCAAACATCACACGCGGTCTTTCGGTAACCAACGTGAAGTCTAGGATTTAACCCCTCCTAAACCTAAGGTTTAGAGAATGCTTAGTTCTGTCAACATCCAAGTCGTTCAAACTTAAATTCACTTACCACAAGTCCCATGGCAGCCTTAAGTGCTCAACTCAGAATGGCTTACGACTAGACACGATACGATGGTTTGACATGGTTTCATAGACCACAACTTTCTCGTATCATTTAGTTTATTCTATGAAACTAGAACTTAACTTAATTTTTCCTCATGGAGGCCTTAAGTGCTTAATCCAAAGGTAGCTCAACTTAAATGAAGTAAATATATTCGTAACTTAAATTTTCTTGTCATTCAATCGTTGGACGGTGACGACAAGTAAAAATGCAATGTTGTGCAATGCATGTCTGATTTTAATTATGCCATTAATAGTTTCAAGGTGACCATTCAATATGCATTTCACTCCAGATAGACAAAATGGTAGGGAAAATAGTAATCTTGCAAAAGAACATATACGAACAGTTCATTCCCAATTATCAATGTATTCTTAATTGTTAAACCTTTCGCTTATGCTTTGTAAGCTTAAATGAATATATTTTTTATCGACAATTAGTCTATTCATCTCTTACTTAATACTTCTCATTTCTTACTTATGTAGTCCTAATGACTCACATACATTCAAGTGACACATATAGCTTATTCGAACATGTATTTGAATCCTTAATGGTAAAATTAACAATCCTAATCACAAGCCAATTTGATGCAGATGACAAGCAACAACATATGCCGTCGGCCTTGGATTTACACCACCGGCCTTTAATTCTATACTGCTCGCCTACATTAGTGATTTACATTGTTACGAACTTCCAGTGTCATTTTTTTTAGGCTGCTAGCTTTATTTATTGTTTGTTTTTTAGGTTTCGCCATGTAATAGTATAAATAGCCTTTAGACTTGTTTTCCAATTAGAACATTTAATATACCTTTTAAACCTTAATTTGAGAGAGTTTTTCTTTTTGAGATTACATCCATTACAATTGTGTGTGTTTTAGAACATTCGATGATTATTCTTTTTTTTTTTCATCTATGCTAACTCGCTATGTCAGATTAGTATTAGAGCAAGAAGATTTCCTATGGAGATGTCAGGAGATGGCAGCTTAAAGGTAGTCACATCCTCGACATTGTTTGGGATGTGGGGCCCTATGAATCGAGTCACAAGCTCGAAGGGCAGTATTGGATAACATAGATAAGAGATTTTGGCATTTCAAACAGCTTTCATGACTTCATCAAGTGATTTGATACCAACAGGAATAGGAATGGTTATTAGAGATGACTAAGGGTGGAGTACACATATGGCAATCCTGTTGTTAGACTTATTATTGCGAATCATAGTTACATACTTACATAAATGATTGTGAGGAGGAAGATGAATTGATGTAGGAAGAGCAGCCATGACAACGAGGCTGTGGTGGCAAATTTGGAAAAGCTAAGGTATATGGTAGTGTTGGATGTCAATACAGAGGTAGATGTCATAATTTTGATAAATATTATGAAGGTAGGAATGAATAAGGAAGGAATGATTTCAAGCTAGAGGTAAATATTCCATATTTTAGAGAAGAATTAGGGACTAAGGATTTTGCTTATTGGACTGCTGAGGTTGAGCGGTTCTTTGATTAGATGGAGGTGCCAGAGGAAAAGAGGGTAAGACTAGTAGCATGTATGCTTAAAGGCTATGCATCGGCATGATAGGAGAGATTGCAGAAAAGGAGATGTCATGAAGGAAAAGCACCTATTAGGACATGGTTTAGGATGAAGCAATTATTGGAAGGTAAATTTTTGCCTCTTAACTATGAGGAAATCATGTTTCGACAGGACCACAGATATGGTCAAGAAAAGAAATTGATACAGGAATGTACAGTAGAATTTACAATGACAACTCAAAAGAATAGTTTGAGTGAGGTAGTTGATGTAATTGAAAAATAAGCAGAACAATAGGAACCTTCCAAGATTAGTTAAGAACATGTCACTGTAGATGTAAATGAGAAAGGCAAAGTTTCTATAACTATGGATAAGAATGTGATATTAAAACTATAGAACAAGAGGACAAGGAGAGAAAAGTCTTGGAGTTAGGAGAGAAAGGTGTACTAAGTGATGTAGAATGTTGTATAGGAATAACAAATGATCAATTACAAGTGCAAAAATCAATACATGAAGTTAATGTTACATCTATATGTCTTTTCAAAGAAACTCATAGCTTTGAGCTTGAAGGGTCTGAGTAAGGTGTTGATAATGATGTGGCATTGCAACAATTAAATGTTTGTCATGACGTTCGTGCAGATTTGATTGATTGTAGTTTTGATAGGTATAGGCCACATAGAGGTAATTTAATCATTAATATAAGTAATGTTTTTGGAGGGTTCATAGGATTAATGTTAAGATACTTTGGAATTTATTAATTCGGAGGGGACTTGCAGATGGTGTAAAGAGCTTAATGGCGAATGCAATTCTAAATCCTAAGAAACTTAGGATATTTTATCTTATACTTGTTAAGATTTACTCTTGTGTATTCATCTTTGATCCAGGAGTATACTTATTTATGATTCAAGGTGTATATCTATCATCCCAAGGTTGAAGAACTGTAATACCCCTAATTTTACGTAACTTGATTTTAATAAGTACTAAAAATGTAATATAGAATATTTGGAACAAGCAGTAAAAATTACTCTAAATTTTTCTAGATTTAAAAATGTTAAAGTGTGAATGAATTTGATTATAATTAAAAAGATTAGAATCTTTACCAATAAAAATTTCGAAATACAAACTGTAATTTCCATAATCTCAAGTAATTTATAAACGACGATAAACCAATCGTTAATATAAGTTCCTGAATCCTTTTCCTTAAGTTCAATACTTAGGAAATAAATCCTACGCTTGTTAAATAATGAAATAATAGTGTTCAAACTAGTTTTAATCAGTTAACAATATTAAGTAGCACTAGATAAAAATGTGTTGTTATTAACAAATTAGTATAAATAACTCCTATATAGTAAAACATAATATTTAGTAAAATGATCAATAGTCCAACAAGAAATCATAATTTAAAATTACAATAAAAGACGATTAATTTTTAGAACCTACAAGTTATAAAAATAGAGACTAAAGATAAATTACTAGAATTACAAAATATACGATAAGATAAAAAATAGATTAATATCTAAGAATCGAGATCTTAAATAAATATTTAAATTACTCTAATATTCTAATTAAAAGATTTAGAAATTATAGAAATTAAAATCTTGAATTGCCAATGTAACCTTCAATAATTTTCATAACTAGAAAATGAGCAAATTAGCAAATGTGAAACTAATATCAAATATCTTAGGATAAACCTATGAGTTGTAATAAGCTCATTCATAGTTTAAAAATCTGAATAAAAATTTATTTGATCTTAATAGATACCAAAAATGAGATTCCATATCTAGAACTGATAATTCAAGAAACAATTAGAAGTAGCTCTAAATTTCAAAACCCGATAAAATATAATCTATTAACATCACTTATTAACAAAAAAAAAAAATCCAAAGATGAACTACTAGAATTATAAATACAAAATAGATACTAATCAATAATTATAAGTCTAGATCTCAAATAAAAATTTCAAACCTACTGTTATACTTGTTAGGGAATTTTGAATTCATCAAGACTTAGTTCTTAATTTGATTTATAGGATTTGAAAATTTTAATCGCATGAGTTAAAATACTAAAAATGATTAATCGTGTAAACTTTAAACTTAAAATTTGAATATATAAATACTCCAGAAAAATTGTAGAAACATAGATAAACTTTTAGAAATGAAACCCTTACATAATTGTTAAATATATACACATATGAATTAGTATTTGTTAACACATTTTAGTTAACTATTAAGCAATTAAGGAGAGAAATAAAATTAAAACCCAATGCTACAGTTTGAATCACAGAACAGAAAGGAAAAATTTCTATTACTGCAATATATGGAATTCACATCCTAACATTGATCAAATTGAGCTCCTAAATTCCAAATGAAAGTGACATGAAGACAATAACACAAAACAAATTCAAATCTGGTCCAAATCTTCAAAAATATTGGTTGTACAAAGGGAGAAAATGGCTAATGATTCACATCCCCAACTTGCAAAATTTAGACAAGTTATTCAACTGAAAATGACAGCAATAGCAAGAGGGAAAACAACAAGAAATATGCTCACATTTGAGCTAAGTTTCCAACATGAAAATAACATCCAAACCAACCACAAAATACCAGCTGGGATCTTCATTGAATGAAGAAGAAATCCAGCTCAAATCAAAGTCAAACCCAGCTCCAAAACCTTGTCCAAATCCACGTTGAAGAAGCTATAGTGGGTGGAAAGCAGCAACAAAAACTACAGCACAAATTTCAATTTCAATCTCAGATTTTAGCTCGATTTGGACCCAATTTTTGTGCAACTTGAGCCCCCAAATTACACTCATAAATGGCCTTAATTTACTAGCAAACAAATACAATTAATGCCCCTAAAAAACAGCCACAAATTTAATACAAGTTCATAAAAAATCATCCTCAAATTCGCATGGAATTTCTACTCAAGAATCAACAGCAGAAAACTCGATTTTATCAAGTCCAAAACACCTTCTTTTGTGTCATAATCCTAGCCTAATCTTAGTATATACATATAGGCATAAGTGAGCTACAAAACCAACTCAAAATCTCCCCAAACATAATCCAAAATTTTTCCCCAAACAGCTACCACGAATTTTATATATTCCTCTTCGCTCACTTGTTCAACCTTGTTTAAACACTTCAAAAATAAAAGTGTATCCCTTGTTTTTATCCTATAGCATTATCTAAACATCAATCCTTATCAACCAAAATCAAAACCCCATTTTAACTACTCCAAATAACAACAAGAAACCAATCCAAATAGCCATTGAATCGATCAATATACCAGCTGTAAACTTAAGTAAAATAACAAGTCCTTAAAGTAAGTATGATATTAGTTAGCTAGATTGATTTTTTTCCTTAGTTACTAATCCTCTTGTCTTCCTCTTAGATCCTTGTTTCATTAGGAACGAGGAGCTAAATTCACTTTAGCATCCAACCAAGGCAAGGATCATACTAAGTTCAAGTATTCATTATATTTGATCTATAGAAATTTGTCTTATAAATTTATCAAAATTGATCTAGCAATATAATGATGTTATTTAGACTATTTATGAAATAAATACATCAACTTGAAGATTTTTAAGTATAGAAATTCAAATCCTAGAAAGGAAAAACCAAAACCATATCTAAACTACAACAAAACCAAGTTGAACTTTAAATAACTCATATAAATCACTAGAAAGATTGAATAAACCGTATTGATGTGTTTGTTATAAGCCAAAAATGAACCTACCAATCGAAAGAACACGAAAAATTCTATGAAATCCACTATTCATTTGTTAAAAACAGATAAGAAACGGATTAGATATCACAAAAACAATTTTTCAAATACTACTATCAGAATTTCACGCGTTACCGAACTGTTCTCGTCTTTTTTCATCATCTTGAAGATCTTGTTTGATTAAAAAAAAAACACCATTAATGGATTGTACTGGAAAAATCTTATGAAAACGACTATTTATTCATAAAAAACGGACTAGAAATGAGTTAGATATCACAAAAACAAATTTAAGGTAAAACTGTCATGATTCATCCGAAAATTACAGACTTGATTTATGAATTTAAAAACCTTATATGTTTCTTTTCTTGAAAATAATCCCACTACTAGAAAGTACTCGAAGAGTACTATCAAATCGACTATTTATACAGCGAAATCGGATTCAAAACGAACAAGAAATCACAAAATAGAAATTCACTCATTTTTCACTCTTAATAAACCAATATTAATGTTACTGTTATTCCTATTAATATGATTATGATTATTACTATTATTATTACTATTGATTATAGTATTCAGTATTATTAATATTTTCATCAAGAGTCATTAGTGTTATTAATATTGTTATTATTTACGTTAATGTCAATATATTTATATTATCATCAATATTATTATCATTTTTCACTAATACTACAATTTACTAATAGTATGAAAATTGTTGCTATTATTATACCTTTATTTATTACTAATATTGATATTAATATTTCAAAACTAATATTACTGATAATATCATATTAATAAACTTAGCTTGTTTTGAAATAAAAATAAAATAAAATTGAAGTATAATAAAAATTTGATATATCTAAACTCCATAAACATACGATTTTAGTAAAATAATTTTTTGAAAGGTATAGATACTAGAACATACCCTTAAAAAAATAAAAATATTAATTTAAGAGACAGATAAGATTGACAGGCAAAGAATTAATAAATAAAAATCTTCTACTAAAAGTAGTAGGACTTAAGGAAAAGACAAACCCCTTAAATAAAAATATAGATAGCAATTAAGAACAAGAGAGGCAAAATGAAAACACATAACAGATAACTATTCTTTGCTATAGGGGTTAAAACCTTAAAAAGCTTTATACAAATAATAAAAACCGTATCAAATACCAATACAGAATAATTAGGCACATATAAGGATTTAATTAAATTGTTGAATGACGCAATAATTAATATAACAGGCTTAGTCTAATATCAAGCAATTGAGATCAACGCCTTTAATTCTAGGAAGACTTCTCTTACAGAAAATGTGTTTAGAGGAATTTTCTAATAATACCAAAAAGGACTAACCCTTATAAAATTTGAAACTCCTAACTAGGAAAAATAAGATGAATTAAAAAGAGTAAAACTTAAATTTAGGATGCACAAGGTATAACCGAAAGCATTATAAATAATAATGTAATAATAAATATCTATTATCTCTTTTCATAGGAAAATAGATCAATTTCTGGACTTCCAGTAGCATATTCCGATAGTTTAGCGAGGACCACAAGTGAGTTACTTGACTTTGTCACATTGTTTGTGCTTGTAGTATAGTTGCACTTGGAATAATATATATTCAATTGATATACATACGGGATTGGGGATAATGCATGATGCGTGGTGTATGATTGAATGACTAATTATTATAATATAAGTGGTAATTCTATTGTATGATAAATATTGTATGAAGCATGTTGATGATTGTCTGTAAATAGTATGATCGCTTTAAACTTGATTAACAACTACTGGTACTATAAATGAAATGGACATGCATTGCATGATTTGCATAAACTGCATTTAAGTATGTGGCAGCCTACTACTTGTTAGTATTTCTGTTCTCTGGTAATGCTTGGTTTTTCTAGGCAAAAGGCTATTAGTTCTATATAAGATTACCTTTGTTCCGTCGGTTCCATGGGAACTAACTGGTAATGAAGGATGCCGCCCATGGTATCGCTATGAAATGACTAACACTCAGTGGAGTTTCTAAGGCTTAAAATAGGAATTGAGTACCTAAAGTATAAAGAGATAACTACAATGAGGATTGTGGCTTTCCTGTATACTTAGTCTCTCCTGGGTATGTGGGCCATAATATTGTGTTTCTTCAACCTCGATAAGAGGGTGTAAATCTCCATCTTGCTTTGGGATTCTATTGGAGATAGAGATATAGGATATGGTAAACTTAGAATGTAAATTAGATAAATTTTATAATAATTGAAATTTGTAAGTTGTAGTTTGAAACTCATTTTCACCATTTGGTAGAGGATACCGATTCTCTGTGATCTTGGTAGAAATTGGAAAATCGGATTCCATAATTGAAATTCAGTAATATAATATATCATATATATATGATAAACATTGATAAATAAATAGAGTCTTGTACACTCTAACTTACAAAACAGCTCTCACATTACAGATGCACACGTGATATGATAGCTTTAGATTAATCTTACTAGGCCCCTTTTGAGGCGTGACAAGAACCCTTATAGCTTGATTTAACCATAAACCCAAGGATGAGTTTTTCTCAAGTAGGAGAGAATGATGCAGACAACAAGCAGCAGCAACATACGCCGCCAACCTTTAGTTCTACACTTCCAGCCTACATTTTTACAATGTCATTTTTTTGGGTCGCCAACTTCATTTATTGTTTGTCTTTTAGGTTTCCTCATGTAATAGTATAAATAGTTTTTAGGCTTGTCTTTTCGAATTAGAACATTTGATATACTTTTAAACCCTAATTTAAGAGATTTTTTCTATTTGAAATTGCATCCATTGCAATTATGCGTGTTTTAGAACATTCGGTGAGTGTTTTTTTTTTTCACCCATGCTAGCTCGTTGTGTCACAATTCCCACAGTTCATTTGTTAACATCAGTACAGTATTACTCATTGGGTTCTTCACATATATTTCATGAACTTAAATACATATTCATAATATTAAAGTTTAATTTCACATCCTAAAGTTAACTTAATGGAATGAGTTAAGTGAATTACTGAAGTGGTAGTGAGAATTCCTCAAGAATGGGAAAATTTATAACATGAAAAAACAAGCTACATAACTTGTGTAGATGTTGATTTAATAGTAGAAGAGGCTTACATGGCTTACATAGCTTGGAGATACTAGAAACATATTCCAAAGGCTTTGTATGGCCATTTATGCACGGGACGTGCTCAAGGTGGTATGGCCTAGCTTTGGCATCCATATTTTCCTTATTTCGTCTATTTTTACACATACACAACCAACATACACGAGCTGCGCACAAAGATCGTGTAGAATCTCATTTACGTCAAAAATACATGTTGATAAAAAAAAAATACACATACATGACCTTCATATACGGGCTGTGTATGTGAGGGGTGTCAAATAAAAAAAAATCATATTTCTATTCGAAAAATTGATATAAATAGCATAGCAATGAACAGGATCGAATCCACAAGGATTGGTAAATTTTATTTCTATTAGAAAATTAGATTAAGAAAAAAGGAGAATATTGTGAATTTAAAGAAAGCTATTTGTATCAAAAGCAAGAAATGAAATTCAAAGGGTAATTCAATATTGATATATTCCTAACCAAACCTATCATTACGGTTCAATTCACAAAATTGATCATTGATGCAATGATTTCTTTTCTTTATAAATTGATTATGATTATTAATAAATTATAATAACCTATCTCTCCTTACTTTTTCAATAATCAAAATAGGCTCTTTGATTATTTCTCTTATTGACTAAACAGCCTTAAACAAGCTTTTAGGGTTTTATTTATCAATAGCATAGAGAACAACAGAGATCACCAATTCTAGACAACACATCACAAGTGCAATCTATTTAGACTAGAATATATACCTTCATAACATAAATCAATTATCTTTCTCATAATCAATCATGTAATTATGTCAAAAAGATTAAAACAATCAAACAATTACAAATTTAATATTCTAATTAACAATATATTATCTTGCTAATTGAACAAAAGAGCCCTAAATCGATTTTGTATCAATCAAGTAAGATAATAATATCAAAACATGAAGAAGATATATAAATACCCAAAGATAGAGAATAGAACAATGACAAATCAGTTAGATCTCACAATTCTTGAAGAACCAAACTTGTAATAATCCCTTGGCTAGAATAAAATTAGCCACTCATGCCTATGAAATCCCCTCTCTTTCTATGGCTTTTAGATGTTTTTTAGATTGAAAGATGAAAAAGATACCTAAACTACAACACAAGGCATATTTGTAGAACAAAACAAGGAATTTCATTAGTTAGAATAAAGGCTATCGGCCTATATGGCCAGCCTTGAAGATTGAATAAATTTTTTAGAAGAGATGGTTGTCGACTTTCAACGCTAGTAGCATTGATTCATGGTTTACCGGCATACGTGTATTTTGAATAATTTTCCAAAGTGAAATGGCCATCAGCATTGAAGCAGTGTTGGGGCAGCGTTTGGCCAGCAGCATTGATGTTGAAAGTTGGCAACCTTTGTTGTTAAAGTTGCTGATGTTGAAGTTTTCGAAACTGTGCATAGGTAAGGTTGGCTTAAAGCCAGCAGTGTTGGATAAAAAATTAGCTGGCATACAGTGTTCGCAATAAAGGTTGGCGATATTGATCTATTGAAGGCCAGCTGTGTTGAATGTTTCCGAAGTAGGTTGGCAGCTTTGGCTTCTGAATTGACCAGCTTTGATTTTTTCATTTCTCCTAAGTTGTATAAAACTTCTCTAAATTGCTTGTATTGGTATTATAAGTCCTCAAAAGCCTAAAATATAACAAAAATCGTACTTATATACCATTTCCTTATGATTCCTATAAAATCGCTAATAATTTAAGCATGAATCATGTGATAAAAAGTGAGTATAATATGCCTTTATCAGTATGGGGGTCGTGTAGTCACTTTTTCTATCCAAAATGCCTTGATTAGTCAAGAAATAGTACATGTCCATTGTACACGGTCATGCAGGATGGTCGTGTAAGATGACTTTCACTTCAAACTCTCTCCAAGTTTTGTAACACCTTTATAAGTCTTTTTGACTTAAAAATTATCACTAATAGAGCATAGAATAGTAATACGCAACCATAGTATAACACATAATCAAGGCAGTAAATCCTTAGAACTCCCATTTACCTTAATTGTATTATGAATTTAGTTGATATACTCCTCAAATGGATTTCTTCACTCACTATTCTTGCCTAGAAGCTAGAACATATACAAAGAGATTCCTTTAGGCTTGATAAACTCAAATATATAAGTTAGAACCAAGGATTTTTATTGAAATTTGAAAATCTTACGAATCGTTATAGTTTATGGTTTCGTCGACCTCTTCGTCACGTCACCAAGGGGTTAGATAAAGCCTTATAAAGTCTAGTCTTGAATTCAAGAGTGCATTATTAGGTTCACAATGCAACTTACGGATTTGGAAACGGAGATGTATTTTATGAGTTATGAATTTTGGAAGTTTTGGAATTCCGTAGATTTCGTCGACGTTCTCTACAAGTTTTGGAGATTATAGAGAAATGATAAAAGGAAAGGAAAATGGAAAGGAAAAGGAAGCAGCAAGCACAAACCTTTATATATGTGTGTGTGTATATATATGTAAATGAGGCAAATTAGAAAACATATTGGATAAGTTTTCAATATGGGTCTGATTTATACGTGGTGCGATATCTTATTATAACCTACATCCTACAATATTTTTAAGTGAAAACTGACGTGCTTACTAACTTGGATGTCTCAATCACAATAGTATACATACATAATTTTTAACTGAAACTCCTAAAATTTTGGCTTTATTATATGCTAAGGTTTAATAAAAAATTTAAGATTTTTGGTTCCAAAATTAGGGTTTTGAGTACGTTCAAGGTTTGATCACTACTCGAGTTCTCAATCAATTATTAAATCCTATATTTTGGCTAGGGTAAAATTACGGGGTATCATAGGTTCAAAACCATAAACAACTTCCTAATAGAATTAGACCAATATCTATATAAATTCAACCTCAATCTATCACTCTCTCAATTGATTTTTAGGCGGATCAAACGTGCATCTAATGGTCCCTCTATCAGTTGAGCTTGTTAGTTTAATTCGAAGTGCCTCAGCAAGGGGTTTTGCGAGTGGTGATGGTGGATTGGACTGACTTGGGGTTTTTATCGACAACGTTGGTGTGGCAATTGCTCAGTGTAGTGGTGTTATGTTTGGGTTCAAGTTTGATCAAAATTGCGTTGGTATTTGAGTTTGAGTTATAGGGTGTTTTAGTGGTTAGTTTGGTTGTCCTGACGTTTGGTTAGTACAAAAGGGGTCATGTTTGATTATTTGTTGTGTATGCTTCGATGGAGATTAGTGGTACTTGATGTATATGAAGGCGGTTCAATGGAGCAGGTTATGTGCATATATGTGTGTCTGTTCAGTTGGTTTGGGGGTTTGGTTCCCGGTTTCGAGGAGGTTATTGTGGACAAAGTGTGGTTTATGGATTTGTGTCAAGAGTAGTTTTAGCTTTGTGTTAGTTGTTTTTTACTTTTCTTCGTAACTTAGATGGTTGCCAATGAAGGGTGGTGGTGATGGTGTTCATAAGTGTGTGTGGGTTTGGTATGAAGTTTTTGTGGTAGTGTTGATGATTGTTATTGTGGGTCGGTTTAGGTTTGTAGTGGTAATTTGGTTCTGTGAAGAGTAGGAGGAGGAGGAAGAAGAAGGCAATTGTTTTAATAAGATTTGCATTCTTTTTAATTAATGGCACAATTTCTCGTATCATAATTACATTGAGCCAGGAAGAAGAATAAGAGGCATGTGGGGAGTGACGAGTTTAATTTTTTTTTTCATTTGAAATATGGCTAGCACGTATTCAATTAATGGTAATTTTGGATAGAATATAATGAATGTTATCACGGGTCACCTAATTGTAAAAGTGGTAAAATACATATCATGTATTTGTATTTTACCCTAAAATTTATTCATATAATTCCATATACATGTTTTAAATTCCCAAACTACAGCAAAAAAGGGAAAAAATGATGTCTTTGATTTCAGCTACATTTCATCTTATTTAGCTTTATATAGGTAATATTACATGTTTAATATGCCTTCAAAAAAAATTGCGCAAAATAAAATTATAAAAAAAATATTACTTAAATAGTGTCCCCATATCATATAAGGAGGATGCGATATAACTTTTTCTATGTATCACACTACGAAGTTGCGATACACATAATTTATCTCTTCCATGACAACAGCAGTATCTACAATCCTATGGCGAGTACAGTTACTCTTGTAGACATTCTAGAGCTTCATGGCAACCCTAGAGGATTGATCACCACACTTACTGCTAATGGGCAAGTCAAGTTCAGAAGCCCTATCAAAGCTAGAGAAAATGAGAGCTCGTCTTGACTATTGTCTATCTTGGTCATCAAACTAGGACAACCACCACCACCACAAGCACCGTTGATCTTAAGATCATGGTGTAATGACAATATTTATGGAGCATCGCATTGATCCGTAGCGGCCATGGCAGCAGAGGCGAAGGAAGAGGAGAAAAGGATAAAAAAAAATTAGCCAAAAGCAGTGCATTTATATGCACAAGAAGATAAAGAGAAAAGGATTGTATCGCTTAGGATAGATGTGATACATGTGTGGCATAGTGAAAGTGTGTTATAGCGATAGACAAAACTTTTTTCAGTCTAGGTTGCTATATCGCACCTTGTACATGCAACACAAATAAAATTTTTGGTATCTCGTGATCAACATGTGACATAGCAACATTATTTTCTTATTTTTTTCTACAATTTATATTTGTGTAATTTTTTTTATACAACGGTAGACATGTGTTTTACCCGCTTTATATATATTTTTTCTTTTTTTTTGTATTACAATAAACAATATCATCCCTAATTACCCACATATTATACTGATTGTTGATATGATAATCAATCCAATCCACTCCTTCAACAGCCCAATACCTTAACTAGTCAGATTCAGGATGAGGTGACTGGAGTTGCAGTCAGAGTCGGAGTCACTGGTTTTTGTCTTTCCATCCATTACTAGTTCATGTTCATCAACTTGCCTTGTTGGGTTATTTACAAAGCTGGACTCCACGCGTGGATATATTGTTTTATCTCCCCAGGCCCAAAAGCAAAGCATTATACAAACTCCACTCCGCATAGTCGATCCCCCATGGCCCATGCACACTACCCCAAAATAGAAAATGTTCTCACAAAATTTGAAAAATTTCTTAATATTCGATCGATCCACATCTACCCATGTTAAAAAAGAGGTGCTTGGCAAAATTGCTTTGTCCTTCTAACTTTAATTGAAACAAGAAGCACTTTAAACAGCAACCAATATAAGATTAAAAATGAGTTCATTCACCATGCAATGCAAGTAATACTTATCTCATTGTTTATTTATCTAATGGTACTTCATATTGTATAATCCTAATAATAATTAAGTGAGGTTCCTATTTGTAGATTATCCTTGTGAAAAACCCTTGTTTATTACATCCCCATTCTTCTATCTATCAGATTAACTTAACCAAATGTTTTGAAAGTATTCTTATGCAACACTTTATTGCATTCTCAATGCTTAGAAGAACTTTTTGAATGCGACAACAACTAGCATTGGCAATTTGGAACACGATCTATGAACCTGGACATGACATAGCACGACTATAAAAGAGTTTGGATATGTAAAAGTCGACACGATTAATAAACAGATCAAACTTGAAAACAACACAAATTTAAATGTGTCTAAGTTTGGGTTTAGGACCCAAATACATTTGCAAACCCGTGAACCCATTAAAATATATTATTAATGTTTTTTTATTTGAATTTTATTAACATATAATATTATCCCTAAGAAACTTATAAAATGACAAAACTATCCATATATGAAATAAATTATATATATAGGTATAGTATATAAATTATATAAAGAACATACATATAATATATATATATAATATATAATATAGATCTTATCTAACAAATAATACATAGTTGATTTATTTGCTACACATATAACATATATATACATAACATATATATCATATAGTTTGTAAATCAAATATTTATAATAATTTTATGTATTGATATAACACATATAATAAATTTGTAGATTATAAATACATAATCTATACATTATGTAAAGATTAAGCATATAATATATTATATAAATATATATATATGTATTAAAATAGAAATTGCATACAAAACTTTTATAAAATGGGTAGATGGTATATAATATATGTAACTTATAGAGTACATAAAAAGGATGAATTACAGTTAATGTATATCGCTTAAATATATATGTGACATAAGATATATATAATAAACATTTATCATGTATATGTGTATATATACTTATCTACGCATATTTATAATATCTATATGTTATAAATACATAATTTATATGTTATAATTCATTCATTACATAAAAAGAATATGCCATATATAGATTATATATAACATAATCTATAAACATATATTGATATATAAATTAAAAACCTACATGATTTAACTATAGATTTTATATATAACATCTATAGTTTGAATAATTATATATATGACTTAAATAGTACAATAAACTAAAAATTATGTGCAACATATATTATATAGATATATATCATAATCTTTATGTGTGTGTGTGTGTGTGTCACATAACAAATATAATAGATATTTATAATATATAGTTATATATATAACAAAAGGTAACGAAGGCATGCAAAGGTTTCCTCGAGCCAAACGAAGATTGGCTCTTGAGTGCAAAGGCAAAAGGGAGCTTGACTACAAGACCCACCCGTCGAGCAGGGACAAAAGTCGGCCTTAATGATCCGATGGTGCCAAGTGGAAGGGCTGTTAAAATTAGGTCCATCCGTCTAAGGTTAGATCTTGGTAAATCTTTATATTTGCGTGTGTATACCACATAACAAATATAATAGATATTTATAATATATAGTTATATATATAACATATTCTTACATATATAGAATCTACAAATTATAAACACATAATATATTATAATTCATTTGTTATATAAATTGAATATATTATATGTGTATTCGAAAAATAATATATAAATCATATATAAAATACATATATAACAAATAATATATATAATATAAATAATGCCTAATACATTGTGTTTTAATATGATTTAGTCTTTTAATATATTATGTTTCTTATATTGTGTGTTTTACGCATGTTGAATTTGTGAGTTATAATGATAAGACAATATATTTGTTAGTTAAAAATATAGGATCGATTTTTTTTTTCACTCTCAATTATCATCCACTAATGTAATGCTTATTTAATAACACATTATATATGAGTAATATTATCATATATAATTTGTTAACAAAATCTATTTAGGATAATAACTATTTTAATGCATTAACTTTTTAAGTCTACTGTCTATTTGTTACAGTACTAAATCTTTCTTATCACATTTATAAACATGTACTAAATATTTTTCTATCAATTGATAAATGGGTTGACGTGAGACATGAGATACAACAAAAATAGGTTGAGTCATGGATTTAAATTTTTATACATGATTAGTAAACAAATTGAATCCTAGGCTAAGATCATTCAAACATGAACCTTTTTAGACATAGATATCGTGATATGAATTACGAGTGCCAACAGCGACCATTCTGGTTTTAAACAAAAACACATGCGCACACACTTCACCTCTCATTGTTTCTCGACTCGGGCCACACCGGTCTACCAAGATACATTTGTTAGTCTAGAAAGCCTCTTTTTAAGCTCTTTCATAACGATTGGGTTTCTTGGATCTGAACCAGAATGACCAAACAATAACTCGATCGCAGCAATTTATTTGTGCCGAAAAGCCGGAGACTTACAGCCAATGAACAGTGAGTGAGATTATACCCGCACGCAGCCCATCTTAAAATCAAATAAATTACCATTTTCAAGGCTCAGCAGCACTGCTGAAATTTCATTAAAAAAAAAAAAAAAGAATACATGATTATCAAATTCGACTAGAGGTACTTCGCTTCAATCCAAGCGAGAGGTTGCATATAACTACCTATTACATCAATATCACCGTCCCAACACCTTTTAAAGCAACTAAAAAACCAATAAAGCGAATTATTAAAATTGTTTACTACAAGAATCTATATCAGAGTTACTTAACTAAACCACTCAAAAAAGCAAGTTTCTTTTACTTTCTATCCTATTTTTATTCGTAGAATGTAACACGTGACAACTGAAAAATTTTAAAAAACTATTAAGTACCTATCTTTAAGAATTCACCAATAAAAGGAATTGCTTTGGAAGTTACTTGACAAGAGAATTAATATTTGTTATGTTGGCCTGGTATGTTAAGCAACTTATAGATAAAGTTGCCCTTAAAAAAATAATAGAGACGAAAAACAACCATTGTACGACCGACTTACCTCATTGGTACTCCAAGGAGAGCAGCAGCTTGGGGAATTCTTGAGTCATTGAAATATCAGAAGAATCCTAATTAAGGAGGCCAAAGACATTAAAAAAAAAAAAAAAAAACAGCAGCAGCAGCCGCAGCAATGTCGTATTTGATAATGAAACGAGGCACTTGCCATCTGCATTTTGTGTCCATTAATCCTCTGCAACCTCAGTACAAATTAATGGGTGCACGATCTACATCGCAATTCACAACAAGAGGATGTAACAGTCTATAAAATGGCTAAAGATCAGTGATTTCAAATGCACGGAAATACAGCAGTCCAATCCTTGCATGAATAACACCAGAGCTTGCCAATAATACGAGTAGATAGGTCACGTGACGATGCTGCAACAAAAGGTTAAAGTTTCTGTTCTCCCAGGTAAAATCTTCCATCTATCGCATGCATCCTTAGTACAATAGAATAAGAAACTCTAAAAGAGAAAAACCTAAAGCATTTAAAACTAAATAATTCTCAAATGATACAGGCACTGGCATTAGTCTTTATCAATGTCACAGCAGACGCAATTTCCCAGTGATCGTATCCACCAATGATTTCGGACCTACATGGAAAAAACCTGAGCTCAGACATTGTGCTTCAAATCTCGACAAAATATAAAACCCATCTGATGCATAGGGCAAGGGAAGGATCCATACGTACACAACCTTATCCTTCTCTTCAAGCCATGAACCCCAATTCACCAAAGGAGCAATTAAAAATTACACCACCACTTACTCTCGACAAAATATAAAACTCTACAAGGGTATCAATTTCTTAAAAGCATGAAAGCCATGATTAGTGTCTCAGCATAGCATACCACCTGAATGCATATCTCTTCCTCATTTCCGTCCTTAACAGCTTACTAGTTATCCCTATGAATCAAATAGCATACCATACTATTCTCCATGTTTGTGTTAGGGCTATTTACTTTATATATCAGAGCTGTATAAATTCCTTTTAATCAAGAAGGAGCTGCCTTGGATATATTATCCAAACTATTAAGCCTTTCACATCCAAATTTAAATGACTTGTTCAATTGCTATAAATTTGTGAAACACGCTAATTTTTCTTGACCATGTAGGATTAAGGAAAGACAAGCTGAAGATGTGTCCATGAAAATTCACGCAACCAAAGACAAAGGCAATAATTAAAATCACATACCAGGACCAATGGCTAGAACAGTCTTTGAACCAGCTTCAACCTGAGAACAACAAAATAAATAAAATAAAATAAAATAAAATGTATCATATATCAGGCTAAAACAGGTGCAAACATGAATTAAGATGTGTTTTACACACACACACACACACACACACATATATATCTATATAAACCACAACTCACTCCTCCATAAATTAGACACATGTATTTCTTCCCCTCCTCTGCTTCTTTTGATTTTTGGATAAAGGCCAAAACTATCAACTAATCAGCCAAAGATAAAAGTAAGCCATTCCAAACGCTGTCTTAATATGTCGGTAACATAAAGCAGCTCAAGGAAGGCGAGTTCTGTTAAATTTCCCCAACCTATTCATTTAGGCAAGCAGCTATTTCTGTAATGTTTCAGTTTCACCAATCCACCACCAGCTGAGGAACATTTGGAAAAATTGCTAAAAAAATTACGGAACCTTGGAAAAGGTATCTTACTTTTCGTCAAGTATAAAATCATAGAAATTGAGAGAGACAAGAGAACTTCGGAAACTTGATATTTGTTTTACAAGAATGTCCACCAGCTTACAACATTAGTCCATTTATAGTTAGGCCAATGACTTAATTACCTAACTCACTCTTCAACAAGTAACTAACTATGCCAACAATCAAATAATATGATTCACACCATTTCCATACACTAACTAATATGCTAACTAATTTCAGCCAAAAAAATATTAATATGCTAATTAATAGTTTTGACTGAGGACACAATAAGCTGCCCCAACCAGCCACATCCCATCCCATAACCTTGTCCTGTCCTAGAGGTTTTAAATAATAAAATTAATTATTACCACTAAATTATCCTAATTAGCCAGACTAGAAATATCATGAACAATTAACTAAAATTCCATTTCCTTAGGCACATAAGCCAACCTACGAGCTATCTAGGGAAATTCTCAACCTCAATACCCTAAGCACAGTTGAAAGCAAGAAGGACAGTAATTGATCTTCCAAGCCATTTAATTGATAACAACAAAGGACCTACCATTAATAATAAATGCTAAATGGATGAGCAATGGTTCTTCATATTATATGCCAATATAGATCCAGTCACATGATTTGTTTTTTCCACACCCAAGTCCAGCATAGCACTATCTATTTCACCATGGATCAACTTACCAAAATGAGTTTATTCTTTAAGCTTAGAACCAATTCATCATTTCATTTATTTTTTGAAACAAATATTATAATAATTTAGAAAAATCCTCTAAAAACCTGATGGTTCAACACTTTCCATCAATAAGTTGAATGGCAATTTAAAGTCATTCCACTGGATTTGTCCCATCAAATCTTGACAACTACATTGAACATTGTTTCTTGTAACATGATGAGAGCACTGAATAACAGGACTGCTGAAAACAATTGAAAGAAGCTACCCTTAGATTGAGTCAAGGATAAAATGTAAGTAATTGAGAGAAACAATGGAGAGCTTTATTAACTGGGATTCAATTTTCATGAATAAATTCCCCATTTTACAACATAAAACCTGTTTACAATTTGGCTATTGACTTAGTAACCAAAAAAATTTTCTACTAATAACTACTGAAGCTAAAAATCAACCAGGATGGTTTTCACATCACTAATATACGACTATAGTTCTGACTAGGGACTGACAATTTTCTTTCCCCTATAGACAGACCTACTCCCCCCAAAGGTTCTAAGTGGTAGAATAACGAATTACCAATAAGTTGTTCCAATAAGCCAAGGAAAACAATGATTCAAGTATCCTAACACATTAAAATCTTAAATATCCTGAAGAATTAACTGAGATTCCATTTTCTCTTGGGCAGATAAGCCAACTTATAGCTGCATCTTGAGTGGATTTCAATCTCAATATACACAACAGAGGCAAAAGTAAGCAGACTAAATGATCTTGCAAGCACTTAATGCGCATAAGCACATAAGCCAGAAGCCATTAGATTGCTTCCAGCTAATCTGTTCCATCTTCCTTTATTTTCTCATGACAATTTCTCCCTCGTCCAGGTTGATGAGCACATAAACCAGTGTTTGCTTGGATGAAGAATGGTTCTTAATTTGATATGCCAATGTAAATCCACTTGTACTGTCCACTTTTCCCACACTGAAATTCCAGATAATACTCTTCGTTTCACCCAAATTCAAATCACCATTGTGATTTTCTTTTTGAAATTTTGAGCTGATATACAATTTGCATCAACTTTTATGACATTGCAATTTCAAAAAGCGCCTACCATATAAGCAAATGACCCAAAGTCACAATCATTGCAGTCCTCGTTTCTTTTTTCCATGGAAACAATATAAGAGTGAAGGAGTTGAAGCATTAGAGTCATATTACCAGCTTTGTCCCATTTAATATTGGTAACTCCATTAAATCTTCAGGATGCAAAAGCAACAAGAGGATTATATAATAAATTTTCCAGAAACAAATTCCAAAACAATTAAAAAACAGTATCCTTAGTTTACTTAAAATAAACTCCCCAATATTGAAAGAGAAGAAAGAACTCTGAAAGCCATCTATTTTTCTTGAATGAATTCCATATTTTACAATATAGGCCTAACTATTTATAGCATGGCTAATGATTTAGTCACCTAACTCTTCAACAAGGAACTAATGAGGCTAAGAACACATGGTTTTTACAATTTCCATAAATATGCTAACAAACTCACTTATAGTTTTGAATAGGGACATAACATCTTCCAAATAAAACAGAAACTGGGTCCCAGTTGCATCCTCCTTCTGCATGCATTTTGAAGCTTATGAGCCATGTGAATTTGTGACTTTACTGCACAAAAGGTTTCTTTTCTTCTCTTTTCTTTTTATTATTATTAATTTTTTTTTTTTTTTTTGGGTGGTAATGGAGGAGCATGACCCTAATATAACTTGCCACTTTGAAGCACATGAATCGCCCTACAAGACCCATTTACTGATTCAGCATACCTTTAGTAGGTAACTCTAGGATCCTTAATTTTTGCAAGACCACATGCATGTTATCAAGAGAGTGCATTAGGCCTTAATCATTAGGCTAATCCCTTAACGGTTTTACCAGTCCAAAGATACAGTCAGATGATTGACCTTTTTCTCACTTTCACGTCCTCCCTGAGCGTAGCTAAGGTAAGTTTGCCAATCAGATTGATCACATTTTTTCAAATCAAACAACAATAAGGTGGCTCTGGAGAGAACTGAGAAATGACTACTCTGGCATAGTAAAGAAGCTGTTTACTAGTATATCTTGATGCATAAAATATTACCAACTTTCTGAATGTCAGATCTGATACCAAACTCAAATGTATAATTGTGTATTATCGAATGTCAATTACAAGTGTAATGCAATACGTATTTATAAAGTAACATAACCTTAGGACTATTATAACCCTATATGGGCAAACTATATGAATATATTTTAATATACACTAATAATGAAGACATAATTTTCTTTTCCTCTCTCTCTTTATATATATATATATATATTGGAGGTGGGTTAGGGGTAACTGATTGGATTGTATTGACATAAGAACATGTACAACATTTTACTGAAAGTAAACCCAGAATACATCCTTTTCCGGTGGGCACTAATATATCTGATCTCTCAAATGATCTCAAGGAAACTAAAAGGCAAAATTTACAGAATGAAATACAACTACCAAAAAATAAATGAATAAACTTGTCATAAATAATCAGCTTCTAGCTGAAAATGGGAAAATACTATAACTTCATATGAGCATAATTTATAATACCTGAGTTCGCCCTGCATCAGCTACAACAAAAGTGGGAAGGCCAGCGCCTTCAGCTGCTTCCCTTAGCTTATTCCTGAACAACAACAAAACTGTGGATTCATAATCAGCGGGCAAAATGGCAGTCCATAAAATAAATAATACAGATGCAGTTGCAGGAATAAATCAATAAAACCTCTTACTAGATGAAAGCCACCTGCTTACATTTCTTGCTGATTCCTGCAAGTACAAACAATTTTGGGTTGTCCACATTGTTCCCACTTTCTCAAGAGGTATCGGTCACTGCAGCCAGTATCAAAGTATCATTAACTACACTTTGTTTCTTTTTTTTGGGATAAATCATTCAATACACATTGCTGATTTGACTTTGTGAGAAATGGGAGGCAGACAATTTATATGCACTTCTCCAAAGTGTTGATAATGATAAAAGTAACAGACTGCTCAAGAATGCCCCGAAACTGAAAGCTTCAGAAAAAAGTTTTGTCAAAAAAAATGTTTAATGGGTCATCTATGCATAACACCTCAGACAGTCTGCAAACAAATTATTATTGAAATGAAAAAGCACCAGAAAAAGGGAAAATTGCAATATCCAGGGTCTATATTCTGCCCTTTTGGTCTTTGATATTAATAAAAATAAAATAAATAAAGAAGTCTCTACTGAAGCAAAGGACAAGGAAAAATAAATTCAAGTTGAGTAAGATGTAGAGCCACAAAACACACCTCTGCATCAGTTCTGAGTACATGCCAGTGGCTGCATCTGAAATTGCAAATCATAAATGAAGTTTTAGGTTGATATAAATAAGCCGGAGAAAATAAGAGCCGAGGTAGAGAAGCAACAAATGACGAGGAGCAAAAACAGAAGTACATAAGGATACGATAATCCAATAATATGACTCACGTGCGCATTGAGATGCAACCTTCCCTGATCCCATTTTCAGGTCTTGTCTAACAACTAAAACCTGGACAAAAAAGAAAATTCTCAATTTAGGAGTGACCTTTGAGATTCATAGGGAAAGAAAGCAATACTATTCTGTAAAATTGTACGATGGAAACCCTGAAATCTTTTAGCTACATAATGCAATTGTAGGCTTGCACCAATAAGCACTTGTGACTGAAAAGTTATGATTGGACGTTGCAATTATAATTTCAGTCGATATACATAAATTAACAATCAATGCCAGATAATTTTTCACAGTTTCTAAGTCCAAGGAGCTTCCAGCCCTTTCTAATATATATTAACTGAGCCTGAGAACATGGACCAGACCAGCTCAGCTCAGCTCAGGAACCATAAGAGGTGGACAGTGGACCGGACTCCATAACATACATAGAATTAATTCAATAATACACTCGGGGGCAGGAGAAAAAAAAAATATAGAGAGAGTAAAAGTAAAGTAAAGCAGAGTGAAGGAGGTAGGTACCATTTTGAGGTCTTGGTCATTGTCAGGGTTGTTACTTGGAACAAGACATTGCTCTGAATTTGAATCCGATTTCTTCCCTGGCAAGAAATTTCTCCTTATACCCTTAGTAGTATGAGTGGGAGTGGGCTTTGTCAAATCCCAGAACAATCCTAAAAGGAAACCGATGATAAGCCCTGGGACAAAATTTTCAGCCTTGAAACTCACTCCCAACCATTCTTTCTCTTTCTCTTTCTCTCTCTCTTTCTCTCTCTTCCTCACCTAATTAAAAAGCAAAAATCAAAATCCCCCTTCAATCATCCATCATATATACATACATACATATATACATATATATAAATACAACATTAAAATGATAAAATTTAAATGAAGTGAAATAGGACTAGGAGGATATAGGACCTACCTTCTTTTGAGAGTGAGAGGGGACAGAACCAAACATCGCCAAACACTCGCGAAACCCCCAGCTTCAACTTCAACTTAATAAACACAAAAATCGCGAATATGGTATCTTCTTATCTGTTTCGTGTTTTTTTCTTTATTTTTGTTTTCTCTTCCCCCTCCTCCTCCTGGTTGTTGCTCTCCTGCTATTGCTGGGTTAGACTAGTATATCAGTAATATCACCATTGGCATGGATTGCCACAGCTTTTTATCTATTGTTATTTATATATTTTTTTTAACTTTTAATTATACAATAATCACTATGTATAAAATTAATCAGAGACATGCGCATTATACTTTTAATAAATTGTATATATAATAATTACAATCTTTTATATGCATGTATGTAGGGAAAGTTTCGTGTATGTATTAAAATTATACTTAAAAAAAATTAGTATAAATTCATATAAAATCTAAGAACCAAAATCTTAGATTTATCTTAAAAATTAATTCGAACTCATTAAATTTTTAAAAACTCAAATATAAGATTTTTCTTAAAAAATCCAAAAACCTAAATTTAAGATTTTTTAAAAAAAAGTTTATTTGAATTCTAAGAGTGTTCACAGTTCCATTATCTGGTTCAATATCTTATTTTTTGAACCTAACCATAATGATCGGTTTTTTAATATTACGATCCTAAACCGATATATTATAAATGGCTAACCGCATTAACAGTTAACCCTTTTTTTGCATTAATTTTTTCAGTTTTCAATTTTCAATCATTTAACATAATGGTCATGCAAAATTTACAATTAACTGTATTTTAATCTCAAATTTCTTTTGCAAGATCACATATTCATCTATACTATATACTCATTCCTTCCACTATAGAATAAAATTAACATATTTTTATAAAAAAAGATACAAGTTCGCCAACACCTTCTCAGCTCATCATACAACAAGTTCGTATATAGTTTTTTGTCAATTTGGATACTATATACATATTTTTTTTGTCAATTTCGTTCTATGTCCAACCAAAAGAGGATGTATTTGACTCAATACAAATACGCCCAACAAGTTATAATATCTGACTATTTATATTTTTAACAAAATAATTATATAAGTATATTATAAATTATATATATAAATACATAACAGTTAATTAAAACCATTGATTTTTTATTCTATAAATCGAAACTAAAATAAAAAATAAAAAAAAATTAAAAACTTCAATCCTAAACCAAAATCAATGGACTGATTAACCCTTTTTTTCATATTAGTTTTCTGGTTTTGATTTGGTTATCCTAAACATTCGGTTTTTTTTTTTTTAAATACACCTATTTAATTCATCAAAAATAAAAAAAATTTCTTGGAATGGAGATGTTTGATTCAAATTCATCAATTTTTTTCTTTCTTCTCTCTCTGCCCCACTCTCTTCGGAGTCCTCCATGGTTGTCCAAGGATAATCAAATTTTTACGAACCTAGCAGCTCTCACTAAAGTTGTGACCCACCATTAACACACCTTTCACTGTGAATCATAGCTAGATAGAAATCACAGATAAACACGGATCAACTCCAACTCTGCCTCCACCAAGACCACCATTGTCGCTAGTCATCATCTTCACCGAACAACCACAACACCATAGTCCAACACCAACCAAGCCCCAAACAAGACACCAGCCCACCATTAAAGAACTTCAATAGAAGCCATGCCTCCATCTTTGCCCAACTCACGTGATCATCCCCATCAATGCAACTCGATCCCATGCATGTGACATACTCCAATTTATGGAGATCCTCACATTGTGTCAATAACCCGAGATCTGACTCCATTTTTGTTTGAGTCTAGTTTAGATCCATGATGTGGCTTTGCTATTAGTAGGTGAATTGTTATTTTGTTTTCATTAGTTATTGTTTTATTGAATAGAAGTTACCTAGGATTGAGGTCGAAGATGAGTCCTAGGAAGAAGAGAGAGAAAGGAAAGTTAAAAAGATTTTTAAATGGGTTTTAGTTCAACGATTCAATTTTTTTTCCCTTGATTTGAATAAGAAGAAGAAAAAGAGGAAGATGAAGAAGAAGAAGAAGAAGAAGAAGAGAAAAGAGCGAGGGAGGGGAGTGGGGGAGGGAGAACGAGAGAAAGAGAGAAGAAAAAGAGGAGAAAGTTTTAACCCTTTTTTTTGTAACATTTTTTATTTGTTAAATGAAGCTTTCAAGCTCCATTAATAGAGTCTATTCTTTCGGAAAAGAAAGAGGAGGAGAGGGAAGAGACAGTGAAAAAAAACAAAATTACTAACATGGACTAAAAATCAATTTTTAATCATTTTTTATTACCTAATGGATGGAAAAATGGACGTTTTCCATCCAAATGTACTTTATGTGAAATTTTGAAAAAGTTAAGATACCTTCTCTTTAATAAAATTTTTTTATGTACAATTCTATTATAATTGAAAAGGTCCATATACCTTAGATGAAACTTGCCCTATATATGAATGATGAATTTATAAATTTTAATATCTTAAGATTTCACTTGGCTTAAAAAAATAAAAAAATATTTTTTTTTATACTTAGATTTCTTTATAACAAAAAAAGTTTGATCCAGTTGATACTAGGACTATAAACAAATTAAGTCATCTAAGCTCAGCTAGCATTAAATTCAACTTATTTCAAACTTATTGGTAAATGAGTCTAGTACGAGCTTAAAACAAAGCTTGCTTTTGTAAACAAACCGAGCTGGAACTTCAAACTAGGCTTATAAGTTGAATCATGAATAGACTCGTTTAAGTTCATAGATGGGTTTACGAATAAGCTCGTAAACAAGATCATTAATTGATTTATAAGTTTTATATTTATAATATATTATATATAAATATAATTATAACAATAAAAACCAATTTCTATTTAACATATATACATATATATATATATATATATATATTTAACAACTTTTATATATAGTTTAGGTTAAGAAAAATGAGCTATATATGTAAGTCAAGACTAGCTTAAATTTCATCTTGGTAAAAGCTCAACTAAGTTGAATGAAAAAACTCAGTTTTCAAGCTATATGTAATATTCATTTATTTGCTTAAACAAAAAAGAAAAAAATGGAGAGAGGGAGAGAATACTCAAATCGAAACAAAGCGTACAACAGAGTTAAGCAAATGAAACATCGCTGCTGGTGACATACGTTCAAAACAAGATCCTAAAGCAAAAACGAGATAGAGCTCAAAAACCCAAACACAAATCGATGGGACATGTGGGTTTAATTCATGGACAAAGTATAAGAGCTTTTGTCGTAATAAATTTGGCTATCATTACTGTATATGAAAATAATGAATTACATATGAGGGCTCGGATGTGCTCAAGAAGCTAATGATCAAATAATAAAAAATATTTGAATATATTTAAATAAGTACAATGTAGTGAAGAACTAGTTTATTGCCGTATCTCAAAATCGGAGAATGTAAATAATTTGCTACACCTGTCATGCCATATTATTTATATGTATACAAAGATTTAGTACCAATTAAAACTATAAAGTACTAATATCAAACACAATATTATAGTTTTTAAAGCATTGTCATCCATGTACAAATTTTACCTATAATCATGAATCCAAAGTAAATTAATTACATAATTCAACCGTGTAGAAGGGAAGAATGTCAGTCTTAAATTTTATTAATAATAATAGAAAAAAAAATAATTACAAGATAGAGGAGACATGTAGCCTATCCTCTATAAAATTATAAGAGTATCCCTTAAGAAAAAGCTAAGAGGAGGAGAAAAATCCTTCTTCATAAGAACTTGTAAAAACTCATAGGAAAGTGTATCTAATCATACAAACTCTGTTTATACTTATGAACAATACAAGATGAATTAATAAATTAAAACTAGAAGTACAGATAGGCCCACAAGACAGGACAAGCCTAAAAAAATTGGGCACAATATTACATTAAAAAAAATTGTATATTATATATTTATTTGAAAAAAATTATTGTATCGATCAACATGGTTAGATGGATTGAGTTTGATTTTATTAAAAAAAGAGGTTATATGTTGGGTAAGTTTCATTTAGATACCTAAACCTTTTCGATCATAGTAAAAATATACATAAAGAAAATTTCATACTAAAAAAGTACTTAAACTTTTTTTAAGTTTCACTTAAAGTGCATCTAGACAAATACCATCCATTTGTCCATCTCTTTGTTGTCGTGGCAAGCAAACCCAACTAAAATATTATTTTTTGTCCATATTAGCTTTTTTTTTTTTTTACTTTTCTCTCTCTCTCCTCCTCCTCCTCCTCCTTCTCTTTTTCTTCTTCTTTTAATCCTCAAATCAAAAATAAAAAGACCCTAAAATTATACAAGCCCATAAATCTGCTATTTATTAACATCTTTGTAATCCCCCAAATTTTACACAACTTAAATATGATAGGTACCAAGAATATAACATAGAATTTGGAAGAACTTTGAGAAAAAGTCAAAGATATCTGCTAATTTTTTGTAATTTAAGAATATTAAAGTTTGAACAATTTGACTGTAGTTAGGATATTAGAAAAGAAATTCTACACATATTAAATGATCGTATAATGGTTATCAAGATATCTCTAGTATTTTAAACCCTAAAATAGTATTAGAACATTTACTATCATCAATAATCACGATAGATAATTGTTAGGTAATAAAAGACAAGATTTGATAACACGAGCCCATAACTCACTAAATATTCATATATAGCTGTAGCCTTCAAGTGTAATAAAAGAAGATTAATTTTTAGAATCTATTAGTTATAAAACGACTTAAAATGAATTGCTAGTATTACAAAATACATGATATTAACAAAAAAAAATATCAATATCTATAAATATAGACCTTAAATAAAGTTTTGATTTCATAAATGTGAAATTCGAAAAATTCTAATTCTATAAAGCTTATAACTCTAATTTGACCTGTCAGGTCAGAAACTTCAATCGCGTATGGCAAAACCCTAAAATTATTCAATCACGTAAACTTTAAACATTAGTTTTCAACTCGAGGATAATCCAAAAATAATATAAAGGCCTTAGATGAATTTTGAAAGATGTTTTCTAAAAATTATTAATGCAATTACACGCCTAGTGTCCAATATTTTACATTATAGCCTAGTTATTTACTTTTTAATGATCATAAGCCTTTCGAATAATATCAACATGTGATATTTTCTTCTCAAATGCCTTAAAACCTTCTAAGACAAGCAAGAGAGGGAGAAGATAACACCACTCGCTTGTAGTATCTTCTAAGATCTATGCATCAATAAGTGAAAATGACGTTTCTTCTAAATCTAAATAAAATCTAGGCATTAATGAAAGAAAAGGACATGATTCCAACACAAATCTTTTCTCTCTTCCTTCCATCAAAACCATAACTTCTTTAGGAGCTTAAGACAAGGACCTTGTATTTTTAAGGAGTCATCATGAAAAATTATTACTCGGCTATTTAGCATTAAATGGAGTTCACACATAAGCAACTTCAATTAATGCATTCACATGCACATAAGCATCCTCATTTAATGTGTTCACATTTAACTTGTCATGAATTTCATTAGAGAAACAGTAAATTACACATGTATAAAAATTATGTTGTCATGACACCATCTTGTTAGTAATGTTTAGAAACCCAATATATAATATTTAATGCATGAAACCTTCACAATTAAGATATGTAATTCCTGAAATTCTTCCATCATGAATTCAACAATTGGAAATAAAAATCAACAAAGTAAATAATAGAAAAGTAGATATTTAGATACTATGCACTAAATCACCTGTAAAATATTCTCAAGTATATTTTGTAATAGGGTAAGTAATTTCCCTGGCTAGTAAAAGATACCGAAGATAAGATTACATATAAAAGAATCACAACTCACTAAATAAAAACACTAGACTTTTAAAATCAAGAGAAATAAGAGACGATTAATTTTTAGAGTCTATTCATCGATAAAAGGAAAATTTTGAGATAAAATGCTAGAAATGAAATATACAAGATATGACTAAAACAAGATAAAAATATACAAATCTAGAGCTTAAATAAAAATTCTAAATATATAGACATATTTAATTTTTTTTTTCAGTCTATTGAGTATAATGCCCTAATTTGACTTATTGGCCATAGAAACCTTAATCGTGTAAGAAAAAAAATCTAAAAATATTCGGTCGCGTAAGTTTTAAATTCTAAATTTCATCTTAACATTTTCCTAAGAAAAATATAGTATTTTTAGACATAATTCAGAAGATGTTCTATTGATTTAACTGGTACATTTATACACGTACTACTTACTATTTAATACAATAGCTCAGATATTTGTTATAAAACTTGCAAAACACATTATTAAATGAATTCTTCTTCTAGAAGATTTCAAGAACCATTCCTAGCCTGCATGTGGAAGGGAAAGGCGTCACTTGCTAAGTCCAGGAGCTTTTAATTGCTTAAAGTTCAAGTAATTGACCATTGAAAATAACCTTTCTTCTAAATCTATCAAAAATCCATGTATGTAATGATGGAAAGAGACATGAAACCAACCCTAATATTCCACCATACTCCTCTCCAAAATCGTAAGTTTCATAGGCATCTTAGGCAAAGGATTTTAGATATTTTTAAAAGTTTCATTAGCAATCATTATTAAGCTTACTTGGCACCAATACAGAGTTGACAACCAAGATGATAAGTGGCTACATTTGAAGCCTAAATTTTCTCTTTCCTTCTCAAGCAAACTGGAGGGTCTCAAATCCAACAAATATATATTCCTCTTCTAAAAATTCATATAACTTGTATATAGTAGTGAACAGGGTCATATCCACAAGGATTGGTAAAATTTATTACTATTAGAGATTGGATGAAGAAAAGGAGAAAGGGGGTTTTCATGAAATCAAAGGAAACTAATTATATCTAAAGCAAGTAAACAAAATTCAAAGATTAATTCAATATCAAGGATATCCTAACCAAAGGTGTCATCACAACTTAGTTACATAATTGATCATTGATGTCAAGATTTTCATTCTTTATCTTGGATAAATTGGTTATAGCTGTTAACAAGCTCTAACAATCTATCTTTCCTTACTTTTTTGATAATCAAAACAGGCTCTTTTATTATTTCCTTTATTGATTAAACAACCCTAAACAAGCTCTTAAGATTTAATCTATCAATAACATGAATAACAAGAGAAACTACCAATTATACCCAACAAATCATAAGATGATCTATTTAGACTAGATTATATATCTTCATAACACAAATCAATTACCTATCATATAATCGATCATGTCATTGTGTCACACAGATTAGAACGATTGATCAATTACCGATTCAACATTCTGATTGGCAGTATATTACCTTGCTAATTGAATAAACGGATCCTAATTTGTATCAATCAAGCAAAATAACAAAAACAGAACAATTAAAAGATATATAAATACCTAAGTGCAAAGAACAGAAGAAGAACAAATTAATTAGATTTCACAATTCTTAAAAAACCAAAACTGCAACAATCCTTTAGCTAGAAATTACAAACTTTAGCTACTCATAATCATGAACTCTCTCTCTCTAGAATTTTTAGAAATGCCAGCTAAATTGGGAGTGAATTATTACATCTATCCGAGCACAATCTTATAGAACAAGAATTGGAATTTCATCCATCAAAACATACACCAGTAGTTTCATCTTATACACCGCTAACATACATATCCGACATTTGTTGTAAATTTAAATCCAAGACAAAAACACTATCGGCTTCATTCATACATTGCCAGCTTACATTGTACACCGGTACCTATGCCGATGGCCTTGAATTTGATTTAACCAACGTATGTTGATTTTGAACAATTTTTTGAAAGAACTACATAAGCAGCATTGGAGGCAACTTTAAAGATTGGCTACTATGCATGTTCAAGGCCAGTTGAACGTCAGCAGCCTTTATCCCCTAATGGTCAATGTAGTGGGCGTATTTAATGTTTTTGATTTTGTACATGAGTAAAGCGGCTTAAAGCTAGCTATGTTGACTGATTCTGGTGAAAGCTGGCTTGATTCACAGTAAAGGCCGATGGCCTTGATTCTATTTTGGTCGACTTTGGATTTTTCATTTTTCCAAGCTTGCACAAGTCTTCTCTATTTTGATTACATTTGCATTATAATTCCTTCAAGAACTGAAATATCGCATTAAGCACACTTATGTACCAATTCCTCATGATTTTTATAAAATCAATAATAATTTAGCATGAGTCTTTGAATAAAAATTGAATATAACATGTCTTTATCAAATCCCTTGAACTTTTTCTCCTCAAGCAAATCAACAAAAACACTAATGAAATCTGTCATAGAGAGGGCAAAAGTTTAACTTTCATAATTGAAGCATCTTCTCTAGATTATGACTTGTATTGCTAGTGCCTACTGCACTAACCAAACTGGTTATATGTAATTAGATCACCATAATCAAAATTCAGTAGTTAATCTAGACAAAACAAACTTCAATCCCAACATTTAACAAAAGAACCTTCTGTCTAAAAGTAAATACTCGGTCCAGTAAGGAAAAATGCCCATTTAAACTTCACTGGACATTAGCAGGCATATATTCCTAGCAACATAGAGTGAAATCATGCGGTATGTACTTTTGTCCTAGATTTTCTCCCTTTTTATTATAAGTTATATTTCACTTAGTACTTTGGCATTCATATTCTTATTGTTTCATATAAGCACTTATTTAATTTTATTTATTTTTTTATCAAAGTTTAAGAATTGAACTTTTGTCTTTCCTCTCTTTTCGTTATAGTGAGTTCATTGAGTCGGTACATCTTGGGCTCATAACCCAAGTAACTAAGTTTTAAAAGGACCCCTATAAACTCTTCCTCACTCCAACATTTAAGTTTAGATACTCGTGACTCATTTACCCGAGTTAGTAGAGTAAACAATACTTATTTCTTTCTTTTCTTTTTGAATGTTATAGCAAGATTAAGGCTTTTGATAGATATGAATTATCTATGATTATTAATGGCTATTCAAGTATAAATTAGGACTCGAATTATGTTTTTATATAAGAATTGATACTTAAATTAGTAATATGTTCAATTCAAGTAAGTTTTAATCATAACAACACATTTTGGAGAAAATTGGAGCAACATGGATACAAATCAATGGTGAGGTAGGAGCAAAACAATGCCCATAACAAGGATCATGGGTCCTTGGTCACCCGTGAAAGAGGAAAAATGAAGATCAAAGGAAATCATGGGGCCTTAGTCACCCGTGATCTGAGTTGAAGAAGGAGAAATTCGAATACAAAAAGGATCTAACCCCCATGCTTGCCTGTGATTTGTAGAAAACTAAGGAACAACGAGAATCACTGTTCATTAGTCGCCCGTGATCTGTATGTTTACTCAAGGAAATTCGCTCATAATTTAAATCACTCTCCTTTAGTCACTCGCGATATATTGTCTACCATCCCACATTTTTAGTATCTTTTTATTCAAGTGTCATATCGGTTCAGATAAAAGACACAACTTTTCTCCAAATGTTGTACTGGTTGACTAAAAAGATATGGCGAGTTAAAAGTGGAGGAAGACACTCATTGGGAATTCAATTCATTTGATAGATATGAGTTATCTATGATTGTTAATGGCTATTTAAGTATAATTTAGGACTCGAATTCTTTTTTCTATTATTTAAGAATTGATACTTAAATTAGTAATATTTTCAATTTAGGTAACTTTTAATCATAACAACACATTCTGAAACAAATTGGAGCAACATGGATACAAATAAAGGGCGAGATAGGAGCAAAACAATGCCAACAGCAAGGATCACGGGCCCTTGGTTGCCCATGAAAGAGGAAAAATGAAGATCAAAGGAAATCACGGGGCCTTGGTTGCCCATGATCTGAGGTGAAGAAGAAGAAATTCGAATACAGAAAGGATCCAGCACCTATGCTTACCCGTGATTTGTAGAATATTGAGGAACGGCAAGAATCCCTGTTTATTGGTCACCTATGATCTGTCTGGTCATTCAATGAAATTCACTCATAGCTTAAATCACTCCTATTTGGTCGCCCGTGATATATTGTCTGCTATCCGATGTTTTTGGTATCTTTTCATTAAGTGTCGTATCAGTTCGAACAAAAGACATAACTTTCCTCCAAGTGTTGTACTTGTTGACTAAAAAGATCTAAGGAGTTAAAAGTGAAAGAAGACACTCATTTTGGGGGATTCATTCATTCATTCATAAATTTTCATGTAACAAGAACAAACACACCTGTTCGGATTTGGGAAGTTACTGTTGTACTCGTTCAAGTGGAGAGTAGTGTTGTAATTTGTACGATTTTAAAAGAGACTCAAGAGAGAGAACTAGAATCAAGTGTTCGTTTCTTGTATCAACGTTTTGTTTGTTGTAATTAAAAAGGGGTTTTCTTTCCTTTATTTTGAGATGATGTTTTTATTCTTGTTTATATCTGAATTTTGTATTTGTTATCGTATTTGTATCATGACTCATGAGTGAGTAGATCTTGGGGTGACAAAGTCATATTAGCATGAATTGTGCAATTCATTGTTAGTAATCTATTTAGTCACGAATTTCTAGTAATTGAACTATAAAAGTTAGGGAAATGTAGTGCACGACATGTCCTTACTTCAGATCTTGATGGAAAATGTTGAGAAACAATTCCATTGAGAGTTACTAGAACAGACTACTCCTGTTAATAGAGATGTTATTAGGAAGTTTGCTACGTGTTTTAGAGAATTCAAGGATAATATAAGTTTTCATTGCAATTTAAGTTGTCTATTTGCTTAGAAGAGATTCTATTGATACAATTAGGATTATAATTGGTTTATTATGAGAATAATGATCATAGAATAGTGATTAAAAGGATGAATCAACTTTAAATCATGTTAATATTATGAAGTAACCCTCGTTATGTATCTTGTTTATAGTTGTGTTAAAGTTTTGTTCTATAAAGTAATTTGGTGAAACTCTATAATTAGTTTAGATTAATTGTTAAGTATAGGTTAAATTCATTAAGATCCAAATAATCGATTACTAGAGAATAATTAAAAGGGTGAGTAGTAGTACTTGCTAACGACCCCAAGGAATACGACCCTATAATTGATTCCTATACTACAATAGATAAGTGCATTTGCTTAGCATTGAACTAGATCATAGGAAGCAATAATTGGATATTGATATATTAATACTCGATCAGATAAAAATGCACACCATCATTCATTCATTTATTCATATTTTTCATGTCACAAAAACACACCTGTTCATAGTGAAGAAGTGATTCTTGTACACGCTCAAGTGATAAGAAGTGTTGTAATTTGTATGATTATGAAAGAGACTCGAGAGAGAGAACTAGAATCAAGTGTTCGTGTCTTGTATCAACGTTTTCTTTATTGTAATTGAAAGGGGTTTCTTTCCTTTACTCTGATATGATGTTGTTGTTCTTGTTTATGTCTAGATTTTTTATTTGTTATCGTATTTGTATCATGAGGGAGTAGATCTTGGGGTGATAAAGTCATATTAGCATGAATTGTGCAATTCATTGTTAGTAATCCATTTAATCACGAATTTCTAGTAATTGAACTTCATAAAAGTTAGGGAAATATAGTGCATGGCATGTCCTTACTTCAAATCTTGATGGAGAATGTTGAGAAACAATTCTATTGAGTAGATCTAAGTTACTAGAACAGACTATTCGTGTTAATAGAAATGTTATTAGAAAGTCTGCTGCATGTTTTAGAGGACTCAAGGATAATATAAGTTTTTATTGCAATTCTAAGTTGTCTATTCGCTTAGAAATGATTCTAGTGGATACAATTAGGATTAGAATTGGTTTTTATGAGAATAATGATCATGAGTTGAGAATTCTGCAGAAAAGTGATTAAAAGGATGAATCAACTTTAAATCATGTTAATATGATGAAGTAACCCTTGTTGTGTATCTTTTTTATAGTTATGTTAAAGTTTTGTGCTATAAAGTAATTTGGTGAAACTCTTTAATTAGTTTAGATTAATTATTAAGGATAGGTTAAATTCATTAAGATCCAAACAATCGATTTATAGATAATAAATAAAAGGATGAGTAGTAGTACTTGCTGACGATCCCAAGGAATACGACCCTATAATTGATTCATATACTACAATAGATAAGTGCACTTGCCTAGCATTAAACTGGATCATAGGAAGCAATAATAGGAATTAATTTATTAAACTTTTTTTTTTATAAATGATCACTAAGTAAAAAGTTTCATCTATCTTTTTCATTAAGTGTTGAAAAGTTGTCAAAACAACTCAAAAGAGTATATACAAGCTAACTTTTTCCTAGAAGTAGACCTGTTTATTTTTCACATAAGGACTTGATCTACTCTCAAACTTCTAATTCTAAGGTAAATTTGTTTCTTAAAGATTTTGCTACTTAATTTTAACTATGTAATCTAATCACAACAGTAAGTGAGTAAGGCACCAAACAAGTCAATTTCATTTTTCTGCAGATGTTATTACAATATTTAGCACAATCTCCAGTTCTCATGAAAAAATTTTAAAACATTGGCCTAAAATTTGCCATATAATACTTAAGGACAAATAATTCTAAGTGTGGGTAAACAATTCAACTCATATGTTATAGATTTTCAATCAATTCAACAATTCAAACATCAACAAACAACTATATTCAATTGTATTTTTCCCCACGCTTAGATTGAATAGTGTCCCCACTGTTCCTAATTTAGCTCAAGATATAAACAGATAAAGATAAAAGCAAAAGGAATAACGGTACTTCCTCGATTTAAAATTTGAAGTGCTTGGAGTTCTAACCCTTATAGCATAAGAGAGAAATCTTTTTATCATATCCACTCTGTCAGCAAAGCAAAAGAGAAAACAAACAAAACAAAACTATTTTTCTATTAAGTATGGGCTGCCTCTCATGGAGCGCTTTTCTTTAACGTCTTTGGCTAGATGTAACTGCTCTCAATTGTAATCAGGACATTTTAAACTAGTTTCTTTAAAATTACACACTTGAAAGCCTTCATAGAAAGGTTTCAAGTGATGACCATTTACTTTAAAGATTTTACTAATTTCAAGGCTTTAAATCTCAACTGCACCCTGATGAAATACATTAGTAACAACAAAAGGTCCAGCCCACCTAGATTTCAATTTACCGGGAAACAATTTAATCAAGAATGATAAAGTAAAACTTTTTAACCAATAAAAAAGGTTTTCCTAGAAATCATTTGGTCATGACAACCTTTGGTCTTTCCCTTGTAAATTTTTATGTTTTCATAAGCATCATTGCAGATCTCCTCAAGTTCTTACAATTGGAGTTTCCTTTGTTCACCGGCCTCATCCAATCTCATTACATTGCTTTACAACCCTATATACCCTATGTTCTAATTCAACAAGAAGATGACTTGGCTTGCCAAATACCAAATAGTAAGAAGACATACCTATAAGGGTCTTGTAAGTTGTTCGATAGGCCCATAATTCATCATCAAGCCTCATATTCCAGTCTTTCCTATTCAAGTTGACAGTCTTTACAAGAATGAACTTGATTTCTCTGTTTGTTACCTCGGCCAATCCATTTGTCTGGGGATTGTACGTTGTAGAAATGTGGTAAGTGACTTTGTATTTCTTTAATAGAGCTTCCACCACTTTATTGCAAAAATGAGTTCCACGGTCATTGATAAGAGCTCTTGGCATCCTAAATCAAGCAAAAATATGAGATTTGACAAAATCTATAACAACTTTTTCATCGTTAGTTCTGGAAGCTTTAGCTTCTACCCACTTTGATACATAATACACAGCAAGAAGAACATAAGTATTACCAAAAGAAGGAGGAAAAGGACCCATAAAATCTATACCCCAAACATAAAATATTTCATAAACAAGAATATGGGAAAGTGGCATTTGATCTCTATATCCTAGATTTCCAACTTTTTGGCATCTTTCACAGGACTTACAAAACATATATGAATCACAAAACAGAGAAGGCCAAAACAATCCACACTCTAATACCTTGTGAGCCATCCTCTTAGGACCAAAATGTCCTCTACATGCATAGGAACGACAAAATTGCAAAATAGAAGGAACATCCTCTTGAGAAATATACCTTCTAATAATTTGATCAGAACAATGCTTCCACAAATAAGGGTCATCATTTTTAATTTTATCTTTTTGAGCTCTAGACAAATTACTTGGTAGTGTTCAAGTAACTAAATAGTTAACAATATCAACGTACCAGAGAATTGTGTTTTGAACAGAAAAGAGAAGCTCATATGGGAAATCATTTTGTAATGGTGCTGGCTCTTCACTTGTAGGTATTCTACTGAGATGGTTGGTAACCAAGTTTTCTGTGCCTTTTCTATTCCATATCTTTATATCAAACTCTTGTAATAAGAGTATCTTAAATACCCTAAATCTTAACCTAAGTTAGAAATATAAAGTAGATAGTTTAAATAAATCAAATAAGTAAATAATAGAAAATAATAGACAATTTGATGTAAATAAGTTAGTAGATAGATTTGAATTGAAATTGAGATTTGAAATATTTTACAAGATCATCTATTATCCTTAGTAACTATTCTTAATAAATCAAACTATCTAATTTTAACCCAATTCTTTATTTTAAACTCCTTTTATTCCAAATTCAAATTCCTAAATCCTAAAACAAATATTTTAAACATTTTGAAAACTCCTAAACCCTTAAACTTTAATTATCTTTCATTTTATAAAATCTTTTTAATTTTTAAAATCAATTGCTTGTTTAAAAATATCAGTTTTAAACCTGAACCCTAATTAAATATCGAATCTTCAAAAATTATACTTTTGAATTACGTTTTTGTATCGAGTTATAAATTTCTAATATATATGTTCTCAAATTATTTTCTAATTATTTTTTATACTAAAGATATTGATATGAAAGTTTTAAACCCAATATTTTTACTTTAAAATATCTCATAATTTTCCCTTATATATATATAATCCTTTTCTTTTTTACTTTTCCTTTTCCTTGGGCTGCATTCTCTCTCTTTCTTCTTTCTTTCCTTCATTTCTTTTTCCTCTCTCTCTCTTTCTCATAATTCTCAAAACCAAACCATAAATCTCAATTTCAACAAGAGTATAGAGGAAATCAAATCAGAATAAGAAGAGGATTAAGTGTAGAGAAGGAGACCAAGTTGCATGTTCTTGCCTAAAGCTAAGTATATTTGTTTTAAGTTGTTTTTATTCTTGTTTTTGTTTATATATGATGAATTGATGTTATTTATAAGCAGAATTATGATAAAATGGCAGAGGAATTAGTTGATAAAGTAATGTAATGTTGAAATATTAAATATCAACTTATGGAAGTTGTTGGATGTTGGAGATGCGGAGTTTTTATGTATTTGGTGTTGTTAAGTGAGTATGTTGAGTTATATGTTGCTTTTATGGTGTTTTAGTTGATGTAAGATATGTAAAAATTGATAAAAATGGAGTTGAAAAATAAGGGATTTCATAACTCCTTCAAATCTATTAATTATGGGCGTGACTATACCTTTACAGGGCTCCAGTTAGATGATTTTTGGAAGTATCGAACGTGATTCTTCCATTATTGGCCTCTGAACTTGATGTTTTTAAAAATCACGGGCATGACATAATCCTTAGTAGCATTTGATCTTGGTGTTTTCAAAAATCACGGTTGTAGCTCTGACCTTACTAGCCTCTAGTCATCGTATTTTGATTATAATTTTTCATACAAACTCGGATTGAGGTGAATTAAAAGGCTATGGAAAGCTTAAAAAGAGATATATAATTTCATGTTTAAGTTTTTGCAAATTCAAAAAGTATCAAGACCAAAATTTTTATTTCTTTCCAACTGCTATGTTTTCCAAACAAAGTTAAAAACTTGTGTTTTCTTGTTAAATTTGTGTATCCAAATATAAAATGAACTTAGCTAATAAATCTAAGTTCAACTTGAATGAATTAAAATGAATTAGATTAATAAAGTTTAATAAACTTTTCTAAGATTAAGTTAATATAGACTTAATATGAGTTTTAGATATAAAATGAACTTGGTTAATCACTCTTAGTCCAACTTGACTAAATAGATTTTAGTAAACTAAAATGGATTAGATTGATTAAGTTTAATTATTTTAGCTTAGTAGTTGGATTAAATGATTGAGTATAATCAATCTTAGCAAAGTTAATTTAAAATGGGTTTCATAGCTTATAATTCGCTTCGAACAATGAGTTAGGATAAACCATGAATTATATGGGGTATATGTTGTTTCAAATATTTGTTTGCTTAGGAAATGAATGTTTTTAGTATATGAATGCTTTGTTGATGCTTTTATAATAAGAGATTAAACAAAGTGAAAAGAAATACTTTAAGAGACAAAGGAGAACTGTCCGTATTTTGGCGAGACGATCTTTGTAGCTATAGCAAGGTTCCTATTTGGTGACATAGAGTCTTAATAAAATGAGTTTGATGTAAATGAATAATTAGTCTAGTTTCTTATATGAGTGTAATTCTTGAATTTACATATATGAATATCTGATCTGTCTTCTGAGTTGGCTTCTAATTTCCCTTTTGAGCCTGTTTGGATTTCAAATATATAAGGTACGTAGTAACTTTGTGTTGGTTGTTTGGACAGACATCCTAAAATGAATTAAAAATTAAACTCGTCTTAATAATTGATGAGTGATGGTTGTACATGTGCTGTTGAATCCAGTCTGAGAAACGACAACCTTAATTGAGTAAGCATGATAGTTTAGATGCTTAGGCCACTATTCATGATGCAATGACCTTTCTTAGTGCCTTGGTGGGTAATTGATATGGAGTATCGTATCGTTGTTACATTTTCTTATTCTTAAAATGATATAATATGATTTAGTTCATGTTTATGGGGACGATTGAACTAGGTGATATTATTGATTAAGTTAAGTAAAGTTAATAACGGATGTAAACCCTAGATGAGATTACTTTTCTTTATTGGTTATATCAAAGATATAAGTATTAAGACTGCTTATATCAACCCCTTAAGTAGCTACAGTTGCTCAAAACCCTTGGATACCTACCTTGGGGTAGTCGCCTGAGGTGGCTACTGGTGCGCTCCCCCATTACTGTGGTGGTAGGCTAAGGATAGTAAATCGTTTTCTTAGATTGGTCCGGAGTGTGAGTACTCAAGTGTTGATTTGTTTACTTTAAATTAAAGATAATAACTTATTGTTTGTTGTGTTGCATTTAGTTAAGCTTGTGTGACATTCCATGTGTACTTGCGTTACTGTGTACTGAGCTTTGACTCATCATTGTTGTTGTTATTCTTTTTCTAGGTATTTTGATGATGATGGGATGATGATGATGTTGTTGTTCCTAATGATGATTAATGATGATGCATGGCTCGGGTTTTGGATGATATTGGCTGAGTGAAGTGAGTTTAGGACCGTAGATATATTTTATTTTATTTTATTTTATTATGTTAAAGAACTAGATTTATATTTTAAGTTTGTAATATTCTTTTAAGGGCTTAATTGAGAAGCACATATGTTTGTAATATCTTTAAAAGCTTTGTTTTTGGGAAAAATGATTTACCCTTGGAAGTGGATTATAATTATGTTTTTCTAAAGTCTATTTTGAAAGTTTAAGTCCAGTTGTTTTAAGAATCTAACTGAATGATTTCATAATTTATAACCGGTTAGTAAATGTTCAAAATAAACATATCATTCTAAGAAGCCTGAGCGTATAATACTTAAGTATTATGCGTGATAGTAATGCCTTAATTAAATTTAGGGCGTTACAATATCCATTTGATAAGCCTTGGTTTTGCTTCCTTTCTTGAGAGCAAGTACTTGGGAGCTGCATGATCAAAATACACAATCACTTTAGTGCTAAGCAAAAAAGAGCAGAATTTTTCTAAAGCAAAAACAATAGCTAAAAAGTTCTTTTTCTATTGTCGAATAATTGCATTGTGCACTATCAAGTGTTCTCAAGGCATAACAAATAACATGAGTAGCTTTTCCAATTCTTTGGCCAAGGACTGCACCAATGGCATGGTTGCTTGCATTACACATGATTTCAAAAGGAAGATTCCAGTTAGGTGGTTTGATAATTAGAGCAGAAGTCAACTTTTTCTTCAATTCGCCAAAAGCATGCTTGCAGGCTTCATCAAACTCAAATGCCACATCTTTCTGCAATAATCTACATAGGGGCTGAGTGATCTTGGAAAAATCCTTGATAAAGTGCTTATAGAAACCTGTACTTCCAAGAAAAGAACGAACTTCTCATACATTTATAAGGTAAGGCAAGGATTTAATGACTTCTATTTTAGTCTTATCTACTTCAAATCTCCTAGAAGATACAATGTGTCCTATAATAAGACCTTGATCAACCATAAAATGATACTTTTCATAATCTAGAACAAGGTTTGTTTCTATGCATCTTTTAAGCACTTTTGTAAGGATAGTAAGACATGAATCAAAGGTATTACTATAGACAATGAAGTTATCCATGAAAACTTCTATGATATTCTCTACGTAATCTGAAAATATACTAACCATGCACCTTTTAAATGTGGTAAGACCGTTGCAAAGTCCAAATAGCATCCTTCGATAAACAAAAGCTCCAAATGGGCATGTGAAGGTAGTTTTCTCTAGATCTTCAGGTGCAATTGAAATTTGATGAAAACCTGAATGACAATCAAGATAGTAATAATGAGAATGACCAACTAGTCGTTTAAGCATTTGATCAGCAAAAGGAAGAGGAAAATGATCTTTTCTAGTTGATGCATTTAACTTCCTATAATCAACACAAACCCTCCATCCATTTTGAACACAAATAGGTACCAAATCACCATTAGAATTTTCTATCATAGTTAAGCACATTTTCTTGGGAACAACTTGAATTGGACTTACCCATTTACTATCAGAAATAGATAGATCATACATGCATAAAGAAGTTTCAAGATCTCTTTCTTTACCACTTCAATCATAGGTGGGTTCAGTCGGCGTTGGACTTCTCTTGAAGGCTTGCAATTTTCCTCCAATATGATTTATGCATGCACGTGGCAAAAGAATTCAATTGCTTTTTCTTCTTACTCTCTTATTTTTTTTTTCTCTCTAGCTACTTTGTTTCTTCTCTCTATCACTTGTGTGAATGATAACTTCACCTGCTTATTCACCTTCATCTCTCCAAAATCTTTCATCCACTGTAACTTATATGGCCCAAGATATTTAAGTGTAAGCAACTTAAGCATCTCCATTAAGTTAGCACTCACCATATTAGCATAAGTAGCCCCCATCAATAATTAAACTACAAATCTTTCCTTTCACTACAACTCGAGTGTGAAAAATATTCTCCCTCTACTGCTCAAGTACGCTCTTGTTGAAACTTATGTGCTATTGTGCTTTTTAATTTGAAATTCTACTTATAAGCACAAAATAATCGGCCAGTAAATTGGGTGCATATGCAGCAAATATACTGGTGGGATCAGGTCGAACCATTGGGAGCTAATGACTAAGTACGAGGTATTTGAATGTTTCCCTAAGCTAAGCTATCAAAGATTAGATTTTAGATTAAGCTATCAGATCGTGAATTAACTAAAAACTAAACCCATGAGCAAATTTGAACACTTTAAACCATATGCTCTAGCAACACAAATGAGAGATCTGGGTTTAGGAGATACAAAAACAATCAAGAATGATGCACTTATATTTTCATTTGAATTGGATTGGTGCCTCAAGTTGATATTAAAACTAATTATTTAGGATTTAATCAAACTTACTACAACTCGCCCATTTCCCGGAGTAGCAAAATTCTACTTACAGCATAAATCATCCCACCAAGACAATTTATCTACAATTATTAGGTAAGTAGTAATCCGCCCACACCGAAATTACTACTCTAGTTAAAATTACAAACCAAGCATGGCCAAGTGACCTCAACTTATAATTTTAACTGCATTAAGCAAGTGAGTTCATGAATTTCATCAAAAATATGCATATCCCTATGACAAATCTCTTTCAAAAATCCAAGTTGTGTTCATACAGATTATCAAATCTCTCCTAAGTATCTCTAATCCTAATCTATTTAATCAATATAGGCCCAAAACTAATCAAACAAATCATGAACAACAATAGTTAAATTCCTAATTAATCAAATATCAATATCGAAACAAGTCAATTGATTCAATTCATCCAATTCATTAATGCATATTCACAATTTCAATTAAGCATGACATCTCAATCATACAATTAAATAATAAACATAATAGACAGGGATTGAAAATACCTCAACATAAATCTCAATCATCAAAGTGTTCAAATCCATACACAATGAATTGGGCATTTTCTGATTGCACGCAAAACCTCAAAATCGCCTCCAAATGTTGCTAGAACAATAGGATTGTAGTGCCCTATGGTTAAATCACACACATACATATTGTTCTTACTTATCTCTCTCTTCTTCTATGATTTTCAAAAAGCTATGGAATGAATTTTTGCAGATCTCATCGACATTTCTTATAGAGCAAACTTGGAATTTCAACAATCAGAACACATATACCGGCAGTTACATATTATATACTGGCAGTGTACTTTTTAGATCGGCCGGTGCTCCTTATCAAAATTGAATTTTCGAAAACATTAACATACTTTACGCTGGTTTAACACCGATGACGCTGAATTCCCAATAGCTAGTGCTCGTTGAATAAGAAAAGTGTCCAAAATGTTTTAATTGTCGGTGTTGTAGCAATGTAGTGCTGGTGTTGGTATACACTGGTATGTATGCTGATAGCGAAGAATGCCCAGATGGCTGCACATACAATTGCAGAATTGAACGCTGTTGAACTCTTTTTGAAAGCCGGTGGTGTTGCTCTTTGTTTAGCCAATATTGGTTGTTTTCACATGAAAGTTGGTAGTGCACAATATGTTTTTGCCGACCTTGAATGATTCCATCTTCAAGTGTGCTCAAAACTTCTCCAATTGCTTGTATAACCTAAACTATTACAATAAACTCATATAAGTACCATTTCCATATGATTTCTGCAAAATCAATAATGATTAAGCATGATTTGATCATTGAGAAGTGAGTATATTATGACTTTATCACTTATCCACCTGCTGAGTCCTCAAGGTACATTTAATAACTAGCAACAAATTTGAAGTATCCACTTCCTTGTTTTCAATAACATCCTCTAACTCAAGCATATCATCCTCATCTCCTTCACTATCACTAGCCGTCTTATATTCATCATTGCCTAAGGCAATCATAGCTCTCTTATTAGGGCACTGAGAAGCCATTTGTCCAGCACCATTATACTTGAAACAATGCAATCCACTCAAACGAGATGGGATTCAGGCTTACCTTTGGCTTTATTAGGAGTCTCCTCCTTGGGCATAGCTTGAGTTGATTTTGCTTTCTTTCTCTCCCTACCCTCCTTCTTCCAGTTTCCCTTCCATGAGGTAGAAAAAGAACCTCCATAACCATACTTTAATTTCCTCTTGAGTTGGTCATCGAACTTCAATACAATTTGGTACATTTCTTATAACTCTATATAATGTCGTAACTCCACTTTGTCTATAATGTCTCTATTCAACCCATTCAAAAAGCTAACCATAGTCACTTCATCATCATCCTTCACATCGAACTTCATCATGAGTGTCTCTATCTTCATATAATATTCTTGTACGCTCTTATTTCCTTAAGTGATCTCCTATAACTGACGGTATAATCTCCTATAGTAATGTGAGGGAACAAACCTTTTTCTCATGATCTACTTCAATTCTCTCTATGTGCTAATTGACTCCTCTAAATTTCTTCTCCTCTTAATGGTAAGTTGATCCCATCAGATGCTGACATATCCACTCAATTCCACAATAGTTAATTTGACCTTTTTCTCCTCCGAATAATTGTGGCAAACAAAGATCAACTCGATTTTGTGCTCCCACTCTAGATAAGTATCTCGGTCACTGCAGCCTTGAAAAGGTGGAATTTTGAATTTTATAGAATTCAAGATAGTATCAATTTTCTCACCTCCTCAACCAATGCTCTCATATGATCTATTCTTGCTTCTAGCCCTGACAAGCATCCTGTAGTCCTACTCATAATCAGAATCCAACTATCCCTTTGAACTTGTTGTTTAAGGTGGGCCATTCGAACTGTTAACCCAAGTAACATCTCTAACATTTGAGCCATATCATTAGTTTCTTCCCCCTTCTTCTTTAAGGAGATTGACATCCTGCGATGTTAGGAGATAACAAAACAAATAATAATAAAAAAAAAAAAAAACTTGCTACACTCCCTCACATGTATCACTCACAAAATATGACAGTTAACCCTCGTGTGTCACTCAGACTCAATAATGCACTTACCACCTTACCTATAAATCCTTCGTCTTATGGTTCTTTATCGAGCTTGCGATCTCAATTCGTAAATTTCTTTCCTGTGTTGTTCCTTGCAATATCTTAATTCTTGATAAGTATATAACCTGATAGGATTGAAATACTATAAGAAACAAAGATGGATCACAAATCCTCTTGTAGTCTTCTTTCACACAAAATAATTCCTTCAATTTGTTTTTTTTTTTTTAACACTTCTTCTTCTCTCTCTTTTTTTTAAACAATAACACTAAGAATGGATCGATCGATCAAACAATTTTAATAAGTGGATTCAAATCAATAATAGATTAAACGATATGAGTTAGGGTTTTTGATTACTACCTTTAAATTGAACTGGATTGATGATTCTTAAAAAACCCTGCTTTAATACCAAACTGATGCGTGCATGGCATGAATTTGCGAATTTCAACACTTTAAGAATTGAACGCGGACCTTGACCCGATGAAATATTCACAATAGAATCAAATGTATAATTGAACGTAACCCTAGAACTAAGAATCCCATGAATATTGGTATAAATTGATGGAAGAACTGCGACCTATTGGTTGAGCAATTGTAAGAACCTCGATATAGAGATCTCACCTTTAGAAAATATCGACCAAGAACCTTGGTATAAATAAAAATGCAACAAGAATAATAAATTCTTGAAGAGTTCACAAGCTTTCGAAAGAACTAAAGAGAAGAATAAATCTCTCAAAAAATTTCAATGTCAATGTAATCTATTTGAAACAAATCCCTACATCCCATATTTATAGTCTTTTCATATTCAAAAAGAACAAATAACACAAAATAAAACACAAAAAAGATCGCATGAGGAGATAGGCTGGTTGTAAGCAGACGACTTAGGACTTAAGGCTGGCAGTGTTGGAATGAAGGCTGGTGTGTTTCTTGATGAAGGCCAGCAACATTGATTGAAAGCTGGCGGCGCTGGGGCCAAAGCAGCCAACTTTGAACTAGCATTTAATTATGCTATTCTTCGATGTCATTCGATATAGTGAAGTTGCTCGGATCTTCGCCAGTTCATCCCATAATGTTTAACAGCTTCATTCTCCTTTCGCAGCTGATTTAATGTGCTTCGCTCAATCCTCCATGAAGTTCTTGCATTAACAATTGAATTCATCTTGAAGTTTCTTAGCTTTGTTTTGCGTGATCATGACTCCGGTTACTTGAATTCGTTGTGGCGAGCTTGGTATGGACGAGTCTTCATCATAGAGGCTCTTGAAAACTTGTTTAAATCTATCAAGGAACATATATTTATAGGCCTTCAAAAAGTGAAACACCCATTGGAGAAATTGTCTGTAAAACATCAATCATTAAATATGTGTAACAGCTTCTTTTATTCTACGGGCTTGTTGGTGATTCATTCGCGCCTTTAATGAGCAAATTCATGCCCTCGAAATGAACTGTGATACAAGCTATGGGTGTCTTGTTTTGTACTGGCTCGCTGATCAAAAATAGACTAGCTCTCTGTGCAGGCCCTACACACAAAAGCTTAAAGACACAAAGCACAAATTTCTTGATTGAAAGATTGTTTAAATTGCCTTCTTTTAATCTCATTAAGATGATCTATTAGTTTCAATTAAGTAAGGTGTTTCTAGCTTATGATATACACAATTTTTGTTTTAATCAAAATCACATGTATAATTAATTAGTTTAATAATCTTCCCCATTTTAATGAGGGCAAAAAATTATGTAAAATTTATTTGCTTCCCCTCAAGAACTATTCCCTCTTGATTTAGTATTTAGTGTAAGAAGTTTAGCAAGCTTAAGTTATAGAAAATACTTTTAAGTTCGAAGCAAGTAGATCTCAAAAAATTAAAGAGTTTAAAACATATTTGGCTATATTTCTCGCCCTTTGGCCTCATCAAAAACGTCACAGAAGGCAATAAACAATTTGAGCCATATTTATATTATGAATAGCATATGGATGAAGGATGCATAAAACTTACCAAGAGCTGATTCATAATAAAGAATATGACAATGTGCAAGAAAGAATTTTGGCAAAATCAATAATTAAGGGAAAACATAGGTAATATCCATCCATACAAGAGATTTCATAAAAGTTCAGTATAAAACAGTTAGAGAACATATGATTTAAAAAAAAAAAGAAAAATAGATAAAAACATAATAGCCATCACAAGTAATAGGCTAGGAGATAAAAAAAAGGGGAAGATTGGGCTAGAGGGTCATCAGCTGGAGGTGGGTGAGGATGAATGCTATAAAAATGGTCGATGAACCCACAAATGTCGGAGCTAAAAGACTAAAACTGAGAGTGAAGACAAAAAATTTGAGTTTGCATGGAAGCAAACTTGGAATCTATAAGATAAAGGAGCTCTTGAGCAAGGGCATGAAGCTATTCTGGCGAACAAACTTCTACTCCAAATAAGTGATTTAAGTGCTAGGTTTCTTTGTTACTCTTTTGTCAAGTGTACTGATCATAACGAACAAGTAGAGGCGACTTGATTCTAAAATGATTCCAAGCACTGATTGAATTGGAGGCCTGGTTGAAATTTGATGGTTAACAAGTTGAATAGTGTCTCAAGGAATATTGCACTTTTATGCCTAATTATCCCTAATAGAGTCAAGGGTTTTTTTCATTGTCCAGTATATTCATTTTATCAGTTTATATTGACTATCTTATAATTGTGCTTGCTAAATTATAGTCTCAATTTTAGAGTTATATTAAGAATGGACGGAGTTTACAAATAAAGATTTATTTTTCCAAATTTTTTAGATTATTGATATGTTATTTTTTTCTTCTTAAATCATTTAATATATATGTAAATTTATTCAATAATTCGGGTATTTCCTAAGTTTTATTATCTCAAATTTAATATGTATACATGTCTGCTAGTGTGTCTGTATATATATATATAATATATGCATATATTTGAAAGTATATTAGTAGAGAGACAAATCCACGTTCATGGTGTTTTGGTCAAAGTCTATACTTCACCCAGATTTTGCTAATTACGGCCTTTTAATTCCTATTGCTCTGCATACACGCTCTCCATATGCTACGAAACAAAACCATACTAACACAATTTCCTGCCACTTCCTCGTACAAGGAATCGACAGCTGGCAGCCACCTGTAGAAGAAAAGTTAAAATTCGAAATTCCGTAAGCAAAAGAAGCAAGTAACGTAATCCAACGATGATTGGAAATTGGAATGGACATACAGAAGATTCGTAAAGGCAAAGCAACACGTGGTGCGGTTTGACCAATAACCAATGCAATACTCTTATCCTATTCCTACCTTAACTCTTTTTAAGTTATTAACTTTTGTTTGAGTTGACGTGTCTAATCAATATCACATATGCTCTAGCTACCCGCAAGCCTCAAGGCTCAAGCATAGCACAAAACAATTCACCATATCTTACTTGCTAATATATAATTATTAAAGATAATGAAAAGTTATATAGTTTTATTATACTTTTTTTTTTTTTAATGGAATCGGTTCCTTCAATTTTTATTTAATTGTACTCACATTATCAAAATACTAATACTACTAAATTTCGTATGTTATTTTTAATAGTGGGAGAACAAATTGTACATCCATTGGCTTGGCCATCATAAAAGTTTCATAAGCCAAATTTTCCTATTCCAATATAATAATAAATATTTCATATTAATGGTATTAATTCATCCCTTTCCTTGGTTAATGTCAGGATAGTGACATTTGTTCAAAAGTTAAATAATAAACATTAATACATATATACACACACACACGGTTAATATTGAAAAACATTAAATACTTTTTGAAACCATCAGCATATATATCAAGGTAGAGAAAGTATTATATTTATATAAGTTTAAAAAACAAGGGAGATATATAAAAAGTCTTTAAGTTCCTTCCCACCAATTATATTGCCAAGAAATAAACGTATACACACACTTGTTATTGTAGTATACACCTCTAAATTTCAAAAGGAGTACATATATGTCCAACTCGATCGCTAGGATAGGAGGACTGCTTTCCCTATCCGCAATCCTTATCTTGCCCCACAAAACTCCTCAAAGAATCGTTTTGTTAGTTATGCATATTATATTATTATTATTATTATCATTATTATCATTGTTCCTTCCCAATATACCCCAAAAAAACCACACATTAACCATACCTATACGCAAACACTTAGCACTTTTTTATTTTCTCTCATAAACAACAACAACGACAATACCTTACCTTTACCTTATTAGATATTAGTCTGCAACATATATCAATATCATAACATTTCTTCACATATTTCAATCTCGCGACTTCCTTTATTTCTCCTCCTTCAACAATGGAGTCCATTCCCTCTAGTAGTAGTAGTAGTAGTTCCACATCACACGATCACCTCCATCACCAACACCAGCACCACCACCCACGTCGACACATACCACCGGCTCAACCGGTCGTAGATCGAATAATTCGAGCTATCCATCACCCGCTCCTCTTGCTCCACCGGTCTGCAGAGTCGAACTTTTTCGTGCTTGGTGCTACGGGAAACGTGTACACGGTGACTCTATCCGCCAACCCCACATGCACGTGCCCTGATCCTACAACACCATGCAAACACATATTGTTCATCTTGATACGAGTATTGGGTGTGTCCCTTGATGATTCTTGCCTTAGGAGGAGGACTCTTCGGCCATGCCAACTGAACCGTCTTCTCAGCACGCCCGTCCACCCGGAATCGTTAGCTGGAGCCAACCTCAGGGAGAGATTCCATCAACTGTATTTCCAACCATCATCATCATCAACAACAGTACCGATTATTAGAGGAAATAATAATCAAATTATTAATGAGAAGGAGGAGGAGGAGACGACTACGGAAGAAGGAACAACATGTCCGATATGTCTAGAGGAAATAACAATAAGACTAAGAGAGAAAGTGGCGGTGGCGTGTGGGACATGTAGGAATTTGATACATGAGGAGTGTTTATTAAGGTGGAAGAGGAGCAGGGGAAGAAGAGGAACCATATGTGTGATATGTAGGGCAAGGTGGCGCCGTGAGGCCGATAATAATAATAAGTACTTGAATTTGGCTGCTTACATAACAACAACAACAACAACAAATGACGATGGTGACAATGATGCAGCTGCTGCTGCTGCCAATAATGACAGCCTTTGTAGTAGTAGTAATAATAATAATCAAAATAATGGCACCTAGCTAGCTATCTGGTAGGTAAGCTCTAAACCTAATATATGTATATTGGGATGCATGGGAGGATCAGAAATTCATCCATCACTCACTAATTTGCATTTGTAACAAATATAATTTATTCATTTCATATTTGTATTATTTGTAGTAGATATACATACATATGAAGCTGAAAATGTGTACTGTATATATATTTTACTTTAATTATAGAGAGTTAATTGACACAGACCTTTTTACTTTTCGTTCATCGTCGCGAACAAATATACCCAGCTTCGATCGTTTATTTTATATATATATTTCTAGTTTTGATCAGATTAGACCGTTTCTTTTGAGAGATTTGCAATCCGCGGAGAGGTTTTGTTGATGATGCACATAATGGATTTAGTTGTTTGCAGGCCAAATTAATAATAACGCACATTATTTCCAGATATATATATATATATATCTATTTGTTGTTGAAAAATTTTCCCATTTGGTATGAATCGACAAGTCATGTACACTGTACACGTATCGGAACGGATCCTTTCCTTTATCCTTCTTTCGCTTGATCATATATAAAAGGGTAAAATTATAAATACATCACGTCCGATTTACTGCTTCTGCAATTAGATGACCTAAGATAATTTATTTAAACAAAATTTGACTTTTATTGTTTTTTTTTTGTTATATCACGCCATAAAAAAGACATTATTAAATCTCCTTTGCGAAAACATACGTTCCACCCATCACTTCATGGGTTTAAAGAAGATTGCTCAAAAGAGAATCCTGACTATGATCCATACTTTATCATTTAAAAAATACTCCGACCCTTAATCCCAACCAGTCAAAACTTTGATCAACAAATGTATTGATCCCCAAGGGGACTGCTTGACCGACGGGATGTTATAGACGACAGTGGGGAGTGATGGATTTGGTCAACATATGGTAGTGCACGGCGAGCCTGTAGAGAAGCTACAAGGCAGAGAGAAAGAGCTCCAAAAAAGTTGAAAAAGAGAGAGAGAGAGAGAGAGAGAGAGATTTTTGTTTCTGGTTCTTAAAAATTTGTTTCTATGAAAAATCCATTCTTATACTATAAGAATCAAATTTAAACACTGAATTCCGTTCAAAACGCACGGAGAGTTGCAGAACAAAAGTTAGGTTTTTTCCTTTTAAAGCTCTTAACTTTAATTTTTATTTTGCGTTAAAATGGACGAATCAAGAAGTCAACTTCTAGATTTTTGTCTTTGATACTCTAACTTAAATCTATGCTACTGGAATGGGCTTTTACTGAGCTTGCAATGGAACTAATTCATGGAAGTTACTTTTGTATTGATCAGAGGTAGTGGATGAAGTCCCATGTATCACAAAATATTTGCAATCCAAGTTCACTTTAGTTTTAGGGAAATAGGTTTTTTTTTTTTTTTTCCCTAACACGTGAGAAATGTCATAAACTTAATGCTTTTTATGACTCGACATAACAGAAAAAATCACAGATCGACTCTTACTTAAGAAAATTATTTCAAGCTATCTAATTATAAAAGCAGTAAAACACATATCATGTATTTATAATTAAACTTAAGTTATTATCGCAATGAATCTTGACTAGTCCTTCTCCTTGGTGGAGTCCATTTTGGTTGAGCATTCCAATGGTCTAATATTTTATTCGTTGAATATGTCTTGTATTGAGCTTTTGTGATCTTCTCAATTTTACATAACATGTTTATAATAATTATTAAAAATATAATATAGAATTATGAAGAAATATAATAAAAAGTAACGAAAATCACTCTTAATTTTTTGTGAATTAAAATTATTAAAGTATGAACAAATTTGATTATAGTTAAAAAAATTAGAATCCTTGCTAATAAAATTTCAAAATGCAAATTATGATTTTCATAACTTTAAACAAATAATGATTGCTGATAAACCGATCGTTACTGAAAAATCCAAAATCAGTTTTCTTAAGTTCAATACTTAGAAAAATAAGATTCTAATAGTGATACAATGATTTTTAAATTACCCTTAATATTTTAAAACTATAAAATAGCACTAGAAAATTCGCTATTATTAATAAATAGGATAAATAATTCCTATACAGTAAAATATAATATTATGTGACAAAAATCAATAACTCAACGAATAATCATAGTTGATCGTAAATTTCAATTACAATAAAAGATGATTAATTTTATAACCAGTATAGTTTAAAGATAAATCATTAGAATTATAAAATAAGGGAAAAAGATAAAAAAAAATGATCAATACTTAAGAATCTGAAACCTTAATTAAATATTTGAATTATACTAGTATTTCAGCTAGAAATTTTTTAGTCTACAGATACTAAATCTTGATTTAACCTTGTAACCCCAATAATTTGTATAACTAGTAAAATAGACAAAGTAACAAATATAATATAGATACTAAATTCATGACCCAATAAAAAACATTTCTAGAATAAACCTACGAGTAGTAATAAACTTATTTATAGTTTAAAAACCTTAATAGAAATTTCTTTGACTTTGATTGATACTAAATACAAGATTTTGTATCTTGAACAAATAACTCAAGATAATTAGAAGTAGCTGCACATTTTAAAAACAATAAAAGACAACCCCTTTATAGAACATATTGGCTATAAAATGATAATTGAAAGATGAACTGCTAGAGTTATAAATACGTGATAAGAACGAAAACAGATCCATAACTAATAATTTAGACTTGAAATAAATGTTTGGATTACACCATTATTCTAGTTAGAGAATTCAGAACCTCTTAGAGACTAAAACCAAAATTGGCTTATTTAGCTTAGAAATCCCTAATTGTGTAAGCTAAAACCTAAAAAATAATTAATCGCATAAACTCAAAAGTCAAATTTGAACTCAATGATAATTTAAAAAATTTATAGAAGCTTTAAATAAATTTATGGAGACAAAACTCCTAAATGAATGACATATTTATACGCGATGAGCTTAATAAACTATACTATAATTAAGATAATTAATTTATTAAATAAAATTATAATTTTAATTGTGCTTTTGCTGTGGAAAATCTGATTGATTTGTGGCTGAAAATGTCTCAAAAATTCCCTAACCAAAATTTGCAAAGAAAGAGGGTTAAATTGATCAATAAAATTCTAGGAAAGAGAGTTGTGAGCCAACCAAATTTGTATAAATAAGCAACTCATTTAATGTAGCAGATAACATGCAAAATAAGTTGAGAATTCGGTGGACAAATCTCCAATTCTTGGTCAAAAATGTGCTAAAGTTTTTGCCTTCTCCTTACCCATATATGCACTCATTTATTAAGTTACAAACAAGGCAATTAAGACACATAAAAACACACTAAAACAACACACAAAACACACACAAACATAACTCCATATAAACATGTTTCAACAATAACACAATATTAGCCCATAAGTTAACAGCAAACATAACTAACAAACCACACAAACACAACCAATAAAACAAAGTTTCAACAAGACCAAGCAAGCTTAGGAAAGGAACAAACAAGGTAAGGTAAAATTCATTTCAAGCTAGTTTATGTGATATACCTTAGCTTAAACAATGTTTTATTTAACCTAGGTTCGTGTCAAACTTGGGCAAGGATTGAACATCACGTTAGCAGCTTCACATAAGGTAATATCCAACTTAAAAACTCTATTATAAATGGTAAGATATATAAGCTAGGAAATCATAAGTTAAGAGGATTATGAGATGTTATATGTGCTAGTATATCATGAAAAATAGCTAACAATCATGGAAATACACTTAGAAGTATCTTACATATTAGAAAATACACATATAGAATGATGAAAATGGAGTTCGAACCAGGAGAAAAATGAAGAAGATGAACAGTGCCTACATTGACCCTCTAGCAACATACATGGCAAGGTCCACTACAAGAATTTTAACGTTAGGGGACGTCTGCATATTATGCAAACGTCGCCTTTCCATTATGGTTTAGTGGTGTTTACAAAACGTTAACTAAAATATGTAATTGGTTACATTTATAAATCTTTCATTTAATTTGTGACTTTTTCTTAAATATAGACGTGACCAATCGTATATGCTAAATAAATAAAATAAAATAAAATAAAATATTTGGTACATCATTTTATTACCCTGTTCAAGAATCTAAGAAATATATAAATTAAATTAAAATAAAAAAGCCCTACACAATTTTCAACATCCCACCATACTTTGAAAATTAGAACTTGATAATAATAATAATAATAATAATAATCTCCCACTCTCTTTTACAATTCCCCTCTCTCCCTTTTGACATATTCAGAGCCCCCTTCCAGTAAATAACAACATCCTCTCTCACTCTCTCACGATTCCTCTTTCTCCCTTTTGACATAATCAAGCACCCCTTTAGCAAGTAACAATGTGAAACCCTAGCCTAATCTCAATTCACCACTAGATGCTTCCATCCCAAATTAAGCTGCCTTTACTTTGTCCTATTCTACCCTCTCCATTTTATTCACTTCTCCTACTTTTCCTTCGTCCTTACTCATGATTGGACTACCTAAGCCAGACAACCAACAAACATCCCATCGGCATTGAAATGGCCACCACAAGAGCTATTCATGACTTCCCTTTTTTTGCTTCCTGATCTTACAACCACCATCAATAGCCACCAACGACATCTGTTAATGAAATCCCCAAATCCAAACCCTAACATCCTTCATTCCAATCCCCTTTCAATCGGACCATCACTAGCCCTTATTCCACAAAATACCATGACTCCTTTGTCAAAGCAACATCTAGTAGGTACCAACATGGCACATAAACACCCAAGAACCAACAAAGAGCAAACATACCTTACTGTACTTGGACTCTTCATAACTACGATGTACTACAATTCATATTAACATGAAAATAGGGAATTTCCACTTGCCATTCTCAAAACAATAGAGGTAATAAAATCTTACCTTGTTTTAGTATTCAATCTACTTAGTGCATTGTGTTGATTTTAAAGTTGAAATGGCAGTTTTGATTATTCATTGACGCAATTAAACAATGGAGTGAGAATGATTGAGTCTAGTTGCTATCTGATTTATTTTAAAATGTTCAACAGTTGAATAGATTGACGTGGTTGTGTTCAATTGGGAAAGCTAAGTGGATAGATTGATTGTATCTAAATTTCTTTTACAATATTTATAGGTGGTTCTCACTAAAGTAATTGATTAGAGATATAGTTTAATATGAAGGAATTGATTGATGTGGTTATGTTCAGTTGGGAAAGCAAGAGAAACATCTAGGGTTATGTCATCTGTAACATGTAATTTATTAGATAAAACTATTTGAATAAAATAGTCAAATAATGCTAATGGTGCTTTTTTGTTTGTCATAGAATAAAAAATGACCATCTTAATTCCTTTTAAGTCCATTCAAGAAATAGTTTTTAATACCATGGTAGGAGTGCTGTAGCTATTTTGGTTTGTTTAAGGCTGCTTTTTGGTCATATGACTTTTTCTGTGTTCATAGAATGTAGGGAAATATAAGCCTATAGGGATGTTCCCTATAAATGATGCGGAGTTATGTCAAATCATGCCCGAAAAATCAGTGTTTTGATATGACTAGGATTTATAAATCTTCTTGTCTAGAGACAATGGGGTAAAAATGCACAAGATCCAAAGTTTTTCGTGGGAACAAACTATTTTCGAAATTGAGATGCCTCACTGATCTACTTAGAATGAAATTCGTAGCACATTGACAAGGCTGTATTTGTTTTTTATATCTAAACTTTCCGTTGATATTTGTGTTTTGGCTCTACTTTAGTAACCAAGACTAGCTGCAATTATTAATAGGTTTCAGTGATAGAAGTGCATTCGGTGTGGGATACTATCGGTGTGGGATAGTACTTGGTTATAAAAGTTTCAAATATGAGGAAAAAAAGGAAGAAGAAAGTTTATGAGAATTCAAAAATGGAGGAAAAAGGAGCTTGAGGGGTTAAAGGATTTGGGCATGAAGACCCTTATTCCTAGGAATGAACTAAGGGATGGACTTACTGAAAATATGAACATATTTTGTTCATAAAAAGATCAGAGAAACAAAACGAACTATGAGAAGGAAATTTGGAAAATATGGGGTATTGATAAGAATTTATGTGGACAAGGAGGCAAATTTAAATTTGATAAATAATGAAATATTCCAAATTAATGAAAATAATTAAATTGTTGTAAAAGGAATTTCTTAAATAAGGAGTAATTTAAAAAAAATCCAAGTGTGTGTAATGTTTTAATTACTCTAATGACCTAGCTTTAATCAAATAAGTAAAGATATATTAGTAATTAGACTTGGCAAGATATTTTGAAGAGGGTAAGTAACAAATATAAAAGTTACCATTAGCTCTTTTGTTTGGGCATTTTAGTAAACTAAAGGTCAAATTAAATTGAGGGGAGAATGTTGGTTATATTACAATATCGTTTAAAAAATTCAGAGCATTCAGATCACATACCTCTCTTTCTTGCCCCACTCATAGGCGAAGGAGATGCCTCATCTTTCTAATCTCTATTTGATTAGTTCAATTTAAAATTTGTAGATTCAAGGTATAGAGGAGTTTTAACATCAAAAGCTCTAGCTAGCTTGGTAAAAAATTTAAATCTCTTAAGTATGTTAAGATCAATTATGACTCAAATGATAATTTTGATAGTTTCAATCATGTGATCTCATAATATTTAAGATAATTGAGGAAGATCAAGTAGATTATGGATATTCCTTTGGCATTGATGTGGAGCTCTAGTGGCTATAAAAAAGCTCAATTTTAACTTTTTAATAAATCTAGTTGCATTTAATATACAGGGATTGTTGAAGGCTGTTGCTGTGACTATGAGACTATGAATTCCCTCAATGGGGAAGTATTGTATGTGCTTCTTCAAAAGCTGGTGGTGACTCCGTTTTTCAGATATCTCAAGGTCAGTTATGCTGCACGTATTTGTGTAAATTAGTTTGGCATTGTCTGCTCCTTTTATATTGGTTCATTGTTTAGAGGAGAGAACTATAAGATGTTTTCAATCCGGTATGACCATTGCTTCAATAGGATTTTTGATAGTTGAAGTGAATTAGGAAGTAACATAACTAGACATTTTAATTTTTTTTTATCAACTTGGAGAGGATTATTGCTGCTAGGTTCTTCTTGACAGACTTTCTGATCAATGGTTAAGCACCCCGGATTCATTTGTCTTGATTAATAGCGATATTGATTTTTGATAGAATAAACTTACTGAGGGATTGTCTTTAGCATTCTTCATGAATACAACATTAGTAATGATGTATTTGTGATTTTTCATTAGGTGAAACTCTGGTGTGATTGTCCTTTTTGGCCTGATGATGGTATGACCATCTTAAATTATTTTTTAGCTGTTTAAATGGTTTCGATCAAGGAAAGTTCACTTATTTGTGCTAGCTATTTGTTAAAGGTTTTAGGTGTTATATTTTATTATTGTTTTATAAAGTTTATAGCTATCTATAAGTATAAAAAAATTTTTAACCATTATGTGAGTAATACTGCAAAGGTTTATATAAATTTCTCATTTTTTTCACTCTTCTAATTTGTGTGATTCCAACTGTATATGATGCCTTTCACATGAATTTTTAGTTATGAGGGTTGTCTTAATATGATCAAAATTCTCAACCATAATCTCATACGGTTGGTTGATTTTCGTCTTTTCTGTAGGTCATTCTCTTATGTGAGGAGCACAAGTTCAATAAAGATATTACTCTAAGCCTAATCTGTAGTGAATTAGTAAATCTCATTGAGTATAATGTGTATATGGCTTAGTTGATAGATGTGGAATAAACAATTACATGACATAAACTTTTTTGTTGATAATTATTCCCTGTACTCTACTTCTAAATCTTTTTCTCCCTAGTTGCAGAAGTTGCAACTAAATTTGCTATTTCTCTACTCTAAATTTGGTTATGGAGGAATCTAGTGATGTCTTGGAGCTACACTGTTTTGGTGAAGCATTAGCAAAGGTTTGTGTTGGTTATTTTCTCCTTAATATTTTACTTCCTATCCTTCCTTTTCTTTTCTTTTTTTCCATAATCCCCCCCTTTTCCTGCCCCTTTTTCATCTAATTTATGTTGGGGCATCTTTTTTTCAATTAGATGTGATAGTCAACATCTCCTAGGATTTTTTTAAAATCCACTTTATCATTCTAACGATAGGCTAATACATTTGTCAATCCCACAAAATGCAGTGTCTTGGTTTTTGGGGCTTAATATAAAGTCTTTACAATCTATATCCTTATAAGCAAGATAGCTTCTTTTTTTTTTTTTCTCTTTTGATCTCTTTTAATGCATAATTACTAGCTAGAAAAAAAAAATTAAAAAAAGTGGTTTTCTTATAGCATCTTTGCTTCTATACAACATTAGCATTTATTTTTAGAAGAAAACTACTCTTCAAGATGCATGTAATCTTGTCTTTGCTTTTATGATATTCTTTAAGTTGTTGCAAGTTTTCCACTTCATTAACCAGTATTTTAGTTTTGAATAAAGATAATATAATTTAAGCATTAGTGAGGAAAAAGTATTGCCCAGTTTGGTTCATGGGCTTCTTTTTGTAGGTTGTTGCATATTCAAATGGGCATGTAAAAGCCTATGAGCTATCAAATCCCTTGGGGTTGGATAGTTGGCAACTACAGGTGACAGCTTATATGATCCTACTTTATACTTGAATTTTTGATAGTGTAATGTTGTCTTTGATATTTCATAAAAAAGTTTTAGGTATAAGGGAAAGTGAGACCATTTTTTCAAGTTCTTCCTTTTTTTTTTCGTGTGTGGTTATGGTTGTATTTATTGCATGTAATTTGGGTGATTTCATCATGGTTTGTAGTCATAGTCATTGTCATTTTGCTACTCACCTACTTTCCCCATCTTCTTTTAATGTTCTCTCCACCTATGCATTCGTTAGGCTTTCATCCTACAAATTTGACATCCAATCATTTAACCAAAAAAATTTTGACATCCAATCCTGGGACCATAATTGATAAATAAAATATAATATGACTATCACTTGATGCTATATCAAAAGTTTGTAGGCATGATTTATCATTTTTAATGAACTAAGTCTGTTATGGCCAAAACAAAAAAGAAAAAAGGAAAAAAAATATTTAGTTTATGGCTTTATGATAATCTACTTTTCTAGGTCAGTGTATCCTCATACGTCTTGTTGAGTTTGAATGCTATTTTATTTCAATATTGTCATTTTGTGTAAATATAGGTGAAGGGCAGTTTTTTAGCTTCTGGTAATACATAATCTTTGCTTTATGGAGCAAAGTGAAAATATTTTTGCTTTCGATTATTGTTCAGATGCTTCCTAGCTCATTTCCTCCATAGTAGGTGTGACTATTTTGTTTCTTTAATTTTGCATTGTATTGGCTTTATCTTTATTGATAATAGAACTCAATTCCTCTAAGGGATTGGATTTGGCCTTCCATGCTAAGATTTAGCTCCTTTAAATACACCAGCTTCTGGTGGAGAAGATATACCTTTTCTTTCCTTAGCCTTGACATTTAAATTACTTGAGAGATTATGGTGCTTATGTGCTAAAGTATTTAAGCAAAACATAATCCTTCATTTTTGTGATGAGGCTTGAACTAGATATCAATGAATTTGTCAAGTTAATGTCCTCATCCACTGTCAAAAGCATGTGTCATGTGTTTGCTGTTTTGAATGCCGGCAAATCTAATGATTAGAAATGATAAATTTTCTTTGCTCAAAGTATGAGATACATGTAGGATCAACTTGTAAAACAACTTAGATCCAACAGTTATGTGGAATTCCTCTTATTTTACAGGCACTTTATTGGTTCTTTGTGCAAGATGTTGATGCATCTGCTTTGGTTGGGAAGGTGACGGAGGTCAATAAAGACACTTTCTAGCCCACTGTCGAGGCTGCTGCTGACAAGATCGTTGTCCTTGACATGTACACCCAATGGTATTTTATCCACCATTTTAAACTACTTATCACTCTTGCATGCATATGCAAATTGCAAATTGCAATTCCATAGAAGATCGAAGAAATTTCTCTTTGCCTCAAAATATTAAAAAAAAAGCCACACAGATAACTTTTTTTTCCTTTATTTAAGATTCTATCTCTTACTGCCTTTTGCTTAAAATTATTTTAAAAAAAGGGGAATTATCAATGCATCGGTATTCTATTATCTAGTATAGAGCTAAACAGCTAGCTGATCGATTTGGATAGAAGTGGCCTTTACACAAATTCCCATCTAATGTTCCAAAAGGAGCAATATACCCTAACCCTAACCCTAAACTAAACTCTAGGTTGTTGTTGTTCAATTTTTTGCAATATGGTTTATGTAGTTTTTAAGCTACTACAATCATACATATTATCGAGATTAGCTCCATAATCAGACCAACTAATAATTAAAAACAAATTAGATTTGGTCACGATTTTATATTTATTAGTTCAAAGTTCACTAATTGAGGATGATGCTTCAAATCAGGAAGCTTCACAGTCATAAGTCCTTAGATGTGCCAAGATATATAATTGCAGGAGTATGAGCACAGAGCATGCTCCACTTAGTAAACCTTCACAATTTTTTTAGGTGTCTAGCAATGGATTTAATTCACATACATCAATGTAGTTCAGTTTTTCTAATTCGTTAAGCTTGCTAAAGACCATAATTATATAGTAATCTTATTATTATATCAAGCAGAGCAGGCTTCTCGGTTAAATTCATAAATTTTTTCTTAACCCAATTGAATATTTTTGACTCAGGTGTGGTCCTTGCAAGATAATGGCTCCGAAATTTCAAGAGTTGTTTGAGAAGTATCTTGATGTTGTATTCGTAAAGCTTGACTGCAACCAAGAGAACGAGGTAAAGCATAAGCAACAGTGTGTATATATTCAGTCTATTCCTCAATCCTCACCCTAGTTAGTTCAGAATGGGATATGTCAATGAGATAGTCGATCCCTCGATAAGATTATTCTGCTATGTTTGATGACTGATAGGAAAATCCGATGAACATGGATGGTTTCTAAAAGACTTCCCACATAAAAAATGCTTTTGAAAAAACTGTTATCTATTACATTACAATATATTAGTATCTGTATTTGTATTTTGACCACCACAAATGAATCCATCTAAGCTATATGGTGTGTGAGTGTGAGTATTAATAAAGCATTTCTCATCTCTCTTGTAACATGATAATATTTATCTTGTAATGGTGGTGGTGGTAGTGGCAGCCTTTGGCAAAGGAGCTTGGGATCAGGGTGGTTCCTACGTTCAAGATGCTCAAGGATAACAAAATAGTGAAAGAGGTTACCACTCTATTGATGATGAAACCAATCATTGACTGACAGGGGCAATAAAGGCATCGTGGATCATTCTACCATGCTTCACCACCTCGTTGATTCTTTTTTTGGTCTCCTGTTGCTTTTTTATCTATAGAAAAAAGATCATAGAAGGTAATATATTAATATCTTAAATTATTTTCTAGTTACTGCATAAACTTAAAATTTGCGTATCATTTCAAAGTTGACTCATAAGTCCACTTACCTAACCATATGCTCACAACAACTAAATGAAGGGACTAAGGATACATGAGAAGATTTGTTGTTGTTTGATTTGGAGATGACTCGTAGGACACACAAATCAAGTACAGAGTAACCGTGACGTCAATAGAGGAAATAGAGATTTGGATTTGCCAATATTTAGTTTATCAAGTGTCTTTTCAATAACAAATAATTTTCCTCTTCTAATAAGCTCGAAGAAAGAGGTTTTGGGCTAGTATACAAGGTAAGATATATACATTATCGATATCCAACTAGAGGTTATTCTAAACAGATCAAGAAACGAAAATTACCATTTAAATGCTGTTGTTGCTCTTTTTTTGCTATGTGAAGAAGATTAAATGAGAGAATTATTGCAGAAGTACTGTAGAAATTTTCTAACATGTGCACCAACATGTGTTTTTTTTAAGGGTAAAGAGACAATTGCTTCATCATAGACACACATTAAAACTTTGCCAAATCAATGAATATGAAGTGCAACTTATTTCTTTCTATTTTTCATATCGAAGAACAAATTTATGTGTTGACATGTTTGGTCTGTAATGTCTTACATAATTTTCATGTTGCTTAGGCACGTATAGTTAGGCAGGTCTCTAATTTTTTTCTATTTTCATATGGTCAAATATAAATGCTCTATACACTTGTATTTCTAACTCTATTCCCACTATCCTTGTTGTGCTTTTAGCTTTGAAAATTAACATATGTGATGTGATTTTTTGTTTTCCTATTAAATGTAGAGAATGAAGCTCCAGGTATACCGGAAATGAACAATGGTCAAGTAGATAGGTCCTAAGAGCACAGCCATACGTCTAATAATACCGAATCTCTTGGTAAGCTTTATAATTATATGCAATAAATTATTGAAAGTGTGCAAGTCAAAAAACATTCTCTTATATTTGTAACAACTGAAAGCTCAACACAATCTGTTGGCAAGAGAAGTGCATATCGTGGTCAAGCACTTGAGCAGGAGAATATCAAGTGAAAGGGAAAAATGCTAGTTGAGTTTACTACATCTGGAGGATGTCCTGTTTCAGCTAGTCAATCCTCAAAATTAACATTTGAGATAGGGAAAGCATGTAGGGACTTGTTGCCTCTTTATGTTAAAGATTGTAGAAAGTTAGACAAGGTGGAGAAACAACGAGCTTGGGAGAGGGTCAAGGTAAATATAGACTAAAATTCACTTTCATATTGCTTGTTATGTGATGTTACTAATCATTCTTTTGTCTTGACCGACATGGTTGATATAGAACCGATTGAATATTGATGATGTAGTGAAAAATGACAACAAATTTGCTGCTGCTAACAAATGGATGGGGAGTCTGCTTAGAAATCATCGAAGTAAAACTAAGAGGAGATGGATGGAGATTGGTGATGTAGCAAGACCTAAAGGATCGAATGAAGATGATTGGAAGAAGATGAAAGAATAATGGACTAAAGATATTGAAGAGGAGAAGGCAATTTTACAATCCAACGAGCCATCCAAGAAAGTAAACTCTAAATACCCATTTTTCTTGGTATTTCAAGTAACAACTCCATAAATATGTAACTATTTTTAATGAATAGAGGACCAAATCAATGATCGGGAGAGAAGCACGTAGTTGTGTCAAATACTTGCATAGGTCTGGCTCTTGATCATTTGAGAGCATAAGGAATGAGCACGTAAGTAGCAACTCATATAATTTCTAACATGTAATAGTAAGCTTACTCAAGTATTTACCATTTTTCTAATATATATATGTATGTAGATCAATTAAAATCACCAATTTCCCAATGCTATCGAGTTCTTTAAGCAAACGAGCTATCGTGAACCAAGGCCAGATGGTATTGGTGGTTGTGTTTCACAACAAGCTTCTGAAGATTATGTAAGTCTATGGGTTAAGTTTTATTTTGAACATGTTATTACATATGCAATATGTTGTGGATGTTATGTTTTAGTTTTTATAATGTAGGAGAAGATGATGAAAATGTATGAGGAGTTGCAATCTTCTGACAAGCCAAAGACACCACAGGAGATTGTTGACATATTTATGAATGCAAGTAACAGATCTGACTACCATCCTGGAAGAGGATATGGACCACCATCTATTGGGAAATCAACATGAAGATAGAATGTGATGGAGGAGTTAAGAGCTGCATTGCAAGAGGAAAAAACATTACTCCAGCAACAAACTCAATAGGTAATTAAACTTTATGGCTTGTTTAATATTGCAATTTTTTTCCAATAAAGTATGGGTGATTTTAAACACTAGCGAAAACATACCTGTCATCATGTATCTTTTTCTTATAAGAACCACACATATTATGAATTGCTAAGCTATACTCTTGCAAGGAAGACCGCATAGCATGATTTTTTATGGTGGTTTCTTTCTAAAGCAAAGTCAAATAGTCAATTGGGTGTGGTAGAAATTATATAGGAGCTTATTGGAAACATGATTGAGATTCAAAAGTATTTGAAATCTAATGCGTTTAGGTATATAAGGCATTTACTATACCCTATCTATTATATATGTATGTATAAAAAATGTACATGACAGAAGAGTTTTTGCCCATTGCCCCTTATATTTATGTCCCTACATTTGCTCATGTGCATCGATGTTGAAATAGTTATTATTGGGAATATATTAGAAATTTATATTGTAGAATTTACTACAATTGTAATTATTTACTTCATTCTTTTGTTTTCCAATGTTCAATTTAAATTATTAGGTTAGAAATATAATAACAATGACAATATGTTCCAATTTGATCATTTTTTATATAGAAAAATGTATTGTATTATATCAAGTTTATGATATATAAGATAATAGCTCTCATCAATTACCATTCTTTTCCGATTTTCTTCAATTGAATTTGCTACTCAATGGTATTTACAGCTTGCTCAACTAACTCGACTTGTAGAACAACTTGTATGAAGTTTTCCCAGTAGTTTAGGTTAGTTATCATGGGTCATTTTTCATTATCTCATTTTTGTTTTTTTTAACCATTCAATAATCATATTTACATATTGTGTGACAGCAAATCCAAATGGAAATACTTCTGCAAGTGCACAAGATACTTCATCAAATCCATCACTTGGAGATGATGGTAACAACAGCGAGGAAGAAAATTAAAGACTAAGATTTTTGTTTTTTGTTTTTTGGCTTTTGGTTGAAGCAACTGACATGAATGGAGTCAAATTAATGCGATAAATTGTGTACATATGCTCATTTTGATGTAATTTGGAGTTTATGCTTATGTTTCTTCTAAGGATATTAAACCATTATGTTTGTGGTTTTTTTTTTTCTTTTAATGTAAGGATTATCGTGGTGATCTTTTAAGTAATTTTTATGTTATTGGTTTTTATTACATATTGAGCACATTGTGTTCTCCAAAATGTATTAGTAATATTTATTCATACATAAATTTTATGTGCAGAAGTAGTAGCGCATGTATCAATTATATTGTGATCAAACAGGTGTATATTACTAATTGTGTATATATTACACAATAAATAAGTATGCATTGCCAAATTAAATCGAGTTAAACATTAATCTCTTCTTAACAAGAACAGCCATGTGTAAACGTCACTAAATTAAAGTAACAACCATATTTAGAAATTACTATTTTAATTTAATACCTATATGTAGACGTCGCCAATGTATTAGAATAGCCACGTTTAAACTACGGTAAATATGAGATTCGTCACGTTTATAAATCGTCATTTTTGTCTAACAAACATGTATAAAGCTAATTCAACATGTGCATGGCCACGATTAAACATCGCCAATTACGTAATTTACTTACGTTTACACGTTACTAATAAAAATATTTACCCACATGTAAACGTTGCTGATCACAAGTTTCTCTCCTTTTATATTTAGCGGGATGGAGATTGGTCATATTTAGTCACACATAAGTGTGACCAAAACATGATAATAGGTCATGTTTAAACGAGGCCTAACAAAGTGTATTTGGCTGCCAAACTTACATTAGCGATGTTTTAATTCTCAACGTTACTTATCAAATTTGCGATGGACTTTTTATGACGTCTATAGGCCACGTGTAAAAAAACATTACCAAAAATCTTTGGTCATGTCTAATTAATGTTTAGCCATGTTTATTAGACGTAGCTAAAGGCTCATTTTGTTGTAGTGGTCGGGGATGTACGTAGGATAGGCTAGAAGCCTTTGAGCCAGCGTTCCCTAGAATATACTACGTAAAAATGCACAAATGATGATGGTGTAAGTAAATAAGCGGGCGACCTTCGAGCCAGTGTACACTGGGGTGAAGCCGCGTATAGTTATGGTATATGGAAATGCAGGCAATCTAAGATTCAACGCTGGCGGCATTGATGCCGATGTATGCGTAAATTCTGGCCCTGGATGAAATTTGTTTCATCCATAATAGTATAGTAAATATATATATATATATATATCTAAGAAGAAGAAGAATAATAAAACAAAACGTGAAAATTTTATAAATAAAAATAAATATTTTAGTATATTTAAATATTTGTTAAGTACTAAACTTTAGCAACTATTACAATCAAGAAACACTTTGGTTATATTAGATAAAAAGATCATATTATAATAATTGTACAATAATTATTCCATATAAGTAAATATATAATTTTTCATAAGTTTTTTCCATCAGTACACCTCCTAATGCAGCATTAACTAATGACCTCAAAGTCTCATCTAGATTGAGGTAGAAATTCTCAATCAAAAGATTATCAGGAAGTCCATAATGTGAGCATTTTCTAACTACCCCCTTATATCTCTCCCAAGCTTCACACAATAATTCACCAGGAAACTTGGTAAAATTCTCAATCTCATTTCTCAATCTAGCTGTTTTGGTAGGAGGGAAAAATCTTTTCAAAAACTTTGTTGTCAAATCTACCTATGAAGTGATGGAATCAGGTGGTTGAGAATTGAACCAAGCTAAAGCTTTATCCGCAAGAGAAAAGGAAAAAAGCTACATTCTTATGGCCTCATTAGTAACTCCATTAAATTTCACAATGTTGCAATATTGGAGGATCTTGTCAATGTGTTCACCCGGTGTCCTATTAGGATATCATCCAAATTGATGTGACTCAACCATTTGAATTAATGCCGATTTGAGTTCAAAATTGTTGGCTTGAACAACTGGCCTTCTAACAGTAGGACCCATGACAGTGGCTACTGTGTAATCTCAAAGTGCTCTAGTAGGAGCAACCTGTATCTGATTGTTGTTGTTCTCATTGTTTCGACCATCATTTTCTGCCATTTCTTCTCCTTGCAGCACTTCTTCTCTTCTTTTGTTTTCTCTTCTCTGTTGATGCAGAGTTCTTTCAATTTCAGGTTTAATGGGTAGAAGCTCCTGACTTCTACTCCTATGCATATAACTTGTAAAGAGAAAAGAAAACAATCAAATCCTTGAAATGAGCCTAAATTACTAATAGAACCAAAGGTAGTTTAATATTAAGTTGATCCCCAGCAATGGCGTCAAAAACTTGATTTGCTTAAAATGTAAAGATATAAAATAAGAGCGAATTCTCTAGCAAGTGCACTATGTCTAATCAAGTAATATAATGATGAGTTGAGTATCATTCCTATGAGGATCAATTAACTACTAAACTAGTATTAGTTCTACAAATATTCAGATTATCAATTTTTGTGATGATTAACCTATTAACTACTACTAAACCTAGATTATCACTATCTATGAGAGCATGAGAGTGTTTTCAAGAAAGATATATCAATTAAATGTGGGAAGAACATAATCCACCCTAGTTTTACTAATCAAATTGCCATCCTGCTGTAATAACAATTAGCTTTATGGATAACTGTATATTCATATGAAATTATCAAAGATCTTCAATTTTAAAATCTTTTAGCACTACCAATCATTCCATTAGCTTCATCTATACAAATTAACGGTGGAATCGAAAACACAATTATGAATCTTCCAATTCTATAATTGTCTAATGCCCTAAACCAATTTCTCCTTATTCCTTAGTGAGAAACTAATGTAAAACATTGTATTAACCTCAATAGATAATTTCTAAATTAGACTAAATCACGCCGCTTCCGCAATTGTAATTTAACCTAAATTTAAGAATCCCTATTGAACCCTAATTTTCCTTCTGAGTTATTAAGAATCCTATAAACCTAGTTTAACAAGAAACACGATTTATAATTAGAATCGCAACATGAATATTCCACAAATCTAATAGTTTTATAACAAAATTACAATAATCATCTTATCTATAAAGGGCTTCATTATATTACCATAATAAAAACTTAGAAACTCATGGATTGAATCAAACAAATCCAAAATAAAGTAATTGCAACAAAAGAATTCATCTTAACAAACATAAACAACAATTGAAATTGCATAAACCATAAGGATTAGAAGTCACAAATTTCAATCAACAATATCCTTATTGCAAAACTTCAAACAAATCTTCAATCCAATCTTCAATTGATGACAAGGCTTCAATTGATAACAAATTTTGATCCAAAACAACTCTCTAAAAAACCTAATCTAAGGTTTCTATTCTACTTTAAATTTAGAGGATATTTTCTAAGAATTTCATATGTCTCTCAAATGAACAGCCCTAGAAATTTATAAGCAAAAATCAAAGGAATTTAAGTCATTTCATTGGTATATTGGTGATTATATATCCAACGCCGACGACATAGAGGTAGCGTACAAGTCTACGCCAGTTGAACACTGTCGGCTTTGCTTCGGCATTAATGATTTGCAAACTGTGGATAGGCTACACCACTTAAACACAAGCGGTGTAGAGTTTCATATGTGCCAACGTAGGCTGAAAAATTGAACGCCGATGAGATTCAACTGTACACTGGAAGTATAGGTGCCAGCCTTAAAAATTTGCATTCAGTTCACAAGCAGCACCGACTCAATGCCAACGACGTAGAATTTACCAGCGCATGTTCAAAAATTCCAACGTTTCAAACCTTTCTTCTTCTAAGCTAGCTGCTTTGCTTTAATTGTTGAAAGCTGGCATTTGTGGTACTGAAAGCCAATGGTGTAGCTCCTTTATTGGTCGGTATAGGTTGATTTCTTCATCAAATTTGTATAAAACTCCTTCAATTTGTTGTATATTTGCAAATAAAGCCTTTATGTGACCTGAAATAACAATTTAAGAATAATTAAGTACCATTTTCTTAGATTTCTATAAAATCTATAATAATTTATCACCAATTATTCCATGAAAAGTGTATCAAATATGACTTTATCATTTAGAATCTCCAAGTCTATTGTTTTTCATGCTTTTAAACATTGAGGATAATGTTAATTCAAGTGCTGGGGAAGGGAATTAGCAGGATTTGACATGGGGATGATTGGTTTTGAATCTGAGATCTATCTAGAATAGAGTATATGTACTTTGAATGATCAATTTTTCTCACAAATAATAGGAAATTAATGAATTACTTAAAATTTGACCAAAATTTTTTCGAGAATTTGGAATGAAATTATTAATTAACTCAACAGAACAGTTTATGAAAATCCTCATGAGATTGAGTTAACTTCACTTGGCTTGAATCATTGTGCAGATATCTATGTGGAGTAGTTTTACTTGTTATTTAATCTGAAATTTTACAGTTGGAATTAGATTAAGGTCCCTATTAAGGCACAAGGATAAATCATCAAGTTACAATCATCATTTGATCCTTCATCAGATATAATATGACTCTCAAAATGACTAAATTGGAAAAAACATATAGATCATTTAAACTTTTACCATCGAGGAGTAAGTCAAGTGCTCACGTGTTGTATTAAAAATAGGGCTCGACTTTAATGGTAAAACGCTGTCATTTCTATTCAGCAACTGTCATGGGTTAGATTTAGGGTTCGATACATGCATTTCATTATGAAGAATCTGCCATATCAGCAATAAAATCTTCATGATTTCTGTGCCATCATCCTATAAATAAGTGTGCATAGCGTTATAATAAGCACGATATTCTTTTGAATAGATCTCTAGCTACTAATGGAGTTGATCCTAAATATCTTGAGAGAAGGCAGGTGAAGACTTTCTGTCACTTGTTTTGAAATTCATCTGAGTTGGTTTTAAAAACAAATGATTCTTAAACTTTATATAGATTAAGGCCGATGATAGCTTGAGAAGAGATTTCGACAGTCTAGTTTAGATTTAGAACTACTGATCTTGAGAGGGGCTTTAGTTTACCTCAATGAATCCAGTGGTGCAAATACTCTAGCAAGCAACTCTCTCTTTGAGTTTGTCTCAAGAAATCACATGATAAGGACTTAGTAGAGCAAATCATGGGTTGTCATCTTGCATAGTTGCAAACCGATCCTTAAATTTTGCTTAGAGAACATTTGTGAATATTATTAACATTAGCATAACTTCTATTTCCATTATGATTTGCTAAGTTCTTCTTTTGTTAGATAATGGATGAAATGTGAGTATGATAGATGCCACTGATTTCCCTTGGGATTCAACCTAATTCTTTCTATACTACTTCGGAGGGTGCGCTTGCCTTATTATTGATAATTGCTAATCAAAGTTGGACAGAACCAATTAGTTTTACAAATTTCTAAAGCTTCTACTTCGAGTTGTTCTTTCAAGATAGGTTTTTATAACCATATATAGCTCAAACCACACCAAGAAACTAATGTTTGTAAAGTTATAAAGTTATGATGTAATATTTAAGGACTTTTTGTAATGTAAATCTTGTCTGTGACTTATATGTATTTAATATTTTTCTTATTCTATTCAACCTTTAGTCCTGTTATAACAGTCCATGCCACGGAGTATTTTGATCATGCCATGTTCATGTACCATTTCGGAAGCTTCAGATAGATTAATATAAACATCTGTAATTCTACTTTGTTACATGTTACACTAATACTACCACAGTACCTTGTGGGGATGTGACATAAAACCTTCAATCAAATCCTTTGACACGGTATCTAAGATTCAACAACAAATCATATAATCATAACGAGTCCATTTCTCCAATTTTGCTTTATTATCTTCTGGTTTCTGTTTTCTTTTTTTTTTTTTTTTGGCCAAATATCTTCTAGTTTCTTACACGTTCCACCTATGAATGTCAATTTTGATTTATCACCTAGGGATAATTTTATTGAATGACTGCATCCATAAAATTTGGTCCATTAAAAATCTAACTAGTAATAATAAAACTAAGATTATCAAAATCTGACAAATAAAGAGGATCTCCATACATCTAATCTTGATTAAGGTTCAACATATTAGAATTCATCATATCATCCACTCACATAAACAATTGAAAAGAGATTACTATTTCGATTGCATAAGCCTAACTCCGAAATCATGCAAAGAATTCTAACTCAAATTTTACCATGAAGTAAGAATTATGTTGCCATGAAAGCTTTGCACATTCAAGAATTTTACAAAAAGGAAAGCAACAAAAGAAAAATAGAAAGAAATGTGCAAAATTGCAAAATATATTATGATTTCTATTATTGACGTACATATATACAAATGAGTTGTCAGACGTGGCACAATACAAAACTAACACGTGCATAATAAATATGCTATACTTCTACACATACTCTTGTTGCACTCTATTACCTTTTAAGAAAATGGATGATAATTTGTTGAATACATGGTCACTTCTAGTCTTAAATATATATGCCTATCGTCAAAGACAAATCACAAACATGGGATTAAGTATCAATCAGTAATCGAAAACTATTAAGTCATATAAGTCACTCTTATGTACAATGCATGGAGAGATGTTTGAGAGTTTCCTCTTCTTGATGGAAAATAAAAGTTGGTTAAGATAGGTGTTTCCTGCAAAACCAAATTAGTGTCGTGCCCAAACATAAATATACTTTAATCCATTATACATCCTTACAAAATACATAAAACTTGATCTTATGTTTTATTAGTTATTCAAATCCTTTTTTGATGAATATATATAAACATACATACAAGAAAAATGAGACAAGTAATAATGTATAATGAGTAACATTCGTTATGCACCTATATACTATGTGATACACTTTTTCATAGAAATACTATTTTTATAGCGTAAAACTACCAGCCAGTGTACGAGATGCATATGCAATAATAAAAACTAGTGAATACCATGTAGAATCCATAGGGAGCTAATTGACTAAGTACTAGATTATAGTGATTTTACCCTAAGTAAGGCAACTGAATTGGAGGTTGAGATTTCTAGTTAATTAAACTACTTCTAAAATTACAAATTACGACTATTTTAACACTAAAAATTATACTAACACTAAAATTACGATTTAAAAATCCTTCAGTAAAATAGGTGTAGGATTATGTAATGGTTTGTGTTAGGATTTTCATTCATTGCTTTGTAATTATAACAGGATTTACTCATTTGGATTTTGATTAAACTCACAAGAATTTGCTTTCCTAACGAGTTGCAAGATTCTAACTATAACATGGATATCCCTCTTAAGTAACCCATTTATAATTATTAATTATATAACATACTCCTCTCACAAGTCATGTTATTTAAATTGAACTTATGGTTCAAGCACGTGTCCATGTCAATAAACCATATTTTCAACCACATTAAAAACATGAGCTCTACAACTTAAGCCGAAATAGCACTTGTTTGTATCAGTTTTGAAGTTGCATTTTCTATTTCAATCGAGCTCTTGAATCTTTCTCGAGTATCTTGAGCTCTAATTTACAAGAAATTCATAGACAAATTTTTAATCTTGCAAACATTGAAATAGAAATAACCAAGGTTTCAAATCAACAATACCCATTATAAAATACTAATCAACTACTCAAAAAATCCATAAACACATCACATAATGGCACTAAATAATTCTAGCTCATACTGAAAAGTGGAATTTCATTCATTTAAATCTCAACACAATTCATTAAAAAAGATAAAGGATAGAGATCACCCAGAAATTGTAGAATGTCTTCTAGTAATTCTAGAGGTCCAGCTCCACTATGAAAATGTGAATGAATATTGCCATAAGATGAGATGAAGTGAGGTCATGGTCAATGGATGAGGTCGAGGTTGGGTAATGAGGTCGATGGATGGAGAAATGGATGAATTGATTTGTCTAAAATAAGACCAAGATAATGGTCGGTCCCAAAAGACGGAAGATAAAGGAAAATGAAGATGAAAAACGGCATATATATATATATATATATAATATATAGGGCATGTGAAGGGTAAGTAGGTGGAGGTATGATGATGTAAAAGTTGATTGGGTTTAGTAGTTGTGATATGACCGGTATGTGGAGTGATAGACATGAGTTATCTATGATTTTTAATGACTAATTAAGTAAAGTTATGTCTTGAGTTATGTTTTCATTAAGAATTGATATTTAAATCAACAATATCTTCAATTCAGGTGACTTTGAATCATAACAACACATTTTAGAGCAAAGAGGACTTAATTATCTCCAAAGTAACAATGTTGGAAGACAAATCATGGGCGAGATAGGATAAAATAATGCCCAACAAGCATCATGGGGCTTGGTCACCCGTGATCTAGGATGAGGAAGAAATTCGATCACAGAACTAATCACACCCCTTTGGTCGCTCGTGATTTGGAGAAAAATGAAGAATAGCAAGAATCACTCCCTTTTGGTCGTTCGTGATTGAAGTGGATACAAGAAGAAATTTAGCCATAGCAAGAATCACCCCCCTTTGGTCCCCCCTAATCTAAAGCTTGAAGAGGCGCGATAACTTAAAAGACGCGAATACGACTTTTATTTTTCTTTTCACTAAATAGTATGTCTTCTACTTTAGGTCGTATATTTTCATCAAATTCCTTTTCAAGAAATTGGGTGATTATAAAATACACATATCCATTCCAAAAAAAAAAAGATAGAAATTATCACATCCTCTCATCTCTTTCATTGTAATTATAGAACCTTGATATCTGTAGGAGGGAGAGGGTTAGTTCGTAGTGATTGTATCTGTTCATAGTATGTGTTGGTGATCTTATATTTGTTTGAAAGTTGTAATTTTTCTTGAAGAACTTGAAAAAGTCAAAGGATTCATGTCGTCCATGTGTGTGCAAGACTCCAAATCTTCATTTAAATTCAGTAAAAGGGGTTTTGTCTTTTCTCTACTCTCTCTACTCTTCTATTGTGTTTATTCTTTCTGTTATTGTTTATTTATTGTTCCTGTCATTATGTATGAGTAGAGAATAGCATTTATTCACAGGATTAACTTGAATTTGATCATTAAAGTTCAATTCATCTAATAACTATCTAGTTCTAGTAAAGAGAATTAATAATTTTAAGAAGTAGTGAAGGCACAACACCTTCTTGACTAGATTTCAATGGAAGACAATGAGAGATGATTCCATTGAATAGATCTTGTTTACTAGGTGAGTCGCTCATAGTGATAGAGATATCATGGTGCGATTTTCTGCATTTGTTTGGAGAATTCAGAAATAATTTAATCTTAATGCAACATTTAAGTGACTGCTAATCAGGAAGAGATTTCGGTGGACACACTTTTTGTTAGATGTGAATGCTTCTGAGAAGAATATTCACTTGCTTAATGAGTTCTTACAGATAGTAATCGTTAGAAAAACATATGTGTGAATTTATGTTAAGGAAATGAATGAATCTAATTGTTTTTATTGTGTTTTGTCATTATGTGTTATGTTATTCATATAACTTAGTGTAATTCTTAATTTTAGATTAATTAACCTTCATCTAATTTATTCTCTTAATCGATCAGCTAGATAATAGGAAGATTAGAGTAGTACTAGTGCTTGAAAATGTTTCCTGTAGAGACGATCCTATACTCTACTCTATGCTACTAAAAACGATAGGTGCACTTGCCTGTTAAAATCGAGTTTAGGAGTAGAATATTAGATTTATAAATCATAAAACTCGACAATCATGGTGTGAATCCGTAAAATTCTATAGAAAATACAAAAGACTAAAAAGTTCTTATAAAATTATTTACAAACAAAAAGACGATAAAGCTAATATTAACAAAACATAAAAGAGTTGTGGTTATTGATCTTGGCAGGTCGATTGTCGTTGGAGATTGTCACTGCAGGTCGGTAGCTCAATTCATGCTCTTGATCATTTTAGTCGGCTAGTGCTGCAGTGGTCAACTCGGTAGACCGATGTGTTGCAGCTCGTGACTTAAAGAAGGCAGGCCGATTACATGAGTATCTTAGAATAGCTCTGTCTGTCGTTGTTTGCTGGTCAGTAGATCTTTGCAGCTCTGACTTAGCTCCTGCTTGTTGCTTAATGGTTCTTTCTGTCGATTTGGAGATCAGAAATTTCGACTGTTCGGTGCTTGATCTCTTGTTGCTCGGATCTTCTACTCAACATCAGAGCAAGTTAGTGGTGTGTGCAGCAGCTTGTAGCTCGAGAGCTCTTCGGGTCACATATTGGGATTGATGGCAACCTGGTCTTGAATCAACTCTAGTCTTTGCAGTGGGAGCACTTACTACACATCAGGTCAGTGGTCACTCGTTTGAAACATGGTACTGCTGCTCTGCTCGGTGATGTTTACGAGCTTAGCATGGATGGTGCTCTATTTCTGTTTGATGATGGATGCAGGTCAGTAGCTACTTCTAAATGTGGTGCTGCTCGTTGGTGTATGGATCACCAGCTGCTATTGTGGAGCTCAGGTCTGTTATTATGTTAGAAGCTCGCTCATCATGATGGAAGTTGCTAGGTCAGATTTCTGGTCTGTTCAACTTGCAAAGTTCGGTCTTGTGGCTGCTGCAAGACAGCCTGGGATACTTCAAGGAGGCTAGATCGGTCTGTGCTCTGTCTTGAGTTCAACATGGTTGGTAATACATCAGGTCAGCTCGATTATGTGGGAGTGCTCGGGTCTTCAGATGCAATAGAGCAACTTAGCTAAATGATGCGGAGGTAAAAGTGAAGATCAGCGTGGAACTCAGCTCTTGGTAATTCAGGAGCTGCTCGTAGGAAGTGAAGAAGCTGCTCGGTGCTGCTTGGTTTTGATTTCACCATCTACTCGGTGAGATGTGAAGCACTCAACTCGGCTTTGGTATGGGTTCTGGACTGTCTCTACCTTAGGGACTCCATTTGCAGTTGAGGGCGCTTTGACTTAGTCCTTTAGCAGCTGGTCGGTAAACTCAACTCATCTGCAGCTTGGACCTCAAGCTTCCATTTGTTGCTTAATCTTGGAAAGCAGTAGCTTAGTAGCTACTTGTGTCTGCTATTTGAAACTGGTTGTTCGTCATCTGAAAGACTACTTGGGGTAGTGTTCTGTTGCTTTCCTAGCTACTAGTTTGACTCAATTTGGTTGCTGTCTTGTGAAGTCCATATCAAAGTTGTGAATCTACTTTGTAACGGCCAGTATAAAAGCATTATAAGAACTAGTAAACTCACCAAGGCTATTTTAAGCCTAAATTGATCTATTTTGACAGCTTTTTGGGTTGTTAAGTACATTTAATCCAATATCATGCAATTTATCTATTTTTAGCATAAATTCACTTTAAAAGCAAAATTATGTATGAAAGTGTGAGATAGAAGTAGGATAAATATGTATAAAATACACATTTATCATTATGTACATGCCATCCTACATGCAACTTGATAAGATTAATACAATATACAATCAACAATCACAGCAATGATTAATTAATAATATTCGATTAATGGTCAAAAAACATAAATTAATTAGGCTTAATGTCAAAAATGATAACTCAAATTTCGTAAAAAAGTTCAATTAAGTGCCTGGAATATAACATACAGATTGAATAGACAATCATGAGATGATATAAGATAAGAGAAAGGTCAAAAGATGAGTTAAGTGAGTTTAATTTGAGTTTGGATTTACATTTGTTAAAGATGGGCATGTCTGCAATTTTTTGCAGATCCAACGTCGGCTTTTGGAAGGAGTACGCCGCCGACGTGGAGACTGGCGTAGGACGTCCACGGTAACAAATTTTCTTACGCTAGAGTCGAACGCCGGAGTATGTGTGTGTGTGTCAGCATTGATTTGGAATAGAAGCGTTATTGTCTAACGCCGAAGTCGAACACCGCCGGCTTTGCCTTGGGTTTTTGCCGGCTTTTGATGTTATGAACAACGCGAAGGATTCTTGTTGCAAGTCGAATGCCGCCTCCTAGGTTTCTACACCGTTGGCATAGATATCAGATTTGCTGGCGTAGGAGTGAATATTCTATAAATAGCGAGCACGAGCAACAGTTACGACAGATGTTCCTCCTTCGTTTTCTTTCTTTTGTTGAACGTGTAGGATCTGTTCTTGATATCTAAGTGTTAAGGTTTTTTTTTAAGGCGAGTTTGATCAAAGGTGAGTGATCCTAATCTATCTATAACATGTTTTTCTCGGATTTATGTAAGATCTTTTAGGGTTTTGTTGTGTTATTGAAGGAAAACGTAGGAAGGATTAAGATCTCGGGTTTAATCTGTTTCGGTTTGATAAGGAGTGGGTTTTGTGGTCTGATCAAGTAAGTATAATGTTCTCCTACATGTTTTATGCGAATTCCATGCAAGTTCTTAGGATTTTGTGGTTGATTGCATGAAGGAAACCCTAGCTTTGGGTGATATATGAATTGGTGGATGTCGGTTGGGTTCTTCATGATCTAAATCAGTAAGTTGTATCTCCTCTATGATGGTTTTAATCAATGTATAATTAAACAATCCTTATACATTCTTGTTGATATGCAAATCTAGGGTTTTGGTGAAATATTCGGTATTTGTGGAGTTTTGTGCGGTTCATTGTTGTTCTTGAGGATTTTTGTGGAGTTTGATCGGAGTAGACGGTGCAGATATTGGAGATTTCTTGTCAGGTTAGGGTTTTTGGAGAATTCATGTCTGTTAGAATATATTGATAATGTGTTTATATCTGTTTATGTATGTATATATGTTGTAACAAGACATTTGGAGTTTGTGGAATTGTTGTTGGTGTTGATATAAGAGTTTGTGGAGTTTGGGTTGTTTTTGTTGTTGTTGATATCGGATTTGAGAATTTGAATTGTATTCCTAAATTTGAGAAAGGTACGACCAATCCCTGCTTGTTGTTTTTACTTGTAAGTTTAGTATTGCTTGATTGATTGTAGGAACATAATTTCATAATAAACCTAATACTATTTGGCTTAATAATTGTCTACTTGGTTGTGCTTAGCTTTGACCAGTAAAGACCTGGCAGACAGTGATACTGGTGAGACACCTTGATGATCTTAGTGTGAGGTTGTCCTTAGTGGACTCATGCTTTGATATGATTCTTGTAGAATTAAGGGGAAACAAGGATGTTTGGGGAGTACCCACTCATCCATATATGTATATAATTATCTTATTTTCAAAGAGTTGGTTGTTTTTCAAGAGAAGTCTGAGTTACTTCGATTTCAGGACTAGAGTATACATAGTTCTAAACTGTGTTGATTTGCTGACTATAAAAAGATAACAAACTAATTGCTTGCATTAGACTAAGTGCATTTGATATATAGACCTGTTGCGTGTGCATGTGCATTTGCATTTACTTTTAAGGATTGGAGTTATCATATTAGGCTTCGCAGCTCACTTTTTAAAATTCCAGGTATAGGTAATGAAGACATTGTATATGATCTTTCGGGTTATAATCTGATCTTTGATCAGAGGGATGGCGATAGTAGACCTAACTACCCAGTTGAGAGTTAGATTTGCAGTTTATAGGTTCATGGAAGAAGAGAAGTGTTAGATATATTGAAGACTTGAAAATTATTTGTTTATGTTTTTATGTTTTATGTTTTATGTTTTATATAAAGACTTTAGGAATAGATTGTTGTAGGAAGTTTTAGGTTGTAAAGAAGGTTTTTATGTAAATTGTGGTTTAGTTTAGTTGGCTTGATATTGCCAGCTTGTATGACTGTTTTAAATCAGAATTTTATTCATAAGCTATGTTCCAGGTTATACAGGTTATGTTAAGTACCCTATGAGATACCTTATATGTGTTTACAAGTGATATATGAATTTTTGTGGATATTAGAGCCTTAGCATATCCTATTCAAGAGAGGACACGTGATGAGTTGTAATGCCTTATTTTAGGATGTTACATGAAATTTGGTGTTCAAGTAGAAAAATGTATGTAAAAACTTGCTTCAGGTACCAAATTGTTCAAAACCAAGCTTCAGGTTTTTACATACATTTTTCTACTTGAATGCCAAATTTCAGGCATCTTATTGGACTTTTTTGCGAAAGTTCAAGTACCATTTTCGAAATTATCTCAAATTAATTGGAACGAACCTCAAAACCTAGTCTCAACATAAGAACTCATAAGCATGTTTATGCACTCCAGCAATTTCAAAAACATGGACCCACACCCTACCTTAGAAAACATGATTCATCTGCTTACTAGACCAACAAATAGGAAATATACACTTACTTTGTATTTCTTAGTATTGTAGATGGTCTATCATTGTTACTTAATCACATATTAGAAAAAAAATCCTATATTAAAAGAAGAAATAAGGAGATGTGATGGGTTGAGAGTGTGTTGTAAATAAATAAAAGAAGCAATGAATAGTTAAAAAAAAGAAAAAAAAGAGAGAGAAGTGTTGTAAATAAATAAACATAAATAAATAAGTGTCGATTGTAAGCCCTTAGTTTTTTCGATAATATAAGAAAACCCTAGAACCGGAAGTAGAACCGGAAGTCAAACCGGAACCCTAAAATTAACCTAGTTCTATGTTTAGTCTAGTAAATCTAAATCCGGCAATCTTGTGTTCTTAAACCCTAGAAAACGAAATTGAGATAATTGTGGAATATGGTTCGTAATAATATAGGAAAGCTTAACAATATCATATTTTTAATTTTCTAGTGTCTTTCGGATTCGAACGAGATCAGTTTTCAAAAACAGTACCCCGATGCACCGGATACTGAAAATATTTCGATAACACCTATAGATTCATAAAAATATAAGGTTTTCAAAAATATCAGTTTTAGAATTTTTTCGATAACTAAAAATATCATATATAGGCCGTTTACGAGTATTTTCTTTACTACCACTATTTTAATTGTCTAATCTACTATTCATAGTACTTTCTACTATTCATTAATATTCATCTATCTCGACTTTTTCTTATACTCTATTCTTACATACTACCATACCTATACCTTATAATTTACCTTCCCCATACAACTTTAATCACATCATACTTTACACATTACTTCTTTTATTACAAAACAAACAAAATAAATTAATTTTCCCCCCTCTACAAGCTAGAACCAGCGCCCCCTCTCTCTCCATCCATCCAATTTTATTTTCTTTTCTAGTTTATTTAATTACGTTTAAGTTCCACTCCAAAACTTTATAAATACCCTCTTCCTCCTTCATTCTTTCACACAACTCATTTCCTACTAAAACTCTACCAAAATCACTCCATAAAATCCCTCTCCCAAAATTTCTCCCAAGTTCTTCCTTCTCTCCATAAAACCATTTTCTACATAATACTACAACCCATTCCATTCATCTTCAACAAACACATAAACCTTAGGTAAAAATCTATCTTATTCACTCATCATGTTCATACAACTTAACATGAGTTTAATATATGTTTATTAGACTGATGAGAGTTAAAGAAGTGACAATATATTCATGTTTTGTTTTTGTTCATGTTTCTATTTTTCATTATGTTGTTATTATTGTTATTATTTGTTTCTAATCTAACTTATATAAAGTATTATGTATATTATGTATATATATTTAGAGCATAAGCTCATTTGTTACTTATTTATTTATTTTTAAGTCTTGCAATTTATTTATTTACTTGTTTTATGCAATTATTAAGACTAGTCTTTCTAGTCTTAGACTTGTCCATATCAAGTCAAAACAATTTTCTTTCTTTGCTTTTCTTTTCTTTTGAGGACTAGTCTATTCTTAGTCCCGGGATACCTTGATGAAAGTAAGGTTCCCAATACTTGACTTTACTTTTATGCTCTTATATAATTTATCTTATTATCTTGTTTTTATTATATTTCTCATAGTTATATATTCTCATTCATGCATGAACATGTTGTTATTGTCTCAACCATAATGAAAATGAGTTTTCCTAAGTAATAAAAATAAGAACTCTCTTTAAAAATAGTTTTTGTCACATAAGAAATTATTTTTCCATAAAGACTTAAAGTTTATCTTAATAAATATTTTCTAAAGTTAGATAAGTGAGCTCAAGTTTTAGTAATAATACTATATGGTATTTTATCAATGAAAATAAAGTTATCACAAACTCTCTTTTAAACCAATAAAATAAGAAAGTTTCTTTAAACTTAATTCATGATTTAACCAACAGTTTTTTTTAACACATTTATCAAAGTTTTCTACCAATATTCTAGAATACTAAAGTCTAGACAAGTTTTACAAAATTATCAAAAATAACCTTTCTAAGGATAAACCTTACTTAGGAAATGAAAATAATAAATAACTTAGAAAATTATTGATATTATTGTTTTAAAATGGATCTAACTTTAGAAAAACTTTAGAACATATAACCATGAAACATTTAGAAAAACTATGTTTTCCAAGCCACTAGAAATAAATTTATGGAAATCTTAAAAGATCAAAATTTCTTTTTGAAAATGTAATTATTCTCAAAATTAAGAAATAGAGTTAAAAGAATGAAACACTTACTAATAAATTTTCCAAACAAAACTAAAAAGAAAATTTTCAAGTCTTAACTTTTCTCACTTTTAAGACATTTTGTTTTACAAAATCATTGTTGAGACAACACCACTAAATTCATGCATATGGTTTGAGTCTATATATATATATATATATATATATATAATCAAGGATTTTTCAACCATACAAAATATCTATATTTTTGTACAAAAGTTCTTGAATGAAGAAAAGTTTGAAAACTTGAGTTTGAAATTTGGAATTTTCGCACCAAATCTGTATGTTACTATTCTGAGATCCAAATAACTTCTTTTGATAAAAATAACATTAGAAATAGATAGATCTTTTCGAGTAGGTAGAAATCGGTATATAATATGCGAAATTCCGAGTTAAAATAAGCAAGTTATAGCCATTTTAAGTTGGGATTTCCATTTCATACGATTTTTGACGAATTTAATAAGATAGAATTATAGAGTTTGAATAGATCTTGGATGAAATACTAATGTCGGGTATTTCTTTTGTTTAGGTATCGAGGACCAAGAACTTCTCTTCCCCAAGGATTACTTCAACTCCTAGAAGAACGCTATGGACGAGTGAGTTTCCTTTACGTTTATGTATTCACGCATGTGCTTGATGAATAGAGCACTAGATGTTAGGAAAAGATAAAATTGATATGCATGCGGGTTATCATGGGAATTATGTATGTAAATCGTTATGTGCGATCAATGAACAATAAATATATCGGAACCCAATTTGTGATTGATATAAATGATTTCTATGTACGTATTATTATGTGTGCAAATATTGCTTGATCGCTTTAAATAATTTAGTGTCATATTGGAATCCCCATGTAACAAATTGCTCATGCATATCATTTAGAATACCACTTCGAAATTTTGCTACTACTCCTCAGCGTGGGATCGTAAAGGTAAGCTGCCTTGCTACAACCTTGAGAGTTTAGGACGTTCAGGAAATACGGTCTCGAGTTGTAGCCGAGCCGGATCGATCGTTTGAGTAAGGAAAGCTCGGGGACTAGTAATACGGTTCATTGGAACCCCAAGACACGCGCAACTTTAAGGAGGTCGTTTAGGACCCAGTTCAAAGCATTCCCTAACCACCGATGGAGGAGTAAATCCATCACACATATGATACCGGATAGTCGTATGTAATGTTTGATCATATGGTTGTTGCATTTCATATGCTTGATTAATAAACTTGGTTGATTTCCTGTCATGAGTACTTTTGCATAAGGAATATCTCACTAAGCTAGTCATGCTTATACTCCTATAGACTTTTAACATTGCAGGATTATCCTTTTTGCACCCGAGACCATCTTGACCACCCGGGTAGAATCTTTATTTTGAGAAGCTTTTGGAGGAATTCTGTTTTGAAGTCATAGAGTAGATTTCTTCTAAAATCTTCTAGCTTTAGTTATTTTATCTTTAGTAGAACCATGTTGTTCTGGAAATTATCGGGGGAATGCCCCTTAGAAGTTGTAAGACTTTATGTTTCTATGAAATATATTTAGTGTTATTTTGCATGTTCTGCTGCCAATATCTTAAAATGCATTACTTCACCGGTCTCCCTTTGATGTGAATGTACGCCTTGTACCGATATGGAAGCTTTCAAGTGACTGAGGTAGTCATTCTTAAGTTTTAATATTGTGTACGACGGGCTATCACGTTTAGGGTACCTGTTAAGGCGTGAGATTGATGATAAATAAGTAGTTAATAAGCTTTAGATCACGATAAATCTTGTTATTCCACTGATATTTTGCAATCTCTTTCTTCATGTTAGTCTGCCAATACAACTTCTTCAGATCATGATACATCCTGTTGCCTCCTAGATGGATCAAATAACTAGAGTAATGTGCTTCTTTCAATAACTCCTTCTTAAGCTCTCCTTGCTCTGGTATTGATAGTGTTGCCTTCAAGCGTAGTTTTAAATTTATAATTTCCCGTTTTAATTCATCATAAAGGCAATAGGCAGTATACCTATCAAGAATGTAATATAGCGCTAAAATCAGGGTCGTCCATAGGGAATAAGCAATTACTAGTAATAACTCTTATTCTACAATCTAACTGACAATTTTGATGATATTCTATTACTAATATACTATTAACTATATTAATTTACCAGGAGAAACAAATACACTGGCACTAATCAACAAGCAAGATTCAATTGAAATTGAATGATCTAGGTTTTGTCTTCATCTAATTTAACTTGTGAATCTTTGGAAATTACAGTTTTGATTTAGTTCTTAAGCTGTTGAGTTTCTCAAGCAAAGTGATAATTCTTTCGAATTTGTCAAATTATCTAAACCTAAGTTAATCAATTAGGATTTCTCCTCAATCAATAGCAACCTAAGGTTGCTTTAAGAACATGAACTCGATTGAAAAATCATACACAGAAGATTCTTGCTATTCTATGTCTAGAATTACAAACAAATCTCATCAATTGTATTCTAGATATACAAACTTAAGAAACAGTTAAGGAATATGCAATTGAACAAAAGAACATCAATCTTTTATTAAGCCCAAATCCTCATCACAAGGTAAAATTAGAGTTCAACAAAACCTAGATCTGAAAATTTACTCTTCCATAGTAATTAATGAGAATACAAGAAATTCCAAAAACAAACTAGAATTCATGATATCACCCAAGAAAATGAAGTGCAAAATTGTGGATCTTCAATCCAAGATAGTCTTGACTTGTTGTTAAACACCTGAAGAACTCATGTCTAATTTCATGCACTTGCTCTCTTCCTTCTTGCTCTTCTTGATTCTTCCTCCATCTTGATTTTATAATGAATCTTACATAAATGTAATGAATGCCCATTATGGATAAAGTGGGAAGTTACGGGAGTTACGGATCTCTTGGCTTTCCAAAGTAACACCCCTTTAATGCCTAATAGATGTTACTTTAATACATAGGGGGTTACTATTCAATTAAAAAGCCGTTACACATTAAGTAACGCACTGTCAAATTGACATGTTTAGGGACAAGTCGTGTCACTGAGCATGTCTGGCAATTTTCTTTAGTGTGGAATTTGACACAACTAGGACATGGCTTGTCCCAGAATCATGTCCCTTGCTATGGACTTTTTTCTTCATTGACACGACTGGAATATGGCTTCTCCCAAAGTCATGTAACAGGCTGTAACTCAATCTTGGAAACGACGTGCTTAGCGACAGGTCATGTCATGGTCGTGTCCTTGCAAAGTGAAATTTCTAGTTTGACATGGTTTGTGACAAGTCATGTCACTGAGCTTGTCCTTTCAAAACTTAAGATTTAGACCTCGATCGTTCTTTTTCCTTGATATGGTTTGATAGACATGACTTGTCTTTGTGGTGTCGTCCACTTTTTGTCTCCAAACTTTACATTTTTTACCCGTTTTGCTTTCTTTTTATAGAATAACTCCTTTAAAGGTTTGAAAGCGTAAATTAATATTTTTAAGTGCCAAATTCATAATATTTATCAATAAATTAACCAATAAAAGTCCATTTTGGCATTCATAAAATAGGAATAAATTTGGTTTATCAGGTACACAAAACCTTCCCTTATATCTCATGACACTTTCTCCATCAATATGAAATTTAGCTACTTTACCTATTTCCATTCTCTTCTTTACCTCATGTATACTTGGATCATCCATTAACTTTGATCTTTACTATAATAGTAGGTTGAATTAGCAAGTTTGTCAGTCTTGCACCTACTTGTCCAGTCATTATCCCAAATTCAAGCTTTCTTATATCATCCATTACATGACATTTAGAGGTGATCAAAGCTGCAAGATTCTCAACTCGCTTCCTACTCAAGGCATCTGCTACTATATTTGCCTTTCTTGGATTATACTAAATGTCGCATAGTCCTTTATCAGCTTTAACCATCTCCTTTGTCCCATATTCAGCTCTCTTTAGGTAAAGATGTATTTCAAACTTTTATGATCCGTATATACCTTATATCTTTCTCCATATAGATAATGCCTTCATAACTTCAAGGCATGAACCATTGCTGCCAGTTCCAAAATATGTGTAAGGTAAATCTTTTCATAATGCTTCAGTTGTCTATATGCATATGCTATCACCATACCTCCCTCCATCAACACATAACCTAATCCTTATATAGACATATCACTATAGATAGCATATTCTTCGGCACTCACTGGCAAAGCTAACACTGGGGCAGATACTAGCTTTTCCTTCAACTGCTGAAAGCTATTCTCATAATCTTCATTCCAATCATATTTTACCCCTTTCTATGTCAGTCTGGTTAATAGACTTGCAATCTTGGAGAAATCCTCTATAAATCTTCTGTAATATCCTGCCATTACTAGAAAACTTCTAATTTCTGACACACTTTTAGAAGTTGGCCATTCTATACTGCCTTTACTTTCTCAAGATCCAATGCTATTCCATTTCCATCAATAACATGTCCTAAGAAAGACACTTATTCTAACTAGAACTCATATTTCATGAACTTAAACTTCTCATCTTGTAATATAGTCAGAATTAACCTCAGCTGCTCTTCATTTTCTTCCTTGGTTTTAGAGTACACCAATACATCATCTATAAAGACCAACACAAATAGATTTAAATAATCTCTAAAGACTCTTTCATAATATCCATAAAAACGACTGATAAACTCGTATTTCACTTACTTTTTCTTAATCAATTCATGTTAAACTATTATTGATTTTGTAGAAATGTAAAGGAATTGGTACTTAGTTGTGCTTAAATTGTTGATTTAGGTTGTTAAGGAATTTTACAAAAAAATGGGAAAAGTTTGAAGCAAAGTTGAAGAAGAATCAAATGAATATTGGCACTTCATCATATCAGTACTGCCGACCTTCAATCAAGAAACACCGGACTTTAAGTAAAATAATAAAAGCTGCTAGCATTCAATGAAGAAATCCAACCAGCATTGCTAAATTTCATCAAACGCCAACAAATATCTAGTCTACACCATCAGCTATGAGCTGGTGTTACGTGTGAACAAGAGTAAAATTATTAAAGCTGGATCGAACGCCGCCTGTGTAGAAAACAAAACAAGATAGCCTCTGCAATTTTTGATCTAACGCCGGCTTCTAGGAAAGCTACCCTGCCAGCATAGACGCAAAGTATAGGATGTCCATAATACACAAATTGTTAAAACCAATTCAACACCGCCAGCTTATAAGCGGTGCAAAATATTATGGACATTTTGATTTTTCATTGAATACTAGCAAATTCAAATCAAACGCCACCGGCATTATGCTAGCGTAAACTCAACAGACAGATTTGGAAATCCAAAATTTTAACAAACGCTGATAAGATCATATTATATATAACTTTTTTATGTTCAAATAGCTAGAATAGGTACTTGTTTTGGTTAAAATTCATGTTTCGGGTCTAATTTGGATAAAGGAATCAAAACAAGAAACTTTGGAATGAAAATAGGAAAAACTCAGGGGGTACGTCGGCTTTTCTGAAGCCAACGCCGCCAGCATACAGCCAGCCTTTATCACCAATAGAATGAAAATCCTTAAGGCTGCCTCTACATCGCCGCCCTTAAGGCGGTGTAAACTAAGGAAGATAAAAACATTAGCTCAACACTGCTAGTGTAGAAGGAAGAAGAAGCCAGCTTCTACAAATTTCATTTAACGCCGGCTTTCTGAGAATTAAAGCCGCCAGCGTTAAGACGGCTTACAAGATTAAAATGTTTGCACTACTCAAAGCCGTTGCATATACTGCCAGCCTTACAAGCCTTGATTCAATTGAACATACACCGGCGGAGGTGAACAGGCCAGTGTAGACTGAAAGTCGGCAGCTCAGAGCTCAAAGGTTGCCAGTGCAAAAAGAGTTACAACGTACGTCGGACTCTAAGCCGCCAGTGTTGAGGCGGTGTAGATCAAAGATCAGGAGGCACAAGTAGATATCACATGCTTGGTGACAAATGAAAAGACAAAGTTTGATGGATTACCTAAGCAGGCATCAAAGCCGCCGGCTTCGGGACAGCTTTACTCATAAAAGGCCCAACCTTTCATTTTTTATTATATACACCGGGTAGATCCATATCTAAGCCGCCAGCATAGGAGCGACCTACACTTGTAACCAAAGATGAAAGCTGCCAGTGCACTGCTTATGCAATGAAGAGAAAGACTTTACGCCGCCTATAAGCCACCGGCGTAAGAATTGTAACTGCCGCCATAAATGTTGAAACTTAAAATTTTCATTAATGCTTCTCCCGAAATTTTTCCTATATAAAGGGGATTTCACTCCTCTAGTTCCATAAGCGAAGAAAAAAAGAAAACCACTTTAGTATACAAATAGCTTTAGCATTTCATAGAGATTTGGGAGAGATTTAAGCTTTCAAGAAGTTGTAATTGAAGATTGTGATATTTGAATTGGTAATATCTGATCTCTTTTCTTATGCAATTCATTTATCTGATTTATTTGTTCATAATGATATCAATTGCATATTCTTATTTGATTATTGAATCATCATTCATGAGTAGCTAAACTTTTCTTTGTGGGAAGTGATGAAATCCTAACTTTGCTAAAATGATTTTTGAATTTATATTATAGGATTGTTAGAATTACGAAATATTTGTATTGAATCCTAATTATCTATTTTAATTCTGTTTGAAATTGAATTGATAAGAATTCTGATAATTTGGAAAAAGAATTAGGGTTCATAGGAATTCATGAATTAAGATTAAACAACCATTGTGGAAGCGGCGGAGTTTAATCTAATTTAGAAATTGTTCCATGTAATTCATGCAATATTTTATTTTAATTTCTCATTAAGGAATTAGGAGAAGTTAATTTAGGATATTAGACAATTATAGAATCGGGAGGTTTATAATTGTAAATTAGATTCCACTAATAATTTATATAGTAGAAGCTAATAGATTATTTTGTGGTTTGCTAAAACTTGATAGTTTTAGGTCTTAACAATTTCTTACAAATATCCACAATTCTAATTATTCATGTAATATAACTTCAGTATGATTAGCAAAGATTAGGATGGATTCTGTTCCTTCCCACATTTATCTTATATAACTTTCTCACAATCTCATTGCATTCATTGTTAGTATTAGACAGAATTAGTTAATTAGTTTAAATTTATACATTTTGATTTCCTAAATATTAGTAAAAGCTAATATTGATCTAGTAATTAAATTGGTCCTTGTGAGAACGATACTCGACTCACTTTTGATTTGACCCAATATACTTGCTGGTAGTATCCGAACTTACATTTTTATATACATTTTACTTAGATCAAGTTTTTGGTGCCGTTACCGGGGAACTCAAATTAATATTATATCACTTTTAGTTTTGCTAGTAGTTTAGGTGTTTTTTTACGGATTGATTTTTTTCTATTCTTTTTGTAAATTACATACACAGGAATCGAAGTAGGGAACTTCTACCAACTGATCCCGAAATTGAAAGAACTTTGCATCAGCAAAGAAGAGGAAAGAGAAGGCAAGAAGTGCTACAACACGAAGAAATGGCAGAAAATGAACCAAGAAACAATGAGGGCAACAATGATCAAAACAACAATCCAAATCAGATTCAAGTTGCACCTGTTAGAGCACTTCAGGATTATACAGTACCCAGTGTTCAAGGTCCTGCTGTGAGGAGACCTGCAGTTCAAGCCAACAACTTTAAGCTTAAACCAGCATTGATTCAAATGGTTGAATCACATCAATATGGAGGATATCCTAATGAGACACCAGATGAACATATTGCCAAATTCCTCCAATATTGCAATACTGTCAAACTCAATGGAGTAATAGATGAGGCCATTAGAATGCAGCTTTTCCCTTTCTCTCTTAGGGATAAAGCATTAGCTTGGTTTAATTCTCAACCACCTGAGTCCATTACTTTATGGGCAGATTTGACAACTAAATTTTTGAAGAGATTTCCTTCCTGCCAGATTAAGAAACGAGATTACCAACTTCACAAAATTTCCTGGAGAATCATTATATGAAGCTTGGGAGAGATTTAAAGAGGCAGTTAGGAAATGCCCACATCATGGACTTCCGGATAATCTCTTGATTGAAAATTTCTATCTCAGTCTAGATGAGACTTTGAGGTCATTGGTGGATGCTACATCAGAAGGATTACTCATGGGAAAGACATATGATGAAGCTAGTGCATTAATTAAGGAGTTAGCTTCTAGTGCTCATAACTGGAGCTGTGAAAGAACAAGATCAAAGGTGGGATCTATTCAAAAATGTGAATCCATGCAACAGCTCATTGCTCAAGTTTCAGCTTTAACTACACAAGTAAGTAAACTTGTATCATCTAGTTCTTTGAATACTAATCAGGTTGCTAATTGTGAGTTATGCTCAGGACCACATTCAATTTATGATTGTCCTCATGGTAATACACCATCATCAAGTGGAGAGCAACTCAACTATGTTGGAAACTTTGGAAGGGTTAATTATGGACCATATTCAAACACTTATAATCCAGAATGGCGTAATCATCCAAATCTATCTTATAGAAATAAAGCAAATGTTTATCGACCACCTGGATTTCAAAAACAAGGGCCCGTAAGAAATACTCAGCCTGCATCTCAGCAAAATCAATTTTCAACTGAAGAGTTATTGAAGACTTTTATATAGACCACACTCAATAATCAACATGCGATTATTCAAGATCTTCAAGGGAAATTCCATCAACTTGCTCAGCAAATTGGTAATAGACCATCTGGTTCTTTACCAAGCAACACTGAGGAAAATCCTAAAACCGTGAATGCTATAGTTTTGAGAAGTGGCAAGGAAGTTGAACCCATTGAGGCAAAAGTTGAAGAAACTGAAGTGATTCCAAGGAAAGATAAAGGAAAACAAAATATGGAGGAACAATGCAAAAATCACCTAAGGTAAGACCTTATGTTCCACTTATTCCTTTTCCAGGAAGATTTAAGGAACAAAAATTAGATGAGCAATTTTCAAAGTTCCTGGATATTTTCAAGAAGTTGCAAATCAATATTCCATTCTTAGAAGTGATTCAAGAAATGCCTTCATATGCAAAATTCATCAAAAAATTGCTTACTAAGAAGAGAAGGATTGATGGAAATGAACCAGTAATGCTCACTGGAGAATGCTCCATGATTTTACAAAAGAATACACCTTGTCTGCCAATGTAATAAAGAGATTAGGGGACTTTTACTTTGATAAAGTTCTTATAGATTTTGGTGCAGGTATTAATCTTATGCCTTATCTATTTTCAGAAAATTAGGACTTGAAGAATACAAGAAGACTCATGTTACCTTGCAACTTGCAGATAGAAGTGTCAAATACCCACGTGGTATTGTTGAAAATGTTTTGGTAAAAGTTGACAAGTTCATATTTCCAATAGACTTTATAGTCTTGGAAATGGATGAGGATTGTGAAGTCCCAATGATTCTTGGTAGACCATTCCTTGCAACCGGTAAATCATTAATTGATGTGGAACAAGGTAAACTCACTTTAAGTGTAGAAAATGATCAGGTAACCTTTAATGTTTATGATGCAATAAAAAAATTTGATAAAGGTTCCTGTTATACTATTGATATTATTGATGAGTTTATTTCTGAGTCTGTTGAAGAGAATGTAGGTGTAGAAACTGTGGAATCTGTTCTAAGAGATCTAGATGAATGGAATGATGATGAGCAAAAGGAAGAAGTTGAGAAAGTGCCTCAAATTAAAATCAGATATTATGAGGAGCTAGGCACTAGTGAAAGCAAGCTAGTACCATCATTGATACAGCCACCAAATCTTGAGCTTAAACCCCTTCCCACTCATTTGAAATATGCTTTTCTAGGAACTGGAGATACTTTGCCAATAATTGTTTCATCTTATTTGACAGGTGAACAATAGCAGCAGCTGCTTGGAGTTCTAAGGGAGCATAGAGAAGCAATTGGTTGGACTATTGCTGATATCAATGGAATTAGCCCTATGATTTGCACTCACAAGATTTTGATGGAAGCTGAGTAAAAACCTACAGTTCAACCACAGAGGAGACTTAACTCGACACTTAAGGAGGTAGTAAAAAAGGAAGTTCTGAAACTACTTGATTCAGGTATTATCTGTCCTATCTCTGATAGTAAGTGGGTCAGTCCAGTTCAAGTTGTTCCAAAGAAAGGTGGTATGATTGTAGTGAAAAATGAAGAAAATGACTTGATTCCTACTCGTACTGTGACTGGGTGGAGAATTTGCATTGATTATAGAAAGTTAAATGATGCCACCAGAAAAAATCATTTTCCTCTTCCCTTCATTGATCAGATGTTGGAAAAACTTATAGGGCATGATTATTATTGCTTTTTAGATGGTTGTTCTGGTTATAATCAAATTTCTATAGCTTCTGATGACCAAGAAAAAACCACTTTCACTTGTCCCTATGGCACTTTTGCCTTTAGGAGGATGCCCTTTGGTCTTTGCAATGCACCCGCTACTTTTCAAAGGTGTATGATGGCTATCTTTTCTAACATGCTTGAAAATTTTATTGAAATCTTTATGGATGATTTTTCTGTTTTTGGTAAGTCTTTTGAATCATGTTTAGAAAACTTAGCTTGTGTTCTTCAAAGATGCAAAGAATCAAATTTGATTTTAAACTAGGAAAAATGTCATTTCATGGTAAGAGAAGGGATTGTTTTAGGTCATAAAGTTTCAGTGAGAAGAATTGAAGTTGATAATGCCAAAATTGAGATCATAGAGAAATTGCCACCACCCCCCACTGTTAAGGGAGTTAGAAGTTTTCTTAGTCATGCTGGCTTTTATAGGAGATTTATTAAAGACTTCTCTAAAATTTCTAAAGCCCTTTGCAATCTTCTAGAAAAGGATACAGTGTTTAATTTTGATGACAAATGTTTGTAGGCATTTAACTTATTGAAGGAAAAGCTCACATCTACACCAGTTATTATTGCACCTGATTGGGAGCTGCCTTTTGAACTTATGTGTGATGCCAGCGATTTTGCTGTGGAAGTAGTATTGGGTCAAAGAAGAGGTAAGTTATTTCATGTTATATACTATGCTAGTCGGACTTTGAATGAAGCTCAAAGAAACTATGCCACAACTGAGAAGGAGCTTCTTGCTGTTATTTTTGCTTGTGACAAGTTTAGACCTTATCTGATAGGATCTAAAGTCATAGTATATACTGATCATGCTGCTTTGAAATATTTGTTCGTTGAAGCTGATGCAAAACCTAGGCTAATTAGATGGATATTACTATTGCAAGAATTTGATCTTGAGATCAAAGATAAGAAGGGAACTGAGAATGTGATTGTTGATCATTTATCTAGACTAGAATCTGATAGTTTAGATATTCCTATTAATGAAAAGTTTCCTGATGAACAATTGCATGAAGTAGAGATCTTAAGTTTGCCTTGGTATGCTGATTATGTCAATTACTTGGTTAGCAAAATCATTCCATATGGTTTATCTTATCAACAAAAGAAGAAATTTTTGCATGATGTGAAAAGTTACTTTTGGGATGAACCATAATTGTTTAAGAAATGTGTTGATCAAGTAATTAGACGTTGTGTGCTTGAATCTGAACAGCTTAACATTATTGAACATTGTCATTCAAAAGAAGCAGGAGGTCATTTTGGTCTTCAAAGGACTGCAGCTAAGGTCTTATCATTTGGATTTTATTGGCCTAATTTATTTCGTGATTACAGGAAATACATAGTGTCATGTGCTCAATGTCAAAAAACTGGTAACATATCAAAGAAACATGAATTACCACAAAACAACATACTAGTAATTAAACTTTTTGATGTGTGGGGAATTGACTTCATGGGTCCTTTTTCCTCATCTTTTTCAAATAAATATATACTTGTGGAGGTCGATTATATTTCAAAATGGGTGGAAGCTATTGCTTTACAAACAAATGATGCCCGAGTAGTTTTGAAATTTTTGAAAAAGAATATTTTTACCAGATTTGGGGTGCCTAGAGCTATCATTAGTGATGGGGGATCACATTTTTGTAACAAGCAATTTGAAAAACTTTTGTCAAAATATGGAGTTACACACAAAATTGCTACCCCCTATCATCCACAAACCAGTGGACAAGTTGAGGTATCCAATAGGAAGATCAAAGGAATTTTGGAAAAAACTATTAATGCATCAAGAAAAGATTGGTCTTCAAAATTGGATGATGCATTATGGGCTTATAGAATTGCTTTTAAAACCCCTATTGGAATGTCTCCATTTATGATTGTTTTTGGTAAATCATGTCATCTTCCTGTAGAACTTGAGCACAAGGCATATTGGGCATTAAATTCTTAAATTTTGATTAAAAAGCTGCAGGGGAAAAGAGATTGCTTTAATTAAATCAATTGGCTGAGTGGAGGGATGAAGCTTATGAGAATACTCGTATCTATAAGGAACGAGCAAAGAAATTGCATGACAAAAACATTATCAAGCGAGAATTTTTGCCTGGACAAAAAGTTTTACTTTATAATTCTTGTTTGAAGTTTTTTCCAAGAAAGTTGAGATCAAGATGGTCAGGACCGTTTGAAATTGCAAAAGTTTTTCCCTACAGTGCAGTAGAATTGAAAACTGATGATAATCGGACTTTTAAGGTGAATGGGTATTTGCTCAAACATTATTATGAAAGGGAAAAATATGATAGTGTTACCACTATCATAAATTTCAAAGAACCATGACCAGAATTGGGAAAGTCGGGTTAAGCGACTCTAAACTAAGCGCTTCTTGAGAGGCAACCCATGTTTAATTTAAAAGTAGTTTTATTTGGTTTGTGTTTGCTAACTTAATTTTTAGTGTGGACAGATGAAAATGGAAAAATTGAGCTTTAATTGACAAAGGAGATGCAAAAATTTTAAGAAAAAGAGAATGAGGAATAATTTTGTCAAAATTGGAAAAGCTCCAAGAAATTACAAGGTAAGTATTCTAATAATTTAGAGTACTAAGTTTTAGAGCCTTTTCGAAAAAAAAAAAGAGGCCGGCACTTGGAAATTCAAAGCCGCCGGCTTAATACCAGCATATGCAACAAACCAAAACACCGGCATCTTACCATTTACACCGCCGGTGTTGAAGGCGGCATAAAACCAAAGTTTCAAGGGTTTTAAACCCCGATCAAAGCTGGCACTTAGGTTTTAAAGTCGCCAACTTTGAAGCCGACGTAGACTTGTATGCCAGAAGTGTACATGAGAAAGCCGCCGGCCATTTGCTCTCGGCATGAATTAAATTTTGATACACCGGCGTATAAGCCATCGGCATACTTGATAAAAATGCCGGCGTTTGTTCTGCAGAATCAAAATTTAGCAGAAATGGCTTCTAAACAGAAAAAGCAAAAGACTACAGATGCCTCTACTTCTGGTTCCCAGACCAAGAATCTACTGTCCAGTCAGCAGTATGCAAAGGATAGAAAAAAGAGGTTATTGAAGATGGATTTTCTGAACACCTAATACTTAGATTGGAGTTTGTTAGATGAATACGGGACGACTGACAGGGTTAGAAACATAATCCAAGATCCAGCTTGGATTAGATTGTTTGATTTCAGGGAGCCACCATATAATAACTTAACTATTCAGTTCTTATCTACCCTGAAGAGTATACCTGACAGAGCTGAGTCTACATTTCAATTTCAGGTATTGGGTGAGATTAGGGAGGTAAAGCTGAAGAAAATGGGCAAACTCTTAGGATTATATGATGAGGAGGAGGAGAATTTGAATTTGCTTAACAATTGGCCTAAGGAAGAAGATCAGATGACTCAAGAGGCTTATTGGTATCATTTGATTCCTCTTAAGTAAGCAAATGAGCCATTTGTTCCCTCAAAATCATTGGCCACTGCATTTGCTGCTGTTGAGCATAAGCTGCTCCACCACATTCTTGCACATACCCTGAGCTGCAAGAAGACTAATCACAGCAAGGTGACTACATTTGACATGTTTTATCTCTATAGCCTTACTAGAGGCTATAGAATTGATTTGAGGGTGGAGATAGCCAACTTTATCTATAGGCAGGCTGATGACACCGGGACTAGACTCCTGTTATGTGGTGGCTATATCACCAGATTATTGAAAGGCACGGGAATTTTTGAAGATCCTTAGGGAGATGAGATATTTGAAAGCAAGAAAATCTCATCAGCACCTTTCAAAGGCTGGGGATTGCTTAAACATCCCAACGGAGTTCAGCCACCAGTTTTAGAGGAGTTAGAATTCCAGGATATCTTTCCCGGTGATGTTCCTACTAACATCCCATACTCCTCTGCTCCTCCTCCTCTTGCAGCTACTGCTTCAGCTTATGACATGGATCAGCTTAGGCTAGATATTCAAGATTTGAAGAAGCAGAATCAGGAGCTTAAAGATAGACAAGACAAGGAAAGGAAGAAGAACAAGAAGTTTATGAGGACTATCTTTGAGGCTCTGAAGACTACTATCTGCTGCTTAAATCCAGAAAAGGGGGCTGAGATGACTTATGAGACTTCTGCTGAGTCTAGGCATAGCTCAAAGCACACTGCTAGCCTTAGCTCAGAGCACACTCACACAGCCAGCCCAAAAGATACTCAGAGATTTAGTCCTGAGCACACCAGTAGAGCTAGTCCAGGGCTAGAGAGCTAGAGATCCTGCTAGCTCTCATTTGTTCTTTATTGATCTTTATTTTTCATATTGGCCTGTATATATATATTGAGCACCCAAGTCCTTGTGGATAGACTCACTTTGATATGTGCTGCTTAGTTAGTTTTATTTATTTTTTGCTTTTGTTTTTCTTTTGTAGAGATTACAGGGCTGAACAAACAATCTCTCTGCTCTGGATTTTGCTGCTCTGATTCAAAAGGAAAATACAAAGGTTTCTGTTTCTGTTTCTTTTCTTTTTTGTTCTATACCTTTGAAACAGTGAAGACAATGTTTAGTTGAAGTGTGGGGGAGGGAATAAATTGAATTGAATGGATTGAATGGAGTTGTATGATCAGCTAGCTGTTTGGATTATGGATTATTTGACAGGATTTATATGAGCAAATCTGCTAGCTGTTTGGATTGTAGATTATTTGACAGGATTTATATGAGTAATACCCACCTTGTATTTTTGGTTTGAAAGCAAATTATGGGGAAATTCTGCCAAATTTTTTTTAAAAATCTCTTGAAAAATGGAGATAGTACAAAGTAATGATTGAAAGCATTTAAATTAGCTTATTAAAGTATCTTACTCATTTGCTGTTGTGATTGGTTTACTAAGTCGAATTGAGTGGCAAAAATCCTCAAAGGAACAAGTTTACTTTATTTTTAACTTTGGAATTGGAAATTTAAGAACTTGTCAAATCCTTTTGTGAAAAATAAACAGGTTTATTTCTAGGAAATTTTAGTTTGTATATACTCTTTGAATTATAACATTTAGTGAAAGAGGTAGAAGAAACTTTTAAACTTAGTGATCCTTTATAAAAATAAGTCTCTGATTTGTTATTGCATTCAAAAAGAAAGAAACAAGCATAGCCATTACTCCTTTGACTTAAAAATTTGAGTTATGAGTATCTGAACTTGAATGTTAAAGTGAGGAAGAGTTCTTAGGGGTATTTTGAAAACTAGTCACTTAGGTGATGAGCCTAGGATGTGCCAACTCAATGAACTTACTATAACGAGAAGGGAGGAAAGGCAAAAGTTCAATTTATGAACTTTGAAAAGCAAAAAGATGGAGGCAAAAACCTCCCAAAAAGAAAATAAGTGCTTGAAAAAGAAAAGAAAAATGAATGCAGATATGCAAATAAAAGGAGACGTGTAATAAAGAAGGAGAAAATCTAAGGAAAAAATAGATACCACATGCTTTCATTTGTTGTTACTAAGAGTATATATATATATAAGCTAAAAATTCAATGAAGTTTAAATGAGTATTTTTCCTTAGTGGATTGTGTATTTGCTCTTTGAATAGAATTTTTTTTGTTAAAAATTGAGATTAAAACTTGTTTTGTTTGGATTAACTCCTCAATTTTGATTATAGTACTCTAATTAAAAGAAACTAGTGGGGTTAGAGCAATAGATACAAGAAAAGCAAGTTAAAAAAATTGTGCTTAAATTTGAAAAATTATACTTTCTATGAGAGATTCCAAGAATTTTGTTCTTTATTATTTTGCTTGAGGACAAGCAAAAGTTCAAGTGTGGAGGAATTGATAAGATCATATTATATACAACTTTTTGATGTGTAAATAGTTAGAATGGGTACTTGTTTTGGTTAAAATTCATGTTTCAGGTCTAATATGGATAAAGGAATCAAAACAAGAAACTTTGGAATGAAAATAGGAAAAACTCAGGGGGTACACCGACTTTTCTGAAGCCAAAGCCGCCGGTGTACGGCCAGCCTTTATCACTAATAGAATGAAAATCCTTAAGGCTGCCTCTACACCGCCGACCTTAAGGGGGTATAGACTAAGGAAGATAAAAACACTGGCTCAACATTGCAAGTGTAGAAGAAAGAAGAAGCCAGCTTCTGCAAATTTCATTCAACGTCGGCTTTCTGAGAATTAAAGCCGCCGGCGTTAAGATGGCTTACAAGATCAAAATGTTTGCACTACTCAAAGCCGTTGCATACATTGCCAGCCTTACAAGCCTTGATTCAATTGAACATATGCCGTTTGAAAGCCATCGGCGTAGAAGGTGAACAGGCCAGTGTAGACTGAAAGCCGGCAACTCAGAGCTCAAAGGTTGCCAGTGCAAAAGGAGTTACAACGTACACCGGACTCTAAGCCGCCGGCGTTGAGGCAGTATAGATCGAAGATCAGGAGGCACAAGTAGATATCACATGCTCAGTGACAAATGAAAAGACAAAATTTGATGGATTACCTAAGCAGGCATCAAAGCCGCCGGCTTCGGGACGGCTTTACTCATAAAAGGCCCAACCTTTCATTTTTTATTATATACACCGGGTAGATCCATATCTAAGCCGCCGGCATAGGAGCGACCTACACTTGTAACCAAAGATGAAAGCTGCCAGTGCACTGCTTATGCAATGAAGAGAAAGACTTTACGCCGCCTATAAGCCACCGGCGTAAGAATTGTAACTGCCGCCGTAAATGTTGAAACTTAAAATTTTCATTAATGCTTCTCCCGAAATTTTTCCTATATAAAGGGGATTTCACTCCTCTAGTTCCATAAGCGAAGAAAAAAAGAAAACCACTTTAGTATACAAATAGCTTTAGCATTTCATAGAGATTTGGGAGAGATTTAAGCTTTCAAGAAGTTGTAATTGAAGATTGTGATATTTGAATTGGTCATATCTGATCTCTTTTCTTATGCAATTCATTTATCTGATTTATTTGTTCATAATGATATCAATTGCATATTCTTATTTGATTATTGAATCATCATTCATGAGTAGCTAAACTTTTCTTTGTGGGAAGTGATGAAATCCTAACTTTGCTAAAATGATTTTTGAATTTATATTATAGGATTGTTAGAATTACGAAATATTTGTATTGAATCCTAATTATCTATTTTAATTCTGTTTGAAATTGAATTGATAAGAATTCTGATAATTTGGAAAAAGAATTAGGGTTCATAGGAATTCATGAATTAAGATTAAACAACCATTGTGGAAGCGGCGGAGTTTAATCTAATTTAGAAATTGTTCCATGTAATTCATGCAATATTTTATTTTAATTTCTCACTAAGGAATTAGGAGAAGTTAATTTAGGATATTAGACAATTATAGAATCGGGAGGTTTATAATTGTAAATTAGATTCCATTGATAATTTATATAGTGGAAGCTAATAGATTATTTTGTGGTTTGCTAAAACTTGATAGTTTTAGGTCTTAACAATTTCTTACAAATATCCACAATTCTAATTATTCATATAATATAACTTCAGTATGATTAGCAAAGATTAGGGTGGATTCTGTTCCTTCCCACATTTATCTTATATAACTTTCTCACAATCTCATTGCATTCAGTGTTAGTATTAGATAGAATTAGTTAATTAGTTTAAATTTATACATTTTGATTGCCTAAATATTAGTAAAAGCTAATATCGATCTAGTAATTAAATTGGTCCTCGTGAGAACGATACTCGACTCACTTTTATATATTACTTGATTTGACCCAGTATACTTGCTGGTAGTATCCGAACTTACATTTTTATATACATTTTACTTAGATCAAGTTTTTGGCGCCGTTGCCGGGGAACTCAAATTAATATTAGGTCACTTTTAGTTTTGCTAGTAGTTTAGGTGTTTTTCTACGGACTGATTTTTTTCTATTCTTTTTGCAAATTACATACATAGGAATCGAAGTAGGGAACTTCTACCAACTGATCCCGAAATTGAAAGAACACTGCATCAGCAAAGAAGAGGAAAGAGAAGGCAAAAAGTGCTACAACCCGAAGAAATGGCAGAAAATGGACCAAGAAACAATGAGGGCAACAATGATCAAAACAACAATCCAAATCAGATTCAAGTTGCACCCGTTAGAGCACTTCGGGATTATACAATACCTACTGTTCAAGGTCCTGCTGTGAGGAGACCTACAGTTCAAGCCAACAACTTTGAGCTTAAACCAGCATTGATTCAGATGGTTGAATCACATCAATTTGGAGGTTATCCTAATGAGACACTAGATGAACATATTGCCAAATTCCTCCAATATTGCAATACTGTCAAACTCAATGGAGTAACAAATGAGGCCATTAGAATGCAGCTTTTCCCTTTCTCTCTTAAGGATAAAGCATTGGCTTGGTTTAATTCTCAGCCACCTGAATCCATTACTTTATAGGCAGATTTTCAATACTGTCAAACTCAATGGAGTAATCGATTCACTTTGATTTTGATTTTGATTAATTAGGAATTTAACTATTGTTGTTTATAATCTGCTTAGAGTGTGAATGGCTAACATGAATTAGATAGATAGGATTAGAGATACCCGGGAGGGATTCGATAATCTGTATAAACATATCTTGAACTTTTTTGAAAAGATTTGTCATAGGGATATGCAAGTTTTTGATAAAACTCATGAACTCATGTTCTTTATGTAGTTAAAGTTGCAATTTTGGGTCACTTGGCGGTGCTTAATTTGTGATTTTAACTATAGTTGTATTTTCGGTGTGAGCGAAGTACTATTTACCTGATAATTATAGATAAATTGTCTTGAAGGGATAATTTATGCTATAGTTAGAATTTTGCTACTCCGAGAGGTGGGCTAATTCCTGTGAATTTGGTTAAATCCTAAGTAATCAGTTTTAATATCAACTTGAAGCATCAATTCAATTCAAATGATAATATAAATACATATTCTTGATTGTTGTTGCATCTCTTAAACCCTAATCTCTCATTTGTGTTGCTAGAGCATAAGGTTTGAAGTGTTCAATTGCATTAATTAGTTTAGTTCTAAATTATATAACAATTTGATAGATTAGTTGTAAACCCCAGTTGTCCTAGTAACCAAGTAGACTTCGGAAACCGGAAACCAAAACCCTAAACCGGATTAGCTTAAGCTTAAGAGAGAACTTAAGAACCCTGGATCCGGCTTTCCTTCGATTTCAAACTAAAAGAACTTTTGTAAAATAATTTACTGTAGAATATTGTTCTAAACTATATTTCAAACCCTAAAAAGATATGAATTCGAGAAATTTTCCATTCTGGGCCTTCCCGAGATCCATTACGGAAAAGCAGGCCCCCAGACTCGAAATTCAAAAAATATTCCGCAATACTCTTTAGAACCAAAATTTAATAAGGATTTCAAAAACATCAATTTTATAATTTTTTGGTTTATAAAAATTATAGATATAGCCTTTTTCTCGTATTTTCTTTACTACCGCTAAATTAAATTGTCTTCTTTACTATGCATTACTATTCATGAGTAGAACCTACACTCACAAGCCACTCCCTACTCTTACATCCTTACAAACACTCCATTACATTTTCTTTTCTAAGAAAAAATTTGTCTCTTAAGAATTATTACAATTTAAGACTTTTTATTACATAAATTATAAAACAAAACAAATTCAACTTCCCTCTCTCTCCCTCCCATTCCCAACCGGCGCACACCCCCTTTGGTTGCCTTAAATTGTTTTATTTTTCTTCTTTTTTATAATTAAGCAAACCATAATTTACCTTACTATATAATACCTTTCATGCCTTCTCTCTCTTTCATTCATTTTCACTTTTCAAAAACTCACAAAACCCTCTCTAATTTTCCTCTCTTGGTCGTGACCCACACACACTCACACAAGTTCAATTTCTTCTTCATTTTCCCAATCATTTCAAACTTTAGGTGATGGATCTTTAACTTTTCTACACTAAACCTTTTAATGGTAAGACCGTTCATGAGTGTTTTCATATTAAGGTCCCCATGAGTTCTTGCTAGGGACAAGAAAATACCACTACATGAATATCAAGCCATTACAAGAGTAGGTCTTGTGTTTAAAAGTATTTTTATTAGATGATCTTCATGTTCATGCATGTAGAAGTAGAGTAAAACAAAGATCTTGCACAAAAATCTACTTCTATGTTTTCAAACTGCATTTCATGTATCATAAGTAGTAGATCTAGTATTTAAATGCTCGTATTATACTTGACATTCATGATCTTGTGAATATTTGGTGTTTTAGTGCATTAATGAAGCATAAAGACCATTGTCTTGTATATATAAATATGGTAGTTAGTAGATCTTTAGTTAGATGAGACAAGAAACTTAAAAAGGAAAAATTTTTGTTTGAAATGTTCAAATGAAAATTCAGATGACTTCAAAACCATGCACTAAAAATTCTTTTATCAACTCTAAAACTTGTGTTTTATATGAAAAATGAAGTGTATCGGTAATAGATATCATTAAGTAATGATTTTTATAAGTTGAAATGAGTTTTGATAAATATATATATATATATATATATGCAAAACAAAGAGTAGAAATAAGATAGGAAATTTTGAGTTGCTAAGTCAACTTAAGAAATTCGTAATTTTGGAGTGTTGTTATGAAAACACCTATTTTCCAACTTAAAATGAAAGTTTTATTTAAGAAATGAAGTCCTTAAGGGATAGGTATAATAGAGCCTTAAATTTTAATATATTAAACAAGTTCTCTTAAAGAAATCATTCAAACACTAATTTTTTTAAATTCGGATTTTGGAATAACCTCTATTTGAAAACATGTTTACAAAGTATAAAATGGGAATTTTCATATAGAAATGAAGGTCTTAAGTAATAGATACAAGGAAGACTCAATTCTAGCAAAGATAACTAGATTTCTTAAGAAATAATTCCAAAACAAAAGAGATTTATCAAAGTCATGAAACTAGTTTTCTTAAAAATATGTATTCTTGGAGTCATACAAAATAAAGAAATTCTAAAAATTTCTTTTAGTAAATATCATCAAGAGCATGCATACATTAAACTCATAACATGCCATTCATGATAGGAAATCATCAATATTGCATGTATAATTGATCGATAAAGTGGAAACATTACAAACATTCACAAAACTATTTTTCGGAATTGGAATTTGCTGCTGGTCAGAACTGATCAGACTATTTCGTGACTTAAACATTTTCAAAACTTGGAAATAATATTATAATTAGATATATCTTTCTAAGTAGATAGAAATCGATATATAATTTGCGAAATTCCGAGTTAAAATGACCAAGTTACGGCCATTTTAAGTTGGGACTTCCGCAAATGACGAGAATTACGAATTTACTAGTTTTGTTAAATAGTTTGGATTAGTTAATTGATGAAATACTTATTAGGGTATTTCTTCCTTTTTAGGTGACCTAGAAATCGATGATTCCCTACCACTGGATTACTATTACTAAAAGACCGATGATCCAATGGCCGAGTAAGTATTACTTCCGATTCCATCTATTGTATGTGATTATAGTGATAGTTACATTAGAGTTTAAGCACAGATAAAATGAAGATATATATATGATGGGGATGAATGGGAATTAGGTATGGTTGCTGTTGATATGTGAAATTGAAAATAAGAATATCAAAGCCGAGTGATTAATTCATGCTTGTATAGATAAATTAGGATTGATTGTCTGAAATTATTGATTGATCACCTAAGGAATTAGTATAATTGACTATTGGAATTGATAATAAATATGGACTCATTCATATCATAAACGGGGATCGAGGATTAGTGTAAATCCCTGAAAATCTTCATGATTCTTAGGAAATAATCCTAGAAGTCTAATACCAAAATTGAAATCCCGAAAATTGACGCAAGTTAAAACCAAATTCTAAATCAGGTCAAACACGAAAATTCTTAGTCTTGAGAAAATGAGAACCCTCGAAACAAAATATAAAATCCAACTATCGGTTGAATCAACATCCGTACGCCAATTAAATCATCTACCTAATTCCTAAAACGCAAATCAAAATAATATATTCAAATAACGCTCGACAACGAAATGCTAAGATCTTAAAACTCTTGGTGAATTTTGGAATCAGAAATTTCAATTTTCACCAAAAGTCAAACTGAGTCAACTCATAACTCTAAACTTGGTTAAACGATCCCGAGAATTGAAAACTATTAAATAATCACAAATAAAATGAGATAAACCATAGATATCGAACTAAAAATATAATACAGTCAAAACTCCAAAATTATATGATCCTACGAATAACTCAACAAAACCGGAAGTCAAACCGGAACCTTAAAAGTCAATAAAGCTTATAACAAACCCTAGTGTTTAAGATCTGGCAATCCCGCACTCTTAAACCCTAAACCACGAAATGAAAATAATTATTGATAATAGTTCGTATTGATATAGGGAAGTTTAAAAATATCATATTCGTAAAAATCTAGTGTCCTTTGGATCCGAACGGGATCAGTTTTAAAAAACCATGCTCGATACACCGGATGGCAAAAATATTCTGTAAATACCAATAGACTTGTAAAAATATAAATTTTTCAAAAATATCAGTTTTAGAATTTTTCGGTAGCTAAAAATTACAGATATCGCATTTATACGTGTATTTTTATTACTACCGATATTTTAATTATCTAGTTTACTATTCATAGTACTTTTCTACTATTCATTACTATTCATCTATCTCTACTTTTTCTTACTATCTATTCTTACACCTACATACCTATTTCTTACAATTTTCTTTTCCCATAAAAATTATACACTACATATTACTAAACTTCTCCCACACTTTTCTTCAAAAATTAATTTTTAATCACATTTCTCTCTCCTCCCATGCTATTGCCGTCTACTTCCCTCTCTCTTGCCTCCTCATTTATTTTCTTTTTCAATTAATTTAATTATATCTAATTTTATCTCATTCATCCTTCATTCTTTCACACAATTCATTTCACTACAAAAACTCTCTCCACAAATCCTCTCTTCAAGATTTCTCTCTACTAAAACTCTCTTAAACCAATTCTTCACAAAAATCATTCCTTATATACAAACTATCTACCACATATCACTACTCATACAATACCCCCTTTCATCTACCATGTTCATACCACATAAACACTTTAGGTAAACTTCTTCTAACCATTTAGTTTATCCATGTCATGTAACTTAACATGACTATGGTGTTGTTTTGAAACTCATATGAGTAGTAAAAGCAACAACATGTTCATGTTTTGTTCTTGCACATGAACTTTCTATTTTATTATGTCATTATGTTAATTTATTATTCATATCTAGCTAAATATATTTATGTATTTATATATAATCTTTATAGCATATAAGCTCACTTGTTATTTATTTAATTTCATGCTTTACAATTTATTTATTTCATGCTATTTCTTTAAGACTAGTCTTTCTGGTCTAAGACTTGTCCATATCAAGTCAAAACAACCTTTTATTTATTTTCTTTATTCTTTTGGGACTAGTCTATTCTTAGTCCCGGGATGCCTTGATGAAGCTAAGGCTCCCAATACTTGACCGGGATACCTTGATGAAGCTAAGGTTCCTAATACTTGATATTTTTATTATCTTGCTTATTATTATTTGTTTCTAGTATTTTCTCAAGTTCTTATTATTTTACATGCTCATAATACTTGCACCTACATTTTAATATTGTCTCAACTAATTTAAAAGTAGAATTTTCCTTTATTAAAAGAACTTAAAACTAAAATTTTCTATTATGTGACTTGTCACAAAATAATGAAGTTATTATCAACAACATAGAAATAGAGTAATACAAGTTTTCTCAAATTTTTCTTAAATAACAAAGATAACTTTACCAAGAAAACATAAAAAATGAATACTTTCTTTGTACATTATGCTAACCTAAGTTTTAGTAAAATAATGTGTTAATATTCAAAATTTTCACAAAAAGCTTAAGAATAAACTCTTTTTAACTCCATAACAAAACTAAGAAACAAACTAGTTTTCAAAGTTAAGATGAATTAAACCCATAAAGTTATAAACCCACTTGGGAAAATAATGATTTTCAAGTTTTTAAGAAGAGACTTATTTTCAAAGAATATAAATACAATAAGATAAAAAACAAAGGATTTTATCAATAAAGATGATTTTTTTCAAAGGAAATAAAAGAACAAGTTTTAGAAAACAAAAACTTATATTTTAAGTAATAAATATGAGAAGACAAGACTCATTTTCTAAAACCATTCTAAATACAAGTTTATAAAAATGTTTTCAACAACTTAATACACTTTTGATAACTTTGATCTTTTATCACTATAAGTAAAATTTATGAAAGACTAAGGTTAAAAGAAAAATTACTTGTTTTGGAAAAAAGAATAAAGAAAATAAAATAAGAATATACTCATTTATAATAACCTATGAAAATATAAAGTTTCTTCAAATACTTGAAAAGAAATTTGTCAAAGTTAAAGTTTTAAATGAATTGTTTTATGAAATAAATTGTTGAGACACTACCATTAGAAATTTTGCATATAAAGTGATCTTATCTATATACTAAAGGAATTTATCAATCATATATATGTATCTATATTTTCATCAAAGGATTTTTTAATAAAGTTGAGTTGGAATATTATTTTGCAAAATCTAGAAATATTCGTTTTAAATCTGTACCCAATGTTTTCGGAACCCAAATGACCTTATATGACAAAGATAACCTTAGAAATGGATAGATCTTTTCGAATAGGTAGAAAACAGTATATTATATGCGAAATTCCGAGTTAAAATGGGCAAGTTATAGCCATTTTAAATTGGAATTTCATTCTATATGAATTTGACAAAACATAGTGAAATAGAATTAGAAAATTTAAGTAGAATTTCTAAGAAATATTCATCCCAAGTATTTCTTTTATCTAGGTGACAAAAGATACGAGATTACCCTTCCTGAGGATTAATACGACTAAGAAGATCGCAAAATGGACAAGTGAGTTATTCCTCTTAATTTCGTTACCTTGCTTGTGTTTGTAAAGTAGTGGCATTAGCATACTAAGAAATGAAAAATGGATATGTATGGGAATTCGGGGATATGTATATATGTGATTCTTTGTTTATGCGTGAAATGATAATTAAGAATATCGCAACTTCAAACTGCCTGTTTAAGTATTTTTGTTTACTTACTTGTATGACTGTTTATTATTTGCTAAATTGATTGATCGCCCCTAATAAACCTTAATAAGGTTTGGCTTAAGAAAAATAAAACGCTCACGTATAGCATCCATCAAGTCACATCTCTTTCGGAAGGCTGCTACTCCTACGCGTAGAGTTGGATTGGCTGTTATTATGCTGTAAAACGGGCCATGTTTCTTTCTACAGAATCTAAAATCGCCCGGGAAATGCAACTCTAGGTTCTGAGCCGAGCCAACCGAACGCTTTGGGTGAGGACCTAGGGACTAGCAGCAGAAGATCGAGGATCTTCATCACCGATTTCCTACCCTTTGATACGGAGGGGTAAATCCGTTCTATATATGGTTTCCGGATAACTATATATATTTTTGTAATCACGTGATTGTTGCATTGTATGCATAGCATATGATTGAAAAGTTAAATGAACTTGTTTGAAAATATGAAGCGAATGAAAAGGAATATCTCACTAAGCTAGTTGTAGCTTATACCTTTATAGATTTTGTTGAAACAGGTATACCCATGGCTTAAATTGAGGATCATGACGTTAAGGAAGTCATAAAAGGATGTTAAGCTTCTATGAAGGAAATAGAAACATAGGATGAAGTAATTTTGTAAGATTCCTTATATGTAATGTATGCTATGTTTGTGTTTTAGAAATTCTAAGAAGTGTATTTATTTTGATTTGAAGATAATAGAGGGATATGCCCCTAAGAATTGTAATTTACCATGTTTATGTTTTTATGATAAGTATTCTCTTTGCCTTGTTACTTTACTATTATCAATATAAATTGCGCTACTTTGATGTGTTTCATTGGTTGTGATGTACGCCTTGTACATGATATGGAAGCCTTTACGTGACTGAGGTAATCATTCCTAGGCTTTAGTATTGTGTACATCGGACTACCACGTTTAGGGTACCCCCCAGGGCGTGACAATTAGCATTGGTTGGTTGCCTATGATCCAAAACGGAGTAAAAGTTGGTTAATCGTGATCCATAAACGAAATTAATGAGTTGGTTAATCATGATCCACAAACAAATTTTTAAGTTGGTTGACCGTGATCCTAAACGGCATATTTTGGTAGTACTGCAGTATTCGTTAATTTACTAACCTGGGATGGAGGGCGAAAGTCCATCCACATATGATTTTCGGCTAGTCATATATCTGTTGATTCCATTTGTTTGATGCATATCACTTGTATGATTAATCACTTGCTTGTATGATGTGTTATGAATGAAATTTTGGAAGTTCTCACTCACTAAGCTAAAGTAGCTTACGACCTTACAGTTTTTTTTTGTTACAGCACTCGTTCATATGGCTTAGACAAAGGCAACCTATAGCTCAGGTACAGGAGCCAGACGTTTCCTTATGAAGTTGTATTAAATTTTGTTTAGACTTTCATAGGAAACCAAAAGACTCTGGATGATTGTAATAGACCTCTTAACAATATTCTTTTGTGGGGGAATGCCCCTTAGATTTTGTAACTATTTATATATGTGTTGTGATTTATATTCTAATGCTATTGAATGTCAATTTAAACTCTTTATCTCCATCGGTTCAAGTATTTTATTGTCGTAAAGGGATGCCTTACATCTATATAAGACTCCTGAAGGACTAAGGTAGTAATTTGTGAGTCTTTTATGGCATGTGGCGGACTGTTACATTTAGGATACCCTATGAGGCGTGACAGTAGTTAAAATATGTTATTTGATAGCTTAGATTAGGGAAAGATTCGAATTCCTAGTAATTAGCCAATTAGCTCCCTGTGGTACGACTTGGACTCATCAGTGTTTGCTGCATATGCATTCGATTTGCTGGCCGATCATTTTGTGCATGTAATTATAATTTGGAGTAGCACAAAAAAATCCAATACCAATGGCTGGTGCATTGGTAAGACCAAAAGGCATAACCACAAACTCATAATGCTTGTATCTGGTCCTAAAGGTTATCTTCTGTATGTCCTCTACTCTAACCTGCAACTGATGATATCCTGATCTGAGATCAATCTTTGAATATACCTTTGCTCTTGCCAGCTAGTTAAACAGATCATCTATCCTTAGTAGAGGATATTTATTCTTATAGTCACTTAGTTCAACTCTTTGTAATCTATACATAGCCTCATACTGTCATCATTTTTCGTCACAAATAGAATTGAAGCTCTTCGGAGCGACACACTAGGTCTAATAAACTTCTTCTTTCTTCTAATTGAACCTTGAGCTTTGCAAGTTCTGTTGGAGCCATGCGATATGGTGCCTTAGATATAGCCAAAGTACCTGGCACCAAATCAATAAAGAACTCTACTTCTTTTTCTAGTGGTAACCTTAGTAGATCTTCCAAAAAAATGTCAGGGTATTCACATACGATTGGTATCCATGCAAGGTCTATCTTTTGCTCATCTTCTATCATCAAGGCTGCCATAGCTAGAGATGACCTTCCCTACAACTTATGTATAGGTAGAGCTAGAGGTTTTTGCACTTCAAGCTTATGTACTAACTAATCCCCATCTGGTAGACTTAACTCCATTACTACATGATGATAATCAATCACGACATGATACTTCACTAACCAATCTACTCCTAAGATTATATCAAAATCTATCATATCCAAGACTATTAGGTCTGCAAGTAGATGTCTACCCTTTATATCTATATCTACATCTTTACAAACCTGGTTCATCATAGCTCCACTCCACAAAGGTGTGTTTACATATAAACATTCAGATATAAATTCAACATATATACCACGTACAGATACAAATGACTCAAAGATGCATGAAAAACTTGCATTGATATCAAAGAGAACATAAGCACCATACAGGAGTATAAGGAGCGTTCCTGCAATAGTATCTACTCTAGATGTATCCCTATACTAAAGGGCATAAACTTTAGCTGGTGCTCTTGTCCTTAACCATCCCGAGCTCAACCTATCTAAACTCTTAGAACCACTTATCTTCTAGGCTCTTTGTAGTCTATGGCCTTATGTCCTTTTTGCCCACACTTGAAACAGAATACTTGTGGGACAGCTTTCTCTATACAAAATCTGTGGCTGTGCCCAACCTTACCACATGAGAAACACGCATTCTCAGGTCACTTATAATCTTTAACATCATGAGGTCTATAGCACCTGATACACTTTCTCTTTATATTATAAACTGTTTCTTTGACTTGATGAGTCATATGCGTCTTGCCCCTATCTTGGGTAAGCATACTTGTGGCTAGTTGCTTTCCCAAAAAGCTCCGACCTCTCTATGTCTCATAACCTTTAATCTTGATTAAGCCCTGCTCAACAGTCTTTGCTTTATTAACCACAGTGAGTAATTGGTCAAATCCATCAAGTTCACGTGGTGTTGTATCTCGGGCTCCAACCCTATAATAAACCTATTCCTCTTGGCATCCTCACTCTCCTTTAGAGGATCTAGTAGAAATCTCATCAACTTGTTCAGTTTAGCCTCATACTCTTCAGTAGTCATATTATCCTATTGTAGAGTATAATACTCTTGCAGCATCTGTTGTTTAACACTTTTAGGGACAAACTTTAGAAGGCCTTCTGGAGCCTGTCCCAAGAAATTATTCTAGCCAGATGTCTCTTAGTGCGCAACCACTAATTGTTTGCTCTCCTAGTCAATAAAAAGGAAGCATATTCCACCTTCTTATTTTTAAGAATGTCCAGGGCAGCAAAAGTTTTCTCTACCTCTTCTATCTATAATTGAGCATCAAGTAGCCTCCCAACTTTGGCTCAAACTTGTTCAAATTTAACACATAACATGTATGGCACCATTACCACCATTGCCATTTTGTCTCTGTGTCTCCCGTCTCCAAGCCTCAGCATTGGCCTGTATCACCTGCACATCTTGATGCATGGTTTGATGCAGTTGTGCAACTACCCCTACTAGAGTATTCACTGCTAGCATCAGCTGAGCAACATCAACTAATACCTGTTGACCTATAGGCGGGGGCAATGGTGATGGTAGATCTTAAGGTAACTTATTCAAAGGTGGCTGATTTAAAGGTGGTTGCCCTCTATGAACTTCCTCTTCACCAATCCCGGAGGAACCAGCATCAGAGGCTCTTCTTCTAGGTGGCATTCTAACATGGACAAAAACACATAAAACATGAGATAATAGGTAAAACAGACTTTAAAGGTCAAAACATTATATAAAACTACTAGATTAATATAATACTAATCTAGATAAACAACCCCAACTATCTGCTACCCGACTCATCATTGATCACCGTCTTAAGGAGTTTGTAACTTAGATCTAATTAGATTCACGACTTGAATTCTGACACTAATTAAGCTATAACGCCCTAATCTGAAGGCATTACAACCTATTATGTGTCCTCACAAGGTATGGACACACTAAGGCTATTATTTTACTAATCAAGTGAGCACAAAAGCCCAGTATGCCATACCATAAATACATGTGCATGAGCAATCAACATACAAATCCACATCCATTATAATATCATATGTAACAAACATAGGTTATTATCTTTAATTAGCCAAACAAACAACATAGTTTAGAACCATCTGCAGTCTAGTACTAAACCTAGAGTGACTCATGACTCCATAAAAACAATTAGTACAGAAAATAATAATATATACATATATTAGTGTTGGGTACTCCCTACACACCCTGGGTACCATACCCATACCACTCCTAGACAACTGGAATCATCTCTGTACACAGCTACACTCGGGACAACACCACGCACAAATCATCAGGGTACCATCTTAGTAGCAACGGTCATCCCGATCTACTAGACTTAGCTAAATACAAGCAGCATGTCAAATTTAAAACTGGATAGCAATTAGTCAATTTACAATTACTAAGCCTACAAACACAAATAGTAAACAAGGTAAGATCGTACTTAAAATCACTTTAAGAACAGAAACCCTAACTTTGCCAAAAACACCTCCTCATAATCAAATACTCCATCAAAATTTCATAAGGTAAGCATAATACTATCATCATCTAAACGCTAAACTGAAAAGAACAATATATCTTAGGTTAATACACACCTTCCTCCTTTGATTGTTAAAATCACAAAATCTCTAAAAGAATGAGGTTTCTCCAAAAACTCCTCTAAAAACTAGAACTCCCGTCAATAATAATCAAGCGAAAGTTAGAAAGGATTACACCTTCATATCACCAAAAATATTAAAAAGGATCAACTTACCTATTTATTGATACTTGTTCCTCCTTGATTGCAGAACATGAAATCTTCAATAAGAATTGTAGGGCTTTTCTGCAAGACATCTCCAAATTAACTCCCCTCGAAACTGGAAAAAAAAAATTAAGAAGAGATCATCTCCTTAGATCACTAAAGAATTGAAAAGGATTAATCTTAGCTAATTCTTGAATCTTGATCTCCCTTGATGCAAAGATCACAATTAGAGAGACTTTTAAGGGTTTCTGTTGATTAGGAATAGTTTTAGAGAAGAAGGAATAGGCTGAAATTATAAACAAAACTTGGAAACCTTTCAAATCCTATGTCTGTATACTGGTACAAAGGCTTAGGTATCTTACTCACTTACTGTTGTAATTAGAATACTTAGTTAAAATTAAGTGGTGAAATCTTTAAGGAACAAATTTACCTTGTATTTAGCTTTATAATTGGAAGTTTGAGAGTAGATTGATTCCTTAAGTGAAAAATAAATAGGTCTATTTCTAGGAAAAAGTTAGCTTGTATGTACTCTTTTGAGTTATTTTAATAACTTTTCAACACTTAGTGAAAGAGATAGAAGAAACTCTTTACTTAGTGATTCTTTATAAAAAGATCTTTAACTTTGTTATAGTATTCAAAAGAAAAGAAAAGAAAAGAAAGAAATAAGCATGGTCTTTACTCTACCGATTCAGGTAATTGAGTCAAGAGTATCTAAACTTGAATGTTGGAGTGAAGAAGAGTCCATAAGGATCCCTTTTAAACCTGGTCACCTGGGTGAGGAGCTTAAGATATGCCGACTCAATGAACTCACTCTAACGAGAGGGAGGAAAGGCAAAAGTTCAATACTTAAGCTTTGAAAAAAAAAAAGAGAAAAAAGAAAAAAAAGCTTGTGTGAATTAAAAGAATATGAATGCTAAAGCATCAAATGAAGTAAGACTTATAAAAAAGAGGGAAAAATTCTAGGGAAAGAGTAGATACTATATGCTTTCACAATATGTTGCAAGAACTATATGCCTGGTAATATCTAGTGAAGTTTAAATGGGTGTTTTTCCTTACTGGATTAAGTATGTACTTTTGGACAAAGGGTTTTTTTTTTTTTTTTTTACTAAACACTAAGATTAAAGTTTGTTTTTTCTAGATTAGCTACTAAAATTTTATTGTAGTAATCTAATTACATACAATTAGTTTAGTTAGAGCAATAGGCACCAGAATTGCAAGTCGTGACCTATAAAAGATGCTTGAATTGTGAAAGTAAAAGTTTTGTACTCTATTTGATAGATTTCTATTGTGTTCTTATTTATTTTGCTAGAGGACAAGCAAAAGTTCAAGTGTGGAGGAGTTGATAAAGGCATATTTTATACTCGCTTTCATTGAACAAATCATGTTTAGCTATTATAGATTTTATAGAAATCATAAGGAAATGGTACTTAAGTGTGCTTAATTTGATATTTCATGTCTTCAAGGACTTATCATACGAATACAAGCAATTTAGAGAAGATTTATGAAAATTTAGAGATGAAACAAAGGAAGGCCGACCATTTGGAAAAGTACATCACTAGCCTTCAATAAATATCGAGCCAGCCTAAATTGAAAAACGACTAACACAGCCGGTTAGAAACAAAAACAAGCCAACTTCATCAAAACAAGTAAACACAATTAGCGTTAATCAGACAGAACAACAGCTTTTCATTTCTAAACCTGTACACCGACAAATTTTACATATACGTCGCCGGCTTTATGCTGGCTTTGCATGTTCACAGCTTCAAAAACTTTAATGCTAGCTACTGGTAGAGACAGGATGCTGGCCTTCATGCTGGAGTAGACCCAAGGCCGTCTGCTGCGTTGATTCAAAGCTGCCATCCTTCGTGTCTTGAAAATCATTTTTTCATTAAAGGCCGACCGGATTAAAATATAGGCCGCCGACCTTGTAAGTGGCCTAAGTCCTCGCGTGACTTTTCATTTATATATATATATATATATTCTTTTGTGGATCTTAAGGAGAAAAAAAAAACTATGCATGAAAATTGAAGCATATTTTTTTTACTCCTAAATCTAATTTAGGGCTTAGACACTAAATTTTTCTTTTTATTGGATTGCGGATTCTACACCAAGATCGAGTGGAAAACATCATTTTAATTTGAATTCAAAAACAAGATTTTCTTGACAAGGTGATTTTGCTCTTTTCTTATATTTATATTATGGATGGTGTTGAATACTTAATCTATTATCCTTATTTAAGGTTTTAAGTTGTTGATTTGAATCATCTTATAGATTTTTATCTACTGTTGATTGATTCCTTACTTGTGTTCATGTTGTTGATGTTATTTCACAGATCATGTATTTTGGATTGATTTTGGAATTCACGATAGATTATGATTGTAATTAGAAAATTCCTTTCTAATCGTTTCTATGAATAGCTAATCAGGATTACAGCTCACATAGATATATGGATTTGAATTCAATTAGGGTTTGGTAAATTTATACAGATTAGTCAATTTATCACTTTCCTAGGAATAGGGAATATTGATTGGTTAATTTACGGGTAATTGCGTTCTTTGGAAAAAGGAGTTGTTATTTGGTGCTTGATTGATTGATTGAAAAACTAAACCCATTAATAATTTGGATTTACAAGCGTATCTCGGGTCATAGCATACATGCAATTATTGTTCAGATCTATTGTCTCTTAAACTAACTCAATTATAGGTGTTGAAAGTCCTAAATTTTTATTGATTAGTTATATCCAAAAATATTTCTTTTTTATTTTGCCTAGCTACAATTAGAACTAATATAGTTGATAACTAGTCCTCACTTCTTGCGGATACATCTTAGTATTCACCAAAATTTTATTACTGCAGACGCACCTGGTACACCAGCTAGTTAATATCTACTTGTTTAAAGGAATTTAAAAAGAGATTAAAAAGAGTTTTAAAAAGTACATATAGAAAAAGCACGATTGATGTGTTATATGTTAAAGGTAGAAAAATCAAACACTTTTGCCTACTAGTCTCCTTTCCGCTTTACCTATTACTCATGCTATTTAGGAACATGTTTCTATGGATTTTGTCTCAGGACTTCCTCAGTCTAAAGGGTTTGATGTGGTGTTGGTTGTGATGGATTGACTCTCCAAATATGGGCATTTTCTATTGTTGAAATACCCTTATACAACTTAGAGCGTAGCTTAATTATTGGTAAAATAAATTGTTCATTTGCATGCAATTTCAAAAACTGTTGTGAACGATTAAAATCCTAGATTTGTGAGTCATTTTTTATGAGATTTATTCTAGTTGCAGGGAACTCAACTTCATTATAGGACTTCTTATCTTCTGGAGATGAATGGTTAAATGGAAGTCTTGAATTATTGTCTTGAATGTTACTTGAGATGTTTTACTTCCAAAAAACCATAACAAAGGGCTTCTTGGATTTCATGGCTTGAATATCACTATAATACTTCTTTTCATACTGTTGCTAAGATGAATCCTTTTGAAATTGTGTATCGGCGGTCTCCACCTTCTTTGACTTCTTTTGTTGATCGAGAAATTGCTAATGAAGCTTTACGGGCTGTTTATATGCTCAAGATGAAGTACTGTAGCAATTGAAACGTAATTTACAGCATGCTTAGGCTCTCAATTGGAAACATGCTAATAAGCATCGATGCATTGTGGAGTTTTATGAGAGTGACTAGGTATTTATTCAGCTTCGACCTAATTTACAATAATCAACATTGTCTTTTCATCTTCCATAGCTTATTAACTCTCTATTTATCATCAACACTTATTTATTTATATTTATTTATATACAACACTTCTCTCTTTTTTTTTAATTATTTATAGCTTCTTTTATTTATTTTCAACACACTCTTAACCCATCACACCTCCATATTTCTTCTTTTATAAACTTGTAATATAAGATGTCTAGCTCTTGATAACATATCAATGCCTCCATCATTGAGAGTGTCCTTGTCCTCAAGGACAAAATTAGGAAATTGAAGTTGAAAAGAAACCTTATCAATCTAAGTAGCTTCATTAAGAGATTGGCAATACTTTATGGATTTCTTTATTACCATTCAATTGGAGTTGATGGTCGAGAATTACAACTGGAAGTTTCTCAATTTATTCAACCTTTAATAGAGCATCTAATGGCAACTCTGAAGAAATAGGGAAGGTACCCACTGATCTCTTGAGGAGTGAAACATGGAAAAATGGATGCATTCGACATCTTTTGGGTAGTTTCAACTTGTATGCAACACTTCCCACCCTCTCAACCACTTGAAATGGCCCAAAATACCTTAAGGACAGCTTATTATATTCATTCATCACAACTTTGTGCTAACACAAAACAGACTTGGGCAAGTTGCTTAAGTAATTTTTTATTACTTCTTAGTTAAAGAGTCAAATTTTAGTTATGTTTTGCATTGTAATTAACATTGATTCCTATCAATACATGTAGGAAAAATGTATGCGAAAACTTGCTTTAGGTACTAAATTGTTTAAAATCACACTTTAGATATCTAATTGAATTTTTAGCGAAAGTTTAGATACCATTATTGACATGATCTTAAATTAATGGAAACAAACTCCATAACCTAGTCTCAACACAAGAACTCATAAGCATGTTTATGCGCTCCAACAATTTCATGGACCCACACTCCACCTTAGAAAACAAATTCATTCGCTTACTAGACTAAAAAACAAGATGTATCCACTTACTTAATATTAAAGATGGTCTCTCATTATTTACTTAATCACATATTAGAGGGGGGGAAAAACATGACTACTAATGCATAAGTCTTTTTGGGTGGTTAAGCTATAGATAAATTGCCTATTTGAACCAAAGGCCATTTTTCTTATTGAAAATGTAAAATGAAAATTTTTACAACTCAAAATAAATTATCATGGAATATTGTTAAAATTGGTCCATCATAATAGAAAATTAAGAAGAAAAGAATTGTATTAAAGATGATTGGAAAAAAGCTGGACTATATGAAATTGTGATGAATATTTTATCTTGCGTTATGTGTAACGCCCTAATTTTAAGGTCATTTATAAACGGTCACATGTTCATATAGAATATGGATACACAAAGGCTCTAAATCTACTAATTCCACGATAAACATAACAAATAACTCCAAATCACTCATAATTTAATGACTTCAAATAGTCCTCAATTACTTACATAGAATCGTAAACGATTACTTTAGATACTATCTTACAGTCCAAATAGATTCATCTAACAGACGATAAAAAGAGTTTACATTACTAGTACCTTAAGATTTGTTCAAATAGACTAAATGTTACTAACCAATACTAATCACATATTACCACTCAGGTCAACTACACATAAGCTATTACATGTCTTCTACTCCTCATATGGAAGGTCTTTACAGCTAGTGTCATTCCCATACCCACTATCTGATTGTGTTATCCATACATCGATAGATACATTCAATACTTGTACTTAAAAAAGATAAAGGGATGAGTCGGAGCCCAGTACGATATACCAACAAGCACATGTGCATGTACAAGCAAATGGCAACCTCACATGCATCATATTTATGTGAATGAAACAGACAACCATTTAATTATCCTTATCTTTTAGCTCAACATTCAATAAATGGATAACTCAGTATCCCAAATCACACATAAATATGTACATACATATATATATATATATTGGTTATTGGGTACTCCCTAATAACCACGACGACAATACAACCTAGATCTAGCCAGATCATTTCCATGCACGACTCCACTCGGGACACCGTCGCACATGTATTATTGGGGTGCTACAATAATAGCGTGGACACTCTTCACCCATTACTAGAAGCCACACACAAGCAATACACTAATCATTAATGTTCATTAGTTCTTAAGTCAGTCTTAATTTCTATTTTAAACAAACACAAGCATAAACATAGTATATGCATACTTGGATAGATGGTTCAACTTAGTCTAATCAATAGAAAACTCTAACCAGGATTTACAATATACAAAGGTATTAAGATTCTTTTATATTTCTCAACTTATTCCCAAATAACATTCTCCAGGCTCCTCTCTCTCATTCTAATGTTAAAACAGTATTTATATAATATTTGCGTATATATATATATATGTTAATAATTTAAATTGTAATAAGAAAATAATGAAAAATAGTAATTAATTGATATTAACAAGGTCTTGGTTTTTTGAGTAATAATAAACCTTAAAGAAGTGAATTGAATAATTTTCAAGTGTTTTTTAGAAGGATAAATCAAGTTTTGGAAAAATTATGTTATACCACAAGTTGTGTATAAGGCTGTGCAGAAACTCATTGTACACGGTCATTCTACACGGGCTGCGCAGGGAGTTCATGCAAAAGATAAAAAGAAGGTAGAACGCGCTTTTAAAGTACACGACCTTCTACACAAGCTTTATATGAGTTTGTGCAGCATCGAAAATAAGGTTTTTCATGCAATTTTTACAAAGCACCGATTTTCTTCATTCCTAACATCAAAAACACGACTAATGATCCATACTTAACCCTTCTTCAAAACTCAAACACCCATCATAATAGAACTTGCATAAAGATTGAATCTTGAATATAGAAATCATGTTACCTTATAAAGAATCTATCAATTCTTTTGTGTTTTAACTTTTCAAATCTTTCTCCATTAGATATTCCTCAAGAATTCTCCAAGAAATTTGTTATTTTCCTGTTAAATCTTGATGTCAATGCCAAAGTACCATAACCCTATATTTGAACGTTTGTTTTGTCAAGAAAAGATAAGAAAGAGAAGAAATTCACTTATCATATTGTCTTGTTAATAACTTTTAAGGATTTTCAAAAGGTTATTGGAGGAGAGGGAGAGGATGTTTGTAACATACGTAATGGAAAGAAGAAGGAGAAAGAAAAATGTAGGAGGAGAAGCCGTTACAACCCAATTTTATACATTTGTAACTGCCAATATTTTAAAAGATTTAGATATGGGCAAATATGCCTTGTTTTAAAAACGAAAATTACTTACTTACCCTTAATATAATTAATGTATATTTATTATTATTTTTCCTATTATTTGGACATTTCATTATGAGTGTGTCAAACTTTGAACCTTAACTCTTTCTTTTCTTTTATCGGATTTGTATGGAACTTTGCGAGATGAAAAAAATTATATGGAGCCCATCAACATAATGGTTCTTGATATTTGATTATCTCTTCTTCCATGAACCATTTGCTTTTGATTTTGTCTTTGACCATTTGCTGCTTTATCTTCATCTAAAAAATTAAAATGTGTTGTGTTATATTGTCTTAGGTTTTTTCTTTATATACAAAAATAAAATAGCTATGAAAAGGATATTCACAAATCTAACAAAGAAGATAAAAAATACAAAATAAATGCATATATATTGTGTACAAATGAAATACAACATAACATCCAATATTCATGAAGATGAAGTACGAACATAATCTTAAAATTCTTAACAAAGAAATAAGCAATTAGCTGTGACATCCCATTCCTACATTTTCATCCTTCCATCAAATCTCTAAACTATCACTATTTTCAACAATGTTCAAAACCTGCTACATAAACTATAACGCACCACATAACTCTTTCCTCGATACGACAAATGTAACGCCTTAAAATAAGGCATTACAACCTGCCACGTGTCCTCTCTTGATTAGGACACGCTAAGGCTCTAATATCCACAAATTTTCAAATATCACCTGTATAACTCACAAGGTATAGAAGAAATCATATGGTTCTCATAAATAAACATTCTGATAAATATAAAATCTCCATAATAAGAAAACTAGGCATTGTTGACATAACTACAGGTCAACAAGTCAAACCATACCCTAAAAACTAATACCACATATAGAACTCCAGATACAACTGAAAATCTAATGGACATAAACATGAGTCTAACACTGAATAACAACAAAACATAACAAGTCTTCATTGATCCATCCTATGTCATCTATGACTACACAACTAGTCATCAGCAGGGTAGTCAGGACCACTAACGCCATCCCCATCCTCATAGATGATATCAAAACCCGAAAGATCATAAATCACATTATCGTCACCTACACCTTAAATGTAATAGAATGAGCGGCGAAGCCCAGTACGATAAAATCCAATCCGATTCAAGCAAGGTTATGCACAAACAACATGTATAAATAAATGCGACTAAACTAAATGCATACAACAGTTTATTATCTATTTTAGTCCAGCAAAACAGCACAGTTCAGAATCTAGTATACATAAATCCTGAACCCAGAGTAACTCAGACTCTGCTATAAAACATCCAACTGATTTGAAAATAGTTAATCATATATACGTATATGGATGAGTGGGTACTCCCCAAACATCCCAATTCCTGAAAATCTAAATTCTACCGGAATCATTTCTTAGCACGAGTCCACTCGGGATAACCTCACACTAAGATCATCAGGGTGCCTCACCAGTATCACTGTCTGCCAGGTCTCTACTGGTCAAAGCCAATCACAACCAGGCAGACAATTATTAAGCCGAATATTTATTAAGTTTATTATGCAATTTTATTCCTACATCCATTCACAAAATTCTAATCTACAAGCACATACAACAAACAATGGATTGGTCGTACCTTTCTAAATTTCACGAATCTGAATCAAATCCTCAGAATTTGATATCAACAACACAAAGTCAACCAAACTCCAGAAATTCTTATATCCAAATCAACCACAGTTTCACAACTCCAATTTCCTGTTACAATATATATATATATATATATATATCAACAGACATGATCGCAATATCTTAACATAAAACAACCTATCTAAACTAACCCGATACAGAACTTCCCAAACTCGAATTATACTGATCAATAACCCCAAGCACCTCCAATATTATCAAAGAACGGATATTTCAAATCCTTAAATCAGAATTTCCACCAAAGCCCTATAAAACACTTCATATGATCAATATCGAAATATCAAAGCTGTCCAATTTCGTATAAAGAGGATTCAAAACTTATACTTACTGATATGGAACGTATAATACTTGTTTCTTCTCTTCCTATTCTGATCAAAACATGAGCTAGGGTTTATTCTTTAAAATCCTTCATGAAATATTCATCCAAACCCTAAGATACTTATACAAATTTGTATATAATCCAAATGAGAAGGTTAAGATCACTTACTTTTAATTAGAAACACCCTTCGAATGATTCTCCAGGCCTAAATCACCAAGAATGCTTCAGAACTCTCTTATATGAAGGGAATATGTTATAAGGAAATGTTTGTCGAAAATGATTTTCGTGTCTCGTATTTATAGAAATCTGGTCATACGCCGGCCCTACGCCAACGGCGTACCTTCAGATTTTGCCGGCTTACACCATACGCTGGCCAGATCTACATGAAGGCCGGCAGCGTTCGTCGGGGCTTTGATTCCCAAAATTCAAATCGTCCCTTCATACGTAGGCAAATCTTGGACCTACGCCGGCGGCTTTCATGCCGGTATAGAAAGGAAACCCTATGAACGCCGGCAGCTTTCCTCCCAGCATTACGAAAAATGCTACTATTCCCATCCTACGCTGTCTGTACACCGGCGGCGTAGATTCTCCAGGAGGCGGCGTACAATGTATTACAGAGTAAGCTGGCAAATTTAAGTCCTAGGCCAGCGGCGTTCTTCACCAGAGATGCCGGCCTTTATTGTAGGAATTAAGAAAGTAATCCAATTGATGCCAATCTTGTTCTAACACGAAATTGATCAAACTTAACCTATTTTTAACATCAACATAAAAGACATATTAGAATCTAGTGGCTTGTGAACACTTACGACTTAAAATTATTTAGTATATTACAACAAATATCTTATATTGTGCTATTAGTGTACTAAGCCTAAATTTTAACTCTTTTTTTTTCTTTTATTCAATTTATATATAATCTAGTAATATAATCATTTTTTCAAATTTGGTTATCTCTTCTTCATTTAATTTGGACCTTTGCTTCTTCCTTTCACTATTTGTTGCTTAATCTTTTAAAGTTTTGGCTCCTACTCTTGGATTTTCTATTTTTACTCATGAATTGTTAATCAAATTCTTGAGTTTGTCAATCAAGTCTACCCCTAATTTGTAAAATCTTCTAGTTCCATTCTCTTTATATCTTTTAATTTAATAGATTTGGTTTAGATATCATTTCAGTAGCTATGTTATTTTAAGAGCGATAAAGTATTCCATGCTGTTGAACTAGAAGGTTCAAATTGGATTTTGATGAGGAAATATGTTACACAATTCAACAAGATTTATGAATATTTAATTGACATATTAAGTGTTAACTACATCAAAATAATATAATCCAACTATAAATGTTACTTAAGCTTTTTTTTTTAACACATAGCATTTCGGATCAAGTTGAAGTGATCTATACTTGTGCATGTTTTCTACGTACTTTTGTGTAGATAGCCACTATAAGTTTAAATCATTTAGAAGCAGTTCGGACTACTACATAAAGATATCTTTTGAGCAAAGTGCTTAGTAGTCCAAATCATCTTGAAGTAGTTCGAACTACTTGAAATGTTCCAAAACCAAATTGTCCAATAGTTTAGATCACTTACATGTAGTTTAGACTACTTGACGTGTTCCACCAGTAAAGCTCCTAAATAGTTTGGATAAACTCAAGGTCAGAATGCCTAAAAGAAGTAGAGATGCCTAGTAGTCTAGATCAAGTCAAACTAGTATGGACTTTTTATAAAATTTTCAGTCGTTGGAGAGCATTTAATGCAAGATCTTTTAGAGAGTTTTTGTGCTAGACGTTCACATTTATTAAATAGCTATAGATACAAGTTTGTGGGCAGATTTAATACATTCACTTGTGCTTTGGTTTGTTGTATAACAAAGTTATTAAGTGTTCATCTTTTCTTATCCTCTTGTAATTAATTTTACGTGAGTTAGTGAAAGCGTAGACTTGGAGAGATTATTGTTGCAAAAATTGTAAAAGCACCACACTTGTGTGTTTCTTCTGTGTTGTATTTGAAGTAGTTCATCGAAGTATTGAAATTGCGGTGATCAATAGAAGTGGTTCATGAAGTCCTTGATTGAAGATATTGTGTAATCATAAAGAGCAAGGGAAAGACATTGTGTAATCATAAAGAGCAGAGGGTGATTCGAACTCCATATTAAACTAAAGATTCATCTTTTTAACCCTTCTCCTTTATTTTCAATACTTCATTTTGATATTATTGATCACATAGTCATTGCTTGCATTTTGGATACTATATAAAATTGCAAGAATTATTAAAATTGCATTAATACTTATCTCTTTTAAGTATTAGATGAGTGAATTTTTTTTTTCACATGTTATAGTCCTTAATGAGCTCGAGTTATCTCTTTTGTCTTATATTCAAATCTTTCAAGATTAATGTATGTTTTAGGCTTTTGTGGTTAGTCTTCTTATCATAAAGGTACTGCCAACATAATTCAAGTGGGAAAAGGTACCCACATTTCACCACAATTCAAGTCTTTTTCAATAAATATATGTTGTGAACTTAGAAGTTATGTGTTATTATTGAATCCCTATTTTTTATTAATTTTTAAATTTTACATATGATATCATTACAACCATGATGAGGTTTATAATATGATAGTTAACAATGTTTTAGGACATGTTTATCTTATTCATATGTAATTTATCGTTGTTTTTACCACTAACTTATTTCTAATGAGTTCTTTTATCTATATGTTAGCTTTACTACAATTTAAAGTTTTAAACTATTACACACTAAAGTCAAAAGGTATCATAGTGGATAATGACCTATGGGTTAATGGTAGTACTTAAATTTTTAATTGAGAGATACTATCACAAAATGAAGTAATAATATATGTATATTTTTTTTTTCTTAATTCTAATTTGATAGACACCTGAAGATCCAAAATGAAGTAAAGCAATTAATACTTGCTATACAAACATTTTAGGATGCACATGCAACTAGTATATGTAATAACGCACAAATGAAATACAACATGGCATCCATGAACATCTGTATCCAACCTGTATTATGATTTGTACGGTGTATATAAATACAATTAATTAATTTCTTTCTTCTTCTTCTTCTTATTATTATCCATTCATTTATTTATTTTATGACGTTGACGTCCCGCTCCTATACCCTCAGCCGTCCATCCAAAAATCTCCAGGCCATCGTCTTCGTCGTCATCAGGACGTTCCCAAAACCTTGTAGACACACTCCAACACCAAAACCAGCACCAAACGCATAACCTAGTCGTCGACGAGAAGAAATGGAATTACCTTCAGAAAATTCTTCAAACTCCGTGGATACTAATCCTTCTCAGAAAATCATGTCCATTAGTGCCGGAGAAGCTCACACTCTTGCTCTTACTGGCATGTTACATTCCCATTCTCTACCCATTTCATATATTTTTTAATTCCCTTCTTTTGATTTGATTTGATATGTTACACCCCATCAACATTAACCGAATGATTATCATACTCTTTCTGCTTTGCTTTTTTTTACCGTCACGGTTGGTATTGTATCGTCTTGGTCACTCCAATTTTCCTTATTATTCATCTTAATTTTTTCCTTTTTAGGGTAGACAAAAAATCTAATTTGTTTTTCTTTTACTGTTAACCAATTATATTCTATTGTCGCATTTTCTTCATTTTCGATTGCTCTGCTGTTTTTTAAATCAACTACAGTTACCATTTTGGATTGGATTAGCATTAGAAATTGCATTATAAACAGCTGAATTGCTTTTAATACTGTTTAAGAAAAGGCTTTGAATTATGTTCTTTCTTGGCCAATTCATCTGCAATTCAAATTTTTTTATTGCTTTAATTGCAGATTATTCTGAAGGGACTAGCTTTTCTCAAATTAACAGATAAGAATTGATAGGAAAAGAGTAAATATATAAAATTAAATAATAATAAAATAAAGTTGTAGTTGTTTTATTCTGGCATGGTGACGATGTGTTATAAGCTAAATTTAAAGTGATTGAGTTGTTTGATCAAGTCGGATTTGTATCTTATAGTTCTCTAACCGGACACGGAGCCTCCCTCAGCCTAATTGCAGAATCTATAAGCATTCAATACGAGATAACTTTATTACCCGCTCATCAGATGGATCACTTGTTATGTCGGACCAGCTTTAGTTGAGCCTACCTCATGTAAATGTAGTGCTCTCTTGGGAAAGAAAAGTTTTCTTGACTTAGCTAGATATATAATATAATGCTGGTGTGACTTAATATATGCGGTAAGCTAATGTGGGGCCCACTTAGAGATGGAGTAATCTCTTATAATTCGACTCAGTTGAAGTTAAGATGTGCTTGTTTTATCAGTTGACATAACATTGGGTCTTTCGTGTGTTTAGAGACTCTGAAAATTAAAAATGAGACACTTTTAAGGATTCGTATTGTGTCGGGTCGATTCCTCTTCCCAAGTTTGAATTGAATACTGTGGAATTACATGCTTCTAAGGGTGTCGACCGTTGAGATTGGTTTTATGTGGCAAACAGGGGATGGTCGCGTGTTCTCATGGGGGAGAGGTATGTTTGGGCGATTAGGGACTGGTTCAGAAGCAGATGAGCTTCTTCCTGGGCCAGTGAAGTTTGATCTTCCCAAGGAAAAGGGTCTCAAGTTTGTGGGAATTGCTGCTGGTGCTTATCACAGCCTTGCTCTTGCAGGTTAGTCTGAACTCAACATAAAATCTTAATTAAATCTGAGTGTTCTTATTTTTCCAAATTGACCTTTCGTGTTTTTTATTAATGTCTGTTAGAATATGATATATGATATTTTGGTTTTTAAATATTTAGGCGGTGATCTGAATTTGAAGTACTGACTAATAGAGGATAGTGGTCGTAGGCAGTGGGAGTTGATGTTAGGAGATAGCAACTGGCAACTGGTTATGCATTCATTCATACAAGTACTTCATGCCATGAACTTAGACGGACCAATCCCTTCATTTGCAGACCTGTATGCTTTTGTTTATATGCACAATATATTGCTAAAAAATGCTTTAGCAAGGAGTGCGAGTTACAGACTATTAAATGAGAAATTAAACTTGGCAAGTAACATGATTAACTAAAGAATTTTTTATGAATTCTGCAACAAAGAGAAAGCCATATACAGAGAAAACACTTCAAATTGCAAGGAAAAGGATTTCTTATGTAACAATTCAAACACTTTGAAGGACTTAAAAAAGCCATAATTTTGGTTTGCAATAGTAAAGCAGTGTTTTGGGGTAGGGTCCATTGAGCTTTATTTTTATGCAATCTTTTAACTTAAGGATGAAAGCTTCCTTATTTTAATGAAATTACTTTTTATTTATTTTTTACTAAGAGTTACATTCTTTCTTATGTAGTAACTGAGATTTTTTCTTGATTGCTTGTTATGGCAGATGATGGATCTATATTGTGCTGGGGTTACAACATCTGTATCCTGTGCTATGTTATCCACTTTAGAGCATATTAGCGATTTTGCGATTTTGGTTTTCTTAATGCTGTGCTTGCCTTCTGTTCATTCTTTATTCATCCTTGACAAAAGCATGGATGGTCAACTTGGTTTTGATGGGGATAACTCACTTGCACCTCGCTTGATGGAGGGATTTCATGAGTTGGGCTCTCCAGGTTTAACGTCAGATAGTAAAGCCTCTCTTCAGGTAGGAGAAAGGTTCCTATGTTCATGATATCATGCTATCCACATCATATATGTCAATCTGGTGCAGGTTTGCTCTATCAAAGCAGGAGGAATGATGTCCCTGGCGATTGATGATCTTGGTGGCCTGTGGATATGGGGAAATTGCCCACAGAAAGACAGTGTCTCCGAAAATGGGTTCTCACTTGTAAGCAGCTACACCCCTATTCCCATCAGGGATTTCCATGGCCACACCGTTGTTAAAGTGGCTTGTGGCAATGAACATGTCATAGCATTGGTTAGTGCTGAGGAAGTATATAAAGGAGATGATCTTATATGCTACTCCTGGGGTAATAATAGTCATGGTCAGTTGGGTCTTGGAGACCAAGAGAACAGAGTGCATCCTCAGATGATAGAAACATTTGACCGTGACTCCTCGTGGACAGTTTATGAGGTTGCTTGTGGAGCTTTCCATACAGCCCTGCTCACTCAAAAAAAGAGACCAAGTGACACGTTAGTGAGTGCATGTTGGACTTTTGGTCTTGGAGACAAAGGGCAACTTGGCCACGGAACAACACAACCTGCTTTAGTGCCAAAACCTGTTGAACAATTGCCGCAGAATATATATCTGAGCTCTGTGGACTGTGGCTTGTTTCATACAAGTGTCATCTCATCAGCAGGAGAAGTGTGGTCTTGGGGTATGGAGAAGGGACTTGGCTTGTGTCCTGATGCTAGTTTTGCTGGAAATGATGCAGGTGATGCTATATACCCTCTTCTCATCCCTTGTGCTGGGGTGCATGGACCTAGATTTCATGATCCTATCCAGATTGCTTGTGGTGCTGCCCACACTGTTCTTGTTGCACACGGGGGATATAAACTTTGGTCTTGGGGCAGGGGAAGAAGTGGGGTTCTTGGAAATGGAAAAACAACTGATTCATACTCTCCCACTTTGGTTTTGTGGCGTCCACTTGAAGAGGATTTTGATCAAGAGGAGCTGAAGTCAACTACTGAAGAAGGGAGACCTCTTAATAAGGATCATGGCAGTGTGACCGAAAGCGAAATGGATAAGAGGTTGTTTTCGGCTATGGAAGAAATAAAATATCTTCAGTTGAAACTTTCTACCTTAGAGCGATATACAAGCATACTTCATGGTTCCATCTTTGGGAAACCCTTTGAAGAGCAAGACATTCCTGTGTCGTTGCAGAATTCAGGGTTCTTCGACATTGCAAAAGAATGGGAGAACATGTTGGAGTCAGCTGACCGAAGTATTCTTGTCAGGATGGAAACATTCTACAGAAACATGCTTGTAGGTGTTAAAGATAAGCTGATGAAAAGGAGGATGCAGGAGATAGTTAAGGAGTGTCTCCAATCATCAAGCACCGGGACGTAGATTTGTGATGAAGCTGCAGATGGGGGAAGGTGTTGGATGCATTTCTATTTTTAAGAAAGGCGAGCGTATATCTTTGACGTGTATATCTCCGTAATATTTTTATTTTGGATGAAAGTCATATGATGCTCTCGCGTTATTATTGTATAATGAGATATAATCTGCATTAGATCAAATGTTTTTGGCGGTCCAGCACAAGTACATCTAAAGGGTCAAATGCACACGTTCCATAGACTCGTACACTAAATAAAGATATGCACAAGTCACAGCTATCTGGACTGTTATTTGAGAAACAAGATGTAAGGAAAAGAAATGAATGAAAATGAAAATAATGTGAAGGGAAAGTAAAGGAAAGGAAAAGTGAGTAATTTACTTTCTAGACCATACATGTGGGGAGTTTGTAAGTGTAATGACATAGATTTGGATACAAAGGAATTAATATTGACTCTATCTATATATAAAGATTTAAATGCAATCTCTTTTTACATCATGTAATTTAGAATTTGTAATACATAAGGCTAAAATTATCATATAATCACGAGGGTATTCGTTTTCCAATAGCTTTTTTTTTTTGTTTTAAGTATATTGGAGTGAATACATATAATATAAATTCATACTTGTCAAACATATAGGCATTCACATCTTGAAGATTTAAAAATCTAATATAACCTTACTGGTACCGGTGTAGGTTTTTAGTATATTAAGTAAATGAATTATGAATAAAATTAATTTTAGTCCCCATGTCATTTGAAGAAAGAATAACAAATTTTGTAACTAAGCTTTTATATATAAGTAAAGAGAACCATTCATAAATGCATCTGTAGTATGATTTTATTGTTAGAGTTTTACGATAGAGATTAAGTTCTATTTATTTATTTATTTTTTTTACTTAATGGTAGGCAAGCTCAAGTCGTCAGTAATAGAAATATTATTTTATATTAATTTTTTTAGAAAATATTGCATGATTCACATCCCAATTCTAATTAGTATAAATGTAAATAAAATTATGATGTGCAAAGAATTTTGGGGAAAGGAAAAACATATTAGTGTTTTTTAAAAAAATTACAAATTTGCCATCATGATCAAATAATTGCGATTTTAGGCAACTTGACATGTCTCTTCAAGAGACGAGGTCACCTTGGAAAGTAATACCTCATCCCTTGAAGAGACGAGGCTGTGCCACCTACCACCTTCTCTCTTCAAGAGACGAAGTCATTAGTAACTGACATCGTCTGTTGAAGAGACGAAGTCTGCGAGCCTAAAACCTCGCAAGGCCTCCTTCTTCCCCATCCCCTCTTCCTCCTCGCAGTTAGGATTAGAAAAGATGAGGAAATTAATATTTATATTTTTTAAAAAAATTACAAAAATACAACTAAGATGAAAATAATCTCTGTTTTAGACAAATTAAACTCGTCTGTTGAAAAGACATGATCATAAGTATCTAACCTCGTTTTTGAAAGATACGAGGTAAAATGAAAGACTGACGTTATTTATCATTTCGATTTATAGCAGCTTCCATTATGCTTTTCACATTACTTGTTTTACTATTTACCAATTATTATTTAGTATTATTCACAATTTCCCACCCTGTCTAATTGCCTTCTATGTCACCAGATACTCTCTCTCTCTTTCCCTCTTTCTCTTTCTAAATCTTAAAACAAACAAACAAACAAAAAGTAAAACATCTTCTTTTCTCTTCTCTTCTCATCTCATTGGTCATTCTTCTACTTTGCTTCACTTCATCAAGCTTTTTTTCACCCCTTAATATTTAGAAAGTTATCAGGTAGTGTAGTGTAGTGTTGCAAGTTCACTCTAGTCCAACCTAAGTAAAAGTCGAATGTCTCATCTCTTGTGATGTGATCTCACTCGGTTGACTATGTCCATGCTCCATTCGTTTCCTTTTTTTAACAGCTTTAAAATAATATTAAAAAAACATTAAACCTTAAATATAAGTTTTTGTGAGGTCAAGCATTAGCATTCATCTTTAGCAGGCTACTCCTCTATCTACTTAATCGCTAATAAAAGATGAAGAAGAAGAAACTACCACTAGCAATAGGCCTGTATGGACAAATTCGTTTTGTATCATTCTGGCATCATTTTAAAACTAAACTGATACAGATATGTTGCCGATGAAAAATTGATAGTTTTATCTATAAATTAACCAAACTAAATCGATATTAAACCAATATTGATCCAACATCAATAAGTTACCGATATAGATAAAAATTCGACAATCTAAATAGACCCTTTAATATTTCAAATCTTATAAATAATGATACGCTTGCTTTATATCTCATTTTAAAACTCTTTTTGAGCTCTTTTTAAATTCCTTTTAAAAGTGCAAATATTTACTAGCTAGTGTACTGAGTGCATATGCAGTAATAAATTTTGGTGGGTAACTAGTTGTGTCCACAAGGAGTGAGGACTAGCTCATAGTATATTAGTCCTAATTATAGCCAGAAAAACTGAAAATATTGGATTTTTAAGATAAAACTAACCTACAAAGATTTGGGATTTCCAACACCTATAATTGAATTAGATTTAGAACTAAAAGTTCATAATAATAATTGAATGTATGCTATTGACCAAAATATATTTGTAAATCTAAATTGATAACGGGTTTAGTATATTCAAGCAATTTGAGCAATAAGTAAAACCCCCTTTTACTAAAGAAAGTAATTACTCCAAATTAATCAACTAATTTTTCCTATTCATAGGAAAGTGATTAATTGACTAATCTTTATAATTTACTAAACCCTAATTAAATTAAAATTCATATCCTTATGTGATTTGTAATCCAAATTAGTTAATCACATATGTGATTAGAAAGAAATTTTCCAATTATAATTATAATCATAATCTAACATGCACTCCAAGATCAACCCCAAATACATGCTCGGTGAATTAGTATTAAAAACTCGAACACAAGCAAATAATCAATCAACAGCAATAAACACTAACTAGATAATCCAAATCAATAATTCAAAACATTAGCAAAAGCATAAGGAGAAAGCTTTGAATAATATCCATAACATGAAATTAAAGAAAAATGAATGAAATCACCTTAAATAGGGATCTCATGCTCAAATCCATGTACAAATGACATTTTCCACTTAATCTTGACATGGAATTCTTAAGAAAAGCAAAAAGAAAAAAACTAGCTACTGTTCTATGCTCTACTTTTTAGTCTCACGTCTCTTTAAGTCTATTTGGGAGTAAAGAATGAGCTAAAGAATTGCTAATAGATCCTCAAATTCATCCACATGAGGAGTTTTTATAGGGAAAAATGAGGGAAATATTCGAATGGACAAAAGCTGGCTCAAGACCGATGGCTTAGGGGTGGTGTACATTGTGGGTTGGCTTCAAGGCCGGCGGCCTTTATCACCACTTAGCAGGTGTTTACTGTAGACTAATGTTTGACCTGCCTAGTTTGTTCACACTTCCTTTAGTTGTATAAAACTCCTTTGAATTGTTGGTATTTATATTTTAAGTCGGCAAAGACCTGGAATATCACAATAAACACAATTAAGTACCATTTTTCTTATAATTTTTATAAAATCAATAATAATTTTTGACATAATATGCATGAAAATATGAGTCTAAATTGCCCTTTATCAAATAACCCCTTACATTTTGATAAATAAATAATATAAGGGACATTTGATTTATTTAGTTAAATAAACACACTAAAATTAAAGTTTTATAGGGATGTTATTCTACACTTTAATAAGTTTGAAGGGTGTTTTTGCACCAATATCTATTTTTTGGCGACTATTTGTGACATTTAAAAGTTTTTGGGATGTACCTGTGCTAAGATAAAGGTTGTAAAGATTATTGTATTTCTCATAAAATATATTTGATAAGTGGGATGTGGTGTTTATTTATAAGTTTAAAGTTCTGGAGTTATAGACAACTTTTTGAATTTATTTGTTAATTTATTAAATTTTAAAAAATTATTTCAAACATTGAAAGATTAAGGAATATATTCATATCATGGTCAAAATATGAGATGATTATTTACATTTTTCCTTTTTGTTTTCTTTTTCTTCTCTCATTCTTCATTTATTTACTTGATAGCAAGAGGTATGAAAATCTTTCAACTGGTTAAATCCCAAAATGTCAGATAAATTATCCAAAAAAAAAAACCCCATATAAAAAGTGAGTGTTTTGCAGTTATCAATCAAGAACAAGGCTTTCTTTTAATAAGATTTTATCGTAGATTACATATGAATAATAATAAAATTTTGAACAATTGGATACAATTATGGAAATTAAGTTTTTCCTCAAAAAATCAAACTATTGATGGTGAAGAATTTATCAAGATAGAGTCCTAGTAGCAACCATGAGAAACATAAAATATTCTACAAATGCTTGTTGTCATTCATGTGGCTCGAGTGATGAAGATTTAGTGTATGCTTTCAATGTATCTCATACTGTAGTGAGATTTATTCAAATATCACATACAATACCTTTTGTATGAGACTTAATCTTAATCTTCATCTAAAGTGATTATCAGGAAAAGTGAGCTATCCTCTTCTCGACGTCCTAAACAACTTCCTTTTGGTTTCATGTTGTGGAAAATGTCGTTTTCTAGAAATGAAAATATTTTTCAAATGCATACCACTTGTCTTTAGAGTATCAATGTATGGCAACATATGAATATTGATCTAATTGAAAACAACAAATGTTTAGATTGTTGCATTTTTATTTATCTTGGTAACTTATCCGTATTAGATTAGTATCGGATTTATCAGTTCAATTTAGTTAGTTTATGAGTAAAACTCTTAATTTTTCATAAATATCGTATCTATATCAGCTTAGTATTTGTTTGGTTTGAAAATGAAATCAAAATGATACGAAACCTAGAATCTAGATAGGTAAGTTTCCAAAACACAAGTACACTTAGTTTTTTTTTTTGGGCAAATGCTAGTGGTTTTTTAAAAAAGTGAAAAATTTCAACCCCACGTAAGTTAAAAAAATTATAATTTATTAAAGATAAAATAAAAAAGACAAAGCACCGTTTATTGTGTGATTTTTGTAATAATTTTTTAAGAGAAAAAAAATATAAATCTTATATTCTTCTTTGACCTGATTTCATTGTAGATCGTTGCTTTCATTTGAGAGATACACAACTTAGGAGTATTCGCAATAAAAAATAATAGAAGGCAGAAAGCCAACAATAGAATTCTTCGAAGCTCGCAGGAGGTCGATATTTCATTTTAGCTCATTTACTTAAGGGGTGAGTAAACGAGGAAAGAAAAAATTATTAGTGTTTTTTAAAAAAATTACAAATTTGCCATCTGGATCGAAATAATCTCGATTTTAGGCAACTTGAGCTCGTCTTTTCGAGAGACAAGGTCAGGCCTAATATTAACTCGTCTCTTTGAGAGACAAGGTGAGGCAAAGTTATTTCATTCCCCATTTGTTCCTTAGAAAACAGATGCTTTTTTATATTTATAACAAAACCTGTTAAAATCAGATAAAAACATGTATATAAGTAATTAGCTATCCTCCACTACGGCTAAACAACTTCCAAACTTTAGTAGTATTCCGAAACTCAATCCAAGCAAGTTTGGGGTCCTTCATACTTAGTGATGTGAAACCACCTATCATATTTCTTATAACTTTTTCTGAGTCTCTACTTACAACCTCTGTTATGGGTATTAGTATATTTAACTATCCATGATTTTGGGTCCAAGTCCACCACATTGAAATTGTAATAGTTCATTATGTGCCACATTTTAACTGCCCGTATGAGATAATCTTTTGTCTCAAATGGCATCCCAACCTTGAATTCATCACTGAAGCTCCAATTCTCAGCACTCATGTCCTGCTCATCATCATATGCAGCATAACCACTACCAACTTCAGCATTGAAAAAGGGTACTAGCACTGAGCTTCCTACTGCATCAACGTCAATAGGAGCAATGAAGCGGTGCCAATCATTTCTCCTAGGTTGTACCCCGGGAGAAGCATAATGTTGGGAAAAGCTTCGATATTATGATTTCCATCATCATCATAGTTGTCACTTATCGAGGTGGGTGCGTACATTTTCACCTATGCACTGCCTATTTTTTGAACCGGAGTGGAGTTTGAGTCTACCAACCTATCGCTCATAATATTTCTATCATTACCCATTTCCCCTGTAGGTGTCCGTGACAATGTATTTTCGAATATATGCACATAAACAGCCACTGACCCTTTCGTGTGCACCAACATCTGTCACACCCCAAGGGTATCCTAGTAGAAGTAGACAAGTCTCACTTGAATACTATCACTAGATTACCTTCAGAGAATGGTAGGTTTTCAAAACAACAGGATCTTTTAGTTGCTTGATAAAAAATGATAAATACATGTAAGAAATAAATTGGCAAATAACTACTATTTTAATCATAAACATTACAGAACTATTACAAACCAAGTTGTCTTCTTGTAGTTCACAACTGATACATTAGCACTAACTAATCTATTATAAGAAAACATAACCATAAATTCCCAAGTATAACTATGGACTTCCAGCTCCTAAGCTCTTACCGGAGCCATATTCCTGGAAGTGACTAATCAGGGTCGTAGAGTAAACCTGAAAAGACTATTAGAGTATGAGCGAAACCACGGCTCAGTGAATAACCAGACATATCATACATCACACAAGTTATTAACAAATCATATGTAATGCAATCACTCAATCATAAGCGTAGATACAAGCTTGGATGATCTATAATCCAAACAGAGAAAAATATTTACGCCCTCTTTTTCAAGGTTAAAGAACAATTACCTCATGACCCACCTGCCCAGGAGAGACTAAGTTTATAGGAAAATCAACGATTTTTCGTTTTAGAATTATCACTTTATATATAATAAATTTAACTGACCATTTCCTGTATCCACCTTAGAAACTCCCTAAGTATTAATTATTTCAAAGTGATACTACGGGCGGCGTTCTTCATTACCACTTAGTTCCCATAGAACTAACGGAACAAAGAAAACTTTGGAAGAACTAATACTTTAGAAAAACCAAGCGTTAACAGAGAATCGAAATATTAATATGTAGCAGGCTGTCACCCATTTGTATATGCAATAATGCAGTACGTACAATGCATGACCAGATTATTTTATTAAGTCAATAGTTTTTATTTAATTTCATGGTGATCATACATTACACACAATTATCATTTTATTATTTCACAACATCAATCATTGTATTATTACTTTTGTAATGATAGATTAGCAATCATACAATCAGATCACAACATGCTTCCATCCAAACATTCATTTGATTATCTTTGTATTATATGTTTAGCTATTTACAAGCACAAACAGTATAATATGACTGAATTACTCACTTGCTCATACTGACTTAATTGTAATAATCGGCTGGAAGATCTTCTAGGGTATCAAAGTCACCTATTAAGATGAATAAAGTATTCATCAATATAATATAGATTATATAACTAAATTCCTATATGTGACTAGTGTTCTAAGCTTGATATTTATCAAGTTTTGTAGTGACTAATACTAATTTTATGTTATTCTATACCGAACTCAATCTAGAAAATCATATTTATTTATTATTACTTAGTGTAGTCGTGTTTCTCCTAAATTATTTCGTATAATTATTTTGTTATTTTTGGAAGTCACATTATTTGTAAATTTAGCTTATTTCAATTTCCATTCTTACCTATTTTATCTATTTAGAACAAATTTTTGATCATTTAAAACTTTTATTAACACTTAATATTTTTCTCTATTTCTAGGGTTTTAAGAATTATCAAATAATAATCAAAATATTCTAAGTATTTGTATTTAGTTATCTACTTAATAATTCTATATATATATATATATATATAATATGTATAGTAAGGCTTATTGTGTATATATATATATATATATATATTCTGCTCATATCAAAACAGGCTTTCGTAGAAGAAATATGGGTGTACGCCTGCTCCAACGCTGCCGGCTTTGAAACCCAGACGCCGGTGTTTATTTGTTTTGCATATAAATTCATATCGGTTGCACCGGCTTTGAAAGCTGTCGGCTTTCAACGTATGCCGGACCCTATGCCGCCGGCTTAGAATCCCAGATATCCGGCCTTTATTTATTTTTACGTGAAAATAATTTTTACGTAGCTTCTGTTCAGTGTAAGCCGTCTCTACACCGCCGCCCTATCCTTGTAAGCCGCCGGCGTTGGACGTCTACACTGCCGGCTTATGGACAGTGTTAGCACTGTTCATCATCTTTTTCGATGATCTAATTCATATTTCTTAAACTTTCCATGTTAACATTCCTAAACCATTTCTAAGTATTTCTATACCTTATATATAGACATAAAACAACTCTTAACACTTCTACAAATATATATCCTTAGATTTCGATCTTAATAGAGTATAACTAGGGTTTCGGATTTTTACCTTGGTTGAGCCGATCCGATGGAACTCGAAGCTTGTTTTTGTGTTGATTATGTTTCTATGATTATCAGAAGTCAGTCTAATCCTTAGATTTAAATGAAAACCATTCGAATTACATTAACTTACCTTTGAACTCGTTTCAAATGTTTTTCGTATTGTTTTTCTTCTGATTCAAATTGGTTTGTGTTGGACTAGTTGATCTCTGTTTGTAGGTCGTTTTGGTTGCTACTTAGGATTAATTTCGTTCTGGAAAGTTTGAGAGAAGATTGAAGTTGTTTGTTTGTTCATTAATGGACTTGAATATATATATATATATATATATAGAAGAAAGAAGAAGCTTGTAGCTGCTTCACTTTTCTCTGAATTTGCTCCGAATTTTCTCTGTTTGATAAGTTGTTTTCATAGTCATTAATGAGAGGTTGAGTTGGCAATCATTGATTGGAGTAAGAGTTGATTTTGTTGACAATTTTGGTGCATTATTGATCAAATTTCGGCTCTCTCTTCTTCAATGCAATCCAAGTCTTCCAAAATAATCTTGCAGCCAAAATCTCCACCGAAAACATATATATATATATATATATAATATTAGTTAATTATTTAACTTAGTTTTAGGATAATTTACCAAGTTATACGGGTATAATTTAGCTAATATTTGAGAGTTTTTATACAAATATATGTTTATAGGATTTTACAAAATACTTAGATTATCAAATAATACAATTTTAAGTTTTATATATACGTGATTAATTATTTGTAGAATTTTATCTCCCGTGATTAAGGTTTCTTGAATTCATTAGATCAATTTTTGTTTTAGGCTCCAATAACTTAAGAAAACCATAATAAGAATAATAGTGTAATTCAATTATTTATTTGAAGTTTAGATCTTAAGTTATCCATCAGTTTATGTTTTCGTTGTGTATTTATAATCCTAACGGTTTATCTTTAGGTCATTGTTTCTTATCTATAAGCGTAGTTAACTAATTACTTAATATCGCACTTGATATAGAGGCTAATTTATATATATATCTTTAGTTTTTGATACCTATTATGAAATCTTATTAATAGCTTTTAATACTATCTAGGAATCTAGAATTTATGGTTCAAATCCAAGCATAGGCTCATTACTACTCATTGTTCTAATTTCAAATCATTGTTGAGTTCGAAAGTAATCATTTGATCTCTATATTTATATTTTTCCATTTAAATCTATTTGTATAACAAGTTTCGGGTTTGAATTTTAGATTTACTTTTAATCATATCTTGAATTATCCATTCAAGATATGAATTCTCGTTTTTGGTATCAACTAGGGTTAAAGAAGTTCTTTATCTGATTTCTAAATTCTTATCTAGCCAAATTCCATGCATTGATCTATTCTTAAGCTTTTATTAGTATCTACGTCTATTAACTAGTTCATACATTCTACTTTAGAGTCGTATACTAATGTGGAATATTTCCGGGGTTTACAACATCTCCTGTGCAGCATCATCATCGGTCACTGGAATAATATCATAACATAGCGTCCTATCTCCAATAGCTACCTTATAATATAGATTCACCCGATGTGTACACCTATTTACCTTAAGTCTATTGCAAATGATGTCCATAATTTGCTCATACGTAGAGTCCCTACTAACATTGACCACAGCTACCGGTCGTTTATCATAACCAAAATCATCTTCCCTTTGCACAATGTTGCCATAAGCGTATAGTATAAACTTCGCTTTATCCATTTCCTCACAAACCCTGCCATCTCATAAAAAATAACTTAAATGCATGAAATTTTCACCTTCACACTTGTGAATTGAACTCCCCTTTTTATTTAACATAACTCCTAATGCTACCATATATAAACCGGTCTTTTAATAGTATGTTGACATGGTGTATTAACAAAATCGGCAAAAGAAGTGAATGATATTGCTTTATTTTTAAACTTAAAATTAATATTACTAATTTCTAGTATACTTTATTTGTATGATTTTATATAAAGTTAATTTCTCCTTTCACGTAAAATTTTAAATGTTGATTTCTATCACTAATTTATAATCTAATTTATATAAAATTGAAATTACTAATTTCTAATTATTGATTTCTGATAAATTATAAATTATAAAAATTTCTAATAAATTATATTTTATAAAAATTTCTAATAAATTATAATTTATTTGTATCGCTTTAATGGAACTTTGTGTACAACAACAAATATGCGCACATTTCATACAACCAATATTCGACAATTTAACATTGATAATTCAAAAAAAAATTACAAAATTTTGAAATCTTACAACATCCAATATTCCCACAACACATATAACGAATATTCAACAATGTAGCTTCAATAATTAAACAAAAAATTCGAAAATTGTGGACTCATACCATAAATCGTCGCCATTCATTGTTCTTCTCCGTTCTTACGCCGATACCACTCCTCTCCACCAAATTGTTTCTTCCTCAACGTCGGGTGATCCAAAATCACAAGTTAACGGAGCTAATTGTGCTCAATCGACAACAAATTAGGAATTGCGGTTAGGGTTTTGAAATTGGGGCTTAGGGTTTTGCAATTTGTAACAGCGGGAGGAAGAGGGAATGAGGAAGGAGGAGGTCTGACGAGGTTTTAGTCTCGCAGACCTCGTTTAAGAGACGATGTCATACTATACCTGACCTGGTCTCTTCAAGAAACAAGGTTAAGTTGCCTAAAATCGGAATTATTTTGATCTCGATGGCAAATTTGTAATTTTTTTTAAAAACACTAATATTTTTTTTCCTTTCACCTGAGTCTAAAGCTCTATTCTTGAAGAGACAAATCATATAAATTTGAAATTATTTTATTCGTGACATCTTTATAACTTTTTTAAAAATATAAATATTAATTTCCATTTCTAAAAATTTTATACATTTTAATACTTATTCAAGGGTCAGTTGACACATAATATTGTTTGAATGTGTGTGTATACACACACATATATATTCCTATTCTGTATGATGTCGCTGGTTTTTGATTTTGTTTGTATAAGAGCCTCTGCACCTTATTGGCATTAAGTATCTTTTTCAAAATGATATATATAAATATATCCGATTTGTATCTATATTTGATTTATTTAATAAAAATTATCAATTTTTTTTATCTATATCTATTTTTTATGAATAATTTATTAAAAAAAAATCTGTATCTATAAAAAAAAAAGCCAAACAATCATACCTTACTTGTAAGGAATGAAAAGCTTTGTTAATGATAATAATAATAAAAAAAGGACAAATGTGTGCCTTTCTGAAAACCCTAAACCCCTGCACTCCTTCTCCGTCTCTCTTCTCGTCCGGCGAAAATGCCGGGAGTCCTTTCCTCAGACCCAAACAGCGGCGCGTTAGTCCCACTCTCTGCAGAAGTCGAAGTCAAAGAAACTCCCATTTACCCTCTCCACCACTCTCTGAAACCTCCAATCTCTCCTCGCCTATCCATTTGCTGGTCCCGCGGCAACTCTCTCCGCGTCTCCATTTTCCAGCAACCTTCTTCTTCCTCCTCTTCTTCTTCTTTGGAACCCGGTGGAGAAGTGGTCGAGATAAAGCTCAGTGGCGGAGATGGGGATATAAGTGATTCCGAGTGGCGGAGGATCGCGTACGGTTCGGTGTCGCCGTTCGCAATGCTGCAGAGTAGACGAAACTCGGTGTCAGGCTTCGAGAAAATTAATCCTTCCCCGTATCGTGTTGAGTGGTAAATTTCTTCAAAAGATTTGAGACGTGAATTGGTCTGAATTTTCTTGATTAAAAAAAAAAAAAAAGGGTATATTCTCCGGGTAATTTGTAACTAGTTATTTTATCCTCGAGTTTTGCTTTGGTTAGGAGGATTTCCTATCGTGATTTAGGGTCGTGTGCAATCTGGTGGAATTAACACTTGAAATCATATGCACTTAGTTGAATACTAAGGCTTATTTTGTTTCGTTGAAAACAATTTTTAATCACACACACACACACACACACCACACACACATTTGCAATTGTTTGTCAAATGTTGTCGTACTATACTAGTAATGCCGCTAAGAAAGAGCCCACCAGCAACCATTATACTGAGATGAGATTGCTACTTTGATATTTGGAAAAAAACTAATGAATTTCAGATTAACAATAATTCAGCTGTTTCGAGAAAAATAGATGCACCAAAAAAAACTTTTTAAAAACATAATAATAAAAAACAAATTTTTGGTTGTGGTAGTGATCTCCCTTATTTATTCAATTTGTCATGAAGGATTACAGGACCATGTAACATCGCATCCACATGTAACTCTCTTTGTCATGCTCAAGTGTGACCATGTTAAAATACTACTATTTTTCAACTCTGAAAATTTTTTAACTCTGTTTTCAGCAGTTGTCATTTATTGTAATCTTAATAATGTCCTGTTGGTAAGAGAGTGTATAATCTATTATCCATGGAAGAAAATATGCTTTCGTTACATTAGTATTGCTTCTCTCATGATCTTATGGTTCCTGGCAAGTGGTGATGCATGAAATTATGTATGTTGAATTTTCTCAGAAATTATATTTCAACCATCTTTCTACTTGGAACATGTTGATTTTGTTCTTAAAATTACAATCCAACTTCTTGTTTTATAGACATTTTTGAATATAACTGCAGAATTTTTTAGTCTTTCTGTAATAGATATAATTTTGATATTTCTTCTATAAAAATATTGTTTTTGATCTCATATATTTCTCTCAATATAAATTTAGGTGGGAATATGTAATGGATTACAGTAAAGACATTAATTCTCTTCTAGGAAGTACAAAATCTAGTTCTAGTTCTACTTCAGTTATTGAGGATCCTAAGATAGTTTTGAAGGTAAACATCCTCCTTTTCTTCTTTCGTTGGCATCTCCTGGATTTCTTCTGGAGCATAGCCTTGGGGTTCCCAAAGCTTACGTGGAACTACAAATGCAGAAAGGAGAAGACCCAACTTGTTTAAAAGCTGCATGGGGGTTGCTGGAAATGTTTTATGCAGATAGATTATCGCAAGCATGGTTACCCGAGCAGCTTGTAGATTGGTTAGCTGTAAAGAACTCTCTAATTCCTTTTTATTCTGGTTTTTAGTGTGAATTTGTAGTTTAGTCCATTTTGTTGAATGTTTTATTCCAGTAGTTCTAATCGCAGGAAATCTTTTGATAACACGGATCCTTTGTGGCTTCTGTGGCGACTTGATCAAATCAACTATAATAAATCCCCCCTCTCCGCCAACCCCAACCCACCACCACCACCCCCACCCCCACCCAACACACACACACAAAACAAACACCCACCCCCCCCTCCCCCAAAACAACCACCCCACCTCAAAAGAAAAGAATTAAAGAAAGAGAAATTGGTTCGTGCTTTAAGTTGATTACCACTATATTCTTTTGCAGGATTATGATAGCCTTTTCTCAGGGGCACTTGCAACGGTTCATTCAAAACTTGTAGATTTTCAAAATGAACTCATTAGCCTACAGGTTTGATTTGTAATTTCAATTACACTCATCAGCCTGCAGAATTATCATGCATTACCATGAAATATTTTACTCAAAGAATATAGTGATGAGCCTTAGTTGAATCCTTGGGATTTTTATCTTATTTATAATTAATGGAATATATAATTCCCCATTTGGAATTTTCATTCAATTTCTTCTATATGAAATTCAAACTTATGAGGTAAGCCTATCACTAAATGAAGTGTAAAAATTTTTATTAATTCTAGATCAACACGTTGTTTGTCACATATAGATTATCTTTGATAATTATTATACTTATTTTTTTTTTATTTTTTAGTTTTGTTAAGCTCATTCTAATATGGGGAAAACATAAATAAAAATGTCTTACATATTGCTTTGCCATATCAAAGACTTTACAGAAACCATATTCTCTTTTCCTTACCTCTCTTTGAGAAGTTCTCGATGATTAAAGGACTTACTTTGGTTGTCTAACTAATGTAATGAAACTTGCCTATTGTTTTTATGTAATAGAAGATGCATGACTCTTTTCCCCTTGTAGAGATGCTGTTAACCAGTCGCTTTTAATGGTTTAAATCCATCATTGACCTCCATGTGTCATTAATTTGATACCACAGATAAAAAATATGAAATCTATTTCATAATGTATTCATCTCAATTTCAACTATTCTAGAGCTAATGTTTCTGTATTAAAATCTGTATATTAGGTGTGCTTCATAAATTAGTGTTAAGATGAATCTCATATGAAGATTTTTGATTCACTATTCTAATCACTCAAAAAAAGTGATCACTTGACAAGCTTGTACTTATATTTTGAGTCTAAAGCTCTAGAAGAAGTGGGTCTGTTACTTAGTTGCTTAGTGTTGGTCCTGAAATATGTTGGGGTGAAGTGGTTGCTTTGAAAATTTCTTTTCAAACACCTTTCATTTAGATTATGAAATTAACTTCTGCAGATTACTTTGTCAAATGTAGTTTCTAAGTCAACCTTAACTTTGCTTAAAAAAACTTTTGAAGGATTCTGAAAACTATCTTAGTTAGATTTTGAAAACAATGTATAAAACCTCTTAAATTCTTATTTAGATTATGGTCTGAGGATCTTTTTTTTATCTCTTTAGTAAATATAAACTTCAGGTTTTGACAGTTTATTAGATAACAACCCAAATCAAAGTAAAAGTATAATGTGGAAATTAAAAGAGAAATTGCGCAAGTATGTATAGTGGTTTTGCCTTGCACATTAGTTCACTCTTCCAGCTCTATGCTAGGGTATTAGTCGTTCATACTTGTTGTTTTACTAATCCAATAATCAAACTTGAACAAGGTACAAAGAGTTTTGCTTCTGACAGCAATGAAACCAGCTATAGTTCTCCCTAGATTAACTTGCCAACACGGCTTTACGGTAGCCTTTGTCACATTTTCACTATCCCAACTTTATAACAAAATTTACAATACAACACTAGTATTCAACTCGCAATGTTCCTCTAAGAAAAGTAAAGTGGGGATGATAATGCAGCCTTTGAAAGTTAAGAATAAATCAGGTTCTGAGTAGAGATTCTCTCGTGTTAAGTTCGAGTAACAATACTTAAGCACACTATCAAAATTTGGAGAGGTTTTTCACAGAATGTAAACAAATTTTTTTATCTCACTTGTTTTAGTCTTCTTGTCATTGAGTCTTTGAATGGTCTCAAATATATAGGTTTCTAGTCTAACGGCCAAATTCTTCATAAGGGAAGATGATCTTCAAATATCCGTTTGGTGTGATCCTTTAATTGATCCTCCACAAATTGAATTTGAAAAACTTCCTTAGATGAAATAGCTGTTGGAGAAGTTTCTTGAATCTTGGCTTGAGGCAGCAATATATTCAATTCGATTACTTGACAAAAACAAAGATTGCTTTCCATAAATAGAAGATTCATTTGAATCCTTTCCTTGTAGCTTGGTGTTCCTTGTAATATGATCGGGTCCAGGTTCACTAAATAAATTTAAGACATTGTTGGAGCATTTCTTTATATATTTTGTCCAGCCAAGCAATTATGTCAAAGTATCATTCATCTCCAATTTTATTCAACTCGCCATAATTCAAAAATTATTATCAAATGTTATAAAATGATTTTCCCCTTTGATTAAATCCTACTTTAATGGAACGATCAAATATATTTGTCTAATATATTTGATCTGTGGAGCTGTATCTTCAACCTGCAAAACAAGATAAACATAATAAAGTTCATTCGTTCTCATCTGGTTCTGATTCTTATCCGAGGTTGTGAATTGTGATAACTTTGTATGTATTTAAGATAAAGAATATTGTTTTTATCTTTCATAAATCCTGCAAACTCAACAAACATGTTAGAAACATTTGATTTCTTTTGTTATTATCAAAACCTTAATGAGATATTAAGACTTAAAGCTGGTATAAATAAGGGATCGTGTTTTCTTTTTATCCTTTTTGCCAGAAAATAATTTTTATGAGAGTGAACCCTTGGAGAGCAAGTGTGCTTTCATAGTTGGAAGGCGTGTAACTCATTATTTGAGTCATTAAAGTTGAAGGATTGAAGGTTTGCACCATAATGCATTCCCTAGACATGTCTATATGTTCAATAGAAATAAGTTTCTTCTGCTATGTTATTGTTTATTAATGGGCAGGTCTACTTCTTCTACAAGTAGCTATCTGAAGCAGCCTTCCTAAGATTTTTCAATTATTTTCCATGATACATTGCTGTGCATCCATTAGATTGTCATGTTATATTTTGCTGAAAAACATAGCATTAAAATCCTTGCAGGCAATTGAAGATGATCCTAAATACTGGGAAGTCACTGCATCTGCATTAGCGGTTGGCTGGCTAGAGATTGTGGTTGGTATATCTAAGTTTAGAGATCTCTACAAAACTCTTGTTTATCTGATTTTGCTTATATATGGACAACGGATTCCAGAGCCAGTTGTGGCATCCTCTATCAGTTAGCCAGTTCAGGACCTTTTCTTTTGTGCAGGTGAAACTGCTACGGTTACATGGATCTTATCGACTGGATCAGCTGAGTAATCGTGAGGTGGGTAATGTGGTTATGTGTATGATTGTGCATATATTGCATCGTTTCAGTTTCTTACAATTTAGAGCAAAGAAATGCATAAATTCCTTGAGGGGTCATTCATTTACTCTCGTGGACATATTGTACTAGCTTTAAGGGCCCATTTATTTAAAAAATTCAAGGTATAACACTGGACAATTCCTTTTTTCTTTTTTTTTTTAAATTTATGTTCACTTTGCAGTCAAAGCTAATCAATGGACAACTAAATTATTAAGAAAAAGAAGAAGAAGGAAAGTATCTCTCTTTTTTCTTATCTATTTTTTATTGTCTTTCTCCCCTCTTCTCTTTTTACAATTGTCAAATAAAATAAGGTAGGTCCTGTCTTTTGTTTTTTTTTTTGGGTTAGTAAAAAGGTTAAGCCCCACCACAGTAAAATAATTTAAGTAGACTGTTAAAACCGTTTAAAATTCACATTAGTACAGAAATTCCCTCATACTTAAGCCATCTATTCAAACCATGATAAAATCCAAACAAATAAGTTTCTGTATGTGTGTGTGTTTCCAGAACATGGTTTTTCTTCAAACTATCATGGAAGACCCTGCCATTTTCTAATCTATGCAGCAATACTGGAATTTGTAGTAGCACTGGAAATTTTTGGTTAGGGTGCAATAGCTGGAATTTTTCCTCTCCAAGACAAAGAATTCATTATGACACTGATACAAATGTGGGTACAAAATTCAACAAAGCGAGATTAGGCTTACCAAAAATGGCAGACAAGCTCCTCAATCAATATCTTCTTTGTTAATCATGCTAGAAACTAACTTTTTCTCTTCAATGTCTTTCATCTGATACTTTTCCTTCTATTTATACTCCTTCCCACCATCCTAACTAACTTTTAATGGACTTGTTCGCATCAGCAGATTCTCCGCACACAAACACAACTAACACACACACACACACACACACACACACATTATAACAAATCACCCATGCACAGTAGAACAAACACAAACATCAGACACACTGCACCACTCAATAAAGACAAAACATACAAAACACACCAAGACACTGCAGGTGCTTCCCCCTTCTACTATAGACCTCTAACATTGGTTGATGAATTCTTGGGGTTGTATCAATATGCCAGTCTTTAAGCATAGCTTGGAGAATCGACACTAGCCCACACCCGTAGCTTCAAAACCAACATTATTTGCTGTACATCCATTCATAGAAGCATTGACAATCAATTCAATACCTCCCACTATGGTAGGCTTATCATCAAATTCATAAATTAAAACAAATTGTACCACGCCATCCAAGCACTGCCTAAACCTTTGTAGTAGGCAACCATCTTTTGTCTTCAGGTTGGCCTTCATTTTGTGCTTCATGTTATGTTATTATTCATATTCAGGCGAAGGGACAAGTCAAATACACCAGAACTTGGAGGTCCTGTGGAAATCTCAGCAATATCACTACCGGCAAGAAGGCTAGGCCCATAAAGCAAAAGAGGTTTGAGGGAATTATATATAGTCGAACCAACATGTAACAAAAATCAACCTAGTCTTCATTAAGGAATGTGATAAGCAATCTGGTTGTATTTAGTGGTGCAAATGAGCCGAGCTGCTCTTGAGTTATTTGAGCTCGACTTTTGAGCCATTTGAGCTCGACTCGTTTTAGGTTCGGCTTGGCTCGATTTTAGGTTCACAAGCTCTATATAATATATGATATTATTTATTATTAATATTGCATATATTATTGTTATTTCAAATTTATTTTTATGTTTTTATATCAAATTTATTTTTTAAATCTTAAATTTTATCCATTTCAATTTATTTGTAAGTTCGTATAATGTTTTTTTGCCAAAAAGTTTGTTTAAAATTAAATAAAGAGAAGAAAATGCATTTTTTTTTTTAACAAACTAGTGTAATCGTTCATGTATTTATAATGAGAAAGTGATTGATTGCTTCGTCATGTTCTCCATGTGGGACACAAGAGAGAAACTTGTGTGCTTATCTTGTTCCACATGAATTATTTGGCAAAAAAAACTTGCCATTGGAACTCTACAAAAGCTATATCACTCCCCCCATTCTCACTCACTTGGCTTTGTGCCAAATAGTTGCCTCTTTGGCAATGTGGCCTAACTACATATTTTTGACCATAAAAGTACATTTTCCTTATGGGACTTGGGAATTGCTTGTTTATGAGAATGCACAAGTAATAAGTCCCACATTGCTTAACTCATGGTTGAGAGGTGTTAAGGGATGTAAATTAATATTAATTAGATATTGTAATTAATGATGTGTTAGGTAGGTGGGTAGGTAGAAACATTGCTCTCTATGTATTTTCATCTTGTACATAACACAAAATAACAATTTTTATTCTATTACTTCATATTAAATTACATGGTATCAGAGCCCTAGGGAATTTTTGGAAATTAAGGATCAGGCAATATTTCATAAACCCTAGCTACACTAGTGTGTAGCGTTTGGTTCATACATACCCCAAAGAGTGTGTATATTTTTCATCACCGCCATCTTGGGAGGGAAGATTGGCCGCTGACTTGAAGCTCCGACCAGGTTCGACGGTCGTCCGACGTGCGTGTGAGTTACACGCGCCACCTCAAGGCGTGTGGAGGTGAGGCACGTGGAGCATTTTTCCGCCATCTGGGAGCTTGGTAATGTTGTTTTTGCCTCTATTGATGTTGGATTGATCCTGTTGATCCTTATTAGAAGTCGTTTAGTGGAAGTATTGTTGTGGTTGGCTGTGGGTTTGAGTAAAGTTCGTTTTTCGTTGGAGGTTGTCTTCTAGGTTAGGAAGTGGTGTTCGGTCGGAGGTTTTCTTCTGGTTAGAGTATTTTGAGTTTCTGATTTCATTATTATTTGTATTGAGCAGTGTATGTTGGGCATTTGTTTGACTGTAAGTATTGTTTCTGTGTTGGGTTTGTTGAGTATAGTATTTTTGTTTTGGTAGTTTTTGAAAACTCGGTGTTTGGTTAACGTGATTGAGGAGTTTAAGGTTGCTAGTGAGTATTGGAACCGTGTTTAGAAGTTGCATTTGGCTTATTTTGTACTGTTGAGAATTGCTTTCTGGTTTAGAGGAAGTATAAGTTCATTTGTTAAACAAGATGACTGATATGACAATTACTGTCTCTGCTGATAAATATGCAAAGTTCTCTTAATTCGAAAAAGCATTGAAGGCTTCATCCTATCATGTCTTTGCTGTTGATGAGTCAGATAAACCAAATACATGTCTTCTTTCCTCATCTTCTAAGTGGGTCATTGATTCTAGTGTCACAGATCATATGACAGGTAATTTTGATCTTTTTTCCACCTACCAATTTAATAGTCTCTTGAGATTAGATTGTAAGTCATGTCAGTTTGCCAAACACCATCGATTGTCTTCAATTCTTAGAATCAATAAAAAAGCTAGAATGCCCTTTGAATTAGTCCATTATGATGTATGGGGACCTTGTCCTATTACATCTAAACCTGGTTTTAGATATTTTGTTACTTTTGTAGATGATTACTCTCGCATGACTTGGCTTTATCTTATGAAAAATCGTTTTGAGGTATTTTCTTATTTTACTGCCTTATGTGCCGAGATCAAAACACCCTTTAATACCTTTGTCCAAACATTAACAAGTGATAATGCCATAGAGTACTTTTCTCACTCGTTTCAAACTTACATGATTCAAAATGGCATTCTTCACCAATCTTCATGTATTGATACACCATCTCAAAATGGAATGGCTGAAAGAAAAAATCGACATCTTCTTGAGACAGCAAGAGCCCTCCTATTTCAGATGAATGTTCTTAAACATTTTTAGGCTGATGCTGTTTCTACTGCATGTTTCCTAATCAACCGTCTACCCTCATCTGTTCTTCAAGGGGAGATTCCTTATAAAGTTTTGTTTCCTATAAAATCATTGTTTCCTATTAAACCTAGAATATTTGGCAGTACTTGCTTTGTTCATAATGTTCGTCCTCAGGTAACCAAATTGGATCCTAAGTCTCTTAAATGTGTCTTTTTGGGTTATTCTTGGGTTCAAAAGGGATATCGATGTTACCGTCCCCATTTTGACAAGTATCTTGTGTTAGCAGATGTTACATTTGTAGAAAACACTCCATTCTTTCCATCAATTGAAAAGTCAACATGATGAAAAATCAACACAGGATGAGGATGACGATATGTTAGTTTATCCTATTACATCTCTAGGTGCACAAACAGCTCCATCAAGACCAGCTCTACCAAGGTCTCCTATCCGATACGTGTATTTCAGACGGCGAGACCTGTCTGCTTCATGTCCTGAACCATCCTTTTCTTTTTCTATAGATCTCACTCCAATTGACCTTGATCTTCCAATTTTACTTCGAAAAGGTAAACGCCAATGTACCTATCCTATTTCTTCTTTTGTTTCATATGATCACTTGTCATCATCATCATCTTCATTTATTGCATCACTTGATACTGTGGCACTTCTTAAGATACTTCATGGTGCTCTCTCACATCCTGGTTGGCGTGATTTTATGATTGAATAAATGAATGCCTTAGATACTAACGGTACGTAGAATCTAGTGGACGTACCAACAGGAAAGAAGGCAATTGATTGTAAGTGGGTGTTTGCCGTTAAGGTTAATCCGGATGGATCAGTTGCTTGGTTAAAAGCAAAGGTTATATCTTATGGGGTAGATTACTTAGACACATTTTCTCTTGTGGCTAAGTTGACTGCTGTACGATTGACAATATCTTTAGCAGCTACTCATCATTCGCCTTTATATTAGTTGGATATCAAAAATGCATTCTTACACGATGATTTGTAGGAGGAAGTATATATGGAGCAATCACTTGGGTTTGTTGCTCAGGGGGAGTTGGGTAAAGTTTGTCGTCTTTGGAAGTCATTATATGGTTTGAAACAGAGTCCTCGGGCCTGGTTTGGAAAATTCGGTCAGGCAGTTGAAGCTTTTGGCTTACAGAAAAGCAAGTTAGATCACTTTGTATTGTCTAGACGTACTAACTCTGGTATGATTCTTCTTGTTGTCTATGTTGATGATATTATTATTACAGGAAGTGACAATGTGGGGATAGCCTCTCTTAAATCATTTCTGCAAATCCAATTTCAAACAAAGGACTTAGGAATGCTGAAATGTTTCTTAGGTATTGAGTTAACAAGGAGCAAGAATGGCATTTTTTTGTCTCAAAGAAAGTATGTGCTTGATTTATTAATAGAGACGGGAAGATTAAGAGTTAAACCGTGCAGTACTCCTATGCTTCCTAATACACAACTTACAAAAGAGGGTGAATTATTCAAAGATCCTGAGAGATATAGGCGTTTGGTTGGGAAGTTGAATTACCTTACTGTGACCCGTCCTGATATTGCATATCCGGTTAATATCGTAAGTCAGTTTATGTCCTCTCCTATAGTACATCATTGGGCAGCTTTAGAACAAATTTTGTGTTATCTAAATGGTGCTCTGGGACTTGGATTAGTGTATAGAGATAATGGACATAATCGTATCGAGTGTTTCTCAGATGCTGACTGGGCAGGATCCAAAATAGATATAAGGTCCACTATTGGATATTGTGTATTTGTTGGAGGTAATCTAATTTCTTGGTGAAGTAAGAAACAGAACACAGTATCTCGCTCGAGTGTAGAAGCAGAATACAGGACTATGACACAATCAGTGTATGAAATAGTATGGATTCATCAGTTTTTGATTGAACTTGGTCTTGACGTACCAATGCCTGCTCAGTTATGATGTGATAATCAGGCTACTCTTCATATTGTGTCTAATCCTGTGTTCCATGGGAGAACCAAGCATATTGAAATTGGCTGTCATTTCATCCTTGAAAAGATACAACAACAATTGATTTCCATAGGACATGTCAAGACTGGAGCGCAGTTGGCAGATATTTTTACTAAAGCATTGAATGGGGCTAGAATAAATGATATTTGTAACAAGTTAGACATGATTAATATCTATACTCCAACTTGATGGGGAATGTTAAGGAATGTAAATTAAAATTAATTAGATATTGTAATTAATGATGTGTTAGGTAGCTAGGTAGGTAGAAACATTGCTCCCTATATATTCTCATCTTGTACATAATATAAAATAAGAATTTTTATCCTATTACTTCATATTAAATTACAAGAGGCAACCTCCAACCATAAAAGGAGTGTTGGGCCTTGCTTTTGAGGAGTTACAGTTACATGTCTAAAAAGTTAATTGTGATGTGTATTTGTAGTGTTATATGTGCTGCATTTTAAGGTTTTTTTTTTTTTTTTTCATTAGATTCGATATTTTTAAGCTTGTAAGCAAGCTTACAAGCTCCTTATTGAGCCAGGCTCATAAACCCCTTATTGAGTTGAGCTAATGAGCCAAGCTCAAGCTTGATATTTCTTATCGAACTTGAGCTTGAGCTCAAGCCTTTATTTTTGAGGCTCGATAAAAACTTGGCTTGGTTTGAGCTCGTTTAAAATTTTAAATAAGTTGAACTTGAGACTTGTAAAGCTTGAGCTGATTCATTTGCAGCCCTAGTCGTAATCTATCTCACAAGATGTAGAGAGAAAATCCTCTCCTCTATCTAGGTTTTTTTTCCTTTAGTTGCCTCCTGTTCGCCAGCTCTACCTTGCTATCGGTCGGTGGTTTATCGCCAACCACCACTCATTTTCCAGTCACTGTCTGTCTGATGGCTACCTTTTGTTTTTGGCAACCATTTCTCCATTCTCCTTTTGTCTTCTTTTCTTTTCTCATGCTTTTTAAAAGGGTCTACTCTTCTTGTCGCAAGGTCTCCTCTAGGGGTGTAAATGAATTAAGGCGATTCACAAACTACTTAAGCTCGACTTGATATTTATTCGAATTCTTTTCAAGAATAGTTAAGTCGAGTAGAGCTCGAGCTCGGGTTGTTGGAGTAGTTTATTGAGCCGAGCTTGAGTTACTGGAGTAGTTTATCGAGCTGAGCTCGAGTTTTGTATGTTTACCTCAATTAGCTTGCAAGTCTAATCGAGTTCTAGTGAGTTCGAGCTGAGTATAAATATTAATCGAATCAAATTAAGTTTGTCTATTAATATTATTAGTTTTAAAAATAGTTTTGAAGTAAATCGGGCCTAAACGGTCTTAACTGAGTTTAACTTGAACTTATGTCTTTTGGAAAAAAGATAGTTGCCCCAAACAACTCATCAATCATAGGAATTGCATACTTGTCAAGAATTGTGGCCTCATTCAATGCCCTATAATCCATACAAAATTTTTATGATTTGTCTCTCTTTTTTCCTCAAATGACAGGGCTTGAAATTGGACTAGAGCTGGCCCGAATTATTCCTGCACCAAGCATGTGTTTCACTAACTGTTCAATTTCATCCTTTTAAATTTGCACATAGTGATGTGGCCGAACATTAATAGGGCCAACCCCCTCCAGTGGAATTTTGTGATCTTTACTCCTCGTAGGTGGTAAGATACTCTTTGCCTCAAAAACATCAGCATACTCGTCCAGTAATGTGTCCAGTCGAGAGTCAAATGGAGCCAAGTCAGCAGCATAGTTCTCAATATCAATTTGCCACAAAATACTAAACTCATCCCCTTCATCCATTTGTCTTAGTGATCTTAAAGCAACACCAGATTTTTTTCACAAATAGAACATTGCAGAGATCAGTTTTTGTTATCCAGTATTGATCCAAACAAGACACAATTCCTTGAGCGGTATTGTGTAACAAAGTGCTATTTTGTGCTGTTTTTTCTTTGTTATATTGAACAAATGTGCCTCTTCAGAGTGAGCTGATTATTGGAATAGATGGATTCAGCAATCATTGGTGTAATCACTGGAAAAGAGTTGATTTTGATAATCAATATCTAGTGGAGCTTTATGTTTTGGAATCTCGGTAATTTTCAGTTGTCCAAGTCTAGTATGGTAAAGAAAAAGATGAGGGGGTCTATCTATAATTTGCTTAAAAATTGCCTATTTCAAATATGCCTGATCTGAACTTTCTAGTTGTATATATCAAGATTAGTTGGTGGGTTTCTCTTATTAACTTTATTTCTTATCTTTATCTTATGAATGACAAAATTTGCTCTTTTTTTTATATTGTTATTGAAATTATATCTTCTGCGAAGTCCTATTCTACTGTTGCTGAAATCTACTTGGCAATCATGTAGATTGAGAATGGGCTGGTAGAAGCAGTTGCTGTTCTTATCTCAAAGATGCCGCGCATGCGTCCTGAACTTGAAGCTGGAAAATTGGGAGAACCATATAAGGCTAAGCCTGAGTTTATCAAGGTACTATGACCTGGAGAAAATGCATTAAGCCTTCGTTTTCCTGTTTTGATTTGTCTCACATACTTTTTGAATGATCTAGGCATGGGAAAGATGGAGAGCACAGATTACTAAGCTGGACTGCAGTGCATTTTGGGCACAGTGTGATCACAATCCTACCCGGGAGGGCTTGGGAAACTTGCTGCAAGTAATGTTGGGAAACACAAGTGTCCTCTCAGCTGCAACCTATCACTGGATAGAGCTGTATATTGCACACTTCCTGTATATTAAGCCTTTCACAATGGCAAGTGCCTACTAATGAGGACGTATAATTATAGTAAATAATTTTATAATAAGAATCTCTATGAGATTTATATAGTCTTTTTCCTTTTGTTTTTTTATCCTCATCCTGTATTAGGGTCTGGAAAGCATGTACAGTCTAGCCCAGAAATGCATACAGTTGAAACCATTTTCCAGTTCACATAAGTTGATGGGCTTTTTGGTTGGAATTCTTGGGGAACATACAGAGGTGATGATCATCCAATAGATGCTTCTTTCTTGCAATATAAAGATCTCTTCTCTATTTCCACTTCACTGTGAATTCTTATGTGTCTTAGGTTGTGTTAGCTGAATGCTCTAAGGAATTCGGACCTTGGTAAGTGACCAAATATCCACTCCCAATTGATTTGATATTTATTTCACAGATTTTCTTTTAACAGAATCTTTAACAAGAGATTTTGGTTTATTGGATTTCTGCATCTCCTCAAAATTCGAGTGTGTTGATTATTGAGGCCACAGTGCATATGTATATATTTTTTTCCCCCAAAGAATTCATATCACTGTAACACTCTAGAATTCTTATTATTAGGATGGTTGCCCATGCTATGGAGTTGTTGACAGCAGGAAGTGACGAGGCAGAATGCCTTTTGCGAGAAGATCGTCATAATTTGGGTGATATCAGTATGGAGGAGCTTCATAAACTTGTCTATGCTCAAGTGCTTTCCTCTCATGCATTAACTTGGCAAGTGAGTAAATTTTGCTTCAGCTCCACTAACTCTAATAGAACTTTGCCCTTCTTATTGTGTAACCATCTGATAATTTCTCTGAAAATTTACTTCAAAGAAGATTAAGGATAGATTCTATTTCCTCAGGGCAAATTATAACTTCAATAGCTGTTTTTTCTCAATACAATTGCTGTAAGTTTTACTTCAAAAACACAATGACAGTAGGCCAATTGATGGCCTTTCTTGATAGATGAATACTGCTAACCCCCTACCCCAAATATTTGGTGTTTGGGGCCCGGGGGGTGGTGGGGGTGGGGATTGGTGACTGGTTTGCGGGCAAGAGAGAGAGAGAGTAGTTATGGTTTTGGGTGGGGTGAGTTCTTTTTTTTTTTTTTTTTTTTGCTTTGTTTTGTTGTTTGGGGGGGGGGGGGTGTGTGGTGTGTTTGTGGAGGCTTTGATTAATATGTGATCTAAGCATTTGTTTCTTATAGAAATTTGATCGTGCTAAAGGTATGTGAATAAGTGTCTGTAGCCGAAGATTTTGGCATGGAATTTTTCCAGCCATTGCAGTAGGTCAATTGAGGGCTGTCATTGGGATCAATACAGCTAACCCCCTTCCTGGGTATGGAGGCACTTCTTTCTTTCTTTCTTCCCCCCCAACCCCACCACCCCCCAAAAAAAAAAAAAAAAAGGACTACATTGCAATGTGATTGAAGCATCTCTCGTTTATAGGAAACTGTGTTAAAGGTATGCAAGTGTGTGTAGCTGAAGAATGATATGTTGAATGGGTAGGGGGATAGAGTGTCTTTATGATGGACAGATTTTTGTTCAAATTAGTACTGCTTGATAAACTATAGAATAAACTTTTTGGATCTTAATCTTATATCTATATCAATAGTAATCTAGGCATGAGACATCATCTGAAAGGTGTGAAACCTCGTAGTGACAAGAAAGGTCAAGTCAAAGCTGCTACCCATTGGTTTAGAATTAAGTTTGACAGGATGATTTCATGTGGATGCCAGCTAAGGAGATGAGATCTGAGCAAGGACACTTTGTTTGAATGCCTTATTGTGGTGTTTGAAAGAAGTGACCTTGGAGCAAAGGAAATCGGTCCTGTGCACATTCAAATGCCATCTTTGTTATGTAGCTTTAATTATGTTATTTTTATTTCACTTTATTACACTTTTGCACTTATTAATCGGGGTTATTTATTCAGTTCTATGGGATGTATTTTATTATTTTGAGTTCTGCTACTTATATTGATTGTCAACTTCGTACTTTGTGTACTGATTCAATATTCAGAAGTTATTGCTCTTTATTCCATGTATTGATTGTGGTACGTGTTGGGCCATGTTATAATAACTCCTGCATAGCATTGGTTTCTATTAGTAACCCTTGGTTGTATTCATAAATCATGACTCATATATCTGTCATATATTCTACTCCAATTTGATTTGAGATTAATGTCTTTTTTCATTCTCGTCTTTTATTTTTTGTCATATATACACAAAATCCATTATAAAATACCATCATTATCGATCTAAACTCTGTAGATCTGGTTTTACATGGTTCAAATCTTTGCATGACTGTGCTTGGAATTGGATCCACAAATTGACCAATCGTGAATATTGTTCAATCAGGTTTGGCTTTTTAAATCAATATGTTGGGATATTTGAATGGTTCTGGTGTTACATGATTTGACAATGAGGTAGAAAGATTTTTAAAATCAGCTGAGCCTATTGGATGAGTTTTCTGTCTGTCATAGATATAAATTATCTTTTAAGCTATCAGTGGTTTTGTAAGTTTCTACTAATTTTGAAATTCTGTAAGGTTTAAATGACCAATATTGTGCATTCAGATTGCTCCAGTCTACTTGACATCGTGCATGAAGCAGGGGATGGGTCTGTTGGAGATTTTACTGTATAAGCAACCTGTCCAACGTAATGAGCTCCTATTAAAGGTTATGAATACACGCTGCTCTTTCTTTTGTTAATGCTTAATCATTATTATTCTATGATGCTTATATTGTATAATGATGTTCTCATTTAAAGAATCATGGTTATTACTAACCCAGGTTTTAAAGTATAATTTTGGTGACTGATTGATGCATTGTCTATGTCTGAAGCAGTGTCTGGACTTTTGCCGGTTATACAATCTTGACAATATCAGCTCGAATATGATGAAGGTATTTCTAATTTAAAGAAAAATTGTCACTACGAAAGTCCACACCTATTTTTATGATGCATCATGGGTCATTCCTCTTTTCACAATTGCTACGTGCTGCTTCTTATAGGCAGTCCACTCTAGCTTTTTCGTTTTAATTAGTTTATTTTCTTTTTATGCATGGGAGGCAGGATCTGTCAAGACCTATGCAATTTTTGAGTCTAATTTGTACTGGATCGTTAGTCCTAAGAAGTGGCCTTGATGAGAATCGTGCACTTTTTCATGTTCGGTGCTTTGGCATTAGTGACCCTCAAATGCCTGGGAAATGTTGGTTCATTGTTGTGCATGTTTTCTGTAAAATTGTAGGCTGTAGTTAATGCCAATGGTATAAAGTTAAAACTAGAAACTGCATTACATTAATATCTTGTGTTTTGAGCAATGGATGGCATTGAGGCTGAGTTTTCTTCTACTGCTTTAAAGATTGCTGGTGTGCATCACTGGAAGCATGGTCGAAAGGGCTCTGCTGTATTTTGGCTTCAACAGGCGCAAGATACACTTCGTCTCAACAAAATTGCTCAGCAGTTGTTCACATCTGCTGTTGGCAAATCAATTTCAGATGAAGGTTTTAAGGTTTTGATTATCTTTATTTGCTCTAGTGGATGCTGCTGAATACTAATATTCTACATTACTTGAGCTGCTGTAAAGTGGTAGCAGTAGACTTGATTATTTTATTAATCGACTGCTCACAACTTTGCCATTTATTTATCTTTTTTTTCATATTTCCTTTTCTTGTCGTACAGCAATGGGAAGGACTAATTGAATTGTTGGGTTCTGAGTCTAAATCTGCTGGAGGTCTTGAGTTTCTATATAAGTAAATTTCTCCTACCTATGTTTCTCAACATTAATGTTTTTCCCTTTTATTTTCACCTTATACACATGGATATGTGCTCATATGTGTGTATATATTATTCCCATCACAGGTATAGAGATTTCAAGAAATTCCTTTATCAAATTCACGGTTCCAGAGACTCTAAAGCTGCTGGGCAAGCTGTCGGGCAAGCTCTTGAGTCTCTCATATTGGTATGTCGAGCTTTCTTTGGTTCCATTTGAAATAGTTCCTTGCTTGGGTTTTTAGTATTTTAGCTTGTTACGTTGCCACACATGAATTCTGCATTGATGTTTCAAGTTCTACATATTTTGGAGCAGTTATTTATTTATATATATATATATATATATACACCACCACCACCACCACCAGCAGACAAGGTTAATCTCTTGGCTGTTTCTTTTTCTCCAAGGAAATTAATCATTCATAATCATTTGCAGCTCATGAAAAACCCTTCAACTCCTCAGCAGTTCTGGCTACCACTTATGTATGATTCGGTAAGCTAATCTCACTGAGCATTTGGTGGTATCCTAGTTCTGCATGATTCTTGTGTGCAAATCCAGTTATTTGATCGATCTCTGTCAGGTTTGATTATATTTTTGGCCTCTTGGATTCATTGCTGGCAAATGAAATTAAACCTTGTCTACGTTGTGCTTGTTCCCTTAATTAACAATCGTAATTTTTCTCATTTACAATAAAAAGGTGACCCTTGTTAGTAATGATGTTATCCATAGTTTTCTCTGATGGAAACTTTGGGGTCTATAATGCGATCTTTTTAAATTCATGCTGGTTTTTTGCAGTTGAAATTGCTTAATTGGCATGAACGACCTCTGCTGAATGTTGCTCAAACCCATCTTTTGTTAAACAAACTGCAAGAGTTATCCATGGCAAAGCTGTGTCCAGACTTTGTGGAACCTGATTTGCCAGCGGATGCCATAGGTTCTGTAAGGTTAGCTCTTGCCACAAATCTAGGACGTGCTATCCTGGAAGAGTAACCGCCGTCTGCCACTAGTCTTTGCTCAAACTTAAAGCTGAGGATCAGAGCTTGCAGCTTCCGTTCGGAGTTCCTGTTACATCCTGTTGCGCTGTATCTTTTGTATTATCGGGCATAAAGGTGTTTTTCTGTGGTAAAAATTATCACCGCTAAGTAATATTGTTATGCGGATTTATCTTGTATAAAAACAAATCGATGCACCTCCTCCAGAAAGATGAGTCGCATAGTATGATCAGGTTTTACTTGGTTTAAGGCGAAACAGATAAATGACCATGGGTTGCCATTTGAGCAATAGCTTTCATCAGTGAATTTATTTCGGTCAAAGCTATAATATATCGTGGTCAAGGATAATTTATTATTAGCTTTGATATTATGTATATTGTGTGGATTCTTACCTAGTTATATAATATATGATGGACACTGGTTTTTGGTTCTAAAATTGGTGGAACTAGAATTAGATCTGTGGGAGTTGGTCTAGGTCTAGGGAACCGTCGATTCTCATAGTTTGGTTCTGGTTCTTCTAGAATTAGGAATTGTGAAATTTGGAAAAAAAAATCAATTAAACTAAATTTTTTATTTTGCTGCTAAATTAATTAATTTAAGTAAGAAAAAAAAATGCAAAATATAACTTTAAGTTAAAATAACATCAGAACCAACAATAGTTATTTATAACCCATTAGTTAAAAAAGAAAATTATAGTTGTATGTTTATATATGTACAATTGTATTTTTTTTATGTTGTCATGTAAGTAATATAGAATGTCAAAAAAATATGCAAATAAGTCTACAAATAGATAAGTTTTACGTTGTTAAAAGATAAAAGTTTATTTTGGTTAGAAGCACATATATAAATTTAATAATATATAATTTTAAATATATTTATTACTTTGTGTTGTTATAGCATATTAAATATGATGAGTAGAAAATAAAATTTTACTATTCATTTGAAAATAATTTAAATATCTTTTATGAAATTATTTTTTTATAATATTATTTTCTTCTTTTTTTCTTTCTCTTTTTTTATTTTTTATTTTTTGTGGTGTGGAATCATAGGAGCCATCAGATTCCTTGGTTCTTCAATCGGTTCTTAAATAGGTGGTATCGAAATCATGGATTCGGGTGGTTTTGAGGAGTAAAACTAGCTATACTAGTTAGAAGCAGTGGGTCCTTAGTCAGTTCAAACTTGTCATACATCAATCGATTTTTGGTTTATGAATCGCCCGTGACGAGTTGGGTCAGTTCCTCAGTTCGGAACTAACCCATGAAGATGTCTAGCGTAGTTAAAATCATTCATTGCTAGTGACCCTTAGAATTATCTTTCAACATCTTGTTTAGTCCGAAGGGAAATCGAAGGCCACGAACAAATGAGGCATCTTTCTTTTTCGTTAGGGAGCATAAGATTTTCTTCATCTTCATCATACAAACCCAAGAGTTTACCCATTCTTTTTAATACCACCTCTCTAGTTACTTCATAAGCCTAAAAAGTAAAGGGGGTTTCTTCTCTGTTTGGATGATAATGAAGAGTAGACAGGACTTCAAGTGTAAGATTCTTGTAGGTTGGCTCTCTCAAATCAAATAGCTTAACCCAAGCCTGATCCTAAATCAACTCCTAGATCCTTTCTCTCATACCATATTCCTCCAATAAGCTCCAATCCATATGCTGGCTATTTAAGAAAACCATCTTCATTAGTCTCTTTTTTCTGTCCTTGGCAAATTGTTGACTAGACAGCAAATTTCTAGTCTGAGTGCTTGAAGTGGAAGTTTCAGCAGTCCTTTGCTTTTTCTTTGGTGCCATTCCTAAAAAATAATAGTAATCTAAATTAGAAATAGCATAAGGAATTCACCACTCAAAATACATATCACTATTAGAATTGCAATTGAACTAAAACCAATATCTATTGAATCACGTAATATTATATAAAAATAAAGCTTAGCACAATTCTAATTCTACTAATCGTAGAATAATTGGGTTGAATATACTTCAAAATATATACTTAATACTAGTGACAACATGAATCAGAAATCCTAATTATTGAACACATGACATGAAATTAGTATTAACAGATTTACACTTGCATCTTTAGACTCAAAGTTGGCAGCCTAGGCTTGCCAGCTTAGAATTGAATGTTAGAAATTCAAAATTCACAAGAACAAATTTTAAGCCGTGATTTTTAAAATCTTTTGTCAAAAAATTTCTTTCAAGACTTAAAAACTTAACTGAATCTTCACAATTTTTGAATTCCTTAGTTCAATTGAATAAACTGGGCAAAATCATAATTCAAATAGCATAATCAATCAATTAAATTCACATTTATTGCAAAAGCCCCAAATTTTATTGAAAATTTTCAAAACCCTCTTTATCAAACCCTAATTCACGCATACAACAATAATCCATTAATCAATGCATCAAATGAAATCAACATTTAATCAGTTCATGCTCAAGTTCAAAGACTCATCCAAATATTCAATCTATTAAACCCATCTAATCCAACCCTAAATTTGTCAAATCTCCACTTTTGCAGCACATAGTATATACAATTCCATCCAATCTCATTCTAAACCGTAATCGAATGAAGAACAAATGATGAAAACAACTAAAAACTAAAGAAGATGAAGAACTTACTTGATTGGAAGCAAAATAATCCACAAGTGATCGAGATAGAGAAAGTTTCTAAGGAGAGTGAGGAAGTAAGAGAGTAAAAATGAAGAGAAAAATGAGAAGCGAAACCTGTTTAAACCAGATCTGCAGATCCTACGCCAGCAATTTTGTCGACTACGATGGCTGCATAGAGGCCAGCGTACTGAAATTTTAATTCTTGCCGAGAGCAAATGGCCGACGGCTTACCAATGTTCACTTCCGACGTATAGGTCTATGCTGGATAAACACTGGCGGTGTTGAAAACTTTAATGCGGCACTCATTTACTTCCAAAAGTCTTTTGTTGACTTTTGCGTCGCCCCAACACTGGCAGCATAAATATGTATTGAGCCGACTTACCCTTGATTTTTAACACTGGCTTAAAGCTGGCAGCCTTGTGCCGACGTTCTGCTACTTCTCAATTTTTTTTTTAGAATATCCAGAAATTTACCTATAGCTCTAATTAAAATAGTACTATAAATTTAGAACATTTACCTTAAATTCTTTTAGAGCCTTTGACAATTTGATCAAATTCTTCTCATTTCTCTCTTTGAAAGATATAATCTTCTCCTGTTAGTTAAAAGCTCAAATTTCCAACTAGCTTGGCCTGTACATACTGAAAACTAAGTTAGTAAAAACAAAAGAGAAAAATTCTACTGCGAAGTTAGACATGGGTTGCCTTCCAAGAAGCGCTTAGTTTAGAGTCGCTTAGCTCGACTTTTCCAATTCTTTTCATGGTTCCTTCAGATTCATGATAGTGGAAGCATTATCATGGTTTTCCCTTTCATAAAAATGTTTAATTAGTTACCCATTCACTTTAAAAGTCCTATTAGTATCAGTTTTCACTTCTATAGCACCAAAAGGGGAAACACTTACAATCTCAAACGGTCCTGACCATCTTGACCTCAATTTTCTTGGAAACAATTTCAAGCGAGAGTTATAAAGTAAAACCTTTTGTCTGGGCAAAAACTCTCTCTTGATAATGTTTCTATCATGCCAATTCTTTGTTCGTTCTTTGTAGATACGAGAATTCTCATAAGCTTCATTCCTCCATTCATCCAATTGATTCAATTGAAGCAATCTTTTCTCACGTGCAGCTTTTTCATCAAAATTAAGGAATTTAATGGCCCAATAGGCCTTCTACTCAAGTTCCACAGGAAGATGACATGATTTACCAAAAACAATCATATAAGGAGACATTCCAATAGAGGTTTTAAAAGTAGTTTTATAAGCCCATAATGCATCATCTAATTTCAAAGACCAATCTTTTCTAGATGCATTGACAGTTTTTTCCAAAATTCTTTTTATCTCCCTATTGGATACCTCAACTTGTCCACTTGTTTGTGGATGATAGGGGGTAGCAATTTTATGCGTAACACCGTATTTTGACAAAAGTTTTTCAAATTGCTTGTTACAAAAATGTGACCCTCCATCACTAATTATAGCCCTAGGCACTCCAAATTTGGTAAAAAATATTCTTTTTCAAAAATTTCAAAACTACTTGAGCATCATTTGTTTGTAAAGCAACAGCTTCTACCCATTTTGAAACATAATCGACTACCACAAATATATATTTATTTGAAAAAGATGAGGGAAAAGGACCCATGAAGTAAATTCCCCACACATCAAAAAGTTCAATTACTAGTATGTTATTTTGTAGTAATTCATGTTTCTTTGATATGTTACCAGTTCTTTGATATTGAGCACATGCCATTATGTATTTCCTGCAATCACGAAATAAATTAGGCCAATAAAATCTAGATGATAAGACCTTAGCTGCAGTCCTTTGAAGACCAAAATGACCTCCTGCTTCTTTTGAATGACCATGTTCAATAATGTTAAGCTGTTCAGATTCAGGCACACAACGTCTAATTACTTGATCAACACATTTTTTTGAATAAATACGGTTCATCCCAAAAGTAACTTTTCACATCATGCAAAAACTTCTTCTTTTATTGATAAGACAAACCATATAGAATGATTTTGCTAACCAAGTAATTGACATAATCAGAATACCATGGCAAATCTAATATCTGTACTGCATGCAATTGTTCATCAGGAAACTTCTCGTTAATTGGAATATCGAGACTATCATATTCTAATCTAGACAAATGATCAACTATCACATTCTCAGTTCCCTTCTTATCCTTAATCTCAAGATCAAATTCTTGCAGTAACAATATCCATCTAATCAACCTTGGCTTTGCATCAGCTTTAGCAAATAAGTATTTCCAAGCAGCATGGTCAATATATACTATGACTTTAGAACCTATTAAGTAAGGCCTAAACTTGTCACATGCAAATATAACAGCTAAAAGCTCTTTTTCAGTTGTGGCATAGTTTCTTTGAGCCTCATTCAAAGTTCTACTTGCATAGTATATAACATGAAATAACTTACCTTTTCTTTGATCCAAAGCTGCTCCTACTGCAAAGTTGCTGGCATCACACATAAGCTCAAAGGGAAGCTCTCAATCAGGTGCAATGATAATTGGTGTAGATGTGAGCTTCTCCTTCAATAAGTTAAATGCCTGCAAACATTTATCATCAAAATTAAACATTGTATCCTTTTCTAGAAGATTGCAAAGGGGTTAAGAAATTTTAGAGAAGTCTTTAATAAGTCTCCTATAAAAGCCAACATGACCAAGAAAACTTCTAACTCCCTTAATAGTGGTCGGTGGTGGCAATTTCTCTATAATCTCAATTTTGGCCTTATCAACTTCAATTCCTCTCACTGAAACTTTATGACAAAAAACAATCCCTTCTCTTACCATGAAATGATATTTTTCCCAGCTTAAAATCAAATTTGTTTCTTTGCATCTTTGAAGAACACAAGCTAAGTTTTCTAAATATGCTTCAAAAGACTTTCCAAAAATAGAAAAATAATCCATAAAGATTTCAATAAAATTTTCAAGCATGTCAGAAAAGATAGCCATCATACACCTTTGAAAAGTAGCAGGTGTATTGCAAAGACCAAAGGGCATCCTCCTAAAGGCAAAAGTGCCATAGGAACAAGTGAAAGTGGTTTTTTCTTGGTCATAAGGAGCTATAGAAATTTGATTATAATGAGAATAACCATCTAAAAAGCAATAATAATCATGCCCTGCAAGCTTTTCAAGCATTTGATCAATAAAGGGAAGAGGGAAATGGTCTTTTTCGAGTGGCATCATTCAACTTCCTATAGTCTATACATACTCTCCAGCCAGTTACAGTGCGAGTAGGAATCAATTCATTCTCCTCATTCTTTACTATAGTCATACTACCTTTCTTTGGCACTACTTGAACTGGACTAACCCACTTACTATCAGAGATAGGATAAATAATACCTGCATCAAGTAGTTTCAAGAACTCTTTCTTTACTACCTCTTTAAGTGTTGGATTAAGTCTCCTTTGTGGTTGAACTGTAGGTTTGTACTCAGCTTCCAATAAAATCTTGTGAGTGCAAATCATAGGGCTTATTCCCTTGATATTTGCAATAGTCCATCCAATTGCTTCTTTATGCTTCCTTAAAACTGCAAGCAATTGCTGCTCTTGTTCACCTGTCATAGAAGATGAAACAATCATAGGTAAAGTATCTCCAGTTCCAAGAAAAACATATTTCAAATGTGAAGGAAGGGGTTTAAGATCAAGAATTGGTGGTTTTGTCAATGATGGTTCTGGCTTGCTTTCACTAGTGCCGAACTCTTCATAGTATCTTTGATTTGGTGCACATGCTCACTTTCTTCGTCTTGCTCTTCATCACTCCATTCATCAAGATCTCTAAGAACAGACTCCATAGTTTCTACACCTGCCTTTTCTTCTACAAACTCAGAAATAAGCTCATCAAGAACATTAATAGTGTAATAGGCCTTTCTATCATCGAATTGTTTCATTGCATTATAAACATTGAAAGTTACCTGATCATTTTCAACCCTTAAAGTGAGCTTACCTTTTTCCACATCAATTAATGCTTTACCTGTTGCAAGGAACGGCCTGCCGAGAATCATAGGGACTTCTCTATCCTCATCCATTTCCAAGACTATACAGTCTACTGGAAATATGAATTTATCAACCTTAACAAGGACATTTTCCACAATACCCCTTGGGTATTTAACACTTCTATCAGCAAGTTGTAAAGTAACATGAGTTTCCTTACACTCTTCAAGTCCTAATTTCCTGAAAATGGATAGAGGCATAAGATTAATACTAACACCAGAATCAATAAGTACTTTATCAAAATGAAATTCTCCTATAGTGCAAGGAACAGTAAAACTCCCTTGATCTCTTTGTTTGGCAGGCAGGTTAGGTATATTCTTTTGTAAAATCATGGAGCATTCTCCTGTGAGCATCACTGGTTCATTTCCATCAATCTTTCTCTTCTTAGTAAGCAATTATTTGATGAATTTTGCATATGAAGGCTTTTGTTGAATCACTTTTAAGAATGGAATATTGATTTGCAGCTTCTTAAAAACATCTAGAACTTAGAAAACTGCTTATCCAATCTTTGCTGCTTTAGTCTTCCTAGAAAAGGAATAGGAGGAACATAAGGTTTTACTTTAGGTGGTTTTTTAGCTGGTTCCTCCATCTTTTGTTTTCCGTTGTCTTTGACTGGAATCTCCTCAGTTTCCTTAACTTTTGCCTCAACGGGTTCAACTTCCTTTCCACTTCTCAAAACTATAGCATTCACGGTTTTAGGATTTTCCTCAGTGTTGCTCGGTAGAGAACCAGATGGTCTATTACCAATTTGCTGAGCAAGTTGATAGAATTTCCCTTGAAGATCTTGAATAATCGCATGCTGATTATTGAGTGTGGTCTGAATAAAAGTCTTCAATAACTCTTTAGTTGAAAGTTAATTTTGCTGAGATGGAGGCTGGGTATTTCTTACGGGACCTTCTTTTTGAAATCCAAGTGGTCGGTAAACATTTGATTCATTTCTATAAGATATATTTGGATGATTACGCCACTCTAGATTATAAGTATTTGAATATGGTCCATAATTAACCCTTCCAAAGTTTCCAACATAATTGAGCTGCTCTTCACTTGTTGATGGTATGGTTCCATGTGGACAATCATATGCTACATGTGGTCCTGAACATAACTCACAACAAACAGATTGATTAGTATTTAAAGAACTTGATGTGAGTTTACTTACCTGTATGGTTAAAGCTGAAATTTGAGCAGTGAGTTGTGACATTGCTTCATTATCATGAATTATAGCTACTTTTGACTTTGTTCTTTCCCAACTCCAATTGTGTGCACTTGAAGCCAATTCTTCAATCAAAGCACTAGCTTTTTCATAAGTTTTTCCCATAAGTGATCCTCTGGATATCACATCAACTAATGACCTCAAAGTCTATTGAGGAAAAAATTTTCAATAAGTAGGTTATCTGGTAATCCATGATGTGGGCACTTTCTAACTGCTTTCTTGAATCTTTCCCAAGCTTCATACAATAATTCTCCAGGAAATTTAGTGAAGTTGGTAGTTTCATTTCTTAATTTAGCAGTTCTGGCTGGAGGGAAGAATCTTTTTAAGAACTTGGTTGTCAAATCTGCCCATGTTGTGATAGACTCAGGTGGTTGAGAATTATACCGGGCTAAAGCTTTATCCCTAAGAGAGAAAGGGAAAAGTTGCAATCTGATAGCCTCATCAGTAACACCATTGAGTTTGACAGTGTTGCAGTATTGGAGGAATTTGGCAATGTGTTCATCCGGTGTCTCATTTGGGTATCCTCCAAATTGGTGTGACTCAACCATTTGTATAAGGGCCGGTTTAAGCTCAAAATTGTTGGCCTCCACAGCTGGCCTTCGAACAGCAGGACCCTGAATAGTGGGTACCATATAATCTCTAAGTGCTATACCAATGGGAACTACAGGTTGTAACAAATTGTTGTCATTTTGATTCCCATTATTGTTCTGATTGTTGTTCCCATTATTTCTTGCTTCATTTTTAGCCATTTCTTGTCTTCTTCGGTTTTCTCTCCTCTGTTGATGCAAGGTTCTTTCAATCTCAGGATCAATTGGTAGAAGATCATGACTTCTACTTCTTTGCATATAACCTGCAAAGAGAAAATAAAAGAATCAATTCCTGGAAAAGTACCTAAATTACTAGCAAAACAAAAATAGTCTAATATTATTTGAATTTCCCGGCAACGGCGCCAAAAACTTGATCCGCTTGAAATGTATGGATAAATAAAGCATGGATTAATACCAGCAAGTATACTGGATCGAATCAAATAATATAAAAAAATGAGTCAAGTATCGTTCCCACGAGGAATTCTTGAAATTACTAGACCGATATCAGTTTAAATTAATATTTAGCCTATTGATTTTAAGATTTTATAATTATCTATTCTACTTCTAATTATATTAACAATGAATGCAACACAAGTATGAAATGTGAGAATGAGATAGATATATCAAATAAAATGTGGGAAGGAGCAGAATCCATCCTAATCTTTGCTAATCATACTGAAATTATATTATATGAATAGTTAGAATTATGAAATTTATATGAAATTGTCAAGACCTAAAACTACAAGTTTTAGAAAATCACAAAATAATCTAATAGCTTCCGCTAAATAAATTATTAATGGAATCGAATTTAGAATTATAAATCTCCCGATTTTATAATTGTCTAATGTCCTAAATCCATTTCTCCTAATTCCTTAGTAGGAAATTAAATTAAAACATTGCATGAATCACATGAGACAATTTCTAAATTAGATTGAACTTCGCCGCTTCCGCAATTGTTGTTTAATCTTATTTTATGAATTCCTATGAACCCTAATTCTTCTTCCGAATTATCAAGATTCTTATCAATTCAATTTCATACAGAAACAAGATAAATAATTAGGATTCAATACAAATATTCTATAATTCTAACAACCCTATAATATAAATTCAAAGATCATTTTAGCAAGATTAGGGTTTCATCACTTTCCACAAGTAAAATTTAGTTATTCATAGATGATTCAACAATCAGGTAAGAAAGTGCAACTGATATCATATTGAACAAATAAATCAAACAAAAGAATTGCATAAGAAATAAGATTAGAAATCACCAATTCAATTATTTAAATCTTCACTTGTAAAATCTTGTCAATACAAAGCTTCAATCTCTCAAATTCTCTCTTAAATTATCACAAGGGAATTTAGAACTGTTAAATTTCGTATATCTTTTTCCTATGAAGAAAACCTATCTTATATAGAAGAAATTCAGACTCTTCAATTGCAAAATCTTGCAGTTACAACATTGTACGCCGGCAGTTACACATCCAACGCCGGAGGCTTACAAGCGGCGTACATGTGAAAAGTCAGTGAACACTAGCATTGTTGACTTCGGCCTTAAAATTTAACTTTCGGTCAAAAGCTGGCGGTGTAGTATTTGATTTATCCAACGTAAGTTGAGATGAATGAAGGCCTTGTGGTTGATAATTGAGGTTGGAAGCTTAGCCAACAAGCTTCATTATTTCAATTCTCTGCACAATGAAAGCCATCTCAACGCTGACGGCTTTGAATCCTAGAAAGCCGGCGTTGAATATATTTGCAGATGCTGGCTTTTCCATTCTTCTACATTGGTAGTGTTGAGCCAGCCTTTGTTGTTGTTTGCTCTTCCACATCCTATATCGCCTAAAGGCCGGTGGTGTAGAGGCGGCCTTAAAGTTTTGCATTCTAAGCACGATCAAGGCTGGCACTACACCGGCGGCTTTGACTTAAGAAAAGCCGGCGTACCCCTTGAGTTTTCCTTTTCTCAATTCAACAATGCTTATTTTGCTTTCCTTTGCTAAAATTAGACCTGAAACATGAATTTAATCAAAACAAGTATTCATTCTAGCAATTTTTATAGAATTTAAGATAGGTTTATTCAAATTTCACATTGAAAAGTTGTATAAAATATGATCTTATCAACAGCCTGAGTAGATGTCATGCCCCGAAGGGTACCTTAAACGTGGCAGTCCGCCGTACACAATATTAAAGCCTAAGAATGGCCACCTTAGTCATGCGAAGGCTTCCATACTATGTACAAGGCGTCTAACACATGGAAGAGACTCATCGGAGTGATACATTTTATGTTGATATAACTTGAGTAACAATGTAAAGGAATTTCAATTTACTACACTCCAAATACAAAGCATTACACTTCAGTTACATTCATCAAAAGATTCCACTACATAAAACTATTACAAGGCAAATCATAAAACCTATCTAATAACTTCAAGTATTCTTATCCCTTGCCAAAATCCCGAAGTCATCCTTGGCTCCAACCATCACGGTCCCCACTTAGCATTCTTGAGATAACCTGTTTAATCAAACAACTATTGGGGTATAAGCTACACTAGCTTAGTGAGTAAGAACTTCCAAGATTACATTTATGTCACATCATACAAACAAGTGATTAGTCAGACAAGTGATATGCACCAAACACGTGAATTCAAAAAACATATGACCAGTCGGAATCATATGTGGATGGACTTGCGCCCTCCATCTTAACGAATCCTGCGGTACAACGCCGTTTAAGCTCATGGTTAACTAACTATAATTTCGTTTTATGGATCACGATTAACTACTCATATTTGTTTTATGGATCACGATTAACCACAAATGTTAATGCTCCTTCCTCATCGTGATATGAATGAGTTCAATTTCATTCTTTCCGAATAATCAATTTATACCATTCTTTTAGTGATCAATCAATATCCACAGACAATCATTTCTAATTCATCTATGCATAGTTATTATCGGCTTCGATTTTCTTACATTCCATTTCTCATATCAACACAACCATACATAGTTCCCATTCATCCCATATGCATATCATTTTATCTTTACCAAATATTTAGTGCAACTATTATTACAATCACATACAATAAATGAAATCGGAAGTAATACTTACTCAGCTATTGGATCACGATCACCGTTCTCTTAGAATAAGTAATTCGATAGTAAGGAATCGTCGATATCGGGGTCACCTAAAAAGGAAGAAATACCCTAATAAGTATTTCATCACTTAACTAGTCCAAGCTATCTCATACAAACTATCAAATTCGTAATTCTCGTCCTAAGCGGAAATTCCAACTTAAAACGGCCATAACTTGGTCATTTTAACTTGGAATTTTGCAAATTATACATCGATTTCCATCTACTTTGAAAGATCTATCTAATTCTAATATTATATTTAAGTTTTGAAAAACTTTGAAGATTCGAAAAGGTCGGATCAGATCAGAACAGTAGCAATTCCAATTCTGAAAAATAGTTTTGTAAATGTTTGTAATGTTCTTACTATATAGATTAGCTATACATGCAATATTGATGATTTCCTATCATGAATGATATGATATGAACTTGATGTATGCATGCTTTTGACAATATTTACTAAAAGGAATTTTTAGAAACTTTTTATTTGTAAGACTCCATGGCTATTTACTTTCAAGAAAACAAGTTTCCTAACTTTGATCATTTCCATTTGTTTTGGATTTATTTCTTAAGAAAATATAATTATCTTTGTTAAAATTGAGTCTTCATTATACCTATTACTTATGACCTTCATTTCTACATAAAAATTTCTATTTTACACTTTGTAAACATGTTTTCAAGTAGGGTTGATTCCAAAATCCGAATTTCGTAAAAATTGTTTTTGTGGTGATTCCTTTAAGTAAAAATCATTTGATACTTTGAAAATTAAAGCTCAACCACGCCTAGCCACTAATGACTTCATTTCTTTGATAAAACTTCTAATTTGAGTTTGAAAAATATGGGTTTTTATGCCACTATTCCATTATTACAAATTTCTTAAAATGACAACAACTCAAATTTTTCCTACTTCATTCCTACTCCTTGTTCTATATATTTTTCTTAGCAAATCCCATCTTAATTTATCAAAATCATTACTTGATGATACCTATGACCTAAACTCTTCATTTTTCATATAAAACACAAGTTTTGGAGTTGATAAATGGGTTTTTTAAGGCATGATCTTGAAATCGTCCGAATTTACAAATTTTGGATAAACTCAATGTTCATACTTTATGTCTACAATGCATCATGCATATATGTATTACCTACAAGCTATTGTTATGAAGGTTATGAGATGATTTACCTATATGTATACATATAGTACCAAGAATTCTTTTATGAAAACCTTTATTTTGCAAAACTTTGAATTTTGCTAGACTTAAGAAAAATAGTTTTTTTTCTTGTAAAATCATACTTGCTTTTATCAAAACTCAACCTTAATGACCTATATAACCATTACCTTCAATATTTCAATAAAACCTTCATTTTGGGGTTAGAAAATAGGTGTTTACATAGGTGGTTTGCCTAAGTACGAATTTTACAAAGTTTTAAAGAATGAAAACATTGTTTAACCTATTCTTGGAAAGCATTTGTTATTCTAGGATTATATTTTGATAAACTTCTCTTATCCTTGTCAAAACTTGGTCTTTGTTATATATATTCCCTAGAACTTCCATTTTCCTATAAAAATCATCATTTTGGCATTTGGAAATGAGTGTTTAAATAGTGGCTATTTTGAAATCCGAATTTTGAGAAATTCATTTAAGTTTGTTTTCTTTGTAAAACTCATTTAGTCTTTCAAAAACCATTTCCTAAACAAACCTACCCCTTAAGGCTTCTATTTCCTTAGATAAAATCTTGTTTTGAAATTGAAAAATGGGTTTTCAAAATTGGTCTTTGTTGAGATCCAAATTTACAAAATTTATTTTTGGACATATCTTTTGATAAAATCTATTTAAACTTATGAAAATCCATTCCTTACATATCCTGTCTTAAGAGCCTTCCATATCTTGAATAAAAATTCATTTTTGAGTTGGAAAACATGTTTTTGAAATATGCCTTGGCCAAAATCTGAAAAAGAGATTTTTATTTTCAAAATAACTTTTGAAAATCACATTTGATTCTTGTAAAAAAAAGTTTTGATGATATACATACATTAAGCCTTCATTATCTTAAGTAAAAACTTTATTTTGACACTTGGAAAGTGGTTTTTAAATAGGGGTCTTGCCTAAATACGAATTTTACTATTTTTGTTTGAGTTCAAAATCAAGATCTACACTTAATATGAACATAAATCTAAAAGAAATCCATGGTAGTAAACTATAAACTCATAGATCTAAACTTTACTCCTAAAAATCATTCATTTATGTTATCTATTCCCTAAGCCCTTCATTTTAAATGAAAAATACACATTTTGAAGTTAAAAAATAACTTTTCTAAATATGGGTCCTTTTTCATCCGAATTTTCAAAAATAATTTTTGTTGAAAACAAAATAGATCTTGAGCTTTCTAAAACTTTCCTACTATCATCATGCTACTACAAGTTGTTTATGAACATAGAACAAAAGTCTAATGCATTTATGAACTCAAAATACTAGATCTAGTTTACTATACTAGTTGTAGATGCATGAACACCATGATGGACATGTGGATGATGAATATATGCATAAATCATAAGTAATAACAAAAATAATAACTTAAATAACAAGATCTAAGGCAATAACAAAAATAAAAGCTACAAAAAGTTAGATCTACAAAATATAACTACTTTTAACAAGAAAATAATAGTGATACAAGATAATAATCATGGAGAAGAAGAGTGTTTCATTTTTGGCATCATCATCCTTAGCTTTTAAGCTTATGGAAGGTCATTTGATGCATGAAACTCTCATTATACTTTACCTACATCACCTATGGAAGCTTTGGATAAGAGTTTTATTCAAGAATCTTGAAGAAATATGTGGGGAAGCTTATAGAAGAAATAGGGGTACCTTGGTTCCTTGTAAGAACAAGAGAGAAAGAAGAAAGAAAGAGAGGAAAAAGAGAGAGGAAAGTGTAAAGAATGGTTAAGGTTTGAAGGTGTAAATGAAAGAGAGAGAGAATGAGTGTATTAAATGAATGAAAGAAAGAAAAAAAAATAATAAAACAAGGGCAGCTGTAAGCCTCGGAAAATTTTAGTAAATAATTTCAAGATGAACTTCGAAAATAAACCTTAAAAATCACTCCAAATTAAAATCGAACTTCAACTAGTCCAAAAACACGAGCGAATATAGAAATTTCCGAATCTTGAGAAAAATAAGAATTCTTAAAAACAAAGTAAGAACTCAACATACTTCAATTCCAAAACCACTACGTACGATAAATTCTATATGTAACTCTGACTTATAAAATCGGGTAATACAAAGCCTAAAAACAAATTATTAAAAAGTAAATAACGATGAAACTTTCGGAAATAAAACTCAATTCAAGAATTCCGAAAACGTTAAGAGATATTAAATACTTACAAAAATCAAATGTAAAATAAATTTCTCAAATCAAATATGTTATATAAATATAAAATATCAGTTTCCAAATTGGCAAAGATCTAAATCGAAGAATCACCAGGAAACCCTAAGTGGAATACAATAGTTTAAGTCCGACAATCTAGCGCTCTTAACCCTAGAGGCCGATGTGTATTTTAAATATGTAGAATAGCTCGTAGTAATATAGGTTTGCTTAAAAATATCAGATTGGTAAAATTTTGACCTATTTCGAACCCATTCGGATAAGACTTCGAAAAGCGTGTCCCGGGGCTCGAGATATCAAAAAAATACCATTAGTACCATTAGACTCGTAATTTCATAAGATTTCGAAATATATCAGTTGTATAATTTTTCGAGTTATAAAAGTTACAGTTATAACCTTTTTATCGTATTTTCATTACTACCGGTAATTAATTAGTCTTTTGCACTATTCACTTTTATTTCATTACATAATTTTATTATTCTTATAAATCCTCATATTTTTAGATAAATATTTTATATATTATAAAAAATTTTGTTTTTCTAAAATTTAGTTCGTTTCGGGCTTATACGAGATCAGATTCTGTTTAAGACTCGATACTAAAAATAAAATAAATTAATTTAATAATTGAAAAATATTTGAAAAATATTTTTATTTTCATAAAATAATTTTTTAGAATTTTTAGGGTTACAAAAATATTATTTATAGCCCATATTTGTGTATTTTGATCATACCGATAACAAATTTGTTGAAATACTAAAATAATTCAAATAATTATTTAATTTTATTTATGAAAATTCTGCCACTTATTTAAAAATATTTTCCTAATTTTATTTTGTATTTTTTTTAATAAAAAGCACTTTTTCCAACCTATATTTCAAGTACACCTTACACATATCAGTTCTTTTTCACTTTAATCTTTCTACACTTTGTCCCACACTCCATGGCAGATTTTTCCCTCCTTTATGGCTGCCATTGTCCTTTAATTTACTTTATTTTGACTAAAATAATTATATTCCACTCCTTTTTAAAGAAGCTACACATACCATTAATTACACAATTTAATTTCAAGTTAAATTTCAACAAATTCCTCTCTCTCTCCTCTTCCTAATTCACGTGCGGCACTCTTTTTTGGCTTCCTTTGTTTTATTTTTTTTCTTTCTTTCTTTCATTCATTTATTACATTCATTCTCTCTCTCTTTCATTTACACATTTTTCTCTTTTCCATTCCTTATCTTTTTCTCTCTCCTTTTCCTCTCTTTTCTTCTTCATTTTTGCTCTTGTTCTTACAAGAACCAAGCTACCCCCAATTCTTTTATTAGCTCCCACCCATATTTCTTGAAGATTTTTAAGCAAATCTTCTTCTCAAAGCTTCCATAAGTGATATAGGTAAAGTATAATGAGAGTTTCATGCATCAAATGACATTCCATAAGCTTAAAAGCTTAGGATGATGATGCCAAAAATGAAACACTCCTCTTCTTTATAATTAATCTCTTGTATCATTATTATTTTCGTGTTTAAAGTAGTTATATTTTACAGATTTAACTTTTTGTAGCTTTGATTTTTGTTTATGCCATAGATTTTGTTATTTGAGTTGTTATTTTTGTTATTTCTTATGATTTATGCATAGATTCATCATCCACATGTCTATCTTAGTGATTCATGCATTTAAAATTAGTGTAGTAAACTAGATCTAGTGTTTTGAGTTCATAAAATGCATTAGACTTTGTTTTATGTTCATAAACAACTTGTAGTAGCATGATGATAGTAGGAATGTTTTAGAAAACTCAAGATCTATTTTATTCTCAACAAAAATAATTTTTGAAAATTCGGATGAAAATGGAATCATATTTAGAAAAGTTGTTTTTCAACTTCAAAATGTGTATTTTTCATTTAAAATGAAGGGCTTAGGGTATAGATACTAAAAATGAAAGATTTTGATGAGTAAAGTTTAGACCTATGAGTTTATAGTTTACTACCATGTATTTCTTTTATATTCATGTTCATATTAAGTGTAGATTTTGGTTTTGAACTCAAACAAAATAGTGAAATTCGTATTTTGACAAGACCTCTATTTAAAAACCACTTTCCAAGTGTTAAAATATAATTTTTACTTAAGAAAATGAAGGCTTAATGTATGTATATTATCAAGACTTCTTTTTACAAGAATCAAAGGTGATTTTCAAAGATCAATTTTCAAAACAAAGTTCTATTTTCGGATTTTGGCAAAGGCCTAGTTTAAAAAAATGTTTTCCAACTCAAAAATGAAGTTTTTATACAAGATATGAAAGGCTCTTAAGATATGATATGTAAGGAATGGATTTTCATAAGTTTAGATAGATTTTATCAAAAGATATATCTAAAAATGAATTTTGTAAATTTGGATCTCAATCAAGACCAATTTTGAAAACCCATTTATCAACTTCAAAACTTGTGTTTTATATGAAAAATAAAGAGTTTAGGTCATAGATATCATTAAGTAGTGACTTTTATAAGTTGAAATGAGTTTTGCTGAGATTAATGTATAAAACAAGAAATAGAATCAAGATGGGAAATTTTGAGTTAGTAGTCAATTTGTGAAATTCGTAATTTTGAATGAAGGCCCTAAGAACACCTATTATCCAAGCTCAAAATGAAAGTTTTATGTAACGAATGGAGTCCTTAAGTAATAGGTACCATAAAGTCTTAAATTTTAATGCATTAAACAAGTTTTTCCCAAAGGAATCATTCAAAAAGTGAATATTCTAAAATTCGGATTTTTGAGTAAATCTTATTTGAAAACATATTTGCAAAGTGTAAAATGCAAATCTTTATGTAAAAATGAAGTCCTTAGTGGCTAGGCATGGTTGGGTTTTAATTTTCTAAGTGTCAAATGATTTTTACTTAAAGGAATCACTCAAAATCTAATTTTATAAAAATTCGGATTTTGGAATCAACTCTACTTGAAGACATGTTTACAAAGTGTAAAATGGAAATTTTTATGTAGAAATGAAGGTCATAAGTAATAGATATAATGAAGACTCAATTTTAACAAAAATAATTATATTTTCTTAAGTAATAAATCCAAAACAAATGGAAATGATCAAAGTTAGAAAACTAGATTTTTCATAAGTACTTGTTATTATGGTCTTGCAAAATAAAAGTTATAAAATTTTCTTTTAGCAAAATCATCAAGATCATGCATACATTAAACTCATCTCATATCATTCATGTTAGGAAATCATCAATATTGCATGTATAGCTAATCTATCTAGTAGGAACATTACAAATATTTACAAAACTATTTTTCGGAATTGAAATTTGCTGCTGTCCTAATCTGATTCGACCTTTTTGAAGCTTCAAAGTTTTCAAAACTTAAATATAATATTAAAAAGATAGATCTTTTGAAGTAGATAGAAATCGATATATAATTTGCAAAATTATGAGTTAAAATGACCAAGTTATGACCGTTTTAAGTTGGAATTTCCGCTTAGGATGAGAATTACGAATTTGATAGTTTGTATAAGCTCGTTTGGATTAGTTTGAGTTGAAATACTTATTAGAGTATTTCTTCCTTTTTAGATGACCTTAAATTCGACAATTCCCTACCACCGGATTAATTTTACTAAAAGACCGGTGATCCAATGACCGAGTGAGTTTTCTTTTTATTTTGTTACCTTGTTTGTGCTTGTTGCTAGTCGCATGAGAATTATAGGAACAACATAAAAATAGATATGAATGGGGATGAGATATATGATGAGACTGTGATGAATGTATGCCAAAGAATACTAAAGCATATCGAAACCACGATTCGATTGGATAACTGCACTGTTCATATTATTTCTGTTATATGTATGCTATTGGTTGGTCACTCTAAAGAATGTATGAATATTTTGACCTAAGCAAAAATTAAATTGGTCATGCATCGCATCGGACATATTGCATTTGGTAGCGTGCTACTCCTACGCAGGTCGATCGGTATGGTCCGATGATGACTCGTTTGGATAACGAGATCGGTGCTAGAGCTCATTCATGGGAACTAAGGCGTATGAGGATGCATTCCATGGGTGAGCCTAGCCAAGTCGAGTGCTATAAGCCGAGAGCTTGGGGACTAGCAGCGGTCGTGTAGACTTCAACACCATTCTTAACCCAAGATACGGAGGGCGTAAATCCATTCTGTGTGTGGGTTTCGGATACTCATACATAATTGTTTGCTCATGTGTTTGTTCATGCATAGTATATGGTTGATTATAACTTACTTGTTATGATACAGAATTAACGGAATTCTCACTAAGCTAGTGTAGCTTATACCCCAATAGTTGTTTAAATGAACAGGTTATCTCAAGAATGCAAAGTGGGGACCAAAATGGTTGGAGCCGAGAATGACTTCGGGATTTCGATTGGAGGAATTTGATATCAGGAGTCATCAAGGATTGCTAGAAAGAGCACGGATAATAGAAAATGCTCAAAGGAGACAGGTCGTTAGAAATACCCTCGGATTAAATGGCTAGACTAAAAATAGGAAAACCCGAGCCCATTAAAAGCTAGAAGGAGCCAATGATGGAAACTAGAACAAAACTCGACTGATTTAATGAATTCCAAGACACCCCTCATATGACTTCTTGTACATGAAGAATTTTGAAAGATCGAAAATCTATAAAGAATGTGACGTAAAACTTGGAATCACAGCAAACAAATCTCAATTACCGTAACTCCAAAAAATCTTCATAAGTAATTTTACAATAAGGAAATGAGATCTTTTGATTTCACATCCATCAAGATAATTATGATCATAAAGAGTTTAAAGCAATGGTGGCCTAAATTAATTAGAGAAATGTGAATCTCAAAGTACAATATTGTATATACAGTTACGTAAGAATGGAAAAGTGGATCCACAACCTTCGTTGGTCAAAGTAGTCGGAATCGCTAAGCCAAATCTTATTAAATTGTGTGTGCTATATTTCATGAAATATCTACTATACCAAATTCATGCTAGTGATGTGCCCTAGGCCATATGGATTCTTTATCATTTGTATGTTTGTTATCAAGTCATTTTAATTATCAAAGTTATTTTTTGGCCTATTTACTTTGGTAATGTTATTCCTTCAATATTTAGTTATACCTTATGTCGTTAAAGTATGTGACTTTAATAGTAGAACCATAAGCTGAATTATAACTTTATTCTAAATTATCCCTAGTCACTCATTATATGGAATGATAATGAATTAAGACTAGTATGATTGCTGTATGATGATCAAGTTTTACTGATCATGGATATGGGATATCAATTCAGCACATAGATACAAACAGGAGTGTATTGTATTGGATTGACCAACTATAAGAATACTGTATGGATCAATGCAATAAGTATTCTTATTTACAATGTTGTTTTAGTCCTTTGACCTAATGGCACCATGGATTCCTATATAGCAGTTTTCATGCTTTGATTCATCTCTTCATCATCTTTAATCGGATGATTGTAAGAATAAACTTGGGCATGCAATATGTTATATAGAGGAATGTGAGTGTTAGTGAAGGGATTTGTTCATTTCATTAATTTGAGAGAGATATCTATCAGGCCTCTTGATGAGTAAGACTGAGAAATGCATGGCCATGCTCGAATGAATTGATAAAGAGTTATCAATATCATTTGTTTAAGTCAGTCAAACTCTAGATTCAAGAAATAAGTAATTAGACAATATAAGAGTGTTTTGATCCACACCTTATGTTTGATTATAAGATATCGTGTAACAAAAGGACTGAATGACTAACTGTTAGTAGGTAAAGTCGGATCATTGATCTTCACTAAAATTGGGTAGACATAATGTCTTGCTAGAGACCAATTATGTCTTGTAGTCCTAAAAGAATGTTTAAGAGCTACTACCAATTTTAAGTGAACCTACAGGGTCACACACAAAGAATGAATAAAATGGATCTTCGATTATCGTATTGGGAATTGATTAATTATTTATTTGTCGATTTTAATTAGATTAAAATTAACAAATAAATAAATTCGGATGATAAGGGTATATATGTCTTTCTACATAAACCCTAATTTGTTTAGGGTAATTTAAAGAGACATAACCCTTATATATATATCAGGGTAATTTAAAGAGACATAACCCTTATATATATCACTATATATATTCTCCACTAGGTTAATTTTTGATTATCTGACGCTGGCCGTCATTTAGAAAGAAATTTCGTAACCTAGAAAGAGAGTGTAAGGGATTCCCAAAGATCGAAACTTTTTCGACGTGCTAGCACACACGAAGATCCAATTCATTCGCATGGATACCAGTAGAGGGAGTTGGTGTAATCTGCATCTCCTTTGATCCCATCATCGAAACAAAAAAGGTACACGATTCCCTTTTCTTTCTGATTTAATTGGAGCGCTTGGATCCGATTGGGAATTTAAAAAAAAAAAAAACAATTTTCCGCTGCACGATTCAGATTTGGATCGTAAATTCCCAACAATTCAGACACGATGCAAACCAAAGCGTAAACTGGTGCCAGAAATATCATTCGAAATTCACAACCTTTCTCAATAAATAATACATACATGACAAGTTTTGGGGATGATGTAAGCCTCGAAAAATTTCAGTAAATAATTCCAAGATGAACATCGTTAAAATAATCCTTGAAAATGACTCCCAATTAAAACTGAACTTCAACTAGCTCGAAGTCTTGAACAAATCCAGAAATTTTCTTAATCTTGAACAAAGAGAAAATTCTTGGAAGTAACATAAGAACTTAATAGTTTCCAAATCCAAAACCACTACGCATGACAAATTCTACGCTTAACCCTGATTTGTAAAAGCAGATAGTATAACCCCTAAAAACAAATTATTAAACAGCGAGTAACGATAAACTTTCAGGTATAAAGCCAAATTTCAGAATTCTGAAAACGTTAACAGATATTAAATATCTACGAAGATAAAATTTAAAATAAATATTCTCACATAAAATAAAATTGTATAGATATAAAACATCAGTTTCCAAGATTGGCAACGATCTGGACAGGGAAGTCAACTGGGAAACTTAAGCCAACAATTCCCGTGAAACCCTAGTAGGTCCAACTCGGCAATCCCGTAATCATACACCAAGGAGACGGAATATGAGCAAAGAATATAGTTTAGGTCATAATAATTCTGGAACGCTTTAAAATATAAGATTAGCGAGTTTTCTATCTATTTCAAACCCGGTCGGGTATAGACTTCGAAAAGCGTGTCCCGAGATTTGAAACATTAGATATATGATATTAGTACCATTAGGCTCGTAAATTCATAAGGATTTCAAGTGCCTCAGTTGTACTAATTTTGGATTGCTTGTGAACCCGGTTTTTTTTTAATACCTAGGTAAACTCCGTGAATCGGAAACTAAAACCCTAAATAGGGTTAGTGCAAGTAACCTAAGAACCCTAGGTCTGGCTTTTCTTCAATTTCTATATATAAGAACCCCTATAGAATAATTTAATGTAGATTATTATTTTATAGTGTATTTCAAACCTTAGAAAGTTTTAATTTCGGAAAATTTTCTATTCCGGGCTTTTCCGAGCCCCATTACGGAAAAACGAGCCTCGGGACTAGAAACTCAGAAAAATATTCCGGAATACTCCTTAGAACCGAAATTTTATAAGAATTTCAAAAATATAAATTTTATAATTTTCCGGGCTATAAAAATTACAGTTATAGCATTTTTCTTGTATTTTCTTTACTACTGGTAAAGTAGATGTCTTGTCTACTATTTACCACTATTCACAAGTACAACCTACACTACACACTGCCCATGCCCTAGTCTTACATCCTTACAACTACTCATTACATTTTCTTTTCCAAGAAATTTTTGTCTCTTAAATAAATTATCAAATTTAACACTTTTATTACATGAATTCCAATTTTCAAACAAATTCAACTTCTCCTCTCTCTTTCCCCTCTAATGGCTGGTGCATGACCTCCCCTATTTGCCTCCTAATTTGATTCGTTTTATCTTCTTTTATTACTTAAAATAAACCCTAGTTTACTTAATATAAATACTCTTTTATTTTCTCTCTCCTTCACTTTATTTCATTTGTTCCAAAAGCTCTCAAAACCCTCCCATTTCTTTCCTCTTGCCGTGAGCTTTCTTTCTCCACACACACACACACACACACACACAAGCTTCAATCTTCTTCATTTCTTCACAAAATCCAACTTTAGGTGATGATTTCAAGCTTTATCTCTACTTAGTCTTGCAATGGCAAGGGTATATTTGTGTGTTTTCACTTAAAAATCCCAATGAGCAAATGCTAGGGATAAGAAAACATTAATACATGAATCTCAAGCCATTACAAGAGTAGATCTTGTGTTTTATGAGTTTTTGTTAAAGTATTACTATGTTCATGCATGTGGAAGTAGAGATCTTGCATGAAAAATATATATTCATGTCTTTAAACTCATTTTCATGCACTATAAGTAGTAGATCTAGCATGTAGACACTCATATTTTTCTTGACATTCATGTTCATATGAATATTTTGTGTTTCCATGCATTAATGGTTATAAAGGCTTAGTCTTGTATATATAAATGTGATAGTTGGTAGATCTTTATGAAGATAAGGCAAGGAACTTGAAAAGAAAAGATTTTTGTTTGAAATGCTCAATGGAAAATTCGTATGATTTTTAAGACCTATTTTAAAAACCCTTGAAACCACTTTGAAACTCATATTTTACATAAAAAATGAAGGGTATAAGTAATAGGTGCCACTAAGTGATGATTTTTATAAGTTGAAATGAGTTTAGATATGAGTAATGTGTAAAATAAGTAGTGGCATTAAGATGAAAAATTTTGAGTTAGTGATTTAACTTGTTAAATTTGTAACTTTGGATGATGTCTATGTAAACACCTAGTATTCAAGCTAAAAATGAATGTTTTATGTGTTAAATGAAGTCCTTAGGTAATAGATATAGTAAAGTTTTAAATTTTGATGCATTAAACAAGTTTTCTCAAAGGAAACATGCAAGAAATGAATTTTTCAAAAATTCGGATTTTTGTGAAAAGCCTATTTAAAAACATACTTGCCAAGTGGAAAATGTAAGTTTTTATATGGAAATGAAGGTCTTGGATAATATGGATGATGAAAACTCATTTTTATTTAGATAACAAGAAAATTCTAAGAACGAAATCCCGAAACACTAATGAGATGCCAAATTCGAAAAATTGGATTTTCGAGAAGTACTTATTGTTAGAGTCTTTTATGATTAGGAGTCCTCAAATTTTTCATTGACAAAAATCATAAAGATCATGCATATATTGGGATCATCACATTTCATTCATGTTAGGAACTCATTCATATTTTATATACACATGAATCATCAACTAGATACATGTTGATCAAGTGCAAAATAACTTTTTGGAAATGGAAAAGGTTATAGACCCGATCTGATCCCTCTTTTCTGTGACCTAAATGTTTTCAAAACTTGAAAATAATATTAGAAATAGATATATCTTTCGAAGTAGATAGAAATCGATATAAAATTTGCGAAATTCCGAGTTAAAATGATCAAGTTATGGTCGTTTTAAGTTGGAACCTCCGTAAATAGCGAGAATCACGATTTTATTTAGTTTAGATGCATAGTTTGAATTAGTTAAGTGGTGGAGTTCTCATAAGGTTATTCTTGTTTGGTAGGTGATCCCGAGAACAACGAATCCTTACCGCCTGATTATTATTACTAAGAGACCGGTATATCATGGCCGAGTGAGTATTACTTTCAAATTTCAATTATTGCTTGTGATTGTAGTGATAGTTGCACTAGTTGTTTTAGCAAAGACAAAAATGAATATGCATGATGGGGTATTTGGGAATTATATTGTCTGCTGTTGTTATGTGAAGTTGAACTTAAAGAATATCGAAGCCGGGTGATAATTCATTGCTTGTGTAGAGAGGAGCTAGAATTGATTTTCAGCGAGTACTGCTTGGTCACTTAAAAGAATTGGATTAATCGATTATTAGACATCAAATATAACTTTGGATTCATTCATATCACGATGGGGATGGAGCATTAGCATTTGTTGGTTTTTCGTGATCCATAAAACGAATATTGTTGGTTTTTCGTGATTCATAAAAAGAATATTGTTGGTTTTTCGTGATCCATAAAATGAATACAGTTGGTTAATCATGATCCATAAAACGAATATAGTTGGTTAATCGTGATCCGTAAAATGAATATATGAGTTGGTTGATCGTGATCCTAAACGACGTCGTACCGCAGGATTCATTGATCTGCTAACCCGGGATGGAGGGCGCAAGTCCATCCACATATGATTTCCGGCTGATCATATGTTTGTTGAATTCATGTAATTGATGCATTCACTTGATTGATTAATCACTTGCTTGAATGTTATGTTTTAATTGCGATATGGAAGTTTTCATTCACTAAGCTATTTAGCTTATACCCCAATAGTTTCCTGTTTCAGTATGAATACTTATGGCTATCTCCGAGGAGCCGCGAATGTCAGGTACAGCTCTTAGACATTAAGGAGCTTTGAATGAGACCGGGATCTAGAAGTAGAGACGAACTTCTAATCAGGTCTCTTAAATTAGTGTTTGAAGGATAACATAAGGGATTTTGTGAGCCTAAGAACTCTTAACGTTGTTGACGGGGGTATGCCCCTTAGTTCATGTAATAGAATAGATCTAAAGGAAACGATTATGATTTACATTCTTGTTGCTACGTATGTCTTCTTAAATTATTACGAAGCAAAGCATGGTCCCTATATGTTGAGAGTGAGCCTTACACCAATATTCAAACTCATGGGAAGACTAAGGTTGCCTTACTTAAGTTTAAATATCGAGTATGGCGGACTGTCACGTGTAGGGTACTCTTCGGGGCGTGACAGAGAGAGAGGGGAAAATGTTTGAATTTTGACTTGAAATTGAATTGTGTAATTAATGATATGTGTAGCTTTTTGAAGAAGGATTGAAATATATTTATTTTAGTCAAAATAGGAGTAAATTAAAGGAAAGGGGCAGCCAAAAGAAGTGAAAAATCTGCCATGAAGTATGGGACAAAGTGTAGAAAGATTGAAGTGAAAAGGAAGTGATATGTGAAAGGTGTACTTGAAAGTATGGGTTGTAAGAGTACTTTCTTAATAAAATAAAATAAAATAGGAAATTCATTCCAAATATTTGTAGCAGATTTTTCATAATGAAAATAACATAATTAATTAATTTATTTTAGTGAATTATCAAATAAGTTACCGGTATGATCAAAATACGCGAATATGGGCTATAAATGATATTTTTATAACCCGAAAAATTATAAAAAATTATTTTATAAAAATAAAAATATTTTTAAAATATTTTTCAATTAGTAAATTAATTTATTTTATTTTTAGTATCGGGTCTTAAATAGAATCTGATCCCGTAAAAACCCGAAACGAACTAAATTTTAGAAAAGTAAAGTTTTCTATAATATATAAAATATTTATCTAAAAATATATGGCTTTATAAGAATAATAAAATTGTGTAATGAAATAAAAGTGAATAGTGCAAAAGACTAATTAATTACTGGTAGTAATGAAATACGAATAAAAAGGTTATAACTGTAACTTTTATAACCCGAAAAATTATATAACTGATATATTTGGAAATCTTATGAAATTACAAGTCTAACGGTACTAATGGTATATTTTTGATATCTCGAGCCCTGGGACACGCTTTTCGAAGTCTGTATCTGAACGGGTTTGAAATAAGTCAAAAATTTACCAATCTGATATTTTTAAGCAAACTTATATTACTACGAGCTATTCTACACTCTTAACTACACCTCGACCTCTAGGGTTAAGGGCACTAGATTGCCGGACTTAAACTATTGTATTCCACTTAAGGTTTCCGGGTGATTTTTCGGTTTAGATATTTGCCAATTTGGAAACTGATATTTTATGTTTATACAACATATTTGATTTGAGAAATTTATTTTAAATTTGATTTTTGCAAGTATTTAATATTTCTCGACGTTTTTAGAATTCTTTGAATCGAGTTTTATTTTCGAAGGTTAATCATTATTTACTTTTCCATAATTTGTTTTTGAGCTTTATATTACCTGATTTTATAAGTCGGAGTTACGTATGGAATTTGTCGTACGTAGTGGTTTTGGAATTGAAGTATGATGAGTTCTTATTTTGTTTTTAAGAATTCTTATTTTCCTCAAGATTAAGAGATTTGTAGATTCGTTCGTGATTTAGGACTAGTCGAAGTTCGGTTTTAATTTGGAGTGATTTTCAGGGTTTATTTTCGAAGTTCATCTTGAAATTATTTACTGAAATTTTCCGGGACTTATAGTGGAGGCAGGAATCATACCAAAAATTAATGTCACCTCTTCCCAGACTAAAGAAAATAAAAAGGCTCAGCTGAATTCCTAGCCCTAAGGAATCTCTTCCAAAGAGGGAAGGAACTGTGGGTTATGGATGCTTGGGCGGGATGGAGGTTCTTTAAGTATTTTGAATGTAGAAAATGGGACAAAAGAGAAGATTCAGTACGAAAGTGCCACCATAACTTGATTTCAAAGGAGGTGGAGACATCTGATAAAGATCGAAACCCAACACTACTTTCTTCAGTAGGAAGGCATAATTTAGCCCAAGAGGACCAGTGAGTGGCCTTAGAAGAAGAGGAGTCCCCCAAGAAAAAATTGGCAAACATGCTCTCGAGTTTTTTAATCACCCACTTAGGTGGTTGAAAAGATTGAAAAAGATAGAGGGGGAGAGAGGATAAAACGCTATTAATGAGAACGATTTTACCTCCACTTGAGAGCCATAGGTTTGCCCAATTGTGAAGGCATTGATACACTTTTTTGAAAAGATCATTGAAGCATTGGTGGTCATGCCATCTGAGAGAGAGAGAGAGGAGACCCTAAGTAATTGATAGGTAAATTTTGATCCTTCATACCAGTCAAAAGCTTAATGGGGCGTTTCTTAGAGGATTTAGATTTCCTAGAAAATACTATGGAGCTCTTTTGGCGGTTAATTTTTTGATTAGATAAAGATTCATATAGGGATAGAAAATCAAGGACACGTTTCACAGAGGAGTTTGCACCGTTCATAAAAAGAATGCAATCGCCAGCAAAGCAAAGGTGAGAAATCTAAGTGGGAGCACTAGTCTTATATCTGGTAGAAGGATAAGTGGAGAACAGGTGGTTTATACCTTGAGACAAAAATTCAGAGGCAATGATGAAAAGGGTAGGAGACAGGAGGTCTCCTTGTAGAAGGCCTCTAGAAGAATTGAAGAAACCTAAGCCCTTGCCATTAACTATGATAGAGAACTAGCTATTGCACATAATTCTTTTCACCATGTAAGTAAATTTCCAGTGAAAGCCTAGACTGTCAAGCATAGGAAAAAGAAACGCCCAATCAAGCCTATCATAGGCTTTTTCCACATCCAATTTCATGACTAGGTTCCCTCCTTTGATTTTATAATCTAGATCATATAACAACTTCTGGGCTAGAAGAATATTATTAATGACGTTTCTACCCTTAACAAAACCCGTTTGGTTGAAGCTTATAGTCCTAAGAAGGATTTCACCAAGCCTGCTGGTGAGAATTTTTGAAAAGATTTTTGCAGCGGTATTGCATAGGCTAATAGGTTTGAAATCCTTCCAAGTTTGTGGGTTATTGTTTTTAGGGATCAGAACAACGGATGCTGCAGTATAAAACCGTAGGTGTGGCAAAACTTCATAAAATTCAATTACAACTTTGCAAAAATCTTTGCCAATAATTTCCCAGCAGGTTTTATGAAGCAGACCTCCAAATCCATCTGGTCCGGGTTCTGAATCGTTTCCTATCTCATTAATAATATTCGTCACCTCTTCAAAGGATGGAATTGAAATGAGGTAAGAATTGTCAGATGCAGATATTATCTATTTGAGCCACTCAGGTCTAGAAAATTGTTTTACTTGAGAGTCCCTTGTTTAGAGATCTTGAAAAAAATTAGAAGCAGAGGAACCTAAGACATCTCCTTCTATCCAACTAGCATCATGCTCTTTAATCTTATTTGTCCTATTTCTTTGTCTCCTTTCCTTAACTATAGCATGATAATATTTAGTATTCCTATCTCCATCCTTTAACCAATTAGCCTTAGATTTTTGTTAACAAAAGTTAGTTTCTTGGTCAATTAACTCCATTAGCTCTCTTTTAGCAGTCTGAAGATTAACATAAATGTCTTGTTCATTTGTGGTTCAAAATGCCTTTCCAGATCAGACACTTCATTCTCTTTATCATTAAGCTTTTTTATGGATATTTCCAAAAACTTTTTTGTTCCAAGCCTTAAGAGAATGTTTTAATCTAGTGATTTTGAGTTGGAAGTTAATAAGACCAGATGTAAACCCTAGTTTTCCTAGTAGCCAAGTAAACTCTGGGAACCAAAAAGCAAAACCCTAAATCGGTCTAGTTCAAGCTTAGTGAGAGAAGCTTAGAAACCGTAAATCCGGCTTTCCTTCGGTTTCATAACAAAAGAAGTTTTATAAAATAAATTAATGTGAATTATCGTTTTAAAGTATAATTCAAACTTTAGAAAGTTTTAATTTTGGAAAATTTTCTTTTCCGGGCCTTCCCGAGCTCCATTACAGAAAAACGAGTCCCGAAACTAGAAACTCAGAAAAATATTCCGGAATATTCATTAGAACCAAAATTTTATAAGGATTTCAAAAATATAAATTTTATAATTTTTCGGGCTATAAAAATTACAGTTATAGTTTTTTTCCGTATTTTCTTTACTATTGGTAAAGTAGATGTCTTGTCTACTATTTACCACTATTTACAAGTATAACCTATACTACACACTACCCATACCCTATTCTTACATCCTTACAATTACTCATTATATTTTCTTTTCCAAGAAAATTTTGTTCCCTACTAAATTATTACATTTATTACATTTTATTACTTAAATTATAAATTTAATAAAAAAAATCAACTCTCACTCCCTCTCTTCCCTCTAGTGGCCGGCGTACACTCCCCTCTTTCCCCTCTATTTGTTTTATTTTGCTTCTTTTTAATACAAATAAACCCTAAATCACTTAATATATAAACTCATTTTCACTCTCTCTCTTCATTTTCACTCTTTAAAAAATTTTTACAAAAGAAAAACTCTCTCTTTTCTTCCTCATTGTGCCGTGACCCTAGCTCCTCACACATACACATTCACAAGTCCATTTCTTCTTCATTTCTTCTCCAAACTTCTTTTAGGTGATGATTTCAAGCTTTATCTCTACTTACTCTTGTAATGACAAGAGTATTTTTGTGTGTTTTCACTTAAAAATCCCAATGAGTAAATGCTAGGGATAAGAAAACATTAATACATGAATCTCAAGCCATTACAAGAGTAGATATTGTATTTTGTGAGTTTTTGTTGAAGTATCATTATGTTTATGCATATAAAAAGTAGAGATCTTGCATGAAGAATATGTGTTCATGTCTTTAAGCTCATTTTCATGCACTATAGGTAGTAGATCTAGCATTTAGACACTCATATTTTTCTTGACATTCATGTTCATATGAATATTTTGTGTTTTCATGCATTAATGTCCATAAAAGCTTAGTCTTGCATATATAAATGTGATAGTTGGTAGATCTTTATGAAGATAAGACAAGGAACTTGTGAAGAAAAGATTTTGTTAGAAATGCTCAAGGGAAAATTCGTATGATTTGTAAGACCTATTTTAAAAACCATTAAAACCACTTTGAAACTCATATTTTACATGAAAAATGAAGGGTATAAGTAATAGGTATCACTAAGTAATGATTTTTACAAGTTGAAATGAGTTTAGACATGAGTAATGTGTAAAACAAGTAGTGGAATTAAGATGGAAAATTTTGAGTTAGTGTTCAATTTATTAAATTCGTAACTTGGGATGATGCCTATGTAAACACCTAGTATCCAATCTCAAATTGCATGTTTTATGTGTTAAATGAAGTCCTTAGGTAATAGATATAGTAAAGTTTTAAATTTTGATGCATTAAACAAGTTTTCTCAAAGGAAACATGCAAGAAATGAATTTTCCAAAATTCGGATTTTTGTGAAAAGCTTATTTAAAAACATACTTGCAAAGTGAAAAAATGTAAATTTTTATGTGGAAATGAAGGTCTTGGATAGTATAGATGATGAAGACTCATTTTTATTTAGATAACAAGGAATTTCTAAGAATGAAATCCTAAAACACTAATGAGATGCCAAATTTGGAAGAATTGGATTTTTAAGAAGTAACTATTATTGGAGTCTTGTAAGCATTAGGAGTTCTTAAAGTTTCATTATAAAAAATCATCAAGATCATGCATATATTAAACTCATCACATGTCATTCATATTTTATATACACATGAATTATCAACTAGATACATTTTTGATCAAATGCAAAACAATTTTTTGGAAATGGAAAAGGTTACAGACCAGATCTGATCTCTCTGTTATGTGACCTAAATGTTTTCAAAACTTGGAATTAATAATAGAAATAGATAGATCTTTCAAAGTAGATACAAATCGATATAAAATTTGCGAAATTCCGAGTTAAAATGACCAAGTTATGGCTGTTTTAAGTTGGAACTTCTACAAATAGCGAGAATCACGATTTTATTTAGTTTAGATGCATAGTTTGAATTAGTTAAGTGGTGAAGTTCTCATTAGGTTATTCTTATTTAGTAGGTGATCCCGAGAACGACGAATCCCTACTGTCTGATTATTATTACTAAGAGACTGGCGTACCATGGCCGAGTGAGTATTACTTCCAATTACAATTATTGCTTGTGATTGCAATGATAGCTGCACTAGTTGCTAAGCAAAGAACAAAATGAATATGCATGATGGGGTTATTTGGGAATTATATTTGTCTACTGTTGATATGTGAAGTTGAAATTAAAGAATATCGAAGCCGGGTGATAATTCATTGCTTGTATAAAGAGGAGTTAGAATTGATTGTGTCACGCCCCAAAGGGTACCCTAAACGTGACAGTCCACCACACCCGATATTTAAACTTAAGTATGACAATCTTAGTCATCCCATAGGTTTACATATCGAGTGTAAGGTGTACTCACACAACTTTTAGGATCACACTTTTATTCGTGTAGTCTTAAGAAAGCATACATAACATTAAGAATATACATCACAACAAAATAAACAGTTAACTTTACAAAAGCCAAGGGGGCATACCCCCGCCAAAATAATAGGAGTCTACATCGTTTAGCTCCATTTACAAATATATGAATCTACATTAAAGAGATTTTCCTAGAAGTCCATGCCTACACTAGGTCCCGACTTCCTCAAAAGCTCTTTAATTCCATGAGGTAAACCTGCACAAAATGTCCTCTCGGAACATCCAAAAATAGGAACACTGCAATAAAAACTGTTGGGGTATAAGCTAATGCTTAGTGAGATTCATTTTCTTCAAGTAACATGCCCGACCAAGCTAAAATATCTATACAAGCGAGTTATAATTAAGCAACCATATGAATGCACAAGCATATGAGCAAACAAGCATATGACTTTCCGGTAGTCATAAGTGAATGAATTTACGCCCTCCATTCGGGGTTTGGGGTAGTTCATAAGTCATGCAACTACAATTCCAAGTTGGTCCATAAGACATGCAACCATAGTCCCAATCTTAAGTGTGGTGGTCCATAAGACATGCAACCACAATATTTAATGTTGGTCCATAAGTCATGCAACCATAATTTCATTATTCGAATGGGGTGGTCCATAAGTCATGCAACCCTAGTCCCATTCATTAAAGACCCGCTGCCTCCCAAGTACACCTTTGTCCCACCAAAGACATACTCGATAATAATATGTGACTCATTACATGATATGCATTTACAATTATTCATATAATCATGGTATATTAATTAGATAATTTAAAAGTGACCATACAAATTTCAGACATTACAAATCTACACTATCTCATACAAGATTATTGCAACAAAGCTTGCCTCGATATACTTATCGTTCATTCAGGCAAGTTTAGATCATCATCCAATCACAATTTCATCTTTTCCTAAGTCTAATGCCACTACTACTACAAGCACATCCAAGAGCATAATTAATTGAGAAATGAACTCACTTGTCCATGTAGTGAAATCCACTAGTCGTAATAGTCCTCGGGAAGTGGTAACCCGTCCTCCAATTCACCTAGGTACAAAGAATACCCTCAATGAGTATCTCTCAAGAAGTTCTATTAAACTTAACAATTTTATTTGCTAAGTTCGTCAATTTCCGCCTAGGTTGAATCCTTAACTTAAAAAGGTCATATCTAACTCATTTTAACTCGGAATTTAGCTTATAATATACCGATTTATACCTACTTCGAAAGAGCTATCTATTTCCAAAGTTAGTTCAAACATTTAAGGTCATTTAGGGGTCGGAAACATACTGTACAGTAGGGTTGCGAAAATTCCAGATTTGAGCCTTTATGAAAAATTTGCTATATCTACTCTATTTGACTACTTAGACCAACTTATGTTAGTCCTAAACTTGCAAGGAGATTATCAAAACAAAATTAAGGGACTATACATTTATCTAATGCCAAACATAAAGTTCAAATGAAACTTCAAAGAATCCATTTTCATAAAACCGAAATTTACAAGTCAAAACTCATTGTCTTGTTTTGAGTAATTCCTTTACTAAAACTTACTTAGCTCAATGAAAATAATTTTCCTATATTATATATCATCAAGGCATTCCATTTTCAATATAAAATACTTGTTTTGAGATCAAAAAGAAGGTTTTAAAAATTGGTCTCCCCATAATTACGAATTTCCTCTTTGAAGTTTACAATGAATACAAGAACTAAATTTTTGTCTTTTACAAAACATTTGATTTAAGCTATACCTTTTAGGAAAACTCATTTAAACTTATGAAATTTCATTCCTTAAGATATTTATACCAAGAGCCCCTTATATTTTTCTAAATCTTCATTTTAAAGTTGAATGATGGGTTCCAAAAATAGGTCTTGGTCTTGATCCGAATTTTCATAAATTTATTTTGGACATATCTCTTGAGAAAATTCATCAAAACTCATGAAAAACAACCCATTACATATTATATCCTAAGAACCCTTCATTTCTTGAATAAAATCCTCATTTGTGAGTTGGAAAACATGTTTTTATTTTGGATCTTTGTCTTGATCCGAAAATACAATTTTTGTTTTTGAAAATAAACTTTGAAAATTAACTTTGATTCTTGTAAGATGAAGTCTTGATGATATACATCCATCAAACCTTCATTTTCTTAACAAAAGCTTCCATTTTAAGACTTGAAAGAGGGTTTTTAAAATAGGGCATTGACAAGTTACGAATTTTTCTTTTTCATTCCAACTTGAATCTAAGATCTACTCAATATATAACCATGAAAGCATAAGAAAAACTTAGTAGTAGGCCTTAAACTTCTAGATCTACACATAAACATAACTAAAGTTTGATAAAACTCTAGATCTACAAGCTATCACAAAAACAAGAAGATAAACAAGCCTTCCATATAGCAAAAATACTAAGAACAAAAGAGATCATCATCTAGAGGAGTGTTTCACTTCTTGGCATCATCATCCATAGCCTTTTAAGCTTGTGGAATGTCCTTTGATGCATGAAACATCCATGGTATCATCCTAGAACATCTTATAAGAGCAAAAAGGGAAAGATTACCTCAAATAATTGTAAGAAATATATGTGGAAGCAAGAAAGAAAAATGGGGACAACTTGTTTTCAAGAAGACAAGGCAAGGAAGAAGAGGAAAAGAGAGGGAAAAAGAGAGAGGAAAAATGTAGGGTTTGTAAAGGTGAAAGAGGGAGGGAATAAGATGCTTAAATAGAGATGTGTGTGTGTTAAATAAATGCAAAAAAAATAAAACCATCAGCTGCACAAGGGGAGGGGCTGGTCGTGATTTTGAGGGTGTGGGAGTGGGTGTGGTTGATTTCCAATTTGTATTTTTGAATGTGTAACAAGTTGCATCCATTTCTAACTAAAATAGACTTTAAAAATATCAAATAATTGATTAAAAATAATGAAAAGTGGCTAATTTATGGGGAATGGGCAGCTGCAAATTTGGGGAAGAGGAGTGTAAGAAAAAGCAAAAGAAGACATAATAATGTGTAGTAATGATAATGTATGTGTACTTGAGATATGGGTTGATAAAGTGACTTTTTGAATAAGAAAATATATAAAATAAATTAAGAAAAATATTTTTATTTAAGTGGCAGAATTTTCATGATTTAAATAAAATAATCAATTAAATTATTTTTAGAAATTTAACAATTAAGTTACCGGTAAGAGTAAAATAAGCTTATATGAGCTATAACTGATATTTTTAGAATCCGAAAAATTCTAAACTTGATATTTTTGAATTCCCTATAAAAATACGAGTCTAAAAATATTAAAGATATATTTTTAATTTTCCAAGCCCCGGGACACGCTTTCCAAAGCAGTATCCAAACGGGTTCGAAATAAGCCGAAAATAAACCAATCTGATATTTTTAATAATTCAAATATTATTACGGACTATTCTAAACACTTTAATTATTTTTCGACTCCTCGATTTACGAACTCGGGTTTGTAGGATCTAAACTGTAGGGTTTTATTCAAGATTTGTTGACTTAAGGTCTTCGGTAGACTTTCCGGCTTAAGGTTTAGGGCTTAGAAAACAGGGGTTTACAGATTGTCTGCGAGTATTGCTTGATCACCTAAAAGAATTGGATTAATCAATTATTAGACATCAATTATAAACTTGAACTCATTCATATCACGATGGGGATAGATCATTAGCATTTGTTGGTTTTTCGTGACCCATAAAACGAATATGTTGGTTAATCGTGATCCATAAAACGAATATGTTGGTTAATTATGATCCATAAAACGAATATGTTGGTTAATCGTGATCCATAAAATGAATATATGAGTTGGTTGACCGTGAGCCTAAACGGCGTCGTACCGCAGGATTCGTTAATTTGCTAACCTGGGATGGAGGGCGTAAGTCCATCCACATATGATTTCCGGCTGGTAATATGTTTGTTGAACTCACGTGTTTGATGCATTTCACTTGATTGATTAATCACTTCTTTGAATGTTTTGTTGAAATTGTGATATGTAAGTTTTCACTCACTAAGCTAGTTAGCTTACGCCCCTATAGTTTTTACTTGTTGCAGCACGAGTTCATTTGGCTTAGGCCAAGACAGGCTACAGCTCAGGTACCGGAGCTAGGCGTTTCCTTTAGAAGTTTATTTCGGTTTTGGTTAGACTTCCACAGGAAACCAAAAGGACTCTGGATGACTGTAATGGACCTTAATATTCTTTTGCGGGGGAATGCCCCTTAGACTTTGTAATCTTATGTATGTGTTTTGATTTATTATCTAAGGCTATCGAATGCCACATTAAACTTCTTAACTCCATTGAATAAAGTATTTTATTGTCAAAAATGGACGCCTTACATCTATACAAGACTCCCGAAGGGCTCGGTTAGTAATTCGAGAGCCTTATATAGCATGTGGCGGACTGTTACGTTTAGGATACCCCTCTGGGGCGTGACACCAGACACATTGCATTCCCCTCTCCATGATGCTTCGACCACTGATAGAAAAGAAGGATGTTGAGTCCACATATTTTGAAATTTAAATTTAGAAAACCTTCCATCCTTCTTTGTATCATAGCTCAATAATAGGGAACGATGGTCTGAACATGTACTGTTTAGATGTTCGACTTAGATAGGCTCTAGCCTAGAAATCCATGTAGCATTAATTAAAGCCCTATCAAGCCAAACATGAACATTTTATTAGACCAAATAAAATCACTCCCAACATAACCAGCATTAGAAAGATTGCAATAATGCAACATAGATTGAAAATCAAGAATGGATTGTGCAGGATATGAGTTACCTCCAGACCTTTCATGTGTTGAGAGGACAATGTTAAAGTCTCCTACAACAATCCATGGATCTTTGTTGTCCTCATGTATTTTTCTAAGATTGTCCCATAGCTGGTGTCTAAGAAACCTATTGCACTTTGCATATATCATAGTAACATGAAAAGAATCGAGGCTATTGGGTCCAGTACATTGTAAATGCATGAATTGTTCATGATTTAGGATGACAAAGAAGTTGATGAAATCTTTCCAAAAGATCCAAATCTTAGAGGTAACATTTGAAGCAAAGTTTCTAAAATTTAATTTCTTAGCAATATTATCAATTTTATCAGCAGAACTCATGGGTTCAGCAATCATAATGAATTGGAGTTTATGGATGTCATGCCCCATAGGGTATCCTAAACGTAACAGCCCGCCACATACTATAAAAGACTCTCGAATTTCTATCCGAGCCCTTCGGGAGTCTTGTATAGATGTAAGGCGTCCCTTTACGACAATAGAATGCTCAACCGATGGAGTTAAGAAGTTTAATGTGGCATTCATTAGCCATAGATAATAAACCAAAACACATATTTATACTTTACAAAATCTAAGGGGCATTCCCTCGCAAAATAATATTAAGTCCATTACAGTCATCCAGAGTCTTTTAGTTTCCAATGGAAGTCTAAACAAAAGCGAAGTAAACTTCTATGGGAAACTCCTATCTCCGGTACCTGAGCTGTGGCTTGCCTCGGCTTAAGCCATACGAACTCGTGCTGCAACAAATAAAAGCTATGGGGGTGTAAGCTAACTAGCTTAGTGAGTAAGAACTTCCATATCACATTTAAGACAACCATTCAAACAAGTGATTATTCAAGCAAATGGTATGCATCGGACGAATGAGTTCAACAAACATATGACCAGCCGAAAATCATATGTGGATGGACTTGCGCCCTCCATCCCGGGTTAGTAAATTAACGAATCCTGTGGTACGACGCTGTTTAAGCTCACGGTCAACTGAACAATAATTCGTTTTATGGATCACGATTAACCAACATATTCGTTTTATGGATCACGATTAACCAACATATTCCTTTTATGGATCACGAAAAACCAACCAATGCTAATGCTCCATCCCCGTCGTGATATGAATGAGTCCAATTATAATTGAAGTCAAATATATATTAATTCAATTCTTTTAAGTGACCAATAATTATTCGCAGACAGTCAATATAAAATGCTAGCTAATCAATCAATAGCTTAACACCTGGTTTCGATATTTCTTAAGTTCCATTTCACACCTCAACAGCAGACAAATATTTAATTCCCATATACCCCATCATACATATCCATTTTTATCTTTGCCTACCCACTAGTGCCACTAACAATACAATCACAAACATTAATTGAGAGTGGAAGTAGTACTCACTCGGCTATGGTTCGCCGGTCTTTTAGTAATAGTAATCGGGTAGTAAGGTATCGTCTTGCTCGGGATCACCTACCAAATAAGAATAATCCTAATAAGAATCTCATCATTTAACTATTCCAAGCTATGCATCTAAACTAGATGAATATGGAATTCGCGCTACTTGCGGAAGTTCCAACTTAAAACGGCCATAACTTGGTCATTTTAACTCGGAATTTCGCAAATTTTATATCGATCTCTATCTACTTCGAAAGATCTATCTATATTTTCAAGTTTTGAAAACATTAAGGTCACGGAACAGTAGGATCGGATCTGTTCCATAAATCCTCCGATTCCGAAAAATTGTTTTGCATTTAATAAAAATGTTCCTAGTTGATGATTCATGTATAGATGGTATATGAATGAGTTCCTATTATGAATATCATGTAATGAGCTCAATATATGCATGGTTTTGATGATCTTTGATGATGAACTCTCATGAGCTCCTAATTATCAAGAATTCCATAATGATCACTTATGAAAAGCTAAATTTTTCCAACTTTACATTCTCTAGGGTTTTTATGATTTTATTCTTGGAATTTACTTGTCATCTAAATAAAAATGAGTTCTCAATATCTATACTAATCATGACCTTTATTTATGCATAAAAATCCACATTTTTCATTGGGTAAATATGTTTTTAAACAAGCTACTCACAAAAATCCGAATTTTGTAAATTTCATTTTCTTGCATTTTCTTCATGAGAAAACTTGTTTAATGCATCAAAAATTGAAGCTTCATTATATCTATTATCTAAGGACTCCATTTGACTCATAAAACATCCAATTTAAACTTAATTACTAGGTGTTCATGTAGGTATGATTGTAAATTACGAATTTGACTATCAATCCATATATCAATATTTTTCATTCTAACTCCACTACTTGTTTTACATTTTTCTCATGCCTAAACTCATCTAATACTCATGAAAATCATTCCTTAAGGGCATCTATTACATATACCTTCCAATTTTTATGAAAAATATGAGTTTTAAAGTGGTTTTGGTGGTCTTTAAGATAGGGTTCTAAATTCATCCGAATTTTCAACAAGGCATTTCTAACAAAACTTTTTCTTTTTCAAATTTCTTGCCTTCTATACATGAATATCTACCATCTATCATATTTATACATAGTCAAGGCTTCATTTTTATGATCATCAATGCATGAAAATCAAAATAACTATAGGAACATATATGTAGATGAAGATGTGAATGTCTAAACACTAGATCTACTAAATATAATGCATGAATCATAAGTTTTATGGCATGAACATAGATATATATGCAAGATCTCTACTTTACATGCATGAGCAAGATAATATCTCAACAAAAAAACTCATTTAAACACTAGATCCATATCTTGTGATGGCTTGATATTTTTGTACAAGTGTTCTCATGTCCCTAGCATATGCTTATTGGGATTGAATGTGAAAACACATAGGAATAGCTTTGCCATTGCAAGATTTAGGAAGAACAAAACTTGAAATCAACATACCAATGGAGATTAGAAGTAGAAATGAAGAGGAAAAGAGTTGAATGTGTGAGAGTGAGAAGAAAGGGGGGGGGTTTTCTTCTTTTAGAAAAATTTGAACAAGTGGAAATGAGGAGAGAGAGAGAAAAAGGTGTTTATATATGAGTAATTTAGGGTTTGTTATTGAATAAAAAAATAGAAAAAACAAATCAAATGAGAGGGGGAAAAGGGGGAGGGGGTGCCGACCATATGGGGGGGGAAGTGTGTGTGTGTGAAAATTTGATATTTTGTAATTTATGTAATTAAAATGTAATAAATGTAATAATTATATGGGAAACAAAAATTCTTGGGAAAGAAAATTGAAATGAGTAGTTGTAAGGATGTAAAAATAGGGTATGGGTAGTGTGTAGTGTAGGTTGTACTTGTGAATAGTAGACAAGACATCTACTTTACCGATTGTAACGAAAACACGGGAAAAGGCTATAACTGTAATTTTTATAGCCCGGAAAATTATAAAATTGATATTTTTGGAATCCTTATAAAATTACGGTTCTAATGAATATTCCGGAACATTTTTCTGAGTTCGTGGTCCCGGGGCACGCTTTTCCGTAATTGAGCTCGGGAAGGCCCGAAATTGAAAATTTCTCGAATTTAAAACTTTCAAAGGTCTAAAATATACTTTAGAACAATAATCCATATTCATTTACCTTATAAAACTTCTTTTATTATGAAACCGAAGGAAAGCCGGATTTAGGGTTCCTAAGCTTCTCTCAATAGACCTAAACTGGACTGGATTAGGGTTTCGCTTTTCAACTCCCGAGGTTTTCTTAACTACTGAGATTACCGAGGTTTACAATGGAGCTTAGTTAATCTTTTTAATCTATTTATAGAACGACCATTAACTATGCCCCTGATATTCCAATAAATTGATTTCATGGAGAATCTTTGTATTGGGCACCAAACAAATTATTGCTACGTGCCCGTGTAGCATAAGGAGAGGAGGGACATGATGACCTACGTGGATCATAAGCAAGAGACTTATCCTTGTTCATTGGTAGCTGAGAGTCATCACGTGATTTGCCTTTATGTGGTATGATTGGATCGAAATTTGAGTCATCCCCTTCTTCATCATTATCCTCTGAGACATTTGTTTCCATGGAGGAATGTTGACTACTATAGACAAGTGCTGTGGGATCATCTTCCTTCACTTCATTAAGGCCTTTAGGTGTAGACAAAGATTCCTCACCAAATCCTTTAACCATTAATTCAGGAGGAGTATCCTCTGCATTCAACACACAAACAGTTAAAGGAAAAGGAGAGTGTGAGGTAGGAATACCTGTCGAGGGGATCATATCCTCATAATGAATTTCTTGAGTGGCTTGTTGAAGATCTTGATCCATAGAGTTACTTGCAGGTTCCACATCTTGGGATGTGGGAGGCATGATTTCTCTACTCATATCTCCATGATCAACCTGTGTCTCTGTTATGAACATTGATGGGCCTGCAAGACTAGAAAAATCTATGGCATCCATTTCTATTGATGAGACTGTGCCCTTGCCTTTATCATGAGCATTGAGCTTCTTTTTAGGAACATAAATATGTTTTGTTATCCCTTGTCTTGGTGGAGGGATTTTTCCAACATCATTATGAGATTTATCCTTATTATCACTCTGGGTCGATTCCTTTGATGAACGACATTTATCCTTGGAATGACCCACTTTGAAACATCCAAAGCAATAATGAGGAAGATTTTCAAATATTATACGCTGAGAAAAACCTTCTTTTTCAGTTCCAAGCTAGGCCTTATCTTTGTGCTTTATTGAAACATCCATTTCAATTAAAATTATAGCAACAGATGGTCTAGTGAGAATAGCAGTAGGTTCATCAATTTTTAAAGGATGCCCAACAAACAACACCGATTTATCAAAAAAATGAATAGGGAGATTATAGAGAGCTAACCAAACTGGTGCAATGGGATTTTCCTTTTGATCATGTGTAGTTGGGGACCACTTGACTACATACATGATGGAAGAATTAAGAGTCCAAGTTCGTCTTTCCCATATTCGAGTGTAATCCTCTTGCAAAGTTGGACGAATGAGAATATGCCCTTTAAGTTTCCTTTGCTCAAAGAAATTTTTTATTTCTTGCATAGAAGGCCGGCTATAAGAAAGGAACCTACTAAAGCAAATTTGAGCAGTAGACATAGTTTGTGAAGTTCCTCATTGTTGAAAATCACAGCTGGATCTTCGCTATGAGAAGTGGCGAGTTTGAGCTCTAGAATTGCTTCCCTATTATCACTAATTGACCCAATCACGTCAGCAAATACTTTTTTGAAACTTCTTGGAGAAACTATGTTTTCTTTTCCTTTTGTTTGCGCCACTACCGTTGACGTTAAGGAAATATATTCGTTTGCCCTATCTAAAGCCAAAACAGCAACTCAAGAAAGCAACCAATAGCTAACTTTTTTTTTCCAAAACAAGAAGGCCACGTGAGATAAAAGACACCCGTCCAACTCAAAAGAACCAACCTGTATACAAATAACCACTGTCCTTTTAGGGAAGGAATGTAAAAAATGTTGCAACAAAGGCCCACGTGGTTAATAAAAATAGACCAAGCTTAATAGTCAACCGCTAACCATGAAACCAGCTATAATCAAGAGGCTCAAAAGAGATTTTGAAACCAAATAAAGAGCCCAAGTGAAGGCACCGAAATAGACCAGCGGTTTAGGGTTTAGGGTTTAGGGTTTTGGGTTTTGGGTTTAGGGTTTAGTGTTTAGGGTTTTGGGTTTTGGGTTTTGGGTTTTGGGTTTAGTGTTTAGGGTTTTAGGGTTTAGGGTTTTTTTTTTTTTTATTTATTGGCAAACCCCATTCACAGGGGGAGGATGCCAGCCTCAAATTTTATTAGATGAAAAGGAAGTACAAAGATGGGGGGGACATAAGGCCTTACCCCAGAGATACATAGCACCTATAGAGCATGAAAAAATAAATAAGGGAATACTATTCCCCTTACATTAAAGCACCATGCAAAGGAAATAAATAAGGGAGTAATACTCCCCTTACAAAGCCTGTACAATTCTAAAATCCGATAAACCATGTCTATCCCTCCAAAGAATAAAATTAAAGTCCATTTCCGTATCAGATTTGTACTAACAGAAAAAGGTTGTCTAAGAATCTCTGGCTTTTTTAGCTAGCCAATCTGCAACATGATTACCTTCCCTCTAGATATGAGATAAGGTACTCTGCGTCTCTTGCAACAGTTTTCTAGCCCATGAAATATCATGCCATATGTCCCATCTCATTCTAATGGATGATAACCATTTGGAGATAACCTTGGAATCGATTTCAATGGACACTTGTTTAATGCCATAAGCACTACAAATTTCTAGACCTTTGGTGAGAGCAGACAATTCTATACTTTCAATAGAATGATGAGGGGAAGGAAAACCAAAATACCATATAGCATTACCTTGAGCATCTCTAAGAATCCCCCCACTGCCACCCTTTCCATTTCTCAAACTACCATCAACATTCAGTTTAAACTTACCTACTAGAGGACTTAGCCAGGAGACTGATTGAACATGTTTATGTTTAGGAGGCTTAATGCAATGTTTAAAGAGATCCTCATCATCCTTGACTTGTCTCTGAGAAAAAGGGTTAGCTCTTCCTAGATTTCTAAGATCTTCAATCACCTGCAAGACAAGAGTTTTGGGTGGACGACTAGTGTTTCTATGCTTCCTATTGTTCCTTTCTATCCATAGATGCCATATGACTAACATTGGAACAAAGTTTCTAACATGATTTTCAATATTTCCAGATTTGCTTTTCCAAAATTTCAACATGACATCTATGGATATAATGTTTGGAAGGTTAAAGATGCCAAAAAATGACATAATAATCTTCCAAACATCCAAAGCATACTTACAGGTGAAAAAAATGTGCATAGATGATTCACGGTCACATAAACACAAATAACATCTTGAAACAAGGTTCATACCCTAACTAGATTATTTATTATCAGTATGAATGAGAGATTTAGAGGCACGCCAGATAAAGAAAGAGATTTTTTGAGGGATGAACTTAGACCAAATGGATATAATTTATGTCATAGGTTGGAGCTTTGGTTCTTATGTGATCAAAAGCAATGGCAAGAGAGAAAGAACCATGGTTGGAGAGCTTCCAGCAGGGAGTGTCAGGTTTATGATAGTACACATGATATGTGAGGATTTCATTGGTAAAGGAAGGTGGAACCAAAAGAGAAAGGTGATCAACATCCCAAGCATTATTTTGCCACAAATCTTTGACCAACAACTTGGAAGGATGATGATTAAAGTGATTGGCAAGACAACCGGACTAAAGCCAAGAGTCATACCAAAAATTGATGTCACCTTTGCCCAAACCAAAGAAGATAAAAGGTTTAGCTAGGTCTCTAGCCCTAAGAAGCCTTTTCCAAAGGGGAGAAGAATTATGAGTGATGGTAGCTTGATTAGGGTGGGTGTTCTCCAAGTATTTAGAATGAAAAAATTGAGATAAGAAAAAGGATTCAGTACGGAAATGACACCACAATTTGATTTCAAAGGATGTGGAGACATCGGATAAAGCACGAAAACCAACACCACCTTCTTCAATAGGGAAGCAAAGATTAGCCCAAGAAGACCAATGAATAGCCCTAGAAGTAGATGAATCCCCCCAGAAGAAATTAGCAAACATGCTCTCCAATTTTTTAATGACCCATTTAGGGGGTTGAACACACTGAATGAGACACAGGGGTAAAGAAGATAAAATACTTTTAATGAGAACAATTTTACCCCCACCAGAGAGCCATAGATTAACCTAGTTTTGGAGATGATGGGACACCTTATGAAACAAATCATTGAAGCTTTGGTGGTCACGCCAACTCAGCGAAATAGGAGACCCTAAATAAGTTAGGGTTTAGGGTTTTTTTTTTTATTAGCAAACCCCGTTCACGGGGGAAGGATGCCAGCCTCAATTTTTATTAGATGAAAAAGGGAGTACAAAAAAAGATGAGGGGGGGGGGGGGGGGGGGGGGGGGGGTGGGGGGAGGGGGGGAGGGGGGGGGGGGGGGGGGGGGGGGGGCGGTGGAGGGTGGGTGGGGGGTGTAAGCCCCTAGATTTTTTTCGATTATTAGCAAACCTAAGAGACGGAAGTTGAAACGAACCCTAAAATTAACCTAGTTCTATGATTAGTCTAGTGAATCTAGATCCGGCAATCCGTGTTCTTAAACCCTAGAAAACGAAATTGAGATAATTGTGGAAAACGGTTCGTAATAACATAGGGAAGCCTAAAAATATCAGATTCGAATTTTTCTAGTGTCTTCGGATCGATCGGGATCAGTTTTCAAAAACCGTGCCCGGAGCACCGGATAGCAAAAATATTCCGACAACGCCAATAGACTCGTAAAAATATTAAGGTTTTCAAAAAATATCAGTTTTAGAATTTTTCGGTATCTAAAAATAACAGATATAGGCCTTTTACGCGTATTTTCTTTACTACCGGTATTTTAATTGTCTAGTCTACTATTCATAGTACTTTTCTATATTCATTACTATTCACTATCTCTACTTTTTCTTATACTCTATTCTTACACTCTACCATACCTATACCTTACAATTTACCTTCCCCATACAACTTTAATCACATCACACTTTACATATTACTTCTTTTAATACAAAACAAACACAAATAATTATTTTTCCCCCCTATAATACTCAAAACCGGCACCCCCCATGTCCTCTATGCCCTCATTTTTGTTTCAATTCCAATTAATTTTAATCACACAAATTTCCACTTCAAAAATCTATAAATACCCCCTTCCTCTTCCATTCTTTCACACAACAAAAATTCATACTAAAACTCTCCCAAAATCACTCCACAAAATTCCTCTCCCAACTTCTCTCTCAAGTTCTCTCTTTTCCTTAGAAAATGCATTCCCACATAATACTACAACCCATTCCTTTCTTCTTCAACCACCACATAAACTTTAGGTAAAAGTTTCTCATATTCTCTCATCATGTTCATATAACTTAACATGAGTTTAGTGTATGTTTCTTAGACTCATTAAGTTAAAGAAGCAACAATTTATTCATATTTTGTTTTTGTTCATGTTCTTATTTTCTTTATGTTACTATTATGTTGATATTTTTATTATTTGTATTATCTATATATATATATATGTTTATTTAGAGCATATAAGCTCACTTGTTATTTATTTATTTTCAAGTCTTGCAATTTATTTATTTACTTGTTTTATGCAATTTTAAGACTAGTCTTTCTAGTCTTAGACTTGTCCATATCAAGTCAAAACAATTTTATTTCTGCTTTTCTTTTCTTTTGAGGACTAGTCTATTCTTAGTCCCGGGATACCTTGATGAAGCTAAGGTTCCCAATACTTGACTTTACTTTTATGCTCTTATTTATTTTAATTATGTTGTTTTATATTTTTCATGGTTACATATTCTCATTCATGCATGAATATGTTGTTATTGTCTCAATCATAATAGAAATGAGTTTTCTTAAAATAAGAATAAGAACTCTTTTTAAATATAAATTTTGTCACATAAGAAGTTATTTTCCTTAAAGGTTTGAAATGTATCTTAAACAAATATTCTTCTAAAGTTAGATAAGCTAGCTCAAGTTTTAGTAATAATATGTCGTTTTCACCAAGAAATACATAAAGTAAAGTTATTATAAAATCTCTTTTCAAAGAAATAAGAAAGTTTCTTTAGACCTAAACAAAGTATTTCTTAAATTCAATTGTCAAAGTTTTCCACCAACACTAAAGTCTAAGATAAGTTTTTCAAAATTTACTTATAAGATGATTTCTTGTAAAAGTGGAGATAACCATGAAGTATTTAGAAAGATTATGTTTTCCAAAACATTAGAAATAAAGTAGTAGAAATTTGAAAGAGATTAAAACTACTTTTATTCAAGAAATGGAGTTAAAAGAAAGAGATGCTCACCTTTAGTAAAATAAGAAATTTTCTTAACAAAACTAATTTCTTTACAAAAATTAAGCTTATCTCACTTTCAAAACATATTATACTACAAGAACATTGTTGAGACAATACCACTAAATTCATGCTTATGGTTTGAGTACATATGAGTATTCAAGGGATTTTTCAACCATACGATATATCTATATTTTTGTACAAAAGCCCTTGAGTGAAGAAAAGATTGAAAACTCTAGTTTTAAAGTTTGGAAAATTCGTATCAAATCTGTACGCTACTATTCCGAGACCCAAATAACTTCTTTTGATGAAAATAACCTTAGAAATAGATAGAGCTTTTCGAGTAGGTAGAAATCGGTATATAATATGCGGAATTCCGAGTTAAAATGAGCAAGTTATGGCCATTTTAAGTTGGAATTTCCATTCCATACGATTTTTACGAATTCTTTAAGATAGAAGTATAGAACTTGAATAGATCTTGGATGAAATACTCATGTTGGGTATTTCTTTTGTTTAGGTGTCGAGGATCACGATCTTGTCTTCCCCGAGGATTACTTCGACTCCTAGAGCGCTATGGACGAGTGTTTCCTTTATGCTTTGTATTCGGCTTGTGCTTGTAGAGTAGAGCACTAGATGTAGGAAAGATAAAATTGATATGCATGTGGGATATTATGGGAATTATGTATGTGATTCATTGTGTGCGACCAATGAACGATAAGTATATCGGAACCCGATTTGTGATTAATATAAATGTTTCCATGTATGTATTGTTATGTGTGCAAATATTGTTTGATCGCTTTAAATGATTTAATGCCATATTGAAATCCCCATATAATAAATTGCTCATGCATATCACTTAGAATATCATTTCGAAGTTTTGCTACTACTCCTCAGCGTGGGACCGGAAAGGTAAGCTGCCTAGCTACATCTTGAGGGTTAGGATGTACGGGGAATACGGCCTCTAGGTGTAGCCGAGCTGGATTGATCGCTTTGGGCATGGAAGGCCCGGGGACTAGTAGTACGGTTCGTTGGAACCCCAAGACGTGCGCAAACTTAAAGGAGGTTGTTCGGGACCCAATTCAAAGCATTCCCTAACCACCGATGGAGGGGTAAATCCATCAAACATACGAAACTGGATAGTCGTATGTAATGTTTGATCATATGGTTGTTGCATTCATATGCTTGATTAATAAACTTGTTTGATTGTTGTTATGAGTACTATTGCGTAAGGAATATCTCACTAAGCTAGTCATGCTTATACTCCTATAGACTTTTGATATTGCAGGATTATCTTTTGCACCCGAGACCACCTTGATTTCCCGGGTAGAATCCTTATTTTTGAGAAGCTTTTGGAGGCAATCTATTTTGAAGTTATAGAGTAGATTTCTTCTAAAATCTTCTAGCTTTAGTTATGTTATTTTTTTTAGAACCATGTTATTATGAATTATCGGGGGAATGCCCCTTAGAAGCTGTAAGACTTTTATTTCAATGAAATATATTGAGTGTTATTTTGCATGTTCCGCTACCAATGTCTTAAAATGCATTACTCCACCGGTCTCCCTTTGTTGTGAATGTACGCCTTGTACCGATATGGAAGCTTTCGAGTGACTGAGGTAGTCATTCTTGAGTTTTAATATTGTGTACAGCAGGCTGTCACGTTTAGGGTATCCGCTGGGGCGTGACAGGGGGGGCGGGGAGGGGGAGGACATGAAGCCTTATCCCTATTTTACATAAAACCTGTAGAGCATGTGGAAAGATAAATAAGGGATATTACTCCCCTTACAATTATGACCGACATCCATGGAAAATAAACGAAGGAGTACTACCCCTTACAAAATAAGTAAAAAGCATGGAAACAAGGAGTACCACTCCCTTACATACAATAAAAAAGTTATACAATACGAAAATTAGATAAGCCATATTTATCTTTCCATAGGATGAATTTCAAATTTTGCTCAAGCTTTGTCTTATTCCAAGAGAAGAAGGCGACTTGAGTGTCTATAGCTTTTTTGGCTAACCAATCTGCTGCGTGGTTGCCTTCTCTCCATACATGAGATAGAGTGCGGTGTGTATCCTGTAGTAGTTTCCTTGCCCATGAAATATCATGCCACTTGTCCCATCTAACTTTGGTGGAGGATAGCCACTTTGAAATGACTTTAGAATTAGTTTCAACGTGAACCTGTTTGAAGCCATAGGTACTGCGAAATTCTAGACCTTTGATAAGAGAAGACAATTCTACACTCTCAATGGACTGGTGTGGAGAAGGAAAACCAAAGTACCAGACAACATTACCATTTTCATCCCTGAGGATTCCACCTCCACCACCCACAACATTCATTAAACTTCCATCAACCTTGAGTTTACATCTACCTCTTGGAGGACTAACCCAGGATATTGAGTGGATGTTTTTTCTTTTAGGGGGCTTAATGCAAGTCTTGAAGAGATCCTCATCTTCTTGGACTTGTCTTTGTGATAACGGGTTAGCCCTTCCTAAATTTCTAAGCTTATCAATCACCTGCAAGGCAAGAAACTTGGGGGGACGGGATGTATTTCTATGCTTCCTATTATTTCTTTCAATCCATAGATGCCATATGACAATTATAGGTACGAAACTCCTGACAACATTACCATTTTCATCCCTGAGGATTCCACCTCCACCACCCACACCATTCATTAAACTTCCATCAACCTTGAGTTTACATCCACCTCTTGGAGGACTAACCTAGGATATTGAGTGGATGCTTTTCCTTTTAGGGGGCTTAATGCAAGTCTTGAAGAGATCCACATCTTCTTGGACTTGTCTTTGTGAAAATGGGTTAGCCCTACCTAAATTTCTAAGCTCATCAATCACCTGTAAGACAAGAAACTTGGTGGGACCGGATGTATTTCTATGCTTCCTGTTATTTCTTTCAATCCATAGATGCCATATGACAATAATAGGTACGAAACTCCTGACACGATTTTTGATGTTCCCAGTTTTACTTTTCCAGAATTTCAACATGACATCTATGGATGTAATGTTAGGAAGGTAAGAGATACCAAAGTGAGAAGCAATATCCTTCCAAACATCTAGAGCGCACTGACAAGTGAAGAAAATGTGCATAGCTGATTCAAAGTCATTTAGACATTGATAGCATCTTGAAACAAGGTTGAGGCCCCAGCTAAATTGTATATCACCAGTATGGATAAAGGATTTGATAGCACGCCAGATGAAAAAGGACACTTTTAAGGGAATAAATTTAGACCATATAGTACAAAAGGTTTCATTAGCTGGAGCTTTGATTTTCACATGATTAAAAGTGTTGGCCATAGAGAAGGATCCACTAGTAGAAAGCTTCCAGCAAGGTGTGTCAGGGTTCCAAGGTTCAACATGTAAAGTAACTATTTCTTTAACAAGATAGATAGGGACCAAATGGATGAGATGATCAACATCCCAAGCATCTCTCAGCCATAAATCCTTAACTAGTAACTTAGGAGACTGAACAGAAGTATGATTGGCTAGACAGCCTGAGTGGAGCCAGGAATCATACCAAAAATTGATGTCACCCCTTCCCAGACCAAAGAATATAAAAGGCTCAGCTGAATTCCTAGCCCTAATGAATCTCTTCCAAAGAAGGGAGGAGCTGTGGGTTATGGATGCTTGGGCAAGATGTAGTTTCTTTAAGTATTTTGAATGTAGAAAATGGGACAAAAGAGAAGATTCAGTACTAAAGCGCCACCATAACTTGATTTCAAAGGAGGTGGAGACATTAGATAAAGATCGAAACCCAACACCACCTTCTTCAGAAAAGTGGCAAACATGCTCTCAAGTTTTTTAATCACCCACTTAAGTGGTTGATTAGATTGAAAAACATAGAGGGGAAGAAAGGATAAAACGCTATTAATGAGAACTATTTTACCTCCACTTGATATCCATAGGTTTGCCCAGTTGTGAAGGCATTGAGATACCTTTTTGAATAGATCATTGAAGCATTGGTGATCACGCCATCCGAGAGAGAGAGGAGACCCTAAGTAGTTGATAGGTAAATTTTGATCCTTCATACCAGTCAAAAGTTTAATGGGACGTTTCCTAGAGGATTTAGATTTCCTAGGAAATGCAATGGAGCTCTTTTGGCGATTAATTTTTTGACCGGATAAAGATTCATAAAGGGATAAGAAATCAAGGACACGTTTTACAGAGGATTTGCACAGTTCATAAAAAGAATGCAATCATCAGCAAAGTAAAGGTGAGAAATCCAAGTGGGAGCACTAATCTTACATCTAGTAGAAGGATAAGTGGAGAACAGGTGGTTTATCCCTTGAGACAAAAATTCAGAAGCAATAATGAAAAGGGCAGGAGACTGGGGGTCTCCCTGTCGAAGGCCTCTAGAAGAATTGAAGAAACCCAAGCCCTTGCCATTAACTATGACAGAGAACCAGCTATTGCACCTAAATCTTTTCACCATATAAGTAAATTTCCAGTGAAAGCCTAGACTGTCAAGCATAGAAAAAAGAAACACCTAATAAAGCCTATCATACCCTTTTTCCATATCCAATTTCATGACAAGGTTCCCTCCTTTGATTTTATGATCTAGATCATATAACAACTCCTAGGCTAGAAGAATATAATCAATGATGTTTCTACCCTTAACAAAACCCGTTTGGTTGAAGCTTATAGTCCTAGGAAGGATTTCACCAAGCTTGCTGGTGAGAATTTTTGAAAAGATTTTTGCAGCGGTATTGCATAGGCTAATAGGTGTGAAATCCTTCCAAGTTTGTGGGTTAATGTTTTTAGGGATAAGAACAATGGATGCTGCAGTATAAATCCGTGGGAGTGGCAAACCTTCATAAAATTTAATTATAGCTTTGTAAAAATCTTTGCCAATGATTTCCCAGCAAGTTTTATAAAACAGACCTCCAAATCCATCTGGTCTGGGTTCTGAATCGTTTGCTAACTCATTAATAATATTCGTTACCTCTTCAAAGGATGGAGTTGAGATGAGATATGAATTGTCAGAAGCAGATATTATCTATTTGAGCCACTCAAGTCTAGAAAATTGTTTTACTTAAGAGTCCTTTGTTAAGAGATCTTGAAAAAAATTAGAAGTAGAGGAACCTAAGGCATCTCCTTCTATCCAGCTACCATCATGCTCTTTGATCTTAATTATCCTATTTCTTTGCCTCCTTTCCTTAACTATAGCATGATAATATTTAGTATTCCTATCTCCATCCTTTAACCAATTAGCCTTAGATTTTTGTTAACAAAAGATAGTTTCTTGGTCAATTAATTCCATTAGCTCTCTTTTAGCAATCTGAAGATTAACATAAATGTCTTGTTCATTTGTGGTTTTAAAATGCCTTTCCAGATCAGACACTTCATTCTCTTTATCATTAAGCTTTTTATGGATATTTCCAAAAACTTTTTTGTTCCAAGACTTGAGAGAATGTTTTAATCTAGTGAGTTTGAGTTGGAAGTTAATAAGACCAGACACATTGCATTCCCCTCTCCATGATGCTTCGACCACTGATAGAAAAGAAGGATGTCGAGTCCACATATTTTGAAATTTAAATTTAGAAAACCTTCCATCCTTCTTTGTATCATAGCTCAATAAGAGGGGATGATGGTCTAAATATGTACTGTTTAGATGTTCGACTTAGATAGGCTCTAGCCTAGAAATCCATGCAACATTAATTAAAGCCCTATCAAGCTAAACATGAACATTTTATTAGACTAAATAAAATCACTCCCAACATAACCAGCATCAGAACGATTGCAATCATGCAACATAGATTGAAAATCAAGAATTGATTGTGCAAGATATGAGTTACCTCCAGACCTTTCATGTGGTGAGAGGGTAGTATTAAAGTCTCCTACAACAATCCATGGATCTTTGTTGTCCTCATGTATTTTTCTAAGATTGTCCCATAGCTGGTGTCTAAGAAACCTATTTTACTTTGCATATACCACAGTAACATGAAAAGAATCGATGCCATTGGGTCCAATACATTGTAAATGCATGAATTGTTCATGATTAAGGATGATAGAGCAGTTGATGAAATCTTTCCAAAAGATCCAAATCTTTGAGTTAACATTTGAAGCAAAGTTTCTAAAATTTAATTTCCTGGCAAAATTATCAATTTTATTTGCAGAAGTCATGGGTTCAGCTATCATAATAAATTGGAGTTTGTGGAGCTTAGTTAATCTTTTTAATCTATTTATAGAACGACCATTAACTATGCCCCTAATGTTCCCATAAATTGATTTCATGGAGAATCTTTGTATTGGGCACCAAACAAATTATTGCTACGTGCCCGTGTAGCATAAGGAGAGGAGGGACATGATGACCTACCTGGATCATAAGCAAGAGACTGATCCTTGTTCATTGGTAAGTGAGAGTCATCACGTGATTTGCCTTTATGTGTTATGAATGGATCGAAATTTGAATAATCCCCTTCTTCATCATTATCCTCAGAGACATTTGTTTCCATGGTGGAATGTTGGCTACTATAGACAAGTGCTGTGGGATCATATTCCTCCCCTTCAGTAGGACCTTTAGGGGTATACAAAGATTCCTCACCAAATCTTCTAACCATCAAACTGGGAGGAGTATCCTCTGCATTTAGTACACAAACAGTTAGAGGAAAAGGAGAGTGTGGGGTAGGATTACCTGTCGAGGGGATCATATCTTCATAATGAACTTCTTGAGTGACTTGTTGAAGATCTTGATCCATAGAGATACTTGCAGGTTCCATCTCTTTGAATGTGGGAGGCATGATTTCTCTACTCATATTTGCATGCTTAACCTGGGTTTCTGTTATGAGCATTGATGGGCCTGCAAGACTAGAAAAATCTATGGCATCCAATTCTATTGATGAGACTGTGTCCTTGCCTTTATCCTGAATATTGAGATTCTTTTTAGGAACATAAATCTGTTTTTTTATCCCTTGTCTTGGTGGAGGGATTTTTCCAGCATCATTATGAGTTTTATCCTTATTATCACTATGGGTAGGTTGCTTTGATGAACGACATTTATCTTTGGGATGACCCATTTTGAAACATCCAGAACAATAATGAGGAAGATTTTCAAATATTACATGCTGAAAAAAACCCTCCTTTTCAATTCCAAGCCAAACCTTATCTTTGTGCTTTATTGAAATATCCATTTCTATTAAAATTCTAGCAACAGATGGTCTAGTGAGATTAGCAGTAGGTTCATCAATTTTTAAAGGATGCCTAAAGATAGAAGCAATAGCAAACAACACCGATTTATCAAAAAAGTGGATAGGGAGATTATAGAGAGCTAACCAAACCGGTGCAATGGGGCTTTCCTTTTGGGCATGTGAAGTTGGGGACCACTTGACCACACGCATGATGGAGGAATTGATAGTCCAAGTTCTTCTTTCCCATATTCTAGTGTAATCCTCTTACAAAGTTGGACGAATGAGAATTTGCGTTTGGTTGATTAGGCCGAAATCCACATGTCCTTTAAGCTTCCTTTCTCTAAAGAAATTCTTAATTTCTTGCATAGATGGCCGGCTATAGGAAAAGGAACCTATTAAAGCAAATTTGAGCGGCATGCATAGTTTGTCAAGCTCCTCATTGTTGAAAATAACAGTCGGTTCTCCATTAAAGGAAGTAGCAAGCTTGAGACCGAGAGTAGCTTTTTTATTTTCATGATTTAATCCCACCACAGCCGCAAATGATTTTTTGAAAATTCTTAGAGAAACCATGTTTTCTTTTTCTTTTGTTTGCACCATTGTCGTTGGTGCCAAGAAATATTTTCATTTGCCATGATAATTCTAAGACCACAACTCAAAAAGTCCACCGACCAAAATTCTTCTCCTTTTTTTTCCTCTAACCCAGCAGACGACTAGATTTGGAATTCAGCCCGTCCAAAAGCGGAAATTGTAAACCAGCCCGTTAATAGATAAGGACCTTCCCTTAAAAAGAAGAGGGTCCAGCAAAAGTAGCAGGGGGCCCACGTTAAATAAGAAAACCAGCCTTCACTAAACAGCTCGAAAATAAGATCACCCAGAGAGCAGAGAGGAGGCCCACGCCAAAGTCAAAAGTGGCTGGTGAAAAACACTAAAGTCCAAAAGATCCACCCACAAGTTCAAATAATTCCAAGCCAGCAGGGGACTTGAAGCTCCAATAAAGAACGGCGGATCCAAACTAGATAAAAGGAGATCCAAAAAAGAAACCCGCCCACAACAGAAAGTTCAATATCCAGCTCACTGTATGATATAAACTTGGTCCACCTCGTGATAAAATAAAACAGTAGGCTTACCAAAGAATAAAAGCAACCCACAGGGACACGCACGCAAGAAACCGACAAAAACAAATTGAAAGACAAAATGAAAAATGGCCTGTCTTATACCGCGGAACAAACCCATCTCATGGTTAAAAGCCCCCGTCCCCATAATTGATAAGAGAAATATAAATCAGCAGGGCCCACTTGAATTAGAAAGACCCAAGCAGCAGAGGACAACACCAAAACACTTGAGGATATCTGTAGGAGATAAAGAAAACCTGCTATGGATGGCATGGCGCACACAGGAGCCAGGAATACGAAAATGGAAAGTCATATAAAGATTGCTGACCTGGATAAAGATAGAACGGAACTTTCCAGAAAAATAACAACTGATGTAGACGTAACTTTCAGAGCAGAATACAACGGCAAGACAGCTTCCAAAAAAGTAAAACCACTGTCGCTCCTACCTTTGTCTGTCAACACCATGCACAACCCTACGCAACCACCTCCTTGGGCGCGACACCAGCTTAGAAGAAAAAACCTCTAGCAGGCTCACACTACCGTCGAAGAAGACTTCCACAGAGCCAACAAAGACGCAATGAGAGGTAAGAAAAACAGAAAGAAAACGAGCAAAGATTCAAAAACCAGATGCCCCTCCATTGTAAGCTCAAAAATAAACCAGAAACAAAGACGACGAGCTAACACCAACAAAAAACCACCCAAAGCAGTAGCTTCCATGTCGAGCAAGAGACAAAAGGCTGAGAGAGACGCGAGCTCCACCAAGATTACTTTGAGCGTCCAAAAAAGAGCAAAAGAAAACCAGACACCAAGCTGCGTTGAGGTAAGCGAAGATGATCCTTGAACTAGAAGAACTTGAAGACCAGCACACGTTATTACTTTTAAGCTCAAGCTCTACACGTTCCTACAAACGAAGACAATCACCAAGCGAAGAAAGAACTTGAGCTTTGGAGAAGTTCGAAACCCCAGGATTAGATGCCGCTTCCAACCACAAGAACACCATGTGCAGACCAAGGCCCTTTGAGTGGCATCACACGGTAAGAAAACCAGAAATATAAAGCTCAAATGGCCTTTTTTCACGTTCCAGATCTTGGGAAGGTAAACCCCAACAAAGAATCGGCGAAGAACCCACTTAAGCCACCTCAAAGGTTGTTAAAGGACCAAAAAACGAAAAATATGTAAAGAAACTAAGCTCAAGGGGAACAAAACAGATAAAACAAACTAGAAAAGGCTAGCAAAACGAAAAATACCCATGAAGATGAGTAAAAACCGAGATGCTAAAAAAGCCTCTAAGATCATCAAAAACAAACAACTTTAAAGGATAATGATGAGAAAAATGTGTTTTTTGGAGTATTTAGCAAAAGATTGGGGGAGGAACCACCTCAAAGAGGCGGAAAACTCCCCCGGAAGATGAAGAACTTAGGTGTTTGGTGTCGGAGTTTTAGAGAGAAGGGAGAGGATTTTCTCTCTCCAGAAAAAAGTTTTTTGGGTTTAGGGTTTAGGGTTTTAGGGTTTAGGATTTAATAGGGTTTTAGGGTTAGGGGTTTAGGGTTTAGGGTTTATTAGGGTTAAGGGTTTAGTGTTTAGGGTTTAGGGTTTATTAGGGTTTTAGGGTTTAGGGTTTAGGGTATAGGGTTTATTAGGGTTTTAGGGTATAGGGTTTAGGGTTCAAGGTTTCGGGTTTCGGGTTTCGAGTTTCAGGGTTTCGGGTTTCGAGGTTTCGGGGTTTCGGGTTTCAAGGTTTCGGGGTTTAGGGCCTAGGGCCTAGGGCTTAGGGCTTAGGGTGTAGGGTGTAGGGTGTAGGGTTTAGGGTGTAGGGTGTAAGGTTTAGGGATTAGGGTTTATTTAGGATTTAGGGTTTAGGGTTTAGGGTTTAGGTTTTTTTTTTTTTTTTTTTTTTTTTTTTTGGCAAACCCTGTTCACGGGGAGAGGATGCCAGCCTCAAATTTTATTAGATGAAAGAGGAAGTACAAGAAAGGGGGGAACATAAAACCTTACCCCTATATTACATAAAACCTGTAGAGCATGTAAAATGATAAATAAAAGAGTAGTACTCCCCTTACATATATAACCGACATGCATGGAAAATAAACGAGGGAGTACTACTCCCCTTACAAAATAATTAAACAAAGTGGAAACGAGGAGTACTGCTCCCTTACATACAACAAAAAAGTTATACAATATGAAAATCAGATAAGCCATATTTATCTTTCCAAAGGATGAATTTCAGATTTGGCTCAAGGTTTGTGTTATTCCAAGAGAAGAAGGTAACCTGAGTGTCTAGCTTTTTTGACCAACCAATCTGCTGCGTGGTTGCCTTCTCTCCATATATGAGATAAAGTACTGTGTGTATCCTGTAGTAGTTTCCTTGCCCATGAAATATGATGCCACTTGTCCCATCTAACTTTGGTGGAGGATAGCCACTTTGAAATGACTTTATAATCAGTTTCAACATGAACCTGTTTGAAGCCATAGGTACTGCAAAATTCTAAACCTTTGATAAGTGCAGACAATTCTATACTCTTAATGGACTGGTGTGGAGAAGGAAAACCAAAGTACCAGATAACATTACCATTTTCGTCCCTGAGGATTCCCCCTCCACCACCCATACCATTCATTAAACTCCCATCAACATTGAGTTTACATCTACCTCTTGGAGGACTAACCCAGGATATGGACTGGATGCATTTCCTTTTAGGGGGCTTAATGCAAGTCTTGAAGAGATCCTCATCTTCGTGGACTTGTCTTTGTGATAACGGGTTAGCCTTTCCTAAATTTCTAAGCTCATCAATCACCTATAAGACAAGAAACTTGGAGGGACGGGATGTATTTCTATGCTTCCTGTTATTTCTTTCAATCCATAGATGCCATATGACAATAATAGGCACAAAACTCCTGACATGATTCTTGATGTTTCCAGTTTTACTTTTCCAGAATTTCAACATGACATCTATGGATGTAATGTTAGGAAGGTAAGAGATGCCAAAGTGCGAAGCAATATCCTTCTAAACATCTAAAGCATACTGACAAGTGAAGAAAATGTGCATAGCTGATTCACAGTCATGTAGACATTGATAGCATCTTGAAACAAGGTTGAGGCCCCAGCTGGATTGTATATCATCAGTATGGATAAAGGATTTGATAGCACGCCAGATGAAAAAGGACACTTTTAAGGGAATAAATTTAGACCATATAGTACAAAAGGTGTCATTAGCTGGAGCTTTGATCCTAATATGATTGAAAGTGCTGGCAAGAGCGAAGGATCCATTAGTAGAAAGCTTCCAGCAAGGTGTGTCAGGGTTCCAAGGATCTACAAGAAAAGTAAGGATTTCTTTAACAAGGTGGATAGGGACTAAATGGATGAGATGATCAACATCCCAAGCATCTCTCAGCCATAAATCCTTAACTAGCAACCTAGGAGTCTGAACAGAAGTATGATTGGCTAGACAGCCTGAGTGGAGCCAGGAATCATACCAAAAATTGATGTCACCCCTACCCAAACCAAAGAATATAAAAGGCTCAGCTAAGTTCCTAGCTCTAAGGAATCCCTTCCAAAGAGGGGAAGAGCTGTGGGTTATAGATGCTTGGGCAGGATGTAGGTTTTTTAAATATTTTGAGTGAAGAAAGTGGGACAAAAGAGAAGATTCAGTGCGAAAGCGCCACCATAACTTGGTTTCAAAGGAGTTGGAGACATCGGATAAAGATCGAAACCCAACACCACCTTCTTCAATAGGAAGACATAATTTAAACCAAGAGGACCAGTGAGTGGCCTTAGAGGAAGAGGAGTCCCCCCAGAAAAAATTGGCAAACATGCTCTCAAGTTTTTTAATCATACCCACTTAGGTGGTTGAATGGATTGAAAGAGATAGAGGGGAAGAGAGGATAAAACACTATTGATGAGAACGATTTTACCTCCACTTGAGAGCCATAGGTTTGCCCATTTGTGAAGGCGTTGTGACACTTTTTGGAATAAATCGTTGAAGCTTTGGTGATCACGCCACCCAAGGGAGAGAGGAGACCCTAAATAGTTGATGGGTAAATTTTGATCCCTTATACTAGTCAAGAGTTTAATGGGCCGTTTCCTGGAGGATTTAGCTTTCCTAGGAAAGACTATGGAACTCTTTTGGCGATTAATTTTTTGGCCAGATAAAGATTCATACAGAGAAAGAAAATCAAGTATATGTTTCACAGAGGATTTGGCACCATTCATAAATAGAATACAATCATTAGCAAAGCAAAGGTGAGAAATCCAAGTGGGAGCACTAGTCATATATCTGATAGAAGGGTAAGTGGAGAACAGGAGGTTAATACCTTGTGACAAAAATTCTGAAGCTAAATGAAAAGGGCAGGAGACAGGGGGTCTCCCTGTCGAAGGCCTTTAGAAAAATTGAAGAAACCTGAGCCCTTGCCATTAACTATGATAGAGAACCAGCTATTGCACATAATTCTTTTCACCATGCAAGTAAATTTCTAATGAAAGCTTAGACAGTCAAGCATAGAAAAGAGAAACACCCAATCAAGCCTATCATAGGCTTTTTCCATATCCAATTTCATGACAAGGTTCCCTCCCTTGATTTTATAATCTAGATCATATAACAACTCTTGAGCTAGAAGAATATTATCAATGATGTTTCTACCCTTAACAAAACCCGTTTGGTTGAAGCTGATAGTCTTAGGAAGGATTTCACCAAGCCTGCTGGTGAGAATTTTTGAAAAGATTTTTGCAGTGATATTGCATAGGATAATAGGTCTGAAATCCTTCTAAGTCTGTGGGTTATTGTTTTCAGGGATCAGAATAATAGATGCTGCAGTATTAAACCGTGGGAGTGGTAAACCTTCATAAAATTCAATTACAGCTTTGTAAAAATCTTTACCAATAATTTCCCAACAGGTTTTATAAAACAGACCTCCAAATCCATCTGGTCCGGGTTCTGAATCATTTGCTAACTCATTAATAATACTCGTCTCCTCTTCAAAGGATGGAGTTGAGATAAGGTAAGAATTGTCAGATGCAGATATAACTTGTTTGAGCCACTCAGGTCTAGAAAAAGGTTTTACTCGAGAGTCCTTTGTTAAGAGATCTTGAAAAAAATTAGAAGCAGATGAACCTAGGGCATCTCCTTCTATCCAGCTACCATCATGCTCTTTGATCTTATTTATACTATTTCTTTGCCTCCTTTCTTTAACTATAGCATGATAAAATTTAGTATTCCTATCTCCATCCTTTAACCAATTAACCTTAGATTTTTGTTGCCAAAAGATAGTTTCTTGGTCAATTAATTCCATTAGGTCTCTTTTAGCATTCTGAAGATTGACATAAGTGTCTTGATCATTTGTGGTTTCAAAACACCTTTCCAGTTCAGACACTTCATTTTCTTTATCATTAAGCTTTTTATGGAGATTTCCAAAAACTTTTTTGTTCCAAGCCTTAAGAGAATGTTTTAATCTAGTGAGTTTGAGTTGAAAGTTAATAAGGCCAGACACATTACATTCCCCTCTCCATGATGCTTCTACCATTGATTGGAAAGAAGGGTGTCGAGTCCACATATTTTGAAATTTAAATTTAGAAAACCTTCCATCCTTCTTTGTATTGTAGCTCAATAAGAGGGGACGATGGTCTGAACATGTATTGTTTAGATGTTCAACTTTGATAGGTTCTAGCCTAGAAATCCAAGCAGCATTAATTAGTGCCCTATCAAGTCTAACATGAACTTTTTTATTAGACCAAGTAAAATTACTCCCAATGTAACCATCATCAGAAAGATTACAATCATGCAACATAGATTGAAAATCAAGAATTGATTGTGTAGGGTAGGAGTTACCTCCAGATATTTCATGTGGTGAGAGGACAGTATTAAAGTCTCCTACAACAATCCATGGATCTTTGTTGCTCTCATGAATTTTTCTAAGATTGTCCCATAGTTGGTGTCTCAGAAACCTATTGCACTTAGCATATACCACAGTAACATGAAAAGAATCGAGGCCATTGGGTCTAGTACAATGTAAATGCATGAATTGTTCATGATTTAGGATGATAGAGCCGTTGATGAAATTTTTCCAAAAGATCCAAATCTTTGAGTTAACATTTGAAGCAAAGTTTCTAAATTTAATTTCCTAGCAATATTATCAATTTTATCTGCAGAAGTCATGTGTTCAGCTATCATAATAAATTGGAGATTGTGGAGCTTAGTAAATCTTTTTAATCTATTTATCGAACAACCGTTAACTATGCCCCTAATATTCCAATGAATTGACTTCATGGAGAATCTTTGTATTGGGCACCAAACAAATTATTGCTACATGCCCGAGTAGCATGAGGAGAGGAGGGACATGATGACCTACCTGGATCATAAGCAAAAGCCTTGTCCTTGTTCATTGGTAGATGAGAGTCATCGCGTGATTTGCCTTTATGTGGTATGATTAGATCAAAATTTGATTCATCCCCATCTTCATCGTTATCTTCTGAGACATTTGTTTCCATGGAGGAATGTTGGCTACTATAGACAAGTGATGTGGGATCATATTCCTCCCCTTCATTAAGGCCTTTAGGCGTAGACAAAGATTCCTCACCATACCCTCTAACCATTGATTCAGGAGGAGTATCCTCTGCATTCAACACACAAATAGTTAGAGGAAGAGGAGAGTGTGGGGTAGGAATACCTGTCGAGGGGATCATATCTTCATGATGATCTTCTTGTGTGGTTTGTTGAAGCTCCTTTGCATGATCATAAATGTCCATAGGATCACATGTCTCAAAAGCAGGTGGATTGCCATTCCCCATCTCATTAGAATTTGTTCTTGTGCTAGCTACTTGATCCATAGAAGTATTGTAGGCTCCACATCCTTGGGTGTGGGAGGTATGATTTCTCTATTCGTGTCTCCATGATCAACCTGTGTTCCTGATAGCAGCATTGAAGGACCTGCAAGACTAGAAGGACCTATGGCATCCATTTCTATTGATGAGACTATGTCCTTGCCTTTATTTTGAAAATTGAGATTTTTTTTTGGAAAATAGATCTGTTTTGGTTTTCCTTGTTTAACTGGGGGGGATATTTTCAGCCACATTGTGAGGTTTGTCCTTATTATTACTCTGGATAGGTTCCTTTGATAACCGACATCTATCTTTAGAATGACCCATTTTGAAACATCCAGAGCAATAATGAGGAAGATTTTCAAAGATAACATGCTGGAAAAAACCCTCTTTTTTAGTGCCAAGCCAGACCTTATCTTTATGCTTAACTGAGATATCCATTTCTATTAAGATTCTAGCAACAGATGGTCTAGTAAAATTGGCAGTGGGTTCATCAATTTTTAAAGGATGCCCAAAAATAGAAGCAATAGCAAACAACACCGATTTATCAAAAAAATGAATAGGGAGGTTATAGAGAGCTAACCAAACCAGTGCAATAGGGCTTTCCTTTTGGACATGCGAAGTAGGGGACCACTTGACCACCCTCATGATGGTGGAATTAATTGTCCAAGTTCGTCGTTCCCATATGCGGGTGTAGTCTTCTTGCAAAGTTAGACGAATGAGGATTTGCCTTTGATTGATTAGGCCGAAGTCCACATGCCCTTTAAGTTTCCTTTCTTCAAAGAACTTTTTAATTTCTTGCATCGAAGGCCGGTTATAAGAGAAGGAGCCTATTAAAGCAAATTTGAGCGGTAGACATAGTTTGCTAAGCTCCTCATCATTGAAGATAATTGCCGGTTCTCCATTTAGGGAAGTGGCAATTTTATGATTGATAATTGCCTCTCTATTATCATCAATTGATCCAACCACAGTTGCAAATGATTTTTTAAGACTTCTTGGGGAGATCATATTTTCTTTTCCATTTGTCTGCACCTCTACCGTTGGTGCCAAGGAAATATGCTCATTTGCCATTTCAATCCCAATCTGCAGCTCACAAAACCAAACCGAATATCAAAATTTTCCTTTTTCTCCTTTTTTTGCCTTTTTCTATTTCTTTCTTCCTTTTTTCCTGTTTTTTATTTTTTCTTTTTCCGTGACAAAATAAGATACTGCCTGCCTTCTTAAAGAAATTGACAACTAGCCTGTGATAAATAATCCACCTTCGACTCCAAGAAAAATAGTCCAGCACTTCCAAAAGAGAACCAAACCAAAACGAGAACAAATATTTGGCCACTCCAACACTTGAACAATGAACAGGCCACCGACCACTCCAACAAAATAACACAACACAAAAAAGGCATTAAAACTACGGGCTACCCAAAAATAACAAACCAGCAGCCTTTGATTATTAAAACAAAGTCCCACCAGCAGAAAAGAAACAGAAGGCCACGTGAAAAAACAAGTGTCCTGTACCCAAAGTTCAAAGCCGAAGGATAAAAAACCCACCGACTAGAGAATAAACCAAAACAAGCCACTTCCAGCACCAGGCCACAAGAAGACAAAGGCCACCGCTCCAACAAAAAAGAAAAGCCCACACAGCGAACAAAAGACCAGCTTAAATCCACGGGCTACCCAAAAATAACAAAACAGCAGCTTTGATTATTAAAACTAAGCCCCACCAGCAGAATAGAAACATAAGGCCACGTAAAGAAACAAGTGTCCAATGACTATGTCTATGTTCTCCCATGATCGCTGCACACGAAAGGAGCAAAATCTAGACCAGCAACAGCAAACAAGCCACCACGTAAGAAACAGCCTACCATCGAATAGACTCAAAAAGAAGACCAGTTGAAAAATAACCAAGAAGAAACCCAGCCTTCAAACTAAATAAAAAACCCAGGCAAGGAAACCAGTCTTCAAACTAGAAAAGGCCTAGCCCCCTAAAACAACATGCAGCACAACAACGTAGCTCACCCAAAACACGTGCAGGAGGAGAAGATCGGTAACTAAAACAATCTCTTCCAGAAAACACAGAGGCCCACACCGAAGATAACCCACTAGCTCACTTCAAGATGAAAGGCCCACGCAAAATCAAAAGATTCTAGCTGGCTCACAATCATCTAACCCAACCTTACTAGCAAGGTAAAGGCGCGTAGATACACTTTAGCAAAATTTAAAAGTCAAACTTATATCTGACCTGGAGGAGTTGTAGAACGTCTCTTTCTAAATAAAGGACGGCTTGGGATACGTTACTTCTGGAGGAAAAAAGGAGGTTGGTCGGCTCCAAAAGGGGAAGCCTGTCACGTCCACCTTGTCAGACGCCCAAAGAACAGCAGCAGCAGCTCCTCAAGGCCAGCACCATTGTTCTTCTTCCTCGAAGCAACTTGAATGTGATGATAGTGAATATAGGAGCTCGAAACCCAACTGTAAAGGAAGGAGATGGCCGCAGCACTACCACCAAAGATGGTATAAGAAACGTAGCCGACCCTTGTACGTGAGAAACACAAATAAACCAAGCTGTTATAGCTTCTAAGCAAGCCTATCACAAACCAGCCACCACTTCGAAGCTTCTACTCCTCACTAGACGTCCCAAACCCTTTGAGAAGGAGTCCTACAGCCACAAAAAACCACCAAAAACCGCTGGCGACTATTGATCCGAGCGCTAGAGGGCAAAGACAACAAAAAACAGGAGCTTTTCCTACTTCTACTTTCTTATATGTCTTTCTTTCTTTTTGCTCTTCTATAAAACACCCGAGAACCCAGCAGAAGAAACTCCACTTAAAGACACCCAAAACGCTATCAAGAAGAACAAAAAGGATGAAAGCTTAAAAAAGATGACCTAAACTGTGAAAAGAGAAAAAGAAAACCTAAAAAAGAAAGCAAAACGAAAAATACTCAACAAATGAGTAAAATCCGAAATGCTAACAACCCATCAAAGATCATGAAAAGATTTAAACTTTTAAGGATTTTGATGTAAAGAACGTGTTTTTTTGAGAGATTAGGCTAAAGATTAGGAGAGAAACCAACTCTAAGAGGTGGAAAACCCCCCCAGAGGGTGAAGAACTATGAGTTTAGGAGTTAGGGTTCTAGAGAGAAGGGAGAGGATTTTCTCTCTCTAGAATTTCTGGTTTTTTTTTTTTTTTGGGTTTAGGGTTTAGGGTTTTAGGGTTTAGGGTTTAGGGTTTTAGGGTTTTAGGGTTTTAGGGTTCAGGGTTTAGAGGGTTTATAGGGTTTAGGGTTTAGGGTTTAGGGTTTTTTTTTTTTAATTTTATTAGATGAAAAGGAAGTACAAAGATGGGGGGGACATAAGGCCTTACCCCGTAGATACATAGCACCTGTAGAGCATAAAAAGTAAACAAGGGAATACTATTCCCCTTACATTAAAGCACCATGCGAAGGAAATAAATAAGGGAGTACTACTCCCCTTACAAAGCTTATACAATTCTAAAATCCGATAAACCATGTTTATCTCTCCAAAGAATAAAATTGAAGTCCGTTTCCATATCAGATTTATACCAACAAAAAAAGGCTGTCTGAGAATCTCTTGCTTTTTTAGCTAGCCAATCTGCAGCATGATTACCTTCCCTCCATATATGAGACATGATACTCTGCGTGTCTTGCAACAGTTTTCTAGCCCATGAAATATCATGCCATATGTCCCATCTCACTCTAGTGGATGATAACCATCTTGAGATAACCTTGGAATCGGTTTCGATGGACACCTGTTTAACGCCATAAGCACTACAAAATTCTAGACCTTTGGTGAGAGCAGGCAGTTCTATACTTTCAATAGAATGGTGAGGGGAAGGAAAACCAAAATACCATATAGCATTACCTTGAGCATCTCTAAGAATCCCACCACCACCACCCTTTCCATTTCTCAAACTACCATCAACATTTAGCTTAGACTTACCTACTGGAGGACTTAGCTAGGAGACTGATTGAACATGTTTATTTTTAGGAGGTTTAATGCAGAGTCTGAAAAGATCCTCATCGTCCTTGACTTGTCTCTGAGAAAAAGGGTTAGCCCTTCCTAGATTTCTAAGATCTTCAATCACCTGCAAGACAAGAGTTTTGGGTGGACGACTAGTGTTTCTATGCTTCGTATTGTTCCTTTCTATCCATAGATGCCATATGACTAACACTGGAACAAGGTTTCTAACATGATTTTCAATATTTTCAGATTTGCTTTTCCAGAATTTCAACATGACATTTATGGATATGATGTTTGGAAGGTTAAAGATGCCAAAAAATGACATAATAATCTTCCAGACATCCAAAGCATACTTACAGGTGAAAAAAATGTGCATAGCTGATTCACAGTCACATAAACACAAATAACATCTTGAAACAAGGTTCATACCCCAACTAGATTGTTTATTATCAGTATGAATGAGAGACTTAGAGGCACGCCAGATAAAGAAAGAGATTTTTTGAGGGATGAACTTAGACCAAATGATAGAATTAATGTCATAGGTTGGAGCTTTAGTTCTTATGTGATCAAAAGCGCTGGCAAGAGAGAAAGAACCATGGTTGGAGAGCTTCCAGCAGGGAGTGTCAGGTTTATGACAGTCCACATGATGTGTGAGGATTTCATTGATAATGGAAGAAGGAACCAGGAGAGAAAGGTGATCAACATCCCAAGCATTATTTTGCCACAAATCTTTGACCAACAACTTGGAATGATGATGAGTATCGTGGTTGGCAAGACAACCGGACTAAAGCTAAGAGTCATACCAAAAATTGATATCACCTTTCCCCAAACCAAAGAAGATAAAAGGTTCAGCTAAGTCTCTAACCCTAAGAAGCCTTTTCCAAAGGGGAGAAGAATTATGAGTGATTGAAGCTTGGTTAGGGTGGGTGTTCTCCAAGTATTTAGAATGCAAAAATTGAGATAAGAGAGAAGATTCAGTACGGAAACACCACCATAATTTGATTTCAAAGGATATGGAAACATCAGATAAAGCACGAAAACCCACACCACCTTCTTCAATAGGGAAGCAAAGATTAGCCCAAGAAGACCAATGAGTAGCCCTAGAGGTAGAGGAATCCCCCCAGAAGAAAGTAGCAAACATGCTTTCCAGTTTTTTAATGACCCATTTAGGAGGTTGAACAGACTGAATGAGATATAGGGGTAATGAAGATAAAATACTTTTAACGAGAACAATTTTACCCCCACTAGAGAGCCAAAGATTAGCCCAGTTTTGGAGACGATGAGATACTTTATGAAACAAATCATTGAAGCTTTGGTGGTCACGCCAACCCAGAGAAAGAGGAGACCCTATATAAGTTAAGGGTAGGTTCTGTTCTTTCATACCGGTAAGATTCCTAATAGGGCGTTTCCTAGAGGACTTAGATTTCCTAGGGAAAACAAGGGAGCTCTTTCGACAATTGATTTTTTGCCTGGATATAGACTCATAATGAGATAGAAAGCCAAGAACCCTTTTGACAGAGGATTTAGCACCATTTAGAAAAAGGATACAGTCATCTGCAAAGCAAAGGTGAGAAATCCAAGAGGGTGATTTGGTCTTGTATCTGATGGAAGGATAAGTAGAGAAGTAATGATTCAAACCTTGAGATAAATATTCAGATGCAATGATGAAAAGAGTAGGAGAAAGAGGGTCCCCCTGGCGAAGGCCTCTAGATGAGTTGAAAAAACCAAAGCCCTTTCCATTGACAATAACAGAGAACCAACTATTACACATAATTCTTTTCACCATATAAGTAAAATTCCAGTGAAAACCAAGGCAATCTAGCATAGAAAAGAGGAAGCTCCAGTCTAACCTGTCATAAGCTTTTTCCATGTCTAGTTTCATAATTAGGTTCCCTCCTCTAATCTTGTAATCCAGATCATATAAAAGCCCCTGGGCTAGAAGAATATTATCAATGATGTTTCTGCCCCTTACAAAACCCGTTTGATTAAAGGTTATGGCTTTAGGAAGGATTTCACTAAGCCTAGAAGTAAGAATTTTTGAGAAAATTTTTGCAGAAGTGTTACACAAGCTAATAGGCCTAAAATCCTTCCAAGACTGAAGGTTATTATTTTTGGGGATCAGAACAATGGAGGCTACTGTGTAAAACCTTGGAAGAGGTAAGCTTTCAAAAAATTCAATAACTGCTTTATAAAAGTCTTGTCCAATAATGTGCCAACAGGTTTTATAAAAAAAGCCTCCAGACCTATCTGGGCCTGGTTTCGAGTCATTTGCCAAATCATTGATAATATTCTTCACCTCCTCAAAAGATGGAGTAGAGATAAGAAAAGAGTTGTCCATAGGGGAGATAGCTTGTTTTAACCACTCAGGTTGAGAAAAGGGCTTCACCTGGGAATCCTTATTCAAAAGATCTTGAAAAAAAGAGGATGCAGAAAATCCTAGATCATCTCCTTCTATCCAGTTACCATCCACATCTTTGATTTTACTTATCATGTTTCTCTTTCTTCTTTCTTTAACAATTGCATGATAGTATTTAGTGTTCCTATCCCCATCTTTAAGCCATTTGACCTTAGATTTTTGTTGCCAAAATAAGTTTTCCTGATCAATTAATTCCATGGGTTCTTTTTTGGCATTTTGCAGTCTAACATAGATATCATGATCATTAGATGCATCAAAAAGCTTTTCTAGCTCAGTAACCTCACTCTCCTTAGCATTTAGATTTTTATGAACATTACCAAAGATCTTTTTATTCCATGCCTTAAGAGAAGATTTTAACTTGGTGAGCTTTAATTGAAAATTAAGGAGGCCAGATACATTGTAATCCCCTTTCCAAGAGTTTTCAACCACTGATAGAAAAGAAGGGTGACAAGTCCACATATTGTGAAATTTAAACTTAGAGGTGTGGTTCTCCTTCTTTTTATCATAACTAAGAATAAGGGGGCAATGATCGGAACAAGTTCTATTTAGATGCTCAACTTTAATAGGGTCTAAATTAGAAATCCAATCAGCATTGATTAAGGCTCTATCTAATCTAACATGCACTTTCTTATTAGACCAAGTATAATCACTCCCTACATAGCCAGCATCAGATAGGCTACAATCATATAAAGCAGACTGGAAATCAAGAATAGATTGTGTAGAGTAAGAGTTACCTCCAGATCTTTCATGTAGAGACAGAACAGTGTTAAAGTCCCCCACAACAAGCCATGGACCTTTGATGTGACTATTAATGTCTCTAAGACCATCCCATAGCAATTGTCTGAGGGATCTGTTACACTTAGCATAAACCACAGTAACATTGAAAGAAAAGGAGCCATTGGACACACTACATTGAAGATGCATGTATTGTTCATGATTAATAATGACGGAACAATTGATACAATCATGCCAAAAGATCCAGATTTTAGAATTTTTATTAAAAGCAAAATTCTTAAAATTTAACTTTCTAGCTATGATTTCAATTTCCCCAGAATTAGTCATAGGTTCAACTATCATGAGAAGTTGAATTCTATGAGTTTTAATAAGGCTTTTAAGCCTTTTTATTGATCTACCATTAACTATACCCCTAATATTCCAAAAAATCGCTTTCATGGGGAACATTCAGAAAGGGCACCAAACAAAATGTTGCTACGTGCCCTAGTAGCATAAGGAGATGAGGGACATGATGACCTACCCGGGTCATAGGCAAGAGACTTATCCTTGTTCATTGGTAGATGAGAATCATCACGTGACTTGCCTTTATATGGTATGATTGGGTCGAAATTTGAGTCATCCCCTTCTTCATCATTATCCTCTGAGACATTTGATTCCATGGGGGAATGTTGACTAGTATAGACAAGTGCTGTGGGATCATCTTCCTCCACTTCATTAAAGCCTTTGGGTGTAGACAAAGATTCCTCACCATATTCTCTAACCATTAATTTAGGAGGAGTATCCTCTGCATTCAACACACAAATAGTTAGAGGAGAAGGAGAGTGTGGGGGTAGGAATACCTGTAGAGGGGATCATATCCTCATAATGAGCTTCTTGAGTGGCTTGTTGAAGATCTTGATCCATAGAGTTACTTGTAGGTTCCACTTCCTTGGATATGGGAGGCATGATTTCTCTATTCATATCTCCATGATCAACTTGTGTCCCTGTTATGAACATTGATGGGCCTGCAAGACTAGAAAAATCTATGGCACCCAATTCTTTTGAAGAGACTGTGTCCTTGCCTTTATCATGAGCATTGAGCTTCTTTTTTGGGACATAAATACTTTTTGTAATCACTTGTCTTGGTGGAGGGATTTTTTCAGCATCCTTATGAGATTTATCCTTATTATCACTCTGGGTAGATTCCTTTGATGAACGACATTTATCCTTGGAATGACCCATTTTGAAACATCTAGAGCAATAATGAGAAAGATTTTCAAATATTACACGCTGAAAAAAACCTTCTTTTTCAGATCCAAGCCAGACCTTATCTTTGTGCTTTATTGAAACATCCATTTCAATTAAAATTCTAGCAATAGATGGCCTAGTGAGATTAGCAGTAGGTTCATCAATTTTTAAAGGATGCCCAAAGATAGAAGCGATAGCAAACAACACCGATTTATTAAAAAAGTGAATAGGGAGATCATAGAAAGCTAACCAAACCGGTGCAATGGGACTTTCCTTTTGAACATGTGTAGTTGGGGACCACTTGACTACCCGCATGATGGAAGAATTAATAGTCCAAGTTCGCCTTTCCCATATTCGAGTGTAATCCTCTTGCAAAGTTGGGCGAATGAGAATTTGCCTTTGGTTGATTAGTCCGAAGTCCACATGCCCTTTAAGTTTCCTTTCTTCAAAGAACTTTTTAATTTCTTGCATCGAAGGCCGGCTATAAGTGAAGGAGCCTATTAAAGCAAATTTGAGTGGTAGACATAGCTTGCTCAGCTCCTCATCGTTGAAGATAACAACCGGTTCTCCATTTAGGGAAGTGGCAATTTTATGACCAAGAATTGCCTCTCTATTATCGTCAATTGATCCAATCATAGCCGCAAATGATTTTTTAAGGCTTCTTGAGGAGATTGTATTTTCTTTTCCATTTTTCTGCCCCTCCACCGTTGGTGCCAAGGATATATGCTCGTTTGCCATATCAATTCTGAGCACTAATTTGCTTAACCAAAGTGAATGTAAACTTCTATTTTTTTTTTTCTGCTTAGAAATTGCCCGCCCTCTCCACAGAATATACTACCAGGCCATAAAAGGAAGCTTCGGCCTCTCCACAGAATATAAAAGGGTTTCGGGTTTAGAGTTTAGGGTTTTTTTTTAATTTTATTAGATGAAAAGGAAGTACAAAGATGGGGTTTAGGGTTTAAGGGTTTAAGGTTTAGGGTTTAGGGTTTAGGGTTTAGGGTTTGGGGTTTAGGGTTTTTGGGGTTTAGGGTTTAAGGTTTAGGGTTTAGGGTTTTAGGGTTTAGGGTTTAGGGCTTAGGGCTTAGGGTTTAGGGGTTTAGGGTTTAGGGTTTTTAGGGTTTAGGGTTTAGGGTTTAGGGTTTAGGGTTTTTAGGGTTTAGGGTTTAGGGTTTAGGGTTTAGAGTTTAGGGTTTAGGGTTTAGGGTTTTTAGGGTTTAGGGTTTAGGGTTTAGGGTTTTTAGGGTTTAGAGTTTAGGGTTTAGGGTATTGGGTTTAGGGTTTAGGGTTTTTTTTTTTTTTAATAAATGGGTGATACCCGACTTTTATTAATGAAAGGATGGAGTTGTGCAAAGAGGGGAGGTGGGTGTAGGCCTTGCCTCCCATACAACACATACGTGATAGAAGAAAAGAAGGTACAGTAAAGAAGATCTATCTCAACGCCTTGATCCTCCCATAAGCCTACCAATCCTAAAACCTTGTTTCTTTGATGAACTGTAGGCATAATAATCAAATTTACGCTCATGTGGGGTGTAATCATAATCTTCCTCAGTGTCTTCATATTCATCCTCTTGTTCTTCCTTGTCACTTTCTTCTACATTTTCTGCTTCATCCTTGCCACTTTCCACATCTGTGTGTGCGAATCGACATGTTGCTAAGTGTTTCTCATGATTTCCTAAAGAGGGGCTGGGAGGAGCACTCAGACTAATAAGTTTTCCCTCATTTGCTATCATCATATCTTTGCTAGTCTCATCTTCACACGATTCCCCTCCTTGAGACCCTGATGTGTTAGATGGAATTGAAACAATCTCAGAATTAATTGCGCATTTCATACTTGGGGGAAAAGTGGTTGTCAGAGATTGGTCATCATTTCCTTTGTCGCTATCTGTCACTTTAGCTACCTTAGCATCATCTTTGACAAATTCTACTTGAGTTTCATGCTGTGGTGTTGTCTTGGATGAACCCACTTCCTTGGCTTCACATTCCTTTGAAGCAGTAGAATCAATTTGAATTGCCTTACCTTTGTTTGTTTCTGTGCTACTTATTTTTGGTACATATTTTTGCTGGACATTCTTGGTTAGTGAAACATGCTGTGTTGTAATTGTCTTCTTTGGTAAAGGAGCTTTTTCATACTGTTTCACATTCTTTTCTACTTGTGTTTCCTTCATGGGAGTGTTCTTCACATAACAATCTTCTATCGAATGCCCCATTTTATAACAAAAGTTACAATACTTTGGCATATTCTCAAAAACTACTCGTTGGTAGAAACCATTCTTCTCATTGCCAATCCATATCCTATCCTTATAGGATTTTGACGCATCAATTTCAACTAGTACTCTAGCTACTGAAGGTCTTGTAAGGTTTGCAGTAGGCTCATCAAGTTTTAAAGGAGTACCAAAAGCAGATGCCAATGCAAACAACATTGATTTTTCAAAGCAATGCACATGGAGGAAAGGAAAAGCAACCCATACTGGAGCAACTGGTGATTCCTACATCAAATGAGAAATGGGAGACCATTTTACCACTCGCATAACCAATGAGTTGATATTCCACAATTTTTTCTCCCAAATGCGAATGTAATCTTCTTCCAATGAGGGTCTAATGAGAACCTGTTTTTGATTCAACAAACCAAGCTCCACAGATCCTTTAAAACCTCGAGCTACAAAAAATTCTTTAATTTGGCTCATTGTTGGTCTGCCATGTGCAAAAGAACCAACCAATGCAGACCGTAGGGGTGCACATAATGCTTGCATTTCTTGTTCATTTAATAAAACTGCCGGATCTCCTTTAAAGGATACAACTTTTTTGCCATGGAGAATCACATTAGCAGTAGAATTTCCACCCAAAATAGCTGCAAATGATTTCTTCAAAAACATTGGAGACGAGCTGGGCTCAGTCAAATTGGCTTGGGAGTTCTCAAATTGCGCCATGTTGGTGCACTAAAATTGGAAAACCGATACAAGAAAAACTCCAGCCCACACAAATATTACTTCAAGATGGACAAAAAGAGAGGAGTCCACACAAAAAAATAAACAGCCAACAAAGAACACAAGGTGGCCCACGTCCAACACAAGCAGCCACACGATAATAAGGCCCCTTCAAAGAGGTAGACACACGAAGCAACGTGTCCAGCTGACAAGAAGACAAAGCCACCACTCCAACAAACAAAATAGCCCGTTCCCCCAAGACAGACCAGCCCACGTTCAGAATAAAATAAGCCACACCAGCCATGAAAATTCACTAGCGTCTAAAACACACTGACCCAGACTTAGAAAAGATGTAGGCCCACCCGAGACCAAAAACACCCAAGCATCCATAAAGAAAAGCTCACGTGCTAGTAGCCACGTGCAGGAAGGGAAGAGCGGGAAACAAAAGTCAAAAGATGCTATTTACCTGAGCAATACAGAACGACTCTTTCTAGAAAAAGAAAGCTGAGGTCGACGTTACGTACAGAGGGGAAAAGCAGCTGATGGTCGCTCCCAAAACAGAAAATCCGAACAGACCTTTGTTTTTAGCGTTGCCTTCCCACAAAAAAATACGAGCCGTTACCAGCCCCAAGCACGTGAAGACTCCTATCGCTTCAGCAAAGCACCACCAGAGAAGACGAAAGATGCTATACAAACCACCAGCTCTGCCCAAGGTATTTTCCACGTCAACACACAAGCATTTGACCCCAAAGAACCTAGCACTTCAACAAGGAAGATAGAACCATAGCCACCACGTTTGACATAGGAAACAAGGACACCCCTTTGACCTAGAAGAACTTGGCGCTTGCAGAAGATGTCTTGTCTAAGACCAAACTCCACACGCGCCAGCTGAAGACTTACGGAGGGGTGTCCACAACAAGAAAGTTATAGACTTTTGAGCTCAAATGGTGTTGAGGTGCCTTCCATAGTTTAAGAAGATGTACTCTGAGTAAGGGTCGTTTGAGAGCACCACCAAAACCACTTAAAACGCTTGTGTGAAGCCAATAAGAGGAAAACTTCAAAGGAACCAACACAACCTTGAAGAGAAAAGATAAAAAAGAACAAGAAACGGCCTAACAAAATGGAAAAAACCCAAAAAAGGGTTAAAACCGAGTTACCAAGTACACTTTTAAGATCATAAAAAGATAAAAACTTGGTAAGATTTTGATGGGAAAAATGTGTTTCTTCTCAAGATTTGGTGTGAAACATGTGTTTTTTGGGAGATTTAGCTTAAGATTGGGGGAGAAACCACCTCAAAGAGGTGGGAAACCCCCCCAAAGGGTGAGGAGTACATTTTTTAGTATAAGAGTTCTAGAGAGAAGGGAGAGGATTTTCTCTCTCTAGAATTTTTGGTTGGCTTAGGGTTTAGTATAGGGTTTAGGGTTTAGGTTTTTTCTTTTTTTTTTTTTTTTTTTTTTTTTTTGGCAACAAGCTAATGTGGCCTATCTTCTATTGCCTTTTCCATCAAAGTTTCCACATGTGTAAATAGATAAAATGTAGTATATAATTTTTTTGCTTAAATACAATAAACAAAGATGTTCATTCCTGATTTAGTATTGCTAGCACCTGGGATCTCTTAACTTTCAAAATGTAAAACAACACACACCTGAAATCTCATAATTCATCCTTCATGTAGTCAGGCCCTGGTAAAAAGGGATCAGATTCTTGATAAGCTTCCTCTCGATAGAATCCAGCATCATTGATTCAATTGCTGATCACATGAAGAAGGGCCTTTTTGGTGCCACCATATTCATCTCTATTGTTCTCAACATACTGATTGGCTTCAGCTGCAATTTCATTGATAAATTCAAATCGATTATCCTCAAACAGTAACAACCTCTCAATATCCATGGTCAAGAGTTTTCCCTGTTCCTTAACCTTCCTCTCTTGCTCTTCTAAAAACGGTATTCTCTCGATCTTATAACACAACAGGTCGTCTTTTTTAGTCAGTTTCCTTTGCCGCCATACGCGACGGTGGCTGCCACCACCACCATTCTGAGGGTTCGAAACAGCCTCAATCTTGAAAGAAACTGAACCTGTCCCTGAAATCATCGAGCCAGATTTAACTCTAGGTGAAGATGATGAGAGAAAGAAAGCCAAGGGGAGGCTGCAGCAGCGGTTTAGGGTTTTTTTTTTTTTCGACCGAGGATTATTTCCACTAATCACCTCCAAGCCCTCAACAGCAACATAATGTAATTGTGCCACAGAAGTAGTACAAGCGGCAGGTTGGGTGGGGGAATGGTGAAGGACAAATACTGCAAAACAGGGAATAGAAGCATATTCATAAAAGAGCCACAATGATATGTAGAAGACAAAAATTGGAGATCCTTAATGCAGTTTACAATAAATCAAGTTTATAGGGTGACTACAAATCCATGAATCCAGAACAAGATTCGGACCCAAAACAGTAAACTAGATTCCTTTCTTTGGCGGCTATCCTCCACTCAGCTCCTAGATGAGAGGGTGTGAATTCCCAAAATGAAGTAATGACCTTAATCATGAAGGGTACCCAAAATGTCATCATCACGATACAGATGATACTCTTTATCACCAAGCTTTACTTCAGTACCCCCATATTCAGGCAAAAGAACGGTGTCTCCTTCCTTAACATTGACAGGAATTAGCTTCCCATCTCTGTCACGAGCACCGGGTCCAACCGCAACAACCTTTCCTGAATTCAGCTTGGTTGTCTTCTCAGGGAGCAAAATCCCTGTGTTGGTTTTAGCAGGAGGGACTATTTTCTCCACCAGAATGCGATTCAAAGTGGGTATCAAACGCTTTGCCATCGATGAAGGAGGAGTAGCCTGTAGCCCAAAACCTTCTTCTTCTTCTTCTTCTTCCTTCTACTGCGGGTGTTTGGGAATGGTTTAGGGTTTAGGGTTTAGGGTTTAGGGTTTTAGGGTTTAGGGGTTTAGGGTTTGGGGTTTGGGGTTTGGGGTTTAGGGTTTAGGGTTTAGGGTTTTTAGGGTTTAGGGTTTAGGGTTTAGGGCTTAGGGTTTTTTTTTTTTTTTGGCAAAGCTGTCCTCAAATGAGGAGCAAATGAATAACAATTGCCCACGTTTTCTCTCGAGGATTTTCTCACATCCACCATTTAACGAAAATAATTTATAGTACAAAATTCATGGGGCAAAAAGAATAAATGAGATGAAGCAACAAGAGGCTGATCACAACGACGGGACTAAGATAATTGTAGCTCTCGTTGCAAGCTGATGTTCATATAACTTGATTGTGGCAGTGCAGCCTCATACAAGTAGAATTCAATTAGCAGCAATCACACGAACCACCAAACCAGTACCTGGCTGTCGATAAAATCTTCACTCATGATTTTCTTTTTCATCGGCAGATGTATTTAAATGCCTTGATGGACTTGTTGAGGTTACTGCAGTGTTCCCCTTAATAATGGATAGCCTGTCTGATGGATCGGCATTCCTCTCTCTCAAAGGATTGCTGTTGCCAAAGGAAGGTGTCCTCATGGCCCGGGGTAATCTCAAAGGTATTTCTCCTTCAGTTATACTTCCCTCTTGCTTTTCAGTTGTGGTAGTTTCTGGCTGTACTGATGATGATGGAGCAACAGGAACAAGCTGGACTGTTTGTTTTCCCCTTTTATTTCTCTGATTAGGCTTCGATACATTTTGCTTGGCTAATGTGTTTCCAATATCAGATAAAGGCCTTCTCTTTGAACCAATATTATCATGTTAAGCATCAGACTTCTGGAAAGCAGTTTGAAGGAGCTCGGCACAATCAGAGGCAAGACGGTTGCTCTCCTTTCCTTGATCTGCAAGCTCTTCATTGTCTGAATCTGGAGATAGCAAATCCATTGAGCGAGATTGCCTATTGGAGCACTTAGAAGAAAGACATCCACAAGATTCTCCACAAGATACTCCAGCATCCTTACATTCACATGATCTTTTGCACTGTGAATATTTACTGCATGAACAACATATTCCAGCATTCTGGATACTAGACTCAGGGTTTTCATAGGGTTGATGAGATACTGCATCAGCACGGCTCTTGACTCTGTATCTCCTCTTAGCATATTTTACTAACTCTTCCCACGCTTTGTCACTATCATCACCAGGTGAATCTAAATATGTATCCATGTCTACCAGAAATTTTAGGCTCCAAGATTCCTTGTCACGTAACACATATCCATGTGATCGTCTAATCAAAGACTCCCCATCACCAAAATCAGAAAATTGTCTTGTTGGATGATTCTTCGAAAGCATGCTCTTTTACAGAAGACATACCCATCAATGGTGCAGGGAGAAAATAAGTAGAATACCTTCAAAAACTTTTGGGAATAGGTAGAGCTCATATAGCTGTACCTTAACCTCATTGACAAGTTCTGCATTTTGCATTTCCAATTGTCTAAGGGCACCATTAAGTTTGATAATTTTCTCCTTCAAATCTTTTATTTCAGCCTCTTTCTCTCTGCAATCAACCTCCTTATCTCGTAGTAGGCACCTAGAGGAAGATGCTAAATTAAACAGATAATTCATTAGATTCTTTGCATCGGCAAGAGATTGAACTTGATTCCAATGTCCCTTGCCACTAAATCCCCTTTCTCATTCTTCTGCTTCTGAAAACTGAGATGCCATGGAAACAAGAGTGCTAGAAGAAGTTGCAAGCATGTTTTCAAGCGCAAAATTTCTAGAATTTCTGGCACCAAGAGACATTGTTTGAGGATATTTACTCATAGTCCCCCTGAGTCTGTACTTCATCTTTAAGTCTAGCAACCTCCTTTGCCATTGTTTCTCTCTCTTCCATTTGATGCTCATACTGAGAACGCACTTCATGAACTCGAACAACTACTTCTAGCTCATGCTCAATTGCCTGCATAAGAGCCAGAATTCCAGGAGCTATACCATGTCCTCCACCTACAGCAGCTTTACGAGATTCTAGTAGCTCTTTTAATCTTTTTATTGCCATTGAAGCTTCTTCTGTTTTCCTTTGCAAGACCATTTTCTGTCGCCGGTTCAAAGCTAATAATTTATGCATCTCAAATTTGTTCCGTCGCCCCTCTTTCTTTAGCTGGAGAACTTCCTTCTCTCTTGCTGCTTTCCATAACCTAAAGCTCTCAAATTCTTGTTTGATCCTATGTTGCAATTGCACCTTATGTGATTTAATTCATTGAATCTCTTCTTGTAATCTTCTAGCTGCTTCATCACTTTTCTGCTTTTGCCTTAACAGTTGTGACTGGGCATCTTGCTTCTTCTTCAATTCAGAAACCTGAGCGTTAAGGGCGTTAAGTTTTTGAAGATATTCTTCCTTTAACTTCTTAGCACCATCATCACATGCAGAAGAAATACTCGCAATCTTACTTGTCAATACCTGAATTTCTTTCATCAAAGCTTTCTTCTCGTGTTCTGCCTCCGATAACTTCTTAGCACATTCTCTCTAACTGAAAGACCAGAATCAGATGAAAAATCATCTTCACACATTGATAAGAAACTTTTGGCATGAGACCCATCATCATCAGACTCAGTCCACTTAGTGCTGTATTTTGAGTCGTCCAAATTTCGAAGACGAAGTAATTCGGCTACCTGTTCTTGGATCTTTGAAACATAACTCTTGATCAAATTTTCATCCTAGACATCATAGAATCAGTTCAGAGATTTTATTACTAGATGCCACATTTAATCATTAAAAGAGAGATAGAGCACGGATGGGTTTAGGGTTTAGGTTTTAGGGTTTAGGGTTCAGGGTTCAGGGTTTCAGGGTTCAGGGTTTCAGGGTTCAGGGTTCAGGGTTTTAGGGTTCAGGGTTCAGGGTTTAGGGTTTAGGTTTTAGGGTTTTTTTTTAATAAATGGGTGATACCCGACTTTTATTAATGAAAGGATGAAGTAGTACAAAGAGGAGAGGAGGGTGTAGGCCTTGCCTCCCATACAAAACATACATGATGGAAGAAAAGAAAGGTGCACTAAAGAAGATCTATCTCAACGCCTTGATCCTCCCATAAGCCTACCAATCCTAAAACCTTGTTTCTTTGATAAACTGTAGGCATAATAATCAAATTTACGCTCATGTGGGGTATAATCATAATTGTCCTCAGTGTCTTCATATTCATCCTCTTGTTCTTCCTTGTCACTTTCTTCTACATTTTCACCTTCATCCTTGCCCCTTTCCACATCTGTGTGTGCGAATCGACATGTTGCTAAGTGTTTCTCATGATTTCCTGAAGAGGGGCTGGGAGGAGCACTCAGACTAGTAAGTTTTCCCTCATTTACTATCATCATATCTTTGCTAATCTCATCTTCACACGATTCCCCTCCTTGAGACCCTTATGTGTTAGATGGAATTGAAACAAACTCAGAATTGATTGCGCATTTCATACCTGGGGGAAAAGTGGTTGTCATAGATTGGTCATCATTTCCTTTGTCGCTATCTGTCACTTTAGCTACCTTAGCATCTTCTTTGACAAATTCTATTTGAGTTTCATGCTGTGGTGTTGTATTGGATGGACCAACTTCCTTGGCTTCACATTCCTTTGAGGAGGAAGAATCAATTTGGATTGCCTTACCCTTGTTTGTTTCTGTGCTACTTATTTTTGGTACATATTTTTGCTGGACATTCTTGGTTAGCGAAACATGCTGTGTTGTAATTGTCTTCTTTGGTAAGGGAGCTTTTTCATACTGTTTCGCATTCTTTTCTACTTGTGTTTCCTTCATGGGAGTGTTCTTCACATAACATTCTTCTATCGAGTGCCCCATTTTATAACAAAAGTTACAATACTTTGGCATATTCTCAAAAACTACCCGTTGATAGAAACCATTCTTCTCATTGCCAATCCATATCCTATCCTAATAGGATTTTGATGCATCAATTTCAACTAGTACTCTAGCTACTGAAGGCCTCGTAAGGTTTGCAGTAGGCTCATCAAGTTTTAAAGGAGTACCAAAAGCAGATGCCAATGCAAACAACATTGATTTTTCAAAGCAATGCACAGGGAGGAAAGGAAAAGCAACCCATACTGGAGCAACTGGTGATTCCTGCATCAAATGAGAAATGGGAGACCATTTTACCACTCGCATAACCAATGAGTTGATATTCCACAATTTTTTCTCCCAAATGCGAATGTAATCTTCTTCCAATGAGGGTCTAATGAGAACCTGTTTTTGATTCAACAAACCAACCTCCACAGATCCTTTAAAACCTCGAGCTACAAAAAATTCTTTAATTTGGCTCATTGTTGGCCTGCCATGTGCAAAGGAACCAACCAATGCAAACCGTAGGGGTGCACATAATGCTTGCATTTCTTGTTCATTCAATAAAACTGCCAGATCTCCTTTAAAGGATACCGCTTTTTTGCCCTGGAGAATCACATTAGCAGTAGAATTTCCTCCCAAAATAGCTGCAAAGGGTTTCTTCAAAAACTTTAAAGACGAGCTGGGCTCAGTCAACTTGGCTTAGGAGCTCTCAAATTACGCCATGTTGGCGCACTAAAATTAGGAAAGCCGATATCGATTTAGGGTTTAGGGTTTTAGGGTTTTAGGGTTTAGGGTTTAGGGTTTAGGTTTTTTTTTTTTTTTTTTTTGCAAACGAAGGTATATACTCCATTCCATTGACTTAACATATTTTTCCAGGACATTAGGTAATAACAGAGCAACCATCGGTCAAAAATACAAGCGAACCAAAACACGAACAACGAACAGCGAGCATCACCAAACCCTAAAACCTAACTCACAAGCGAGCACTTCAAGCCAGATCAACAGAACATAAAATTCAAACATCTTCGTAAACCTAACTCCTCCAGCTTCCATCAGATGCACCACCACCTCTTGAGTACCTACTACCACCACCATAACCGCCATCACCATAGCCTCCATCATGACGACCTCCATAACCGCCGCCACCAAACCATATCCACCCTCACGATGTCCCCCATAGCCGCCTCCTCCTTCACGGCGTCCACCTCCATATCCTCCACCTCCACCGCGGCTGAAACCGCCTTCGCCTCCGCCTCCGCCTCCGCCACCACCACCACCACGGGATTGAGCTTCGTTGACTGTGATGTTCCTTCCATCAAGGCTTTGGCCGTTCATTCCTTCGATCGTGTCCCTCATAGACTTTTCATTGCTGAAAGTGACAAATCCAAAGCCATGTGACCTTCCGGTTTCACGATCGTTGATAACCTTCGATTCGAGAATCTCGCCAAAAGGAGAGAAAGCGCTTTCCAAAGAACGGTCATCGGTGGCCCAAGCTAGACATCCGACGAAGCACCGGAACTTGATTTTAGGGTTTAGGGTTAAGGGTTTAGGGCTTAAGGTTTAGGGTTTAGGGTTTAGGGTTTTAGGGTTTGGGGATTAGGGTTTGGGGTTTGGGGTATGGGGATTAGGGTTTGGGGTTTGGGGTTCGGGTTTGGGGTTTAGGTTTCGGGGTTCGGGGTTCGGGGTTTCGGGTTCGGGGTTCGGGGTTGGGGTTTGGGGTTTGGGGTTTGGGGTTGAGGGTTGAGGGTTGAGGGTTGAGGGTTTAGGGTTTAGGGTTTTAGGGTTTAGGGTTTAGGGTTTTAGGGTTTAGGGTTTTAGGGTTTAGGGTTTAGGGTTTTTTTTTTTTTTTTTGGCAAACCCCGTACACGGGGGAGGGATGCCAGCCCTAAATTTTATTAGATGAAAAAGAAGAGTACAAAGATGGGGGGGACATAAGGCCTTACCCCATAGTTACATCAATCCTGTAAAGCATGCATAAAAATAAATAAAGGAATACTATTCCCCTTACAAAGAGAAACAACATGCATAAATAAACAAGGGAGTACTACTCCCCTTACAACGAGACAAGCAACAAAAGGAAACAAAACAACTTTTAAAACCATGACCAAAGTTAAAGGACACGAAAATCACATAACCAATATTTATCCTTCCAGATGATGAATTTCAGATTTGTGTCGAGATTTGAGTTACTCCAGGAGAAAAAGGCGACCTGAGTGTCTTTCGCTTTCTTAGCTAACCAATCTGCAACATGGTTACCTTCCCTCCATACATGAGATAAAGTGCTGTGTGTATCTTGTAGTAAATTCCTCGTCCATGAAATGTCATGCCATTTGTCCCATCTCACTTTCATAGAGGATAGCCACTTTGAGATGATTTTAGAGTCGGTTTTAATGTGGACCTGTTTAAAGCCAAAAGAACTGCAATATTCTAGACCTTTAATAAGGGCTGACAATTCGATACTCTCAATAGAGTGGTGTGAGGAGGGGAAACCAAAGTACCATATTACTTTGCCATTATCATCTCTAAGGATTCCTCCTCCACCACCCATTCCATTCATCAAACTACCATCAACATTCAACTTATACTTGCCTATTGGAGGGCTAGTCCAGGAGACTGCATGGACACGTTTCCGTTTAGGGGGCTTAATGCAAGTTTTAAAAAGATCCTCATCATCTTTAACTTGTCTGAGCGTGAAGGGGTTAGCCCTTCCTAAATTTCTAAGCTCATCAATCACTTGCAAGGCAAGGAACCTAGGGGGGCGGGTTGTATTCCTATGCTTCCTATTATTTCTTTCAATCCATAGGTACCATATGACAATAATAGGAACGAAGGTCCGGACATGCCTTTTGATATTCCCAGATCTGCTTTTCCAAAATTTGAGCATGACATCAATGGAAGTAATGTTAGGAAGGTGGACAATCCCAAAAAAGCAGTGACAGCCTTCCAAACATCTACAGCATACTTACAAGTGAAGAATATGTGCACAGCTGATTCACAGTTATTAAGGCATTGATAGCACCTAGAGGCAAGGTTTAAACCCCAACTAGCTTGGGTGTCATCAGTATGATGAGAGATTTAATAGCACGCCAAAGGAAGAAGGACATTTTTAAGGAATAAAATTAGACCAGATAGAGCAAAGAATGTCATTGGGTGGAGCTTTAATCCTGATATGATTAAAAATGCTAGCAACAGAGAAGGTACCATTGGAGGAAAGCTTCCAACAAGGCGAGTCTGGTTTCATAGGCTCCAAATTTAAAGAAAGAATTTCATTGACAAAATGGATTGGAACCAACTGGATAAGATAATCAACATCCCAAGCATTCCCATTCCATAAGTCCTTCACAAGTAACCTAGGAGCATGAACAGAGGTATGGTTGGCCAAGCAACCAGAAAGGAGCCGGGAATCATACCAGAAATTAATGTCACCCTTTCCCAGGCCAAAAAAGATAAAAGGCTCAGCTACCTCCCTAACCCTGAGGAGCCTCTTCCACAACGGGGAAGAGCTGTGGGTTATGGTTACTTGAACAGGGTGAAGGTTTTTTAAGTATTTTGAATGAAGGAAATGGGAGAGGAGGGATGATTCAGAACGAAAGCGCCACCATAGCTTAGATTCAAAAGAGGTGGAGACATCAGATAAGGAGCGGAAACCAACTCCACCCTCTTCGACTGGCAAGCATAGATTAGCCCAAGAAACCCAATGAGTGGCTCTAGAAGAAGAGGAGGTACCCCAAAAGAAATTGGCAAACATCCTTTCAAGTTTCTTGATCACCCACTTAGGAGGGTGAACGGATTGAAAGACAGAGGGGGAGAGAGGATAAAACACTTTTGATGAGAACAATCTTCCCCCCACTTGAAAGCCATAGATTTGCCCAATTGTAGAGGCGTTGTGACACTTTTTGGAAAATATCATTGTAGCTTTGATGGTCACGCCATCCAAGGGATAAAGGAGAACCTAGATAGGTAATAGGTAACTTTTGCTCCTTCATGCCAGACAAATTTTTTATAGGGCGTTTCCTAAAGGTTTTGGATTTCCTAGGAAAAACTAGAGAGCTCTTATGACGGTTAACTTTTTGACCCGATAAAGATTCATACTGACTTAAAAAATCAAGAACTCGCCTCACAGAGGATTTAGAACCATTCATAAGTAGAATACAATCATCAGCAAAACAAAGGTGGGAAATCCAAGAGGGAGCGCTAGTCTTGTACCTAATAGAAGGATAAATGGAATGTAAATGGTTCAAACCTTGAGATAAGTACTCAGAAGCAATAATGAAGAGGGCAGGAGAGAGTGGGTCCGCTTGACGAAGACCCCTAGATGAGTTAAAAAAGCCAAAGCCCTTCCCATTAATAACAACTGAGAACTAGCTATTGCACATAATTCTTTTAACCATGTAAGTAAACTTCCAATGAAAACCCAGACAATCCAGCATAGAAAAAAGAAACACCCAGTCAAGTCTATCGTAAGCTTTTTCCATGTCTAACTTCATCATTAGGTTCCCTCCTTTGATCTTATAGTCCAAATCATATAACAGCTCCTGAGCTAGAAGAATATTATCAATAATGTTTCTGTCCTTCACAAAACCCGTTTGATTAATGCTTGTAGCCTTAGGGAGGATTTCACCAAGCCTAGTAGTAAGAATTTTTGAAAAAATTTTCACAGAGGTATTACATAGGCTGATAGGTCTGAAATCCTTCCATGTTTGTGGGTTATTGTTTTTAGGGATCAAAACAATGGATGCTGATGTATAAAACCGAGGGAGTGGCAAGCCTTCAAAAAATTCAATTACTGCTTTGTAAAAATCCTTGCCAATGATTTCCCAACATGTTTTATAAAACAAGCCTCCAAACCCATCCGGGCCGGGTTCTGAATCATTTGCTAAGTCATTGATAATATTCGTCACCTCTTCAAAGGATGGGGTTGAAATGAGATGAGAATTGTCAGAAGCTGACATTACCTGCTTAAGCCATTCTGGTTTAGAAAATTGCTTGACTTGAGTGTCCTTTGTTAGAAGATCCTGAAAGAAGTTAGTAGTAGAAGAGCCTAAAGAGTCTCCTTCTATCCAATTCCCATCAGAATCTTTAACCTTATTAATCATGTTTCTCTGTCTCCTTTCTTTAACTATGGCATGATAATATTTAGTGTTCCTATCCCCATCCTTTAACCACTTAACCTTAGATTTTTGTTGCCAAAATATGGTTTCTTGATCAATTAAGTCCAAAAGATCTTTTTTGGCATTTTGCAAATTAACGTAGATGTCCTGATCGTGAGTGGATTCAAAATTCCTTTCCAGCTCGGAAACCTCTTTCTCTTTGTCATTTAGCTTTTTGTGAAGATTACCAAAAACATTTTTGTTCCAATTCGAAGAGAATGTTTTAACTTAGTAAGCTTAAGCTGGAAATTAATGAGTCCGGACACGTTGCATACCCCATTCCATGAAGCTTCAACCACTGACAGAAAAGAAGGATGGCGAGTCCACATATTTTGAAATTTAAACTTAGAAAACCTTCCATCCTTCTTTTTATCATGGCTAAGAAGGAGGGGGCAATGGTCTGAACATGTGCTGTTCAGTGTTCTACTTTGATAGGTTCTAACATAGAAATCCAAGTAGCATTTATTAAAGCCCTATCAAGCCTAACATGAACTTTTTTATTAGACCAAGTGTAATCCTTCCCTATATAGCCAGCATCAGATAACTCACAATCAAGCATCATCGATTGAAAATCAAGAATGGACTGAATGGGGTAGTAACTACCTCCAGATCTTTCATGAGGAGAGAGGATAGTATTAAAATCTCCTACAACAAGCCATGGGTCATCGATGTCCACATGCATTTCTCTAAGGTTATCCCATAGCTGTTGCCTAAGAAACCTATTACACTTGGCATAAACCACAGAGACATGAAAAGAAACAGAACCATTGGAACTAGAAAAGTACAAGTGCATAAATCGGTCATGGTTAAAAACAATATGACAAATAATGTGTTCTTTCCAGAAAATCCAAATTTTTGAGTTAATATTGGAAGCAAAATTTTTAAAATTCAACTTTCTTGCAAAAAAATCAATTTTATCAAAGGTAGTCATGGGTTCAGCTATCATGATGAATTGAAGATTATGGAGCCTAACTAAGCTTTTTAATCTTTTTAAGGAGCGACCATTAACTATGCCTCTAATATTCCAAAAAAGATATTTCATGGAGAATCAAGGGGTTGGGCACCAAAAAGTGAGGTGCTACGTGCCCGTGTAGCATAAGGAGAGGAGGGACAGGATGACCTACCTGGATCCCATGCAAGAGACCTATCTTTACTCCTTGGTAAATGAGAATCATCACGTGATTTGCCCTTGTATAATATGATAGAATCAAAATCTGGGTCATCCTCTTCTATGTTACCCTCTTCGAGTCGGAGCTATCACACTCATTTGCATTTTCAACTCTTGATGCTTTTTTGGAGGGCTGTTGATTGCTATAGACTAGTGCAGTGGGGTCAGATTCCTCCCCTTCATAATGACTTTTGGGAGAAGATGAAGATTCCTCACCAAAACCTCTAACCAACAAATTTGGAGGAGTGTCCTCTGCATTCAAAACACAAATGGTTAAAGGTAAAGGAGAAAGAGAGGTAGGAGTACCTATTGGAGGGGCCAACCAAGTAGTGTCTGATTGAATATCATCATTAGCAGGTTCTGGTTGACCCATCGGCATATTCTGATGTTGAGCTTCTTCCAAAAGGGAATGGCAATCCTTGGACTGATTAGTAGTGTCATTAGAGACACTGGCTATATTGGTTGGAGGATTGCCCTTGTCTATATCAACAACAGTAGCTCTTGTTAGGGCTACATGATCCACAGAAGTATTGAAAGTTTCCAAATCCATAGGCGGAGTAGGCATGATGGTTGTGTTCATCTTTTGCGGATCATCCTGTGTCTCAATAAAGATCTCTAAGGGACCTGCAAGTCTAGCAAAATCTATGGACTCCACTTCTAAAGATGAGATATGGTCCTTACCTTTGACCAAGGAGGTCCTTTTTAGGCACATAAACTTGCTTAATTTTACTTGGTTTTGGAGGAGGGATTTTTTCAACAACATTATGGGATTTATCCTTATTATTGCTCTGGAAGGAGTTTTTGGTTCGACAATGGTCTTTGGAGTGACCCATTTTGAAACATTCAGAGCAATAATAAGGAACATTTTCAAAATTAACGTGTTGAAAAAAACCTTCGGTTTCAGTACCAAGCCAAACCTTATTTTTGTGATTTTTCGAAACATCTATTTCAACTAGAATTCTGGCAACGGATGGTCTAGTAAGATTTGCAGTAGGCTCATCAATTTTCAAAGGATGCCCCAAAATAGAGGCAATGGCAAACAACACCGATTTATCAAAAAAATGAATAGGTAGGTTATAGAGAGCTAACCAAACCGGTGCAACGGGGCTTTCCTTTTGGTCATGTGAGGTAATAGACCATTTGACAATGCGCACGATGGAGGAATTTATGGTCCAAATCCGTCTTTCCCATAGGCGAATGTAATCCTCTTGTAGAGTTGGACGAATGAGGATTTGCCTTTGATTGATGAGACCAATTTCCACATGCCCTTTAAATTTCCTTTCTTGAAAAAAATTCCTGATTTCTTGCAAAGGAGGCCTACTATGAGAAAAGGAGCCTACAAGAGCAAATTTGAGAGGTGAGCACAATTTGTCTAGCTCCTCATTATTGAAAATAACAGCGGGTTCCCCATTAAAAGAGGTGGCTAATTTGAGTCCCAATATATCTTCTTTGGGCTGTTGGATTGCTCCCACTATTGCAGCAAAGGATTTTTTGAAAATTGGAGGGGAGCTCCTGTTTTCATTTACTGTTGTTTGCTCCACTGTCGTTGGTGCCAAGACCTGCTGTGTTGTAGCCATAGTCAGCGTGGAAATAAAATCCAAGATGTAGCCCGCGCGATTGTAACAGAGCTACTATTACGTCCACCAACAAAGCCCAGCGTTGGATTGCAAGTTCTGATTCAAATTAACTACACAAAGGTGTAGCAGGGGGCCCACTTAATAAAGAAAGCAGAGGTCAAAAGCTGGCTGAGCCCACAAGATTTCAAAGCAGACAGATCGCGTGAAATTAAGAAAGGTGAGCAGAATACAAATGGATAATAGCAAAAGCCCGATGAAGCAGCTTCGCCCATAAACCAAATGGCCCCCACCGAAAAGATGGACAACAACCCACAACCAAAAGCTAGCAAATGGCCCACCGAAAATAACAAGACTGAACCAGCCAATAGGATCCCTTTGACCCAGCTCACCACCAGTCAAACAATACCGATCCAGTCCAAGGGAATAGCCCCACTGTCCCCACCAAGCTACAAATACTCCAGTCTACGAGAAGAAGCAACCCAGCTCAACAAAGGATAACCAGACTCTCAAACATGCAGAACCTAAAATGAAGATAGCCCGCGCACAGGATAGGAGTTTGAAAGTCAAATAAAGGACAGGCCTGGACTCCTGCAGAACGGCTCCTTCCTAAAATGAAGACTGGAGTTGACGTCACGTACCGAAGGGAAAAGCGAAGGATAGACAATTCCCAAAAGGGAAACTTGTCACATCAGCCTTGGTGACCGAACCCCACACGCCGCCCAGTATCAGACGCTGCTGTTATTGTTGAGTCCAGTAGCGGTGGAAAATCACACGAAGAAGATGGCAGCAGAAACAAGATGCAGACAGTATGGCGTCCACGGATGAAAGAAAATCACACGGAGAAGATGACTACTTGCTGCGTCCAGACCCTTTTACAATGCTAAACCCGAGCTTGTTGCGTCCAGATCCTTTTACAATGTCAAAACCGTGCTTGGATAGCTCGAAAGTAAACACCATAAAGAAGACGACAGCATCAAATGGAGGAGGACAACAGCTATGTTAGACTTCCCAGAAGGCCTGCTGTAGACACCCTAAACGTGCACACAAACCGTTGCGTGAGATCTGGAGATGACAACTTCCTCGGAGCTTCCAAGCACTTGCGAAAGGGAAAGACCAAGAACTCCGACTGAAGCAGCTGGGATCTTGTTTCCGCCACCAAGAAAAAAATAACCAGCACCACCGAAGCTAGGAGATAACCGGTCAAAGACTGTAGCTTCCCCTTCTTTATTCTTTCTTCTTTTTTCTTTGTTTTTTCTTCCTTCTTCCTTGTAAACCTTAAAACCCCGAGAACCCATCAAGAGGAAAGCCAACAAATCAACACAAAACGAACACAAAGCTTAACTCCAGCAGATGGGGATTCCGCAAAAGCCACCCAAAGCTCAAAAAGGAAGAATAGAAGGATAAAAGCTTCAAAGAAAAGATCTAAAAACTTGAAAAGAGAAGAAAAACAAGGGAAAAGGAGAACAAAAAGAAAAGAAAACTCAGAAAATGGGTAAAAATTTCGAAAACTAAAAAACCCAAAAAATCTTAAAAAGACGTAAACTTGTAAGGATATGGGGGTAAAAAAAGGTTTTTTGGGTTATTTGGCTAAAGATTTGGGGGAGAAACCACCTCAAGGAGGTGGGGAACCCCCCCGGACGGTGTAGAGCTTTGTGCCTAGGGGTTGGAGTTCTAGAGAGAAGGGAGAGGATTTTCTCTCTCTAGAATTTTTAGTTTTTGGTGTTTCGGTTTAGGGTTTAGGGTTTAGGGTTTAGGGTTTTAGGGTTTAGGGTTTAGGGTTTAGGGTTTAGGGTTTTTTTTTTTTTTTTGGTTTTTTTTTCCCAAACCAATGAAGTTTTGACTGTAATTTATAGCTACCAAAGCTTTCGGCATATATAACAAGTCAGCAAAACTTTACTACACCCACTCAAGGTATTCATTCCTACATTCAAATCAACGTTTAAGTATGGAAAGGCAAAACTCGCATATAACATTATCGTCTAGACCCTTTCTGTTCGAGAATGAAAATTAGATTCCCCAATAGAGATGGACAAGATGAAAAGGCTGGAAAGGTGGAGACTTGAAACCTACTAGTAACTTGAATGGTTGGTTACTGTCCTCTAGTACCCCTGTAACCTCAGCAATCAGATAACTACTTCACAAGGATGGAAATGATATGCAACCTATGTCATGTCCTGTCGCCAAGAACTACTCGTCTTCCTCACCATCATCTTCTTCGTCATCATCGTCCTCCTCACCATCATCCTCTTCATCCTCTTCATCGTCATCGTCATCATCCTCTTCATCAGCTTCATTATTGAAATAAGTAAGAGGATTGGTCCACAAGTCCTCTTTAATAATATCTGCAATCTCATCATTGATGTCATTGATCATATCCTCTTGCTCACCATCTTTAAACCAACTGAAGAAGCTTTCCTCATTCAAAGGTCGTTTATTCCCTTTCTTCTCATGCGATACTCCATTTGATAACCCCATCCCTTCTTTCCACTTTATTTGTGTAGCAGTAACTTTTGTAATTCCTTCGTCGAGGAAAGTAAAGGTTTTCATCAACTTTGTGCCTTCAAAATAAAGATTTTCACGAAAAATAAATGATATGGAGTATCCTGACTTGACATCTTTAAAATCTTCCACTTCGAGGGAACTCAGATACTTAAAGATCTTTTGATCCTCATCAGTCAAAAGTTCACCAAGGGCAGGATGACTTGCAAAAGCAGTTAGCCAGAAGTAAGGGACAGAATTGATCACTTCCCTACGCCTATCATAGACCGGCTTGCGAATCTCATTGTATTTCTGCTCAATTTCCAAAACTTTATCGCTAGCCTCCTCATTGATCTTTTCAAGTTCGTCCTGAACTTCCGGCAATTTCTCGATGTTATGAACGAGATCTCCATCGAATTGGTCTGGAGATGCGTCTCCACTTTTTTCCGTCACACCTACTTTTGCTTTCTTTCCCTTGTCTCCAACCATTTTGGAGTTAATAAACCAACCCTAATTCTTCTTCTCTCTTTTGAGATTGGATTGGATTGGGTTTTGCCTCTCTTTCTCTCTTTGCCAATAGCTACGTAAAGGCAGAGGAGGGGGAAGGAGTAAAGAAGACGAGGGATAGGGTTTAGGGTTTTTTTTTTTTTGGCAAACCCCGTACACGGGGGAGGGATGCCAGCCCTAAATTTTATTAGATGAAAAAGAAGAGTACAAAGATGGAGGGGACATAGGGCCTTACCCCATAGTTACATCAATCCTGTAAAGCATGCATATAAATAAATAAGGGAATACTATTCCCCTTACAAAGAGAAACAACATGCATGGAATAAACGAGGGAGTACTACTCCCCTTAAAACGAGACAAGCAACAAAAGGAAACAAAACAACTTTTAAAACCATGACCAAAGTTAAAGGACACGAAAATCACATAAACCATATTTATCCTTCCAGATGATGAATTTCAAATTTGTGTCGAAATTTGAGTTACTCCAGGAAAAAAAGGCGACCTGAGTGTCTCTCGCTTTCTTAGCTAACCAATCTGCAGCATGGTTACCTTCCCTCCATACATGAGATAAAGTGCTGTGTGTATCTTGTAGTAAACTCCTCGTCCATGAAATGTCATGCCATTTGTCCCATCTCACTTTCATAGAGGATAGCCACTTTGAGATGATTTTAGAGTCGGTTTCAATGTGGACCTGTTTAAAGCCAAAAGAACTACAATATTCTAGACCTTTAATAAGGGCCGACAATTCGATACTCTCAATAGAGTGGTGTGAGGAGGGGAAACCAAAGTACCATATTACCTTACCATTATCATCTCTGAGGATTCCTCCTCCACCACCCATTCCATTCATCAAACTGCCATCAACATTCAGCTTATACTTGCCTATTGGAGGGCTAGTCCAGGAGACTGCATGGACACGTTTCCGCTTAGGGGGCTTAATGCAAGATTTAAAAAGATCCTCATTATCTTTAAGTTGTCTGAGCGTGAAGGGGTTAGCCCTTCCTAAATTTCTAAGCTCATCAATCACCTGCAAGACAAGGAACCTTGGGGGACGGGTTGTATTCCTATGTTTCCTATTATTTCTTTCAATCCATAGGTACCATATGAAAATAATAGGAACAAAGGTCTGGACATGCCTTTTGATATTCCCAGATCTGCTTTTCCAAAATTTGAGCATGACATCAATGGAAGTAATGTAAGGAAGGTGGACTATCCCAAAAAAAGCAGTGACAGCCTTCCAAACATCTACAACATACTTACAAGTGAAGAATATGCGCACAGCTGATTCACAGTTATTCAGGCTTTGATAGCACCTAGAGGCAAGGTTTAAACCCCAACTAGCTTGGGTGTCATCAGTATGAATGAGAGATTTAATAGCACGCCAAAGAAAGAAGGACATTTTTAAGGGAATAAAATTAGACCAGATAGAGCAAAGAATGTCATTGACTGGAGCTTTAAGCCTGATATGATTAAAAATGCTAGCAACAGAGAAGGTACCATTGGAGGAAAGCTTCCAACAAGGCGAGTCTGGTTTCATAGGCTCCAAATTTAAAGAAAGAATTTCATTAACAAAATGGATTGGAACCAACTGGATAAGATAATCAACATCCCAAGCATTCCCATTCCATAAGTCCTTCACAAGTAACCTAGGAGCATGAACAGAGGTATGGTTGGCCAAGCAACCAGAAAGGAGCCAGGAATCATACCAGAAACTAATGTCGCCCTTCCCCAGGCCAAAAAAGATAAAAGGCTCAGCTACATCCCTAGCCCTGAGGAGCCTCTTCCATAACGGTGAAGAACTGTGGGTTATGGTAGCTTGAACAGGGTGGAGGTTTTTTAAATATTTAGAATGAAGGAAATGGGAGAGGAGGGATGATTCAGAGCGAAAACGCCACCATAGCTTAGATTCAAAAGAGGTGGAGACATCGGATAAGGAGCGGAAACCAACTCCACCCTCTTCGACTGGCAAGCATAGATTAGCCCAAGAAACCCAATGAGTGGCTCTAGAAGAAGAGGAGGTACCCCAAAAGAAATTGGCAAACATGCTTTCAAGTTTCTTGATCACCCACTTAGGAGGGTGAACGGATTGAAAAAGATAGAGGGGGAGAGAGGATAAAACAATTTTGATGAGAACAATCTTCCCCCCACTTGAAAGCCATAGATTCGCCCAGTTGTGGAGGCGTTGAGACACTTTTTGGAAAATATCATTGTAGCTTTGATGGTCACGCCATCCAAGGGATAAAGGAGAACCTAGATAGGTAATAGGTAACTTTTGCTCCTTCATGCCAGACAAATATTTTATAGGGCGTTTCCTAGAGGTTTTGGATTTCCTAGGAAAAACTAAAGAGCTCTTATGATGGTTAACTTTTTGACCCGATAAAGATTCATACTGACTTAAAAAATCAAGAACTCGCCTCACAGAGGATTTAGAACCATTCACAAATAGAATACAATCATCAGCAAAACAAAGGTGGGAAATCCAAGAGGGAGCGCTAGTCTTGTACCTAATAGAAGGATAAATGGAATGTAAATGGTTCAAACCTTGAGATAAGTACTCAGAAGCAATAATGAAGAGGGCAGGAGAGAGTGGGTCCCCTTGACGAAGACCCCTAGACGAGTTAAAAAAGCCAAAGCCCTTTCCATTAATAACAGCTGAGAAGCAGCTATTGCACATAATTCTTTTAATCATGTAAGTAAACTTCCAATGAAAACCCGGACAATCCAGCGTAGAAAAACGAAACACCTAGTCAAGTCTATCATAAGCTTTTTCCATGTCTAACTTCATCACTAGGTTCCCTCCTTTGATCTTATAGTCCAAATCATATAACAGCTCCTGAGCTAGAAGAATATTATCAATAATGTTTCTGTCCTTCACAAAACCCGTTTGATTAATGCTTATAGCCATAGGGAGGATTTCACCAAGCCTAGTAGTAAGAATTTTTGAAAAAATTTTCACAGAGGTATTACATAGGCTGATAGGTCTGAAATCCTTCCAGGTTTGTGGGTTATTGTTTTTAGGGATTAGAACAATGGATGCTGATGTATAAAACCGAGGGAGTGGCAAGCCTTCAAAAAATTCAATTACTGCTTTGTAAAAATCCTTGCCAATGATTTCCCAACATGTTTTATAAAACAAGCCTCCAAACCCATCCAGGCCGGGTTCTGAATCATTTGCTAAATCATTGATAATATTTGTCACCTCTTCAAAGGATGGGGTTGAAATGAGATGAGAATTGTCAGAAGCTGATATTACCTGCTTGAGCCATTCTGGTTTAGAAAATTGCTTGACCTGAGTGTCCTTTGTTAGAAGATCCTGAAAGAAGTTAGTAGCAGAAGAGCCTAAAGAGTCTCCTTCTATCCAATTCCCATCAGAGTCTTTAACCTTATTAATCATGTTTCTCTGTCTCCTTTCTTTAACTATGGCAAGATAATATTTAGTGTTCCTATCCCCATCCTTTAACCACTTAACCTTAGATTTTTGTTGCCAAAACATGGTTTCTTGATCAATTAAGTCCAAAAGATCTTTTTTGGCATTTTGCAAATTAACGTAGATGTCCTGATCGTGAGTGGATTCAAAATTACTTTCCAGCTCGGAAACCTCTTTCTCTTTGTCATTTAGCTTTTTGTGAAGATTACCAAAAACATTTTTGTTCCAAATTCGAAGAGACTGTTTTAACTTAGTAAGCTTAAGCTGGAAATTAATGAGTCCAGACACATTGCATACCCCATTCCATGAAGCTTCAACCACTGACAGAAAAGAAGGATGGCGAGTCCACATATTTTGAAATTTAAACTTAGAAAACCTTCCATCCTTCTTTTTATCATGGCTAAGAAGGAGGGGGCAATGGTCTGAACAAGTGCTGTTCAGCTGTTCTACTTTGATAGGATCTAACATAGAAAGCCAAGTAGCATTTATTAAAGCCCTATCAAGCCTAACATGAACTTTTTTATTAGACCAAGTGTAATCCTTCCCTATATAGCCAGCATCAGATAACTCACAATCAAGCATCATCGATTGAAAATCAAGAATGGACTGTATGGGGTAAGAACTACCTCCAGATCTTTCATGGGGAGAGAGGACAGTATTAAAATCTCCTACAACAAGCCATGGGTCATCGATGTCCACATGCATTTCTCTAAGGTTATCCCATAGCTGTTGCCTAAGAAACCTATTACACTTGGCATAAACCACAGAAACATGAAAAGAAACAGAACCATTGGAACTAGAACAGTACAAGTGCATAAATTGGTCATGGTTAAAAACAATTTGACAGATAATGTGTTCTTTCCAGAAAATCCAAATTTTTGAGTAGACATTGGAAGCAAAATTTTTAAAATTCAACTTTCTTGCAAAAAAATCAATTTTATCAGAGGTAGTCATGGGTTCAGCTATCATGATGAATTGAAGATTATGGAGCCTAACTAAGCTTTTTAATCTTTTTAAGGAGCGACCATTAACTATGCCTCTAATATTCCAAAAAAGATATTTCATGGAGAATCAAGGGGTTGGGCACCAAAAAGAGAGGTGCTACGTGCCCGTGTAGCATAGGGAGATGAGGGACAGGATGACCTACCTGGATCCCATGGAAGAGACCTATCTTTACTCCTTGGTAAATGAGAATCATCACGTGATTTGCCTTTGTATAATATGATAGAATCAAAATCTGGGTCATCCTCTTCTATGTTACCCTCTTCCGAGTCGGTGCAATCACACTCATTTGCATTTTCAACTCTTGATGCTTTTTTGGATGGTTGTTGATTGCTATAGACTAGTGCAGTGGGGTCAGATTCCTCCCCTTCATAATGGCTTTTGGGAGAAGCCAAAGATTCCTCACCAAAACCTCTAACCAACAAATTTGGAGGAGTGTCCTCTGCATTCAAAACACAAATGGTTAAAGGTAAAGGAGAAAGAGAGGTAGGAGTACCTATTGGAGGGGCCAACCGAGTAGTGTCTGATTGAATATCATCATTAGCAGGTTTTGGTTGACCCATCGGCACATTCTGATGTTGATCTTCTCCCAAAAGGGAATGGCAATCCTTGGACTGATTAGTAGTGTCATTAGAGACACTGGCTATATTGGTTGGAGGATTGCCCTTGTCCATATCAACAGTAGTAGCTCTTGTTGGGGCAACATGATCCACAGAAGTATTGATAGGTTCCAAACCCATAGGCGGAGTAGGCATGATGGCTGTGTTCGTCTTTTGTGGATCATCCTGTGTCTCAATAAAGATTTCTGAGGGACCTGCAAGTCTAGCAAAATCTATGGACTCCACTACTAGCGATGAGATATGGTCCTTACCTTTGTTTTGACCAAAGAGGTCCTTTTTAGGCACGTAGACTTGCTTAATTTTGCTTGGTTTTGGAGGAGGGATTTTTTCAACAACATTATGGGATTTATCCTTATTATTGCTCTGGAAGGAGTTTTTGGATCGACATTGGTCTTTAGAATGACCCATTTTGAAACATTCAGAGCAATAATAAGGAACATTTTCGAAATTAACTTGTTGAAAAAATCCTTTGGTTTCAGTACCAAGCCAAACCTTATTTTTGTGATTTTTCGAAACATCTATTTCAACTAGAATTCTGGCAACAGATGGTCTAGTAAAATTTGCAGTAGGCTCATCAATTTTCAAAGGATGCCCAAAAATAGAAGCAATAGCAAACAACACCGATTTATCAAAAAAAGGAATAGGTAGGTTATAGAGAGCTAACTAAACCGGTGCAACGGGGCTTTCCTTTTGGGCATGTGAGGTGATAGACCATTTGACAATGCGCACGATGGAGAAATTTATGGTCTACATCCGTCTTTCCCATAGGCGAATGTAATCCTCTTGTAGAGTTGGACGAATGAGGATTTGCCTTTGATTGATGAGGCCAATTTCCACATGCCCTTTAAATTTCCTTTCTTGAAAAAATTTCCTGATTTCTTGCAAAGGAGGCCTACTGTGAGAAAAGGAGCCTACAAGAGCAAATTTGAGAGGTGAGCACAATTTGTCTAGCTCCTCATTATTGAAAATGACAGCGGGTTCCCCATTGAAAGAGGTGGCTAATTTAAGTCCCAATATATCTTCTTTGGGCTGTTGGATTACTCCCACTACTGCAGCAAAGGATTTTTTGAAAATTGGAGGGGAGCTACTATCTTCATTTCCTGTTGGTTGCGCCACCGTCGTTGGCGCCTAGGTCTGCTGCGTCACTGCCATATTCAGCGTGGAAATGAAATCCGAGGAGCAGCCCGCATGAATATCTTGTTCTGCCGAGTAAAAGCAGCCTTCTGTACAACCTTGCAAAATGGATGAAATCACCCCCTTGACAAATCCTACTCGTCCAGTAATTGCAAAGGAAAGTCCAGCCCCAGCCTGCTTGACGTAAAGCCAATCACTTGCAGGACAGGCCCGGCCTATCAGCAAAGGACCGCACGTCTAGGAAGACAGCAGGCCTCACGTCAACTAAAGCAGGCCGTGCGAAAGTGGTTCGGAAAAAAAGAACACCTCGTCCAGCCCGCCCACACAGTCCACAATACAGCTGGGCCCACACCGAGATATGTAAAAAAAACCACCGCCACTTAAGATGCAAAGGAGCCCACTCCAAAACCCAAAGATAACAGATGGCAGCATTACTAGCAATGGTAAAGGCGGGCAGGATTAATTTTGAAGAATTTGAAAGTCAAACTTAAAGCTGACGTGGACAACAGCAGAACGTCTCTTTCCAAATAAGTGTTGTTGCGTGATACGTTCCTTCTGTGGAGTAAAAGTAAGGATGGTCGGCTCCAAATGTGAAACCTGTCACGTCCACCTTGTCAGCCACACCAAAGTTCAACAGCTCCTCAATCCAGGAGCTACTGTCGTCCGGCTGAGCGTCACCGTTGGCAAGAAAGCCCAGGAACGCCCGACAAGTGACGAAGATGTCCGAGAAGGCCTGCTGGAAACACCCCCACCGTGCTCACAAACAGTTGCGTGAGGTTGGAGAGTGACAACTTCCTCGGTGCCTCTCAGCACTTGCGAAAAGGAAAGACCAGGAACTCCAACTGAAGCAGCTGGGATCTTGTTTCCGCCATAAGGAAAAAAAGAACCAGCACTACCGAAGTTAGGAGATAACCGATCAAAGACTGTTGCTTCCCCTTCTTTATTCTTTCTTCTTTTTTCTTTGCTTTTTTCTTCCTTCGTCCTTGTTTTCCTTAAAGCCCCGAGAACCCAGCAAGAGGAAAGCCGACAAAACAACACGAAACGCACACAAAGCTTAACTCCAGCAGAAGGGGATTTCACGAAAGCCACCCAAAGCTCTTAAAGGAAGAAAAGAAGGACTAAATCTTCATAGAAAATACCTAATAACTAGAAAAGAGAAGAAAAACAAGGGAAAAGGAGAACAAAACGAAAAAGAAAACTCAGAAAAAGGGTAAAAATTCGAAAACTAAAAAACCAAAAAAATCTTAAAAAGATGTAAACTTGTAAGGATATGGGTGTAAAAGAAGGTTTTTTGGGTTATATGGCTAAAGATTTGGGGAGAAACCACCTCAAGGAGGTGGGAAACCCCCCCCGGACGGTGTAGAGCTTTGTGCCTAGGGGTTGGAGTTCTAGAGAGAAGGGAGAGGATTTTCTCTCTCTAGAATTTTAGTTTTTTTGGTTGGTTTGGTTTAGGGTTTAGGGTTTAGGGTTTGGGTTTAGGGTTTGGGGTTTGGGGTTTGGGGCTTAGGGTTTAGGGTTTTAGGGTTTAGGGTTTAGGGTTTAGGGTTTAGGGTTTAGAGGGTTTAGGGTTTAGGGTTTTAGGGTTTAGGGTTTAGGGTTTAGGGTTTAGGGCTTTTTTTTTTTTTTTTTTTGGCAAACCCCGTACACGGGGGAGGGATGCCAGCCCTAAATGTTATTAGATGAAAAAGAAGAGTACAAAGATGGGGGGGACATAAGGCCTTACCCCATAGTTACATCAATCCTGTAAAGCATGCTTAAAATTAAATAAGGGAATACTATTCCCCTTACAATGAGAAACAACATGCATAAAATAAACAAGGGAGTACTACTCCCCTTACAATGAGACAAGCATCAAAAGGAAACAAAATAACTTTTAAAACCATGACGAAAGTTAAAGGACACGAAAATCACATAAGCCATATTTATCCTTCCAGATGATGAATTTCAGATTTGTGTCGAGATTTGAGTTACTCCAGGAGAAAAAGGCGACCTGAGTGTCTCTCGCTTTCTTAGCTAACCAATCTGCAGCATGGTTACCTTCCCTCCATACATGAGATAAAGTGCTGTGTGTATCTTGTAGTAAACTCATCGCCCATGAAATGTCATGCCATTTGTCCCATCTCACTTTCATAGAGGATAGCCACTTTGAGATGATTTTAGAGTCGGTTTCAATGTGGACCTGTTTAAAGCCAAAAGAACTGCAATATTCTAGACCTTTAATAAGGGCCGATAATTCGATACTCTCAATAGAGTGGTGTGAGGAAGGGAAACCAAAGTACCATATAAGTTTGCCATTATCATCTCTGAGGATTCCTCCTCCACCACCCATTCCATTCATCAAACTACCATCAACATTCAGCTTATACTTGCCTATTGAAGGGCTAGTCCAGGAGACTGCATGGACATGTTTCCGTTTAGGGGGCTTAATGCAAGTTTTAAAAAGATCCTCATTATCTTTAACTTGTTAGAGCGTGAATGGGTTAGCCCTTCCTAAATTTCTAAGCTCATCAATCACTTGCAAGGCAAGGAACCTAGGGGGGCGGGTTGTATTCCTATGCTTCCTATTATGTCTTTCAATCCATAGGTACCATATGACAATAATAGGAACGAAGGTCCGAACATGCCTGTTGATATTCCCAGATATGCTTTTCCAAAATTTGAGCATGACATCAATGGAAGTAATGTTAGGAAGGTGGACAATCCCAAAAAGAGCAGTGACAGCCTTCCAAACATCTACAGCATACTTACAAGTGAAGAATATGTGCATAGCTGATTCACAGTTATTAAGGCATTGGTAGCACCTAGAGGCAAGGTTTAAACCCCAACTAGCTTGGGTGTCATCAGTATGGATGAGAGATTTAATAGCACGCCAAAGGAAGAAGGACATTTTTAAAGGAATAAAATAAGACCAGATAGAGCAAAGAATGTCATTAGCTGGAGCTTTAATCCTGATATGATTAAAAATGCTAGCAACAGAGAAAGTACCATTTTTCATAGGCTCTAAATTTAAAAAAAGAATTTCATTAACAAAATGGATTGGAACCAACTGGATAAGATAATCAACATCCCAAGCATTCCCATTCCATAAGTCCTTCACAAGTAACCTAGGAGCATGAACAGAGGTATGGTTGGCCAAGCAACCAGAAAGGAGCCAGGAATCATACCAGAAACTAATGTCGCCCTCCCCAGGCCAAAAAAGATAAAAGGCTCAGCTACATCCCTAGCCCTGAGGAGCCTCTTCCATAACGGGGAAGAACTGTGGGTTATGGTAGCTTGAACAGGGTGGAGGTTTTTTAAATATTTAGAATGAAGGAAATGTGAGAGGAGGGATGATTCAGAACGAAAACGCCACCATAGCTTAGATTCAAAAGAGGTGGAGACATCGGATAAGGAGCGGAAACCAACACCACCCTCTTCGACTGGCAAGCATAGATTATCCCAAGAAACCCAATGAGTGGCTCTAGAAGAAGAGGAGGTACCCCAAAAGAAATTGGCAAACATGCTTTCAAGTTTCTTGATCACCCACTTAGGAGGGTGAACGGATTGAAAAAGATAGAGGGGGAGAGAGGATAAAACACTTTTGATGAGAACAATCTTCCCCCCACTTGAAAGCCATAGATTCGCCCAGTTGTGGAGGCGTTGAGACACTTTTTGGAAAATATCATTGTAGCTTTGATGGTCACGCCATCCAAGGGATAAAGGAGAACCTAGGTAGGTAATAGGTAACTTTTGCTCATTCATGCCAGACAAATTTTTTATAGGGCGTTTCCTAGAGGTTTTGGATTTCCTAGGAAAAACTAGAGAACTCTTATGATGGTTAACTTTTTGACCCGATAAAGATTCATACTGACTTAAAAAATCAAGAACTCGCCTTACAGAGGATTTAGAACCATTCATAAATAGAATACAATCATCAGCAAAACAAAGATGGGAAATCCAAGAGGGAGCGCTAGTCTTGTACCTAATAGAAGGATAAATGGAATGTAAATGGTTCAAACCTTGAGATAAGTACTCAGAAGCAATAATGAAGAGGGCAGGAGAGAGTGGGTCCCCTTGACGAAGACCCCTAGACGAGTTAAAAAAGCCAAAGCCCTTCCCATTAATAACAACTGAGAACCAGCTATTGCACATAATTCTTTTAACCATGTAAGTAAACTTCCAATGAAAACCCAGACAATCAGCATAGAAAAAAGGAAAACCCAGTCAAGTCTATCGTAAGCTTTTTCCATGTCTAACTTCATTACTAGGTTCCCTCCTTTGATCTTATAGTCCAAATCATATAACAGCTCCTGGCTAGAAGAATATTATCAATAATGTTTCTGCCCTTCACAAAACCCGTTTGATTAATGCTTATAGCCTTAGGAGGATTTCACCAAGCCTAGTAGTAAGAATTTTTGAAAAAATTTTCACAGAGGTATTACATAGGCTGATAGGTCTAAATCCTTCCAGGTTTGTGGGTTATTGTTTTTGGGATCAGAACAATGGATGCTGATGTATAAAACCGAGGGAGTGGCAAGCCTTCAAAAAATTCAATTACTGCTTTGTAAAAATCCTTGCCAATGATTTCCCAACATGTTTTATAAAACAAGCCTCCAAACCCATCCGGGCCGGGTTCTGAATCATTTGCTAAATCATTGATAATATTCGTCACCTCTTCAAAAGATGGGGTTGAAATGAGATGAGAATTGTCAGAAGCCGATATTACCTGTTTAAGCCATTCTGGTTTAGAAAATTGCTTCACCTAGTGTCCTTTGTTAGAAGATCCTGAAAATATTAGTAGCAGAAGAGCCCAAAGAGTCTCCTTCTATCCAATTCCCATTAGAATCTTTAACCTTATTAATCATGTTTCTCTGTCTCCTTTCTTTAACTATGGCATGATAATATTTAGTGTTCCTATCTCCATCCTTTAACCACTTAACTTTAGATTTTTGTTGCCAAAAAATGGTTTCTTGATCAATTAAATCCAAAAGATCTTTTTTGGCATTTTGCAAATTAATGTAGATGTCTGATCGTGAGTGGATTCAAAATTCCTTTCCAGCTCGGAAACCTCTTTCTCTTTGTCATTTAGCTTTTTGTGAAGATTTCCAAAAACATTTTTTTCCAAGTTCGAAGAGAATGTTTTAACTTAATAAGCTTAAGCTGGAAATTAATGAGTCCGGACACATTGCATACCCCATTCCATGAAGCTTGAACCACTGACAGAAAAGAAGGATGGCGAGTCCACATATTTTGAAATTTAAACTTAGAAAACCTTCCATCCTTCTTTTTGTCATGGCTAAGTAGGAGGGGGCAATGGTCTGAACATGTGCTGTTCAGGTGTTCTACTTTGATAGGTTCTAACATAGAAATCCAAGTAGCATTTATTAAAGCCCTATCAAGCCTAACATGAACTTTTTTATTAGACCAAGTGTAATCCTTCCCTATATAGCCAGCATCAGATAACTCACAATCAAGCATCATCGATTGAAAATCAAGAATGGACTGTATGGGGTAAGAACTACCTCCCGATCTTTCATGAGGAGAGAGGACAGTATTAAAATCTCCTACAACAAGCCATGGGTCATCGATATCCACATGCATTTCCCTAAGGTTATCCCATAGCTGTTGCCTAAGAAACCTACTACACTTAGCATAAACCACAGAAACATGAAAAGAAACAGAACCATTAGAACTAGAACAGTACAGGTGCATAAATTGTTCATGGTTAAAAACAATATGACAGATAATGTGTTCTTTCCAGAAAATCCAAATTTTTGAGTTAACATTGGAAGCAAAATTTTTAAAATTCAACTTTCTTGCAAAGAGATCAATTTTATCAGAGGTAGTCATGGGTTCAGCTATCATGATGAATTGAAGATTATGGAGTCTAACTAAGCTTTTTAATCTTTTTAAGGAGCGACCATTAACTATGCCTCTAATATTCCAAAAAAGATATTTCATGGAGAATCAAGGGATTAGGCACCAAAAAGAGAGGTGCTACGTGCCCGTGTAGGATAAGGAGAGGAAGGACAAGATGACCTACCTGGATCCCATGCAAGAGACCTATCTTTACTCCTTGGTAAATGAGAATCATCACGTGATTTGCCCTTTTGTACTATGATAGGATCAAAATCTGGGTCATCCTCTTCCATGTTACCCTCTTCCGAGTTGGAGCTATCACACTCATTTGCTTTTTCAATTCTTGATGCTTCTTTGGAGGGCTGTTGATTGCTATAAACTAGTGCAGTGGGGTCAGATTCTTCCCCTTCATAATTGCTTTTGGGAGAAGCCAACAATTCCTCCCCAAATCCTCTAACCAACAAATTTGGAGGAGTGTCCTCTGCATTCAAAACACAAATGGTTAAAGGTAAAGGAGAAAGAGAGGTAGGAGTACCTATTGGAGGGGCCAACCAAGTAGTGTCTGATTGAATATCATCATTAGCAGGTTCTGTTGACCCATCGGCATATTCTGATGTTGAGCTTCTTCCAAAAGGGAATGGCAATCCTTGGACTGATTAGTAGTGTCATTAGAGACACTGGATATAGTGATTGGAGGATTGCCCTTGTCCATATCAACAACAGTAGCTCTTGTTAAGGCTACATGATCCACAGAAGTATTGATAGGTTCCAAACCCATAGGCTGAGTAGGCATGATGGCTGTGTTTCTCTTTTGCGGATCATCCTGTGTCTCAATAGAGATCTCTGAGGGACCTGCAAGTCTAGCAAAATCTATGGACTCCACTTCTAAAGATGTGATATGATCCTTACCTTTGTTTTGACCAAGGAGGTCCTTTTTAGGCACATAGACCTGCTTAATTTTACTTGGTTTTGGAGGAGGGATTTTTTCAACAACGTTATTGGATTTATCCTTATTATTGCTCTAGAAGGAGTTTTGGATCGACAATGGTCTATGGAATGACCCATTTTGAAACATTCAGAGCAATAATAAGGAACATTTTCGAAATTAACGTATTGAAAAAAACCTTCGGTTTCAGTACCAAGCCAGACCTTATTTTTGTGATTTTTCGAAACATCCATTTCAACTAAAATTCTGGCAACCGATGGTCTAGTAAGATTTGCAGTAGGCTCATCAATTTTCAAAGGATGCCCAAAAATAGATGCAATAGCAAACAACACCAATTTATCAAAAAAATGAATAGGTAGGTTATAGAGAGCTAACCAAACTGGTGTAACGGGGCTTTCCTTTTGGGCATGTGAGGTAATAGACCATTTGACAATGCGCACGATGGAGGAATTTATGGTCCAAGTCCGTCTTTCCCATAGGCGAATGTAATCTTCTTGTAGAGTTGGACGGATGAGGATTTGCCTTTGATTGATGAGGCCAATTTCCACATGCCCTTTAAATTTCCTTTCTTGAAAAAATTTCCTAATTTCTTGCAAAGGAGGCCTACTGTGAGAAAAGGAGCCTACAAGAGCAAATTTGAGAGGTGAGCACAATTTGTCTAGCTCCTCATAATTGAAAATAACTGCGGGTTCCCCATTGAAAGAAGTGGCTAATTTAAGTCCCAATTTATCTTCTTTAGGTTGTTGGGTTACTCCCACTACTGCAGCAAAGGATTTTTTGAAAAGTGGAGGGGAGCTCCTATCTTCAATTTCTGTTGGTTGCTCCACTGTTGTTGGCTCCAAAATCTGTTGCACCGTTGCCATATTAAGCTTGGATAACGAATTAGAGCCTCGGCACCAAATTCCAGCTGACAAGCCTTTTGAAACCGAAAGACCACTTGGAGAAATAGAGGAATAACCCTCTCTAATACAACTAGCCCGTCCAGGTGCAAAGGAAAATCCAGCCCCTGCTCTTCTAGAAAATTATATCTCCACGTGGGCAACAATCACACCAGCCCACAAAAGGAATTCCAAAGCCAGTTCACGTGGAATGAAGCAAAGGCCAACACCAGAAAATAAAAGAGGAACAGGAGAAATGCATATGTACTCCAGATAAATCCAAGGCCCACGTGAAGCAAGTGAAAGCGATAATTGGAAACAGAAAGGAGCTCCACCCGAAAAAAGCCCAACCACCGATTATAATTTTAGAAAGGACCACACGTCCACATCCAGTCACAGCCCACAAGAGGATAGAAGACCAGCTCACTTAAGCAAATATTTAGGCTACCAAAATATCCAAACTGGAGTCCACGAAACCAGATTTACCAAACACCTAACTGAAATCCACGTGAGGCAAGGAATCCAACTCACTCCAGTATCACATAGGCCCACATGAGACCAACAAGAAAGAATTAATGGAAGCCTGACCAGCAACTAGATCACTGCTTTACCGAAGCTCAGCAGGAAATAAAGAGCGTGCACAGGAGCAGGAGTTACGAAATTTGAAAGTCAAAAAAGGCTGCTGACTTGGATGGAGACAGAACGGCACCTTCCAAATGAATAGGAACTGATGTAGACGTTGCTTCCAGAGCAGTAAACAACGGTAAAACAGTTTCCCAAAAAGGAAAAACACAGTCTCGTCCACCTTTGTCTGTCGAAGCAATACGCAACCCAATGTAACCACTCCTTGAGCGTAGCACCGGTTTAGAAAACGAAAGCCCTTAACAGGCGCGCACTACCGTCGACGGAGGCTTTAACAGAGCAAAGGAGGACGCCACGAGAGGTAAGACCCGAGAGAAACCCAGTAAAGAATCGACAAACCGAAAACCCCTCCTTTGTAAGCTCAGAAAGCCAGAAACAGAGTTGACGAGCTAACTCCTACAACAACTACCCATAGCTTTGAGCGTCCAACAACCGAGTTTGTGGAAAGTATATGACAGTTCTTCGTAGAGGCTATGGACGCAACCAAACAAAGACTGACGCTTTTTCTTCTTGTCCTCTTTATTCTTCTTTGTTCTTCCCTTCGTTTTTTCCTCTTTCTTTTTTCTTAATACCCCAAGAACCCCGAAAACCCAGTAAGAGAGATCTCCTCTTAAGCCACACTAAGCGTGCACAAAATATCCCTTCAGCCACCCTAAGCGTGCACAAAGAACCCCTTCAGCCACACAAAACGCGTGTAAGGGAAGGGAACCCCCAATACAGGACCAAAACCTTAAGAAGTAAAGAAGATAAAGCTAAAAAGAAAGCAAGACGAAAATACTCAAGTAATGAGCAAAATCCGAAATGCTAAAAATCCATCAAAGATCATGAAAAATGTAAACTTGTGAGGATTTTGATGTAAAAAAGCGTTTTTTGAGAGATTTGGCCAAAGATTGGGGGAGAAACCACCTCAAAGAGGTGGAAAACCCCCCCGGGCGGTGAAGAAATGCGAGATTAGGAGTTTGAGTTCTAGAGAGAAGGGAGAGGATTTTCTCTCTCTGGTTTAGGGTTTAGGATTTAGGGTTTAGGGTTTAGGGTTTAGGGGTTTAGGGTTTAGGGTTTTAGGGTTTAGGGTTTAGGTTTTAGGGTTTAGGGTTTGGGGTTTGGGGTTTGGGGTTTGGGGTTTGGGGTTTGGGTTTTAGGGTTTTAGGGTTTTAGGGGTTAGGGTTTAGGGTTTAGGGTTTAGGGTTTAGGGTTTAGGGTTTTAGGGTTTTAGGGTTTTTGGGTTTTAGGGTTTTGGGTTTTGGGGTTTTGGGTTTAGGGTTTAGGGTTTTTTAGGGTTTAGGGTTTTTTAGGGTTTAGGGTGTAGGGTTTAGGGTTTAGGGTTTAGGGTTTAGGGTATAGGGTTTAGGGTATAGGGTTTAGGGTTTAGGGTTTAGGGTTTAGGGTTTAGGGTTTAGGGTTTTTTAGGGTTTAGGGTTTTTTAGGGTTTAGGTTTTAGGGTTTAGGGTTTAGGGTTTAGGGTTTAGGGTTTAGGGTTGAGGGTTTAGGGTTGAGGGTTTAGGGTTTAGGGTTTAGGGTTTAGGGTTTTAGGGTTGAGGGTTTAGGGTTTAGGGTTTAGGGTTTAGGGTTTAGGGTTTTAGGGTTTAGGGTTTAGGGTTTAGGGTTTAGGGTTTAGGGTTTAGGGTTTTAGGGTTTAGGGTTTAGGGTTTAGGGTTTAGGGTTTTAGGGTTTAGGGTTTAGGGTTTAGGGTTTAGGGTTTAGGGTTTTTTTTTTTTTTTTTTTTTGGCAAACCCCGTACACGGGGGAGGGATGCCAGCCCTAAATTTTATTAGATGAAAAAGAAGATTACAAAGATGGGGGGGACATAAGGCCTTACCCCATGGTTACATGAATCCTGTAAAGCATGCATTAAAATAAATAAGGGAATACTATTCCCCTTACAATGACAAACAACATGCATAAAATAAACAAGGGAGTACTACTCCCTTTACAACGAGACAAGCAACAAAAGGAAACAAAACAACTATTAAAACCATGACCAAAGTTAAAGGACACGAAAATCACATAAGCCATATTTATCCTTCCAGATGATGAATTTCAAATTTGTGTCGAGATTTGAGTTACTCCAGGAGAAAAAGGCGACCTGAGTGTCTCTCGCTTTCTTGGCTAACCAATCTGCAGCATGGTTACCTTCCCTCCATACATGGGATAAAGTGCTGTGTGTATCTTGTAGTAAACTCCTCGCCCATGAAATGTCATGCCATTTGTCCCATCTCACTTTCATAGAGGATAGCCACTTTGAGATGATTTTAGAGTCGGTTTCAATGTGGACCTGTTTAAAGCCAAAAGAACTGCAATATTCTAGACCTTTAATAAGGGCCGACAATCGATACTCTCAATAGAGTGGTGTGAGGAAGGGAAACCAAAGTACCATATTACTTTGCCATTATCATCTCTGAGGATTCCTCCTCCACCACCCATTCCATTCATCAAGCTACCATCAACATTCAGCTTATACTTGCCTATTGGAGGGCTAGTCCAGGAGACTGCATGGACACGTTTCCGTTTAGGGGGCTTAATGCAAGTTTTAAAAAGATCCTCATTATCTTTAACTTGTCTGAGCGTGAATGGGTTAGCCCTTCCTAAATTTCTAAGCTCATCAATCACTTGCAAGGCAAGGAACCTAGGGGGGCGGGTTGTATTCCTATGCTTCCTATTATTTCTTTCAATCCATAGGTACCATATGACAATAATAGGAACGAAGGTCCGGACATGCCTGTTGATATTCCCAGATCTGCTTTTCCAAAATTTGAGCATGACATCAATGGAAGTAATGTTAGGAAGGTGGACAATCCCAAAAAGAGCAGTGACAGCCTTCCAAACATCTATAGCATACTTACAAGTGAAGAATATGTGCACAGCTGATTCACAGTTATTAAGGCATTGATAGCACCTAGAGGCAAGGTTTAAACCCCAACTAGCTTGGGTGTCATCAGTATGGATGAGAGATTTAATAGCACGCCAAAGGAAGAAGGACATTTTTAAAGGAATAAAATTGGACCAGATTGAGGAGAGAATGTCATTGGCTGGAGCTTTAATCCTGATATGATTAAAAATGCTAGCAACAGAGAAAGTACCATTGGAGGAAAGCTTCCAACAAGGCGAGTCTGGTTTCATAGGCTCCAAATTTAAAGAAAGAATTTCATTAACAAAGTGGATTGGAACCAACTGGATAAGATAATCAACATCCCAAGCATTCTCATTCCATAAGTCCTTCACAAGTAACCTAGGAGCATGAACAGAGGTATGGTTGGCCAAGCAACCAGAAAGGAGCCAGGAATCATACCAGAAACTAATGTCACCCTTCCCCAGGCCAAAAAAGATAAAAGGCTCAGTTACATCCCTAGCCCTGAGGAGCCTCTTCCATAACGGGGAAGAACTGTGGGTTATGGTTGCTTGAACAGGGTGGATGTTTTTTAAATATTTAGAATGAAGGAAATGGGAGAGGAGGGATGATTCAGAACGAAAACGCCACCATAGCTTAGATTCAAAAGAGGTGGAGACATCAGATAAGGAGCGGAAACCAACTCCACCCTCTTCGACTGGCAAGCATAGATTAGCCCAAGAAACCCAATGAGTGGCTCTAGAAGAAGAGGAGGTACCCCAAAAGAAATTGGCAAACATGCTTTCAAGTTTCTTGATCACCCACTTAGGAGGGTGAACGGATTGAAAAAGATAGAGGGGGAGAGAGGATAAAACACTTTTGATGAGAACAATCTTCCCCCCACTTGAAAGCCATAGATTTGCCCAGTTGTGGAGGCGTTGAGACACTTTTTGGAAAATATCATTGTAGCTTTGATGGTCACGCCATCCAAGGGATAAAGGAGAACCTAGGTAGGTAATAGGTAACTTTTGCTCATTCATGCCAGACAAATTTTTTATAGGGCGTTTCCTAGAGGTTTTGGATTTCCTAGGAAAAACTAGAGCTCTTATGATGGTTAACTTTTTGACCCGATAAAGATTCATACTGACTTAAAAAATCAAGAACTCGCCTCACAGAGGATTTAGAACCATTCATAAAAAGAATACAATCATCAGCAAAACAAAGATGGGAAATCCAAGAGGGAGCACTAGTCTTGTACCTAATAGAAGGATAAATGGAATGTAAATGGTTCAAACCTTGAGATAAGTACTCAGAAGCAATAATGAAGAGGGCAGGAGAGAGTGGTCCCCTTGACGAAGACCCCTAGACGAGTTAAAAAAGCCAAAGCCCTTCCCATTAATAACAACTGAGAACCAGCTATTGCACATAATTCTTTTAACCATGTAAGTAAACTTCCAATGAAAACCCAGACAATCCAGCATAGAAAAAAGGAAAACCCAGTCAAGTCTATCATAAGCTTTTTCCATGTCTAACTTCATTACTAGGTTCCCTCCTTTGATCTTATAGTCCAAATCATATAACAGCTCCTGAGCGAGAAGAATATCAATAATGTTTCTGCCCTTCACAAAACCCGTTTGATTAATGCTTATAGCCTTAGGGAGGATTTCACCAAGCCTAGTAGTAAGAATTTTTGAAAAAATTTTCACGGAGGTATTACATAGGCTGATAGGTTGAAATCCTTCCAGGTTTGTGGGTTATTGTTTTTGGGGATCAGAACAATAGATGCTGATGTATAAAACCGGGAGTGGCAAGCCTTCAAAAAATTCAATTACTGCTTGGTAAAAATCCTTGCCAATGATTTCCCAACATGTTTTATAAAACAAGCCTCCAAACCCATCCGGGCCGGGTTCTGAATCATTTGCTAAATTATTGATAATATCCGTCACCTCTTCAAAAGATGGGGTTGAAATGAGATGAGAATTGTCAGAAGCCGATATTACCTGTTTAAGCCAATCTGGTTTAGAAAATTGCTTCACCTGAGTGTCCTTAGTTAAAAGATCCTGAAAATAGTTAGTTGCAGAAGAGCCCAAAGAGTCTCCTTCTATCCAATTCCCATCAGAATCTTTAACCTTATTAATCATGTTTCTCTGTCTCCTTTCTTTAACTATGGCATGATAATACTTAGTGTTCCTATCTCCATCCTTTAACCACTTAACTTTAGATTTTTGTTGCCAAAAAATGGTTTCTTGATCAATTAAATCCAAAAGATCTTTTTTGGCATTTTGCAAATTAAAGTAGATGTCCTGATCGTGAGTGGATTCAAAATTCCTTTCCAGCTCGGAAACCTCTTCTTCTTTGTCATTTAGCTTTTTGTGAAGATTTCCAAAAACATTTTTGTTCCAAGTTCTAAGAGAATGTTTTAACTTAATAAGCTTAAGCTGGAAATTAATGAGTCCGGACACATTGCATACCCCATTCCATGAAGCTTGAACCACTGATAGAAAAGAAGGATGGCGAGTCCACATATTTTGAAATTTAAACTTAGAAAACCTTCCATCCTTCTTTTTGTCATGGCTAAGTAGAAGGGGGCAATGGTCTGAACATGTGCTATTCAGGTGTTCTACTCTGATAGGTTCTAACATAGAAATCCAAGTAGTATTTATTAAAGCCCTATCAAGCCTAACATGCACTTTTTTATTAGACCAAGTGTAATCCTTCCCAATATAGCCAGCATCGGATAACTCACAATCAAGCATCATCGATTGAAAATCAAGAATGGACTGTGTGGGGTAAGAACTACCTCCAGATCTTTCATGAGGAGATAGGACAGTATTAAAATCTCCTACAACAAGCCATGGGTCATCGATATCCACATGCATTTCCCTAAGGTTATCCCAAAGCTGTTGCCTAAGAAACCTACTGCACTTGGCATAAACCACAGAAACATGAAAAGAACCAGGACCATTGGAACTAGAACAGTACAAGTGCATAAATTGATCATGGTTAAAAGCAATATGACAGATAATGTGTTCTTTCCAGAAAATCCAAATTTTCGAGTTAACATTGGAAGCAAAATTTTTAAAATTCAACTTTCTTGCAAAAAGATCAATTTTATCAGAGGTAGTCATGGGTTCAGCTATCATAATGAATTGAAGATTATGGAGCCTAACTAAGCTTTTTAATCTTTTTAAGGAGCGACCATTAACTATGCCTCTAATATTCCAGAAAAGATATTTCATGGAAAATCAAGGGATTGGGCACCAAAAAAAGGGTTGCTACGTGCCCGTGTAGCATAAGGGGAGGAGGGACAGGATGACCTACCTGGATCCCATGCAAGAGACCTATCTTTACTCCTTGGTAAATGAGAGTCGTCACGTGATTTGCCCTTGTGTACTATGATAGGATCAAAAACTGGGTCATCCTCTTCTATGTAACCCTCTTCCAAGTCGGAGCTATCACACTCATTTGAAATTTCAATTCTTGATGCTTTTTTGGAGGGCTGTTGATTGCTATAAACTAGTGCAGTGGGGTCAGATTCTTCCCCTTCATAATTGCTTTTGGGTGAAGCCAACAATTCCTCCCCAAATCCTCTAACCAACAAATTTGGAGGAGTGTCCTCTGCATTCAAAACACAAATGGTTAAAGGTAAAGGAGAAAGAGAGGTAGGAGTACCTGTTGGAGGGGCCAACCAAGTAGTGTCTGATTGAATATCATCATTAGCAGGTTCTGGTTGACCCATCGGCATATTCTGATGTTGAGCTTCTTCCAAAGGGGGATGGCAATCCTTGGACTGATTAGTAGTGTCATTAGAGGCACTGGATATAGGGATTGGAGGATTGCCCTTGTCCATATTAACAACAGTAGCTCTTGTTAGGGCTACATGATCCACAGATGGATTGATAGGTTCCAAACCCATAGGCTGAGTAGGCATGATGGCTTTGTTTCTCTTTTGCAGATCATCCTGTGTCTCAATAGAGATCTCTGAGGGACCTACAAGTCTAGCAAATTCTATGGACTCCACTTCAAAAGATGTGATATGATCCTTACCTTTGTTTTGACCAAGGAGGTCCTTTTTAGGCACATAGACCTGCTTAAATTTGCTCGGTTTTGGGGGAATGATTTTTTCAACAATTATTGGATTTATCCTTATTATTGCTCTGGAAGGAGTTTTTGGATCGACAATGGTCTTTGGAATGACCCATTTTGAAACATTCAGAGCAATAATAAGGAACATTTTCGAAGTTAACGTGTTGAAAAAAACCTTCGGTTTCAGTACCAAGCCAGACCTTATTTTTGTGATTTTTCGAAACATCCATTTCAACTAAAATTCTGGCAACCGATGGTCTAGTAAGATTTGTAGTAGGCTCATCAATTTTCAAAGGATGCCCAAAAATAGATGCAATAGCAAACAACACCGATTTATCAAAAAAATGAATAGGTAGGTTATAGAGAGCTAACCAAACCGGTGCAACGGGGCTTTCCTTTTGGGCATGTGAGGTAATAGACCATTTGACAATGCGCACGATGGAGGAATTTATGGTCCAAGTCCGTCTTTCCCATAGGCGAATGTAATCTTCTTGTAGAGTTGGACGAATGAGGATTTGCCTTTGATTGATGAGGCCAATTTCCACATGCCCTTTAAATTTCCTTTCTTGAAAAAATTTCCTAATTTCTTGCAAAGGAGGCCTATGTGAGAAAAGGAGCCTACAAGGGCAAATTTGAGAGGTGAGCACAATTTGTCTAGCTCCTCATAATTGAAAATAACTGCGGGTTCCCCATTGAAAGAAGTGGCTAATTTAAGTCCCAATATATCTTCTTTAGGTTGTTGGGTTGCTCCCACTACTTCAGCAAAGGATTTTTTGAACATTGGAGGGGAGCTCCTATCTTCAACTTCTGTTGGTTGCTCCACTGTTATTGGCTCCAAATTCTGCTGCGTGGTCGTCATATTTAACAAGGAAAACAAATCTGAAATTCAGCCCACGTGATGGCAAAGCCACGGTATCCCACTTGAGATTAGGACCAAGAGGAGCAAATGTGATCACCGGCCACTTCCTTATCTAGGCCTCACTACCACGTGCAATAACAGCCCAAAGGAGATACAGGCCACGGAAAATGTTAAAGCCCAGCCTTCCACGCAAATATCCTACTCGGAGACCAGAGAACCACAAGCTCGATATTTCCACCAGAAATGAAGTCCACACCGACAATACGAGAGCCCAGCCT